>BPTQ01000005.1:102782490-102992379 GCA_019973895.1 Chrysanthemum seticuspe | reverse complement strand
TGCTTCTTCTATTTTTCAAGATTAGAAAACATTTCTTTTTGTTTAGAAAGTTGGTTATTTAAATCAGAAATTTCCTTGTTTAAAGATTTAATTTTTAAGTTCAAATTCACATCAAGTGTGTTATACTTGATTTGCAAAAGTTGTTCTTTAGAAACCAAATTTCGATAACCAATTTCTAATTCTGATTCTTTGTTTTTCTGAAATTCAAAGGCTTTTGCGTTCTCCTTGTAACTCTCAAGCTCAGCGGTCAATTTGGCATTCGCGGCCTTAACATCGCGATTGACCTTTTTAACTTTCTCAATTTCAATGCCACAGTTGTTGATTAATGATTCAAAATAAGCACGTGTTTCCTCATCAGTCTCAGTATTTTGTGCCACACAGTCTCCACTAGGATCCACATCTGGAGTCTCAGAGTTAGTATTGCTACAACTCGGATTGTCCAGGTATGTATCATAAGTAGGTGCTGGCGTCACAGAATGCTGTTCGTCATGAGTAAACACATCAAATATGACATTGTTATAGCATGGATCAATGATTGGTACCTCAGATACTGCGTTGGCGTCATAGACAGGAGGTGCGTCAGAGTCAGTGTCGTACTTTGTCTCCTGAAGATTTGCCATGAAGATGCAATTCGCATTGAGTTCCTCGAGGTCTTCCAATTCATCCACAATAGCGAAAAAGTCATTTTCCTCAGCACTCAACTGTAACCCTGCTTCTTGCTTATCTGCTAACATAGCAGCTTTTCGAAGAAAATCACCAGTCTTCTTGTGCGGTTTAGTGGGACAGTTTCTTGCCATGTGACCCACTCCTTGACAGTTATAAGACGTAACCTGATTACCCTGATTCACATTTCCATAATTCCCAACGACTGGAGCTGCAACATTCCCATTCTGATTTCCCACTGCTCTATTCCCAACATTCTGACCCATCTGATTACCCTGATTCGGAACCGCCTGATTACCCATGCGAAATCTAGTAGCATATCCCTGCTGATTCCCAATAACTCCAACCATTTGTCTTTGATTACCCATGTTCACACCCGGCTGAGCAATTTGCATGTTGCGAGTGTTTGATGAAATCCTTTGGTTGTTGTTAGTTGGTGTGGAATAGCGACCTCTGAATGCTTTACCCAAGAATGCAAATGCTTGTGACAAAGCTTCTTCTTGTTCCATTTCAAGATCAGTGATTCCTTGTTCCTGGTAATGTTGTTGTTCAGGTGGATAGTTTTGTTATTGAGGGATGTATTGCTGCAAGTTGTTGTTATTGGAAGATGATGAGGCTTGTTGTTGTGTATTCACTGGAGTTTGAGTCTTTGCAATGAGTGCCAATGGATCATGATTCTTTGCTAATCTTTCTTGCCTGACTTCATTCACTTCAGCTTGATTTTGTTTAAGAAAATCGTTGAGTTGATCAAAGTTCACTTGATGTAAGTCTTTTGTTTGGTTGACAATAGTGACATATCGTCCCCATTATTCTGGTAGATTGTTCAAGAACTTGATGTTGCTCACGATAGTTCTGGGTGTCAGCTTGTTTCTGATCAACTCATTCATTAAAGTGCAAAACCTTCCATAGTAGGATTCAATGGATTCTCCTGGAGTAGTAGATGTAAACTTCTCCCAAGCAGTTAGCAACTTGTTCTCTGTGTCTTGTTGACCAATTTCTGTTCCATGACAAAGTCGTCTAACACGTTCCCACATATCGAAAGCAGTTTCACAACTGTCTACAGCAACAAAGATGTCTCTTGGTAGACCCAGTTGGATAATATGAATTGCCATGTCATCTGCTTCGACTTTCTTCTGATCCTCTTCAGAGTATTCCGATTCTTTTTGAAGACGAAAAAATGGTGGGGTGGGAGGTGTTGCATCAGCATTTCCAGGGTCTTGGACTTGTTGAGGTATGAAGGGTCCATCCTGAATGGATTTGATCATCAATTTTCCATTAGGTTTTGTCTTGATGTAACGAAGCATTCGACTTGTCCATTGAAGATAACCACCTTTTTCCAACATAGGAGGACGGTTTTCGGCACCGGCTGCATGAATGTCTTGTTGAGTAGCCATTGATGAAGGTACGATCTGATAAAGTTGATGTAGGATCGATTCAACGATAAAGGAGTTGTGGTTGATGATGATTAAGCTCGGTTGAGGTGATTCCGAAAGTCGTACTCGTAAACTCGGTTCTTAAAAATTTTCGCCCAAAATTTGAAATTCACTATAAAAATCAATTCTAAGGACGTATGAAAATTTTGAGTTATGACAATTTTGACGCCAAATTTGACCCGAAAAATTTGAATTTAGGCCCAAAAATTTGAATTTTTGACCAAAATTTTCACAGTTAAACCAAAATTTGAATCCCGCGTAAAAATTGAACGTTAAGTCTCCTCAATTTTTTTTTTTTTTTTTTTTTTTTTTTTTTTTTTTTTTAAAACTTATGCGTAGAAAGAGCTTAGGCGTAGAAACACAAGTTACGAGTAGAAACTTAGGCGTAGGATCTTAGGCGTAGGATCTTATGCGTAGGTTTAAAGTTACGAGTAGAAAAAGTTATGCGTAAGATTTAGCTTATGCGTAAGAAAAACTTAGGCGTAAGAAAAATGCTTATGCGTAAAGTATTCTACGCGTAAGTCGAAACTTATGCGTAAGATTAGGGTTTTGCCCAAAAAGCCTTTACACTATCACAGTGTAAGAGATATCCAAAAGTCGAAGTGTTCCACAAACTTATCCAAGTGAGGGAAGCACTGATTCACCGTTATAGCACGAAGATTCTTCACCAAAAAGTTACGAGTAGAAAACTAGGGTTTTGACTTTTTGACTTCTACTCGTAAGAAATTTCCAACGATTCAAATGATTTCTTTTGCACAGATAGCCTTAAAAACACTCGAATAACCCAAAAATGTTGACCTTTTTCACCCAAAGTGCTTAGAAAAGTTACGAGTAGAAATGACCAATAACCAAATACGAGCTTAAAAATGAAGAAAAACAAGTAAAGCTTCGAACTTTTTGCAAAAAAACTGAAACTTTAGCACCAAATAAACCTTAAACCACAAGGATCTTGAATTTTAAAGTGCAAAAAAGCTTTAAGCTTGACAAAAAACGTATAACGAGAGCCTTTTACGCGTAACACCTTCAAACCAAACACAAACACTCCTAAACCATTGTTAGGCGATTGATACCAATTGTAGGACCTTACAAATATTAGCCATTTAGCTTAGCCCAATCCACGAGCCCGTTGACTATTCTATCACGATATCTAACACGAGTTACAAAGTTCCTAAATGTGAATGACCATCACTTTTAATAAAACTATTAAGGCTAACAAGTTTGATATTTCTCTCAATTTTAACAAATTGATTTTAGTCATCTTGATCTTGAAATGGTCTAAAAACTAGTTTCTCATTTCTTGTGATTTTTAAAAAAAATTCTAAATTTTCCTTAGATCACCATCTGGTCTCTAGGATCATTTGACATCATTTGACACCCTCAAAATTCTTACTGTCATCTTTGATCACCCATTGGTGTTCATGAAAACTCCATTTCTTTCCATAAAAGACATCATTAGCTATCCTCACTCATTACACTTGATCATTTAAGTCTCATATCATTTAAGACACCTGAAGAGACTAAAAACACTCAAGATATATAGGTACTAGACCTTACTAGAACCTCATCAATCATTTATTGACTCCTGAGAGTCGGATCCCTGGGTTTAGCCTAGCCGGATCCCTCAGGTGAGGGATCCGTGAGAACCGTCTGCTCATACTAATGAATCTTACTTGATACAATCATTTCAAACCCTCTTTGTTATTCTAAACACTCCACATTGTCTTAAATGACTCCCTAGATCAGTACAACTCTGTAGTTGACTCTTGTGCATGCAAATCATTGCAATTTGAAAGATTTGAGTGGTTTAAGCTTTAATTAACTTGCCAAATCGTTTTCCTTATAAAATCACTTATGTTAGAACTTCCAAATCACCATTTATACACTCATTCTCAGTAGCTAAAGTCTTCTTTTTACACCTTTCCTTTCTACCATTTCACCATGAGGAAAGCTCCTAGTGCTAACTCATCAACCAAAGGACCTCCCAATAAAATTTCTCGGGTTGTTCATGAAATCTCCTCAACCGAATCATCACCCGTCAAAGCCTAAAACACTAGAAATCCCTTACAACCAACACTACCAATCAAACAAAATCTCAAAAGGATTGACAACCCTTGCCAAACACTACCATACCTCCTAAACTAAACACCCCTACCTCCACTAAACCATCACCTCTAGTACCTAGAGCTATCTCCTGTACCACCCCACTTACATCCCCAAACCTTTACAACTTAGAGGACTTACCACCTATGTAAAACCCGAAAATCTAAAACCTATATAAAGACTAAAATACCCTTGGAACCAAGAATAATAAAATACGTAAAATACGTTTATAATAAATTACGAAATTAAAAACCTAATAAGTAAAACTTAATGAATATGATTTCGTGAACGACTTTGGTACGACGAAGGACTAAATGTTTCGCTAATAAGTTGGGCCGTTTGTTTGTTTATTGGACACGTGTCTTTTGTTTTTGTTTTGCGCCAAGCCTAAGCCCAAGAGGGTGATTGTTTGTGTTCGTGTGAGCCAAGGAGGGCCGAAGCCCATGTGGTTTTGTGTGTGTGTGTTCGGTTGGATCCAAGCCAACCCAAACCCAATCACTTTCCTATTCTAACTCAAATTCTATAACTATAAATACAACACATAATCATTAAATTGGAACCCTAGTTTTGTCTCTCTTTTTCTTTCTCTCTTGTTCGGCCGAGAGCTTCCCAACACACCTTGGTGTCGATTTTTTTTTTATTCAAGTGAAGGTATAACGTTTATTCATATTCCTTTAACGTACCTTGCATGTATATGTCGAGATATATTTGTTTAAGCCGCGTTTGTCTTTCTTTTTGTTTTGGCCGAGAGGTATAAACCGAAAACAAGGAAAACCCTAATCCATTTAACTTGTAATTAATAAGGAACATGTAAAGTGATAAGTAATATTGAATCGGGTCACGTATATGTTGAGTTAAGGTGAGCCGAGACATGCATGAGTTGGACGAGGCATGCATGAGTTTTCGAATGAGGTTTAAAACATGTAACTTGAATATGTAACGTTTAGATGAGCTAGGACTTGTATAAAACATGCTAGCCGAAACCCTAGGTGAACCAAATAAGTGTACATGAGATTTAGACGTGTAATTAATGAGTAAGGGTTAAGTAAACATAAACCCTAGTTTTAAAATATGTAAAGCGTGTAAAGTATACTAAACCCTAATAACGTATGGTCACATGAAATCATAAATGTATGTGGTAAAGTGTAAAAGTAAAGAAGGTTATTAATTACGTATTAGTGGAGAGTCATTAGACGTAACATGTAAAGTAAAGTACATATTAATGAGATATTAAAGAGTAAGAAACCCTAGAACATAAATGAGAGTATATTAGGGTTTTGAGCTAAATATAGTAAGTGTTATTTCATGTGTGAGTTATAACTTATAAAACTATTTTCACATTTAAAGACGGATTTGAATAAATGATATAACAAACCCTAATCTACGACATTAATTATAAAATACTTAAGACTCATTAATAAAACCCTAAAGTATAAAGATCACTAATTTTGAATACCAAATACTAAAAGATCATTTTGACGATTCTGGAATCATAAATAACTTGGACGACCGTTAATGTCTATAGGTTCTGTGAAGAGGGAGTAATCCTTTGATTTTCGTCTTTCTGCTTTTCGATCTTTGCATTGGAATAAGGTACAGATATTCTGACCTTTTCAGTAGAGGTTTCTCTTAATGTTTTTCTTTCGTATTAGGTTTTTCCTAAGCCTTTGCTATGAATCCCAAAATCTGATTTGTTTGAGCTATTGCTTATCTGAACTTTGATTTCTGAATTATGAAACATCTGATTTTGAACTATCTGATATGAAAACTATGATTTTGGAAATATGAATGATTTTCTGATAAAAGATGATCTGTGTCAGTTATGACATTCTGATTTGACCTAAGATAGTTTGACACCCGAGCCAAATATTTAACTAGTCATGGGGGTTCCATGTCCGTATCAGTGATGCACCTCTGATATGACTCTAGGGCAGTAGAGTGATGTTCTGCCACGTCTCTGGATGGTGAAGCATATTTTTGAATATGTAGGAAGGGGCGTATGGATGCATCCTAGATCTGTTATCTGTTATATGTTATATGTTATCTGATGATTGATGCTGCGTGCGTGCACGTCCTTCATAACTCTGGTAGGTCTCCCCTACAAAGGTTGCCTTATGTGAATATGAATGTGATCTGATATAAGTTCTGGGCTCGTGGTAGTTGACTATAAACTTCTTTTGAATTTATGACTTATGCTTTGAAAATGATAAAGATTTTGTTATTGCTCATTCACTTTATTTCATATCCGTTATCGTTTAGTATTAGCTTTTGCTTTCATATCTGTTCACTGGGCTTTTGAAGCTCAGCCGCACTTTTCTTTTCTTCCGCGGCAGGTATCTAAGCATTGGAAGCTGGGTTGCTTTGGGATGAGTGCTTGAGTGGACTTACCTTAGAGATTTAGCTTTGATTTCTTATGATACCATTTAGACTTTTATTTCGGATATTATGTTGACATTATTACGTTTCCGCTGGGACCTATGTGTTGAAGTCTTTTGACTTGGATTATTTTCCGCATTTATGTTAAGACTTTCTTTTGGTTATGAATGTTTTGCTTTGATATGACACCATTATTTGTGATTCCTTTACCCTTGGCGGGTCGGGGCGTTACAACCTAGGCCTTCTCATCCACTACCATTTCCGACATTTTCCTCAATTGAGAAAATTATGCCAAACAACCTCCTCACCAAAACTTTGGTGTTGAAACCACACTAGCACCCGTGTCATACTCCCCCTCACCCTCAAATGGTCCATTTTGGATTATGAGGAATCACCAAAATAACAACCGGACCATATGAAAGTAGATACTTTTTTACCTCCACCATCAACACATATTCCACCACCTTCACCCTTAGTTGAACCACCTCCAACTTCATCAAACTTGCCTCCACAAATCCCTCCATCTTTTGTGAAACCTCCACCTTCCTCATCAAACTTTCCACCTCAAACCACTCTATTCCTACCACCACCATTCCCTAGCCATGACAATGATTGTTTTCATTGTCAACATGTGGAAGGATTAGTTCATGAAGTACATGACGAATTACGTTTCATGTTCTATCACCTTTTCGAATGTTTTGTTGAAGTCAACGAATCTAAACGTCCCCTAAACTTAGGAATACAAGCACAAGTGGTGCTCTTCTCTAGTCTTAGGCACAACGTAGAAATTGTTAGGAAATTTACTACATGTTTGTATCATTTTCTTAGTTTTAGAGATATGTGTATCATTTCTCTTATTTTATTGAATGAAACTATATGTTGTATACTATACATTCTCATGACTACAATGATGATAACTAAAATCTCATGACCACAACCCCCTGTGCGCACGACAACAGTCTCCACAGCTTAGACATTTGAGGCACTATCCTCCGACTGAGAGGAAATAATTGTCCTCCTAAGATAAACCTGATAAATAGCTCCTTTATACAGAAGAGTAGGATACTTGGAAACAACCATCGGCTTAGAGCTTTGTGAACCGGAACTTATGGTTAAAAACTCAGAAAATACTTGTGAAATCCATTAACTGACATGAACTCCACCAAGAGACATGAATTATAAGGACTTTCATAAAAACGTTTTGACAAACAAAAACTTTCGTTGCTTACGCTCCTCACAAAATAGGAGAAAGGCAAAAGATTTTAAAGGGAGAAGAACACTTGAGGAAAGTAAAACTCTATTTGAAATAAATGGAAAATCGTAGATGATTCACAAATGGTTAAAGGTACTCCCCTTTTATAGGCAAACTAAATGGGGGCCCAATGGACACGTGTCCAAACCTTGTGAAGTCAAACCACATTTAATGCATGAACCTCATGCAAAAGGCGACGTCCTTTGAAGTGGCAGTCGCTAAAGGCAAAAACGCCTAACTAAAATCCAACAACTTAAATCGATAAATATCTCAAATCTTCAAAAAGGAAGATTCTAAAAAGACTTGGAGAGAGATTGTTTACGGCTGAAGCACAATCCTAAGCCATTCGAACATTTAAAGTGAGGCATGCATGGGATAGGAAAACCTCCCAACTACTCAATCTTCAAAATTACTCCTCACACAATATTCGCATTAAAAAAGTTGTACATGCATTAAAAATGCAAGAGTATTGGAAATGAAAATATTCTGCAAACATTCAACCGTCGCAATCAATGTCTCCGATATTTGCATTCTCTGGCAGAGCAAAACATCGTATTTCCCTAAGCAGTCAAATACATTATTGAACTAGGGGGACTTAATAGCATATGGGAGCTTCAGCCCAACTGGCTAAAACCCATATACTCTATATAGGTCCAACACAAGCCCACCAAGGTTAAGGCCCGACGACAAGCATTAGAAACACATTTTCTAGCTACGCTTAAACAAAGTCATGCCTTGCAAACATGCCCAGGAAATGACTCACCTGGAAAACTCGCCAGGGTTGTTACAAAAAACGCAATGTGTCACTACCTCATTCATAGAGAGGTAATGCTGCAATCATGCATAGATCCTTCCACGCACCCGGTTCGACCAATAATAATGCACCACATGTCATCCTTGTCTCACCCTTTAGATGTCCACCACGTGGACCACCCTAGGCGATTCGATCACATTTAAGAGTTTCACGCAACCCAAAAGGCATCCCTATAAATACTTTGCCATTTCTTTGAAATGGCCTAAGTCACAATTTGTCATCGAATACACACATACAAACCAACGGACTCTGGACTCATAAGCGTTACCCTAACTCGTGACTCCGGTCACACCTTGGAGTCCTTACCGAACGTGGGAACCCAAACGATCGACCAATCTCATCCTTCAATACGTATCATACGTAAAAATACACATATCATTGTGATTATTTTTACTTAATCTCATAATTGATCGATGAGGATTTACCCTAAAAACATTTGTGGTGGCAAATAGTACACTTTATTGTTGAATGCAAAATCAAACCTACATCAACAAAGCAACATATAAAGACTGTCATGTAACCTTGATGAATTAGTCCCTCTAGCTACTCCCCTCATATAATCTTGATGAATTAGTTCCTCTAACTAATGTTTCAATGGTACCCCATGTTGTGAGAATCTCCTCAACTTTTATGGCTGCGGGTTCAAGTCCTGCTTAGGACATGTGAGATAGACTGTGGTGTAAATGTTGTAAGATAGTTAAAATTACCGTTCTAAAAAAAAGTTTCATGTTATGGATGCGATTATATCATGGGGTTGTTAGTAATCCAACAAACCTTAAAAGATACTCCACAGAATATTGACTCAAGAAAAAAAAATACACTTGACCTTTAATGTTACATATTTAGTAACAAACAAGGAAGAATGTACTAAAAACACCCCTATGGGTCCTTTTATATAGATGGGAGGAGACATGCATTATTGAATTCGAATTCAATAGGACTATTACACACTTACATGTTTAGCTTGCGAGCTAGGCAACTAGTTTTATAATCTAAGTATAATGTTCGGACTTTATTTAAAGTAAATACAATTAAACCCTTAATATTGTCTAAGTTACATTTAAGTCCGCCTAATAATTGCTACCTCATATAACAATCTACACCTTATGCTTAATATTTAGACACTATCGATATTCGACATCTTCATATGATGCAGAACCTCGAACATAGACCACCTTGTTAAGTAGGCATTGTATTTTAATTTAGTAAATTATCATGTTTAGCTTCGTTAGACTTTGTCACTTTCTTCCTTCTGGAAACATTATCCTTTGCACCCTCTTAATCAGGTACTTTAGTTTCTTAAAGTTTGCCCCACCTTTGCACCAAGGTGTAACTATTCATGCTCCTTTACCAAGTAGCTTGTGTTTGTCTTTTCATTAAGTTACTTATCCTTCAACTATCTTTGAGCCACTGCATCATCATTGTTACTCTCCTGATTATCGTCAGTTTTCATGATTTACCTAGGCTCTTTGCGGTGTCACCTCAAACAAACAAGCTTTTAAACTTGTACTCATATGACTCTTGTTTCAACACACAGACCAAGTTTCTTAAACCCAACTTATATTGAAGCCCCATGTTTTGTTACACCATTCTCATCGAGCTTTTCAATTTTAAAGTTATTACTTGTACTAGCCATTCTTCTTCAAACCTTGCTTTAACCTTCTTACATATTTATCCCTTTAGAATCCATAAATATTAAACTTCTTCAACAAGCCTCACATGCCATGTGCTAATCCAACTTTCTTGTAAAATTTCATCTACTAACCCTTGAAAACCCTAAAGTTCGATCTATTCAACTCAGTTTTGCAGATATACCTGGTAATTACTTTTCTTGCATTCCAAGACAAAGTTAAACCTTACTAGTCTTCCAAGAATCATCAAGACTTGAATTCAAAAAGACTGGTGAGCAAGTTCAACCTTCAATGATCCAAAATCCTAGATAAACAACTAAATCTGAAGCCTTTTACCCTTAATCATCTCATAGAAACTCAAAAACAACTTCATGAAGCTTAAAGATTCAACTTTGCACAAACCCTTTTGATGCTTGAACCTTGTCGAACTAAAAATTTGCAATATCAACTTTAAACCCAAAAATCTTTCAAGCACGTCAACAATTTGGAGCCTTCAACCCCTTGATCAAAATATCATTTGAACCGAACTGACAAATGCTGGACAAGAAACTCAAACCAGCGGTATCTCTCTTTAGAAGTATTAGATTAAAGATCCCTCCGGTCCCATTCTAGAGTAAAGAAACTTCAACCTACGACTCGAACTTCACAAAGATCTAACGTTCATGAATCCGCTTATTCAATTCAGGATGGTGAGCAGAAATCGACAAATAAAAAAGAAAAGATAGCACTTTTAGGATTGTACACCTCTGAGTGAACCTAGCTTCAAGATACCAACTTCACCTTGGCTTTCGTACCCTTTTTTTCATAAATCCTATAAACCTTGAAAGCTAGAACGTAATATTAACTGAAAGTAAACACACACGTGACCTCAAACGTTAAATATTTATTAACAAAAGAATGATCAAGAAAGAATGTACCAACTAATAGTTAATGAATCCGCATCATCATTTCCCGGCCGGTGGGTAGGAATCGGCGAACCAAAAAGAGAAGATAGTACTTGTTGGAATTGTACACCTCTGAGTCAACCTGGCTTCAAGATACCAACTTCACCTTGGCTCTCATACCATTTTTTTCTAAAAATCTAATAAATCTTGAAAGCTAGTGCGTAATATTAATTATAAGTAAACACACATGTGACCTCAAATGTTAAATATTTATGAACAAACGAATGAGCAAGAAAGAATGCACCAACTAGCATCAACTTAGCCTCCAGCTATACAAAAGATGGGGATACGTAATTCTTATGGCGGTTGCAAGCTTGGCTCGTAAGCAAAGCAGTGAGTTCCTAATCTAACTACAATCATGAACTCTATTTAATACTACATACAATTGAACCCCTAATATTGTCGAAGTTACATTTAAACATTTCTAAGTGTTGCTACTACATATAACACAAGGGACAGACATTATTTTTCTTAATAACATGACAATTAGCCATTTTCTTGACATCGTTGCTAGTAGGTGATCCATCATAATACAATACTAGCTCCAATTGTCATGTTTTTGGTATCAAACCTTTTCAGAGATTTTGTTGCAATACTCTATGTCTTCACCAAAATTGTACTTGATGTTTGAGGTAATATCTGTTAGGTCACTAGTTTTACAACACAAGCTTATAGAGAAAGAGATAAGGCGATTGAACAAGTATCAAACACACACACACACAATATTGTAACCGGTTATGCGTAGGAGGTGAGTGAAAGAATATAACTTGAACAACCAACCCTCAAATGAGGGTTTACAAGAGTTTATATAGGCAAGGAGCTAGGGCAACACTCCCTCTCCTTCCCTATTCCTTATTGGGCTTGGATCAAGCTTATGGGCCTTCTACATAAGCTTGACCTTAAACAAACATAAAGGCCATAACAAAGCTTCCTATTACATATGAAATATAAATACTTGAAATACTATTTAGGAGTGATTCCAACAATCTCCCCCTCAAGTATATATGAATGTAAACGGTGAAGGCGTTGATGTAATAGTAGCAGTGACGTCTTCTGACATTCTTCTTTCTTGTGAGAGGAATTGTCTTGATTCGAACAATCTCCCCAGTGTAGAGAGATCGTTAACTTTGAACAGTTCTGTTTTGACGTCATCATTGACTTTGTTCTTTGATCATTGTTCTTTGTGGTGAAAGTGATAGTATGTTGTTGTCTGCATCAGTCTGCCTCAGGTCTGCTTCGCTGCTCCAGTGTCTCCATGTCATTCTTCAACATGCTCACACGCTCTTTGACGTTGGAAATTAATACTGATGAAGTTCTTTAAGTCTTTAACTTTGTAGATTCTTTGATAAGAAGGAGAATCATTCTGACTGTTGTGTTGCATTGGGATAGAACTTCCATTAGTGATGATGTTGGCATGAGCATGAGAAGAGTCAGCACGATCATCCCGCTCCGGAGCTTCCATAAGAAGAAAACATTTCAAACGGTTAGTAATAAGCGGTTTCCGGCACTTACAAGTTTGAACTTTGAGAGTGTCAACAGCATATTGTGAAGACACAACTCTAATTCTTACAAAGGCCGTTCCTGAACTGGAGTCCCACAAGTGAGATAACGCGATGTACCGAAGTACATCTACAGTTCAGATGAGTCGCTGAGGTACACCGAAGCATCACCTCACGACTGTAGACCGTTTGAGACACACTCCGCGTAATCCACGGGGAGTTACCGAAGCGACCTGCTGTCAGGGCTATTTGATGTTGACCCTGGCAGGAGTTTCCATTCAATCACTGAGGATCACAGATGTGAACCTCTCATAAATGTTCTCGACAGATTGCTAAGATCTGTGAAGGACTCGATATGAACCATTGAATCACTGAAGATCTTATTTGTTGATCAACAAGTGATTAAATGTCAAGTGTTCCTAAGAGATCTTTTGATGAATCTCGTGGCTCTAGACTCAATAGTGCGTTTTGGTTTTCCTGAGCGGAGACTAGGGAGAGGGTCTCCTTCTTCAATACCAGCGATCTCTAAGAGAAAGCCAATAGTTTATGTAGGGTTCCCTGTGAGAATGAAACAAGCTTCTGTTGAGAGAAACTTGAGTGGCTAAGAAGGTTTAGTGCATGCGTCACTGGGTCCATGACGACTTTTAATCTTCAATACCGGTGTCACTAAGTGACAACCAGTAGCATATGAATTGAACCCGGTGTCTGCCCTAAGTTGAATAATCTGGAGGGCTATTTCTTTTCACCCTTTTCTTTACATTTCTTTTTGATTCTTCAACTCCTTCTTTCTCCGATTCTCATTTTCTCCTTTTTACAATCATTCCTAAGGACTTCTAACACTAACTAATGGTAGTGTCCTTGGGTAGATCCCTCCGGCTCTGGCGGATCATAGGACGGTTATTCCTAACCTTTGTCACCTTATAACTCCATGACTAACCTATGTTTGCCATTAAAACCACTGTAAGTTAAAATATCTCTCAAAGGGTTTGTAAATGAAAAACATGTTTGAACCACTGTGAAGGATAAGTTTTTGCATAAATACTCCCCCTCCACATGTGCTTAATAGTTTTAATGGTTAAATGCACAGTGAGGAAAGAGCGCGCACTTTTTGAATTGATCCACTAATGATAGACAATCTCCCGCGAGACACGGTTACGTTGAATAGTTAAAGAGATATATTGTCAGCTTTTAGGTGACAACTAGCTCTAACAACTACCTTGAAGGTGTAGACAAACCTTGGAAGGTTGTCAAACCCGTCAGAGTTCATGTCTATCAAGAGTTTCTTGAATGGTACATTCTACTTGGACAAGTCCTTTGCGAGACACGTTTACATTACTAGCGAACTAGCTTGAAATTATTACCCGTCCAGGACAAGTCTTTTCGAGTTGCAAACAGTTAAGGATCGTCAATTCATTGGTTAAGTCTTTGCACACGAGAAAGCCAAAGGGCTTGCACATGTTGCTTTACAAACATATTTCTTATCACACAATTTTCTCCCCCTCAAAAATGGCATATAAAAATGTTATTTTTGAACGGTTGAGAATAAATATGACCATTTTGAGTGTTGCGGGAAGAGTGACCACTGTGAACAATTTGTGAACAAAGTTTTAATTCAAATACTCCCCCTCAATTAGTGATATAAACGGTTGAGGTTTTAAAATCATATGGGGAAGTACTTGTCTTTTTGAGCAAAACCTTGAAAAATGAAAGGTTTGATAGGTTTTACTCAAAAATAAGAAGCTTTCGCTCCTTTTATAAGGATTGTGGCACTGAGGCGTACCACAGGGTCCTTTCTTGACAGATACGGGTTGTACACTGTTATGTGTGCACAAGCCATTCACATATATAATCATACATCCAAAATAATATGAAGGAAACAATTCAAGGGGTACCCGGAAGTGCAGTGATGTTCCCAGGAGTGCGCACAGGGCGTTGAAAACCGATGATGTTAATCCTGGTTCGACCACCAACATAGCTCTCCAAGCGTCTGAACTGATCCCTTCTGAACAACCGTTCATCAATCATGGTGATGATACGTCTCACATCCCTCCTTTCCTGAGAATTCCAGCGCTTAGGATTCCCAACCTTCAGGCGTATATCCTTCAATCTGTACGCCAATCCATCCCTAACCATCTTCAAGGTATGATCCCCGAATTTATGGAGCTCACTACACGCCATTAAGCAGTTTCTGCGAAGTTCACTGCGGTAAACAATGCCGAAAGGTTTGCTGATGAGCGTAAGTTGTTTGAGCTGGTTGATGTCAGGAAGATCAAGCTGTGGTGGAGTGAAGTTTACACGTTTCTGATATGATTCAACAGCCATCTGGATATCTTCAACACGTTCTTTGATCACAATGCGTCTAATGAAGATGAGAACTGGCTTGATAAATTCACGTTGAATTTCAGTCGAGAATTGTCTCATACGACCCTGTACTTTGGCAAGATACATGTCTTCGATGTCGTTCAGTGACAAGTTCTCAAAGTCAGCCTCTGAGAATTCATAGTCCTGTTCATCTTGTCGTTTGACTATGATATTCTTCAAGAATGTGTAGTCCCACTTAGACTTGAGATCAATGTGTTTGATGGCCACGATGTTCTTTGAGCAATACACTTCATGTTGAGACTTCTGAACCAGGCAGCTTCTGTAGTAGATTCTTCGGCGTTCAGGCCAATGATGAATCCCATACAATGCATCTTGGTCGTATGCTTGCACGTTGTCAGAAAACAAGTGATTTGCACGTTCCTCGATAGCTATGCAGTTTGAGTAGGTAGCCGCTGGGAATGGAAGAGTTAATGATGTAGCGTATTTTCTTGAACCGTCGCCACCATGGAGAAGAAAATCCAGGTCTGTGTTGAAGAAATATCTGAAGGGAATCCTTGGTTCATCTGGTTGGCCGATTGTTGGTAGAGGTTTGGTCCAGTCAGTGTAATATGGAGGGTTGTTCCGTTTAGTGAAGTCGATGTTTGCTTCTGGGTTGAGCCAATCCATGTTGTTAGACATGGCTCGAGCAATGTTTTCAAGGTGATATTCAACCTCGATTGCACTTTCCGAGCTGTTTTTCAAGAGAAGGAATGCGTCATTCTTGATGCGCTTCAACTCGGATTTCGTCATCTTCTTCACACGGAATCTTTCTTGCAAGATTTTTGCATGCTCCAAGGTACTACCGTCTACCAATTCTTGACCTTCTTCAGGGTAGGGAGTGTCATTAACAAGAGTAGCAAACCAATCAAATTCAGCAGTTTTATCGTCATCAAGCCATGATACGACGTCATTCAGAGTCGTTTTCTCCTTCTGTTTTGAAGGCCTTGATGATGATGTTGGTTTCTGCACTTGTTTTGGTGAGGTGGGTTGTTGTCGGGGCTCAAGGACCTCTTCATCATCACCACCCGTATACTCAAAGTGATCACCGGTTTTCTGAGTCAGGGGTGGTAACTTGGAATCGTCCTGAGGTTTATCAGTAGAAGACCAAGGTGGAGGAGACTTATGTTGAGAAGAAGTCCGTGGTGGAGGAGGTGGCATAGAAGTAGATTTACCAGACTGTTTCTGACGTTTAGGTGCAGAGTCCTTATCCTTATCATCGTCATCTCTTGGTCGTTTGGGTTGATCGGCTGACTCCTTGCATGATGATCTGAGTTGATAGTCAAGTAGAATTTCGAAAAATTTAGCTTCATCTGAAGTAAACGTTCCAGATCTCTTTGACATTTGCATCACAAGTTTAGCGATTAACTCAGATTCGGAGAGATCAGCTTCTTTTGCCATTGTATGTTTAACCAATGCAACGATGTTAGGGGTGAGTTATCTGGAAAATACTTCTCTTGTCACACCGGGGACAGTGTCGAGAAGAAACTTGTGGGTATGATCTCTTGCTGTCTTTTCCAGTTCCTTTTGGACTTTTGGAACGATATCCTGAAGGTACTTGTTAGTGTAACCTTCAATCATTTCGTTCAGTTCCTCTTTTCGATGACTCTTCATGAACTTCTGAACAAATTCCCTTTCTTTCTCCATCTTGTCTTTCTCATCATTTAAGTACTGAATTTGGTCAGCAAACCAATTCATTTTTCTGTAAGTTATGTCCTTCTTTCTGATTTGTTGGACAGCTTTTACAATCCTTTTATGAGACTGAGAGATCCAAGACTTTGGTGGTTTCTTCACTGATTTGGATGATGATCTGGTTGACTTCGTTGATGGTGGTGGTGATGAGTGAGATGAAGAGTCTGATGATGAGGAGACATGAGGAGTCTTCATGTCCTTAGGAGTTTCTGAGGTTTTCTCCTTTGAGTGTGTTGGACTGTCTAGAAGAAACTTTGTATAATCATCCTCGTCATCTCTAGACTTTTCTTTCTCAGTTTCCTGTTTCTCAAAATCATACACAATAGTGTCCTCAACAGGCGGTTGTTGTTGCAGAAGAGTGGTGGCACCAGATCCCTTATCGGGTTGATTAACCGCATCAGGATCTGGTGAGGAGTGGGCAGCACCACTTGATCCTCCGGGGCCACCCATTTGATCTTTAGCAAATTCAGCAGCCTTTTGAATGTGTCGGACGTTGTGAAACTTTTTCCTGTATGATTTATCCAATTGCTCTTCTTCTTCTTCTTCAGAGCTCTCATCATAAGGTACAATAGCTGGAGTCTTCCCTTTTTCTTGGACAGCTGGAGGACTTGGAGGTTTTGTCACTGAGGCAGGTGTTTCGGTTGCAGTTGCAGAGTAATGAACCTCTTCATCTGTCTCAGTATCTTCAGAGCTCTCATCCCTAAGTTGTCTTTGACGTTCAAGTGTGGGAATAGGTTCGGCTTCCTTTACGGGAACAATCCTTTTAGAAGGAGCTTTCCTTTTAGGAACCTTCCTTTAACTCACAGTACTTGTTGTGCTTCCTGTACTTCCTCTTCTGGTTCTCCTGACAGGTGTTCCAGAAGATTTTTCATCAAGATGACCAACTTTGCCTTGTTTAACTGCTTCCAGATATCTCTTGTACGTTTCGAGCTTTCTGACATCTTCAGTTAGAAGAGAATCTGGCAATACAGCACCTTGTTTCTTTGTGGACGTTTCCTTGATTCTTACAGATAGAATAGGCTCCGTCAACATGTCGTGATTGTCTGGGTCATTGAGCCTTTTGGGAATATCAGGATGAAGTCCAAGAGCTCTTTGTATCAACAGTTTAGTATATCTGATGTAGGGAATCTTTGAGCCAAGTTTGTTGAGAAATGACATCATGTCGTCCCAAATCAGAGCTTCAATAGCGATGTGTTTCATGTTGACCAATGCCCAAAATATTTGCAGTTCTATGAGCTTAGGATGCTCATAGCCACTGTCACGACCAGAAACAGACTTGGTGATGATCATGTAGAGTGTTCTCCAAGGTTGAGGAATACTCTTAAGCTCTACGTGAGAGTGCTTGGTGATTACTCCTGTAGCCTCGTCATAACCGATATCGATTAAGAATTGGAGAGTTAGCTCTTCAGCAGGTGTGGCATAAAGTTTGGTTGGATTGACTTCAGGAATAAGGAGAGCAGCCCTTAAGTCTGCAGGTGTAATAGTGACTTGTTTGTGGTTCAGAGTCACTGTCACAGCAGTCCTTCCTTTGACCCTTTCCATAGTGTTCCAGAACTGTTGGATGTAGATCTCAGGAATGGTTGCAGAGTGAGTAAGCATGTTCTGATACGGATGAGTCTTCAGAATATCGATAGCAATAAGACATGAAGATTCAGAGCAAGTGAGGGTGTCAAAGTCAACACGGAGGTTATTCTTTCCAATCTTCATTGGATAGCCATGAGGATAGATATCAGCAATGGAGAGAACTTCAGGTGCATCCACATTCATTTGTTCAGCCATGTCGTGATCTGAAATAACATTAGCCAAAAGAACCAACATATCGAAAGACATAATGTTAGTCAACAGAAGGTCTTATTGTCTAGTTGTTGAATGTACAGTGATAATGATTGTTACGAGTCCTAAGTCACTTGTATGTTCAATCAATGATATCGTGAAATGTTTCGTGAGTTAGTTAACTTTAAGTTTTAAAGTTTATTTTATCACTTATTGTTCACAACATATCAAACGATTTAAGTTTATTAGTGACATTTTTGGATTCGTGATGATATGATTAGTTTATTTACAAGTTTGTACAAGTAACAATTCATCATGAAGGTCAATCCAGGGTTAAGCGTAGTTTTGGCAAAGATACGCGTAGACAGGAATGATATATGCTTAGGCGTAAACTTACGCGTAGAATCCTAACTTACGCGTAAGAAGTGTTACGCGTAGGAAAAGGAGACCTTATGCGTAGGCATATATTAACCTTACGCGTAAGGCTACTCGTAAGAGTTGACCTTATGCGTAGAGGTCACTGTTTACGCATATCCTTCACAGGATACGCGTAGTCCATTGTAGAACCTTACGCGTAGCTGTTATGCGTAGGATTATTCTTACGTGTAACATAACTACGCGTAGGGTAATCCTTATGCGTAGAGTGCAAATGACCTTGATTCTGAATTTTTTCGAGTAACAAGCCTGAAATAGAACCATCATATCATCAATATTAACACATAGATTCATTTTAACAACAGATCATGGCAAGAACACATGTTATACAGTTATGCGTAGAACTACATACGCCTAGTATAAACCCTAAATCTACGCGTATGATATCTAGCCATGGATTGTGCACCAAAGTTTTTCTGGTATATCATAGATGTTGTTAGAGCATGTAGACCAAGTTTTAACACTTTTTATGCAGTGAATCAAAAATACCCAATTTTTAGAACATTAAACCCTAATTCCTAATTCTGAATTAATTAAGGTTTCTGGGTGGTTATAAGGCATGGATATCATCAATTCATCATCACATAAGCATAACACAACAATCTTTTTGACCAAATCACTTCTCATTCTAAAATACCCAATTCGACTCATAAACCCTAATTTTCAAAAAATCATCAATTAGTGTTTCTGGGTGGAGTTTGATGGATAAAATGGTATCATTGATGTATTATGAATGTTTTGACACAAATCATTTCACCACAAACGTCCACACAATGATTGTGTGTTCATACGCTTATGCGTAGAACACATAATCACTCGTAACATGAATTTTAACCGTTGGATTTGAATGAAATTCAAGACCTTATCTTAAAAACATGTTTAGATCACAAGAACACTTACACAATGAAGATCAAAAAGATGGTTTTCTTGAGTGAGTATTAAGCGTAGGATGGTTTTAGGGTTTTTGCAATAATGTGAAGAATAAATGTAGGTGGGAGGGTGTTTTATTAAAAATGATTTTAACCTTTTGACAGTTTTGGTCCCTCCACCTTTTCCTTTTTCAAACCAAGCCATTTAACTTCCATTTTGATTACCAAACGAAGATTTTAGGAAAGAAACATGACGACACTCCCCCTCGACTTGAGAAAATAATGAAATGTTATAATTTAAGTCCGAGGAGTGTCTTTGAACCAGAAAATGTCCCACCATTTGTAACAGAATCAACCAAGATATGTTAACATGCAAGTACACAGATGTTTTGAAACAGTTAAAGAATTATTTTCTCCCCCTCAACACTTGATCGGAAAAATACTGAATTTTGAAAGATTAAAGTGTTGACGGAAGAATTGTACTTGCCATGTTGAAAGAAAGATAGATAAGGAGAATATTTTTGTTGTTTTATCGGATTTTATATTTTTGTATTTTGTTTTTGAAAAATTTATTTACAAAAGATGTTTTGGTGTTTGACAGGTTTTTAAGACTGTTTTAAGAGGTCATCCAATTCCTCTTGAGTCAAACACCTCATACCAATCCGGTGGACCAACTCATTAAACCTAGCGGGAGGCAAGGCTTTGGTGAGCAGATCTGCCAATTGGTATTCAGTACCCACAAAGTATAATTCAACGGTACCCTGTTCCACGTGGTCCTTGATGAAATGATAGCGTAGATCGATGTGCTTTGATTTCGAGTGTTGAACTGAGTTGCACGAGATTGCAATAGCACTCCGATTGTCGCAGTACATCGGGATTCTGTCAAATACGTAACCATAGTCTTTGAGTTGTATTCGCATCCAGATGACTTGAGCACAACACGCGGACATGGCTACATATTCTGCTTCGGTTGAGGACAGCGATGTACAATCCTGCTTCTTTGATTGCCAAGACACCAGTTTATCACCGAGAAATTGTAGTGCTCCTGACGTACTTTTCCTTGAGTCTAAGCATCCTGCGTGATCAGCGTCTGAAAAGGCGATTAGTTCAAAACCAGAATCCTTCGGATACCAGATCCCCAAGTTAATGGTTCCCTTGATGTATCGGAGGATTCTTTTAGCCTCAGAGAGGTGGGTTTCAGTTGGTCGCGACTGATAGCGGGAGCATAGATAAACGGCAAAGACAATATCAGGTCTGCTAGCTGTTAGATACATGAGGGACCCAATAATACTTCGGTATTTTGTAGGGTCAACTAATTTCCCATGTAAATCAGCATCTAACTTCTTGGTATGAGTCATTGGTGTGGCATAAGTATCACAGGTTTTCATTCCAAATTTGTTTAACAATTCAAGGGCATATTTGGACTAACTCAAGAAAATACCACGGGGTGATTGATGAACTTGCAGTCCTAGAAAGAACGTAAGTTCACCCATCATGAACATTTCAAAATTTTTCTTCATTAGTTTTGCAAAAGCGATTGAAAACTTTTTATGTGTTGACCCAAAAATGATGTCATCCACGTAAATTTGAACAATTAAGATGTGTGCCCCGTGATATTGTATAAAAAGAGTTGGGTCAACCGAGCCTTTGGTGAAATTATTGGCAATGAGGAAAGATGATAGCTTATCGTACCATGCCCGAGGGGCTTGTTTGAGACCATAAAGAGCTTTGTTCAGTTTGTAGACATGGTTCGGGAACTCAGGATCAACGAATCCATCTGGTTGGCTGACATAGACCGTTTCTTTAAGTTGTCCATTGAGAAACGCTGTTTTGACATCCATCTGATAGACCGTCATATTCATATGAGCTGCGAACGCAAGAAATATCCGAACAGCCTCAAGACGAGCAACCGGAGCAAAAGATTCTTCAAAGTCTATTCCCTCTTCCTGACGATAACCCTTAGCAACTAGCCGTGACTTGTTTCGGATAACATTCCCTTCAGCATCCAATTTGTTTTTCCAAATCCATTTTAAACCAATGACGTAGACCCCTGTTGGTCTTTCAACCAGTTCCCATACTTCAAGACGTTTGAATTGGTTGAGTTCTTCCTGCATGGATTCAATCCAGTTGTCTTTTGTCATTGCATCTTTAATGTTTTTAGGTTCAGATTGGCAGACAGTGAGTGCATAAATGCAATGTTCACCATCTGAGTGAAGACGTTGTCTCGTAACGACTGGTTGATTTGGGTTGCCAATAATGTTAGCCAGAGGATGGTCTTTTGTCCATCTATGTGTAGAGGGTTGATGTTGGTATACATTGTGCAGATTCTGAGGGTTCAAATGGTTTGTTGAAGATTCCGCAACATCTGGTGCAGCAGTCTCATTAGCAAACGGGTTGAAGAACGCATTTGGATCAAAATCTGCAGGTGGGGGTACTTCATTCAGAATATCATCAGCTGGTTCATCATTGTTGGAAGCGATATGTTCAACTGTTGTGTTGGAGTCAATTGGTGTAGGTGCATCTTCAACAGTAGTTGTTGTAGCAGGTGTATCAGGTATAGGAATATTATCAGGTTGTGCAGCGGAAACAACGGATACACCAGGAGCACGTTCATCAATATCGTCACAGAACAGAGGAGCAAATAACTTTTCCATTTGTTGACGAGTTAGCTGGGGGCTTTGTTCAGCTGATGATGGGGGTTGAGGGAAGTTTAAACGGTTAAGACCGGGTTCTAAGCTGTTATACTCAGAAGCCATCTCCGTGAGTTCATCGAAATGAGCATGAATCGTTTCCATTACCTCCTTAGTTCGACGATTCCAGATTCGGAAACCTTTAGAATTGTCACAGTATCCAATAAAGACTCCAATATCAGCTTTTGCTTTGAGCTTTCCAAAATCATCACGATCATTATTCGGATAGCAAAGGGATCCAAATACATGAAAGTGTTTGAGGTTCGGTTTATAGTTGTGGACAAGCTCAAAAGGTGTTTTGTTGTGGCGTTTTGTGATCATGGAACGGTTTTGAGTATAGCATGCAGTAGATACAGCTTCTGCCCATAAGTAATCTGGAAGTTTAGCATTGATTAACATTGTTCTTGCAGCTTCCACTAACGTTCGATTTCGTCTTTCAACAACTCCGTTTTGTTCAGGTGTCCGTGCAATAGATGTTTGATGCTGAATTCCCACTTTCTCATAAAAATCACGAAGGGTTTTGTTAACAAATTCAGTTCCTTTGTCTGTTCTGATGATTCTGACGGTGTTGCGGAGCTGAACCTGTATCTTTGTGAGAAAGGTGATGATCATTTGTGGAGCTTGGTCTTTGCTACGAAGAAAGTAGACCCAAGTCCATCGTGAGAAGTCATCAACAATTACTAAAATGTAGCGTTTGCCATTGATTGTTTGCACACGCATCGGGCCACACAAATCCATGTGAAGAAGATGAAGCACATGCTGAGAGCTGTGTTCCACCTTTGAAGGAAAATGAGCACGAGTGCTTTTCCCTTGTTCACATGCTGAGCAAAGGTGATCTTTTGAATACCGGAATCGTGGGAGTCCTTCAACTAGTTTGTGTCGAGCAAGGTTGGTGATGGTTTGAAAGTTTAGGTGTGAGAGACGACGGTGCCATAGCCAGGATTTTGTAGATGTTGCCTTAGAAAGTAAGCAGATGGGAGATGAAGCAACCATGTCTTGCATAGAGATAGTGTAGAGACTGGAATTACGCGAGCTAGACATAAGATCGTTTCCTTGTAGATCACGAATGAAACAAGTTTTCTCCCTGAAAGCAACCTCCAAATCTCCATCACAAAATTGACCCACTGAAAACAGATTGTGACCGAGGCCTTCCACATAGTAAACCCTGCTGATTTCGATGTTCCCATTAACATAATCTCCGTAGCCCATGATGGCTGCGAAGTGATCGTTCCCGAATCTGACAGTGCCAATGAACTTTGCAATAAAGTTTGATAACAGTTTAAGGTTGCCTGTCATGTGTCGGGAACATCCGCTATCAACAATCCAGAGAATGATCTGTATCACCTGCATTACACACAGACGACACAGATGGAATAGAAGTAGATGTGGAACCCGAAATGTTAGAGGGTTCCGAAGCAGATATATTAGACATACACACATTTAGAATTTTAGGCATCCACTTAAATCCTAGTGTGTTATATATCCATTTCTGCCATCTGTAACTACTCTTTGCTTTAGTCTTAGTGAAAGCACTAGGTGGTACTACATTCTTAGGAGGTGAAGTGGTAGCTACTGTGATAGCAATGGTTGCCTTAGAATCTAAAGAAGGTGGTTTACCAAGCACAGACTTAGAATGATTAGTGGGCCTAGAGGTATTCCGATTCTTAGGATTCCGTAATCTAGAGATTATAGCTTTAGCAACACATTTGTCATGACAATCAGAATTCATACTCTTTTGACAAATATCACAAGGTGCATCAGACTGAATATCAAAGGTACTTAACGGTTTAGCATTCGTTACATCACTATTTCTATTACATTTGCCAGACGCAACATCTATAGTGGAAGTAAGATGAGTTTTATTCAGATTCCTAGGGTGTTCTTCTACTTTAGCATTCCTTATTGATCTTTTCTTAGGTCGCAACTTCCTATTCTTCGATTGAGTGCTCCTAGGCTGTGAAGTGCGGACGTTTGGAAAAGATGCAACTATTCCTGTTTCAGTAGATGGAAACACATTAGCAACTTGTGATTTGGCAGTGGGAATTCTAGGTTCACGATTACTAAGTGTGACTGGTGCTAATCTCTTAATCACAGTAGGCGGGAGTTGTTCATACTTTCCTAACATTTCCCGTAACTTAGAGATGGTGTGAATCAGATCTTGATTTTCAGAACGAATATTACCAGCAAAATTCATGACTTCACTAGTGTGAGCAAGATAGTGATTAAGTTCATTAGATGCTTCATCTCGAGTCTTTTTGAGTAAATCAAATATGACACCATATTCCTGTTTTACTTTTAAAAGTTCTTGTTCATATTTTGAGATTTGACTTTTCAAAGACACGTTTTGATCATCCAGTTGCTCAATTTTAGGATCAGAAGATTTTGCACTCAATTGAGCGATTTTCTTTTGAAAACTAAGTTGATGGTTGTGAATATATTTTTCACACCAATGAAGACGACGTTTTGCATTGTAAATTTCCGTGTGTAATCGTTTATTTTCAGCTTTTAAAGACTCGATCTGAAGCACATTATCGGTGTTTTCAACAGTTACAACAGTTTCAACAATATCAGCAGATATATGATCAGATGCATATGGCAACGAATAGAATAGCACAACATTATGGATATCAGCACAGATAACATCTTCCAAGAGTCGATCAACATCTTTTCTCAACAGTTTCTTTTTGCGTTTTGTGTTAGTAATAGATGTTTCTGTTTTCTCGAAAACGTTTTTCATTACCCCAAGTTCCTTATGAAAATCCTTTTCCCAGGCAATTGCACAACTTTTCAAGTTTTTAACATTAGGTAAAAGATTTTTCTGAAAGATGTCTCTTTGTTCTCTCGCCAGAGGCGATTGAAAATGTTCAACTTTGATTTCAGATCGATATTCTATCTCATGTTGTAAAATTTTGAGGTCAGCCATGAAAATGTCAAAATATCGAAGGATTTTTCGATTTTCAGGTTTTGAGTTTACTTCACTAATGGAAGGTAAAGGACCATAAGTTTGTGCAAAGACTGTTTTGGGATTAACGATAGAAGACTCGGGTGTTTTGATGATAACCCTGGGTGTGTTTGAAGAATCCGTTGGTGTGACGAAAGTGACCGCGTTTTATAATTAAAAGGTTTGTTGTAAACAACATTTTTTAATTTTGATCGACTCTCGTCTTCTGCATCTAATTCCTCTTGACGATGATATTCAACAACACTCATGACAGTATTATCAATTTTGTATTCTGCACTGGAAACTTCAGGAGTTGGTTTGAATGTTTTTAGTGAAAGCTTTGGTTTGTAATCAGCTAGATTTTTTCCATATCCATTTGGATTAGGTTTTAAGGTAAACTTTTCAATAGCTGTTACTGATTCACCATGTTTGTAAACAACAGTTTTAAACTCTTTAAGTTTGTTTTTCAAACCGAGAATTTCTGCAAGAAGGTCATCTACCCGATTCGTTGAATGCTTTTTGTATGCGGAGAACTGTTTTTGACAATTTAACAACTCAGCCTTAGCATTTTGATTTTCCAAGGTGAGAGCGTTAATTTGCTTTTTATGTTCATGTTTCAGTTGTTCTAATTCGGACAACAAAGCATTCTTCGAGGCGGCTAGATCACGCATCTGTCTCTCTAAATATTTTTCGTTTTGATGAGATTTTGCAAAAGCGGCTTCAAAACCTTTTTCACGGTTTTCTTGAGTTTTGAAAAAGTTGAGTTGCATTTGTAAACATTCAAAATCCTTGGTTAACAGTGCATTTTTACTTTTTAAGGATTGATTTAATGCATAGCATTCCTCCATTTTGATTTTATGGTCTTGAATTAACCGAGCAAAATCCGGATGAGGCAACAGATCATCTTGTTCAACGTGAGTCTCAACATGATCATTCTTTAGATCCTCAAGTACGACTACGGAGTCAATTTGATTATCAAAGGAGACCATAAGGTCATCTTGATCGTCAAATGTAACTACAGGGTTAACTTGAAAATCATCAGAAGAAGATGTAGAAGACTCATTTTGAACAGTCTGATCCGTGCCGGATTCAGATATTGGCGGAGATATTAGTTCAGATCTGATGATGGTTTGTTCGGGTACCTGAGACAAGCCATCAGTGTCATACACTGGGCCTGTATCACTCATGTGCAGCTCATGCATATTAGCCATCAACATAACAGCTGCATTCGCCTGCAAATCCTCCATATCATCATCTGAGTCTGCATCTGCCATAAAGCTCTGTTCTTTGGTTGTGAGAGATCCACCAGCTTCATCCTTAAGAGCCAAAAGTAAGGCCTCTTTGAAATAAGCACTTCCCCTAGTCCTTGGCTTTGGGCATGCATTAGCCAGGTGTCCCTTCTCATTGCAGTTGTAGCATCGAAGACCATTTAACCGATTTTGAGCATTTCCCAGTTCCACCACTTGAGCTCTGTTGTTATTCCTACCCACAGCATTAAACCCTTGACCACCGCCCATCTGACGACCATAATCACGATTCTGAACTTCAACACGTCCATTGTTCACAACAGCTTGAGTCCGTGTGTTAGATGAGGAACGAATACGATTGTTGGATTTGTTGGTGTAACGGCCAAAAGCATTAGCAATCATCACAAATCCTTGTTGCAATGCTTCGAACGGATCTGTTTCCTCAGTAGCTTCACTGACATATGCTTGAGCATTGTTGCTGTATGGAACCAATTGATTTTGTTGAGGTTGAGGTAGTTGCTGTGAAGGTGTGTTGGAAGCAGTTGGTTGAGTTGCTGGTTGAGAGGGATAATTCTGTTGAGCATATAAGGCAAGTTGTTGATTGTCCGGTTGTGACTGTTTAGCAATTTGAGCACGGAGAATCCTTTCCCGATCAACTTCCTTCTCATGAGGCTTCAAGTAATCGTACAACAATCCATAAGTAGAATGATGCATATTCTTCGCTTGACGAAGGAAAATGACATACTTCTCCCATTCTGGACCAAGACTACTCAGGAACTTGGTATTCACTGCAATTCTTGGCATGATGATGTTGTGTTTATCCAAATCATTGATGATGTCTGAAAATCGATGATGATATGACTCGAGTGTCTCTCCAGGTTCAATCATGAAGTGTTCATAAGCCAAGTAAATTTTGGATTCCAAATCCTCCTGATTGAGTACAGATCCTTCCATAAGAAGACGAATATGATCCCACATTTTTTGTGCAGTCTTTTGAGCATCAACACTACGAAGAATTGGGTTTGGTAATCCTAAGAGGATGTATTCCATTGCAAGTTCATCAGCTTCATAGTGTAGAAGTTCTGTAGGATTTAAATCTGCAACAGTAGCAATGTTGGTTTGTTCATCTCTTGGTGGAACAGCAGTTGGATCTCCGGGTACAATGACGGTAGGCATCTCAAATGGACCTTCCAAGATAACCTTTTTTAAGAACTTTCCATGTGGCTTCTTCAGATCACAGAACCTAAAGAACCTTATCACCCATTGATCGTAGTTTCCTGGAGTGAGCATTGGAGGTCTATCAAGTGATCCAGCTTCATGAATTGATTGTTGGCTGCTTAAAGCTTCACACATCTTTGCAAACCAAGTGGGTTCCTTCATAGTGGTCCGTGATGGATGTTGATTGAAATCGGTTGTGTAGGGTTGAACTTGAAGGCTTGATTGTGGTTGTGGAATTGCACCAAGTTGTGGAGTATGTTGCTGATTAAATTGTTGTTGATAAATGGATTGTTGTTGATTCCATTGTTGATGTTGTGGAGTTAACTGTTGTTGTAGTTGATGATTATAAGTGTGAGGGAAATAGTTAGAGTATGGTGGTTGAGACATGATGATAAACTTGTGTGGTAAAGATGGATCTTTGTAGTCGAATGAACCTTTGTTGATGAAGTATCCTTAGGCGTAGGAAAGACAAGAACCTAGTAGCACTTATGCGTAAAAACACCAAAAGTTACGCGTAACAATGAGGAGTTACGCGTAGGATTTAGCTTACGCGTAAGCAGGAAAAACTACTAAAATTATGCGTAAACAGTAAGTTAGGCGTAGGATTACCTTATGCGTAGGACTAGGTCTACGCGTAAGATGAATCTTAAGCGTAAGATTTTCTACGCGTAAGCTGTATGCTTAAGCGTAAGATTAGGGTTTTATCCCAAGTGATCTTTTACACTTCACAGTGCAAAAGATATCCAAAGTCGACGTATTTTCAGACTTATCCAAGTAAGAAAACACGGAATAAACCAGGAAAATGAAGATCAAGCCAAGAACAAAGTTACGCGTAGAACTACTCGTATAACTAGGGTTTTGATACGCGTAATCCTACTCGTAAGAATGATTTTGTCCAAAGATGTTTCTAAACCAGTTTTTGTGTGATGAGATAGCTTCAATAACACCAAAATAACACAAAAGTGTGAAACTTGATGATCCAAAGCACCTAAAACAGTTACGCGTAGGATAACACTCTCGTACAAAAACAAGCTTAAAAACAAGGAAAAACACGTAAAGTTCCAAACTTTTTGCCAAAAACCAATAGTTTAACACCTAATAACGTTGAAAGTACAAGAATCTTGGATTCAAAAGTGTAAAAAATCAGTTTTTAAGCGTGACCAAGTTTAGGAACCGGTGTTACGCGTAGGACCAAAACCTACTTCAAACACAACGATTCACCCAACTATTTGGCGATTGATACCACTGTTAGGTCACTAGTTTTACAACACAAGCTTATAGAGAAAGAGATAAGACGATTGAACAAGTATCAAACACACACACACACAATATTGTAACCGGTTATGCGTAGGAGGTGAGTGAAAGAATATAACTTGAACAACCAACCCTCAAATGAGGGTTTACAAGAGTTTATATAGGCAAGGAGCTAGGGCAACACTCCCTCTCCTTCCCTATTCCTTATTGGGCTTGGATCAAGCTTATGGGCCTTCTACATAAGCTTGACCTTAAACAAACATAAAGGCCATAACAAAGCTTCCTATTACATATGAAATATAAATACTTGAAATACTGTTTAGGAGTGATTCCAACAATATCTTTAGTAATCGGCGTATAACTTACTTTACTATCTAATGCGACAAATTGCATATACTTTAATAAGAGATGCAAAATTAGTCGCAATTGCAACAAATTGCATACCGTGTAATGACTTTTGACAGTAGGTTTAGAATATTGGCCTAATTAAGCCTGATTACATAAGAAGTTAAGGCTTCATTAAGATTGTATTACTAGTATATGAGTGAAAAATGAATGGTACATTGTGCTGTTTTTTGCAGTTTGTCGTTACATATTTAATGGATAGTTAACGAAGCGTTGTATTATGTTGAAACTAAAGGTGGCCATTTTTCATGTCACCAACCATGTGATACATAATCAATATTTCCACATATATGAAGGTCTCAACATCATTGTCAAATCATGGGAGTATCTCATCAACCTACTAATTGGTCTCACCTTTAAAGGGGACGTTGTTTTCAATATGTATGCTTAAGCTTGAATTAAGGGATTAGGAAATGGCCAGGTCCACACACATCTCTTTAATTTTCCTTCTTGCCTGTTCTACAATAATTGACAATCCTCAAATCATCTCTAAATGTTGGTGCCTTTTAAACTCTAATCTAATTACAAAGGTTCCCCATTTTTGGTGTGGTCTTGTCTTTGCAATTATAGCTACAAAATAGGCCAACAATAAAAGTAAAATCCTATATTTTAAACCTAAGTTGGTAACCTGAATCTTTCAAGTAAATTTTGCACACTGTTTATACAAGTGGGAAAACTTGTTTTATATAAAGATAAGTCACTGAAGTTTGATTAATGTAATGGTAACAAGTCTTGTTCAATAAAAAAGTTTGTCATGTAAAGATGGTAGGGTGCACAAGATGATCTTCTAAAATGTATCTTTTACTTTTATAAATTCCAATAAAAGTAGAATCCACCTATCATTCTCAAACCCCTGTTCATGTTCCCACTACTATAATGTATGCTATAAACAAACAAACTAAGAACTATAAGACATCATTACACAAGTTCTAGGCAGACAAACATTTACCTAATCAACAAATCAAAGTACTAGTGATAACCCTTTTTCGATATCATACATTACTATTCGACTGCACACCTATGTAACTGTATATGCAATTGAAGATTAGCAAGATATATAGCTCTTAATTGAGAAAATGCGTGGGAAAATTTAAAAGGCGTTTGGATTATACAAGTAATTAATAACGTCGGTGATCATATACTAATATCCTAATAGCCATAATCTTTAACAATATTATCCTTTGATTCCAGCCAAAGTTGCTTTATGGTCAAAAGGAGAGGCTACTATACTTGTTTTAGTGTAGAAAATTGTATTTTTGGTTAAAGAATGTGAATAATCTTTTACGTAAACAATACTCCATGTGATTAGTCAAATCCCTTGTTCATGGCATGCATTGTTTATCTTATTAGGCAACGTCAGAATAATCTGAGGACCCCTCAGCAGAAATGAGGAATAAATGATTTCTAATATAGGGACGATTAGCAATACTATAACAGACCATCAAGTCTAGTCTTTGGATGTGTTTATGCTATTAAAAGTTGGCAATAATGAGATAATCATATGTATGAGTGTTCAGAATGATTTTAATGAAAGAATTTAGCCAGATAAATGACATTTTTCATAAGAAAAAAGGATGAGTGTGTGTGAAATGGAATTGGCGAAATGACTAGGTAAATAAGTATATATAGTTCACCCTAGCTAAGATAATTAGTTGTTGCTTATCCAAAAGTAATTACTGGACCCCTAATCATCATATTCATAAGCAGAATCACTTTACTAATTTAATTATTGCAACTTCAAGTTGCGCTGACCAAATAATCAGTTCCAAGAAACACCCCCTTAAAGAATTTTCACAACATATATTAAAACAATACAGATTGAGAGAAGAATGAATACATCTTACTTCCATTGCAGGGACTGCCTTATTCTCGTGTACATAAGTCCTCAAGATCACCCATCAAACAAGCCAAGAAAATGAGACATAACGATGAATGGCTGAGTTTGGCAAAAAGGGATACTTATACATGGTGATGCAGAGCGACCTGACTAAGTTGGAACCGAATCTTTATCTCATTTATTTAAATGATTTGATTGCATTATCTATATTTAGGTTTGATTTGTGTCTATCTTTATTTAATTATGTTGCCTAAGTTTAAGGCTTATTTGCTATACAAGTTTCATGCCTAACTTGTAGTTAGGAGCTTATTTATATGGTTTCACGGATTCTAATTTGAGGGGAGTTGATTAAATTAAGTTTATGAAATTTGACGTTTGTCAAGAAAACCTTTATGGTTTTGGTATTTGATTAATCAATTGTTCTTGAGCCATTTGATTGCGTGAGAAACTGCATCAGTTGGTATCAGAGAGCACAGGTTGATTCAAATGGCTCGACGTGTTTCTGATTATCGAATTCGTAGAATCGCCGACCGAGGCAACGAAGAAGATGGTCCCGACTCACGTGCTCGTGGAGATCGCTTCTACCGTAACCGTAGATCCGTCGACCGAGGCAACGAGAAGGTGGATCGTGACCCATGGGATCTTAAGATCAAGCGACTCCAACAACGGATCCGCGATCTTGAGGCATCTTCGATGTGGAAGGAAACGGAACCGGAAGAAACCGTCGGGGACGATTTATCCGGGGATGAGGAGCATCCTACCAATATCGACACTATCTATGATTCTTCTCCCGTGTATGATGAATACAGGGACGAAGAATGGTATTATTGGGCGACTGGTATTTCAATGGTTAAAGATGAAAGTCTCGACAGTGCTTATTCTGATAGCAAGCATGTGATAAATTTTGTAAGTCTTAAGAAGTCCCATAAATTATGGGATTGTTGTTTGTTAAGGCTATTAAATCTTGGGATAGGCATACACCACAAATTAAACTCAAATTTAATATTGAGTTTAATGTTCAAAAGTTGTCCCGTGTACACCACTTTCGAAAGCTGGAATGACGTGAGGTTGATTAAGGTGGAATTAAATGCCTTTAATGCATCATTATACAATATTCTTGAAAATAATAAAACCCAATTTTTGTTATCGAAGAAGAAAAAGATACAACCCGACGTTCCGTTCGATCCTGGTGGCTTTGGTACGAAGGCAAAACTCGAGGACGAGTTTTTTTCGAAGAGGGGGAGAATGATGCAGAGCGACCTGACTAAGTTGGAACCGAATCTTTATCTCATTTATTTAAATGATTTGATTGCATTATCTATATTTAGGTTTGATTTGTGTCTATCTTTATTTAATTATGTTGCCTAAGTTTAAGGCTTATTTGCTATACAAGTTTCATGCCTAACTTGTAGTTAGGAGCTTATTTATATGGTTTCACGGATTCTAATTTGAGGGGAGTTGATTAAATTAAGTTTATGAAATTTGACGTTTGTCAAGAAAACCTTTATGGTTTTGGTATTTGATTAATCAATTGTTCTTGAGCCATTTGATTGCGTGAGAAACTGCATCACATGGCATTATGATATCAGCCGATTCACGAAATTAACTGCAGTGGTGAGCTAGTAGCTCCTGTAATACTCAAACAAAGCAAACGGTAAAAATGTCAGATTGAACATTGAAGATGCTTTCCTCTAGTAGCTAGAGGTGGAAAAAAAAATAATAAAAGAGAGCAGGTAAGTTGAGTGCGGGTCAAAACAGGTTGGACAAACCCATTCACACATTTTTGTCGATCACCAAAAACTACTACAAAACTATCTCTACCGATTATAAAGAGTTTATGCTCAAATCTTGAAACTTAAAAAGTCTTAAAAATGAGTAAGGTGTTTTTCCTAATTTACCCCATAATACTAATGATCCTTAATAATACCCCTTAAACTTGGTCTAGGAATTTCATTTTTCATAAGTGGCAACTATTTAAAACACACGCATTATCAAGTTTTTTTTTTTTTTTTTTTTTTTTTTTAACGCATTATCAAGTTTATATGGCAACTTTTATGAAATTAAAAACAAAGTCAACACACACTCTAGCATAAACACACACGGTTGTTATTTAGAAATTTAAAAAACAAAAACACATATAAAATAGACGACTTTTTATATTTAATTGTTTTTAAAAAAAATCATCCTAATCTCTACCATATAAACGCCATAATCTTCTTTTTCATCTTGTGGTAATTAATAGTTAAGTTAATGGAAATGAATAATCAAAAAATGTTGATGTTGAGGTTATTATATTGTCATCTATAAAGTCTCGTCGCTAGACGAATACCCGTGCATAAATATAGGATTTTATAGCGGAAAATAATTATACTTGGGATAAGTCTACTATTTATAAGTTAGCAAGTATAATTATTTGCCTCAATTTGCACGGATATTTGTCAAGCATCCAGAAAATTAAGAAGGTTCTACACGTTTAAGAATTTTTAAAACGTATGACGCGCTTTCTTTCTAGCTTAACATTCAAGACTTAAAGCTAACCTTTTTGGGACATGGAAATGCAAAATATCCCATTTTCACATAGATTCATTAAATTGCCCACTCTACTCACAGCTGTTGAAAGGGAACATTATCTACTGGTAGAGACAGATTGATATTATCAACAAGTGTAGGTAGCAATTTCTGGGTGGCATTTTATGCTACTAGAGCAAATATGAACGCCAAAATTATCGATTCAAGTTTGTTCGCATGTGCTGTTAGGAATAAAGAAATCTAGTTTTTGAGAAAGTCCAGAGATTAGATTTGTACTACGTAGTATTTGTATTTTACACCTCAAAACTATAATAGTGGAGGTCTTTGTTAGTATTTTTGTAACACTGCTCATTTTGTATCGGTATCAATCTGAGTAAAATATACAAAGTGTCTCTAGCTCTCATCCCAGACATACACACTAATCACTATGTGTATGATCCAACAATTGATATCGGAGCAGAGTGTTGTATAGTGATTACACTTCATCTTCTTCACTGGCTCAAAAGCCTCCATTGACGTGCCTTCAATACACACGAATTTGATTCATTGTTGAAATTGATAGGTAGAATTGACGGGAAAGGATTAGTGAGTGATTAGGATTAGTTTTTATGTGCTGAGATTGATCAACATGTTACATGTTATATCGGAAAACGCATTTGCTTACGGTCTCGCATCAGCATATACTTTAATTTTACTTGCTACAGCGTGTGTGATCTTTGAAAAAACACATGAACTATCTTGGGCCGTGCTTTAGCACAGCCAAAAACGCTACCTAGTATCCATAATAAACAGCAATGGACATGAAAACGTATTCCGACCATCAAGACAATAATGTAAAATCGAAACTTAAAATTATGGTCAGTAACATATGAAATGTGCATTGTAACTTCATTGTCACTCATTCAGCAATTTTGTTACAAAAGAAGGAATCTATGTAACATAAGTATCACCAACTAAATTACAAATATATCATGGGGGTGTTTAAATACTTCCATAATTAGTTCCGGGTAACCAACTTCGTACCATTTGCAACAAAACTAATCATCCAAAAGTAATATGACACTCTAGTCCACCACTATGCGTCCTTAGTCCATTGTACTATGTAGTATTCGAGGTTAATCTATTAGTGTTTCAGTTAACATGCTTCTTTTGTAGCATAAAATTTACCACCACCTAGCTAGGTGGTCTAGTGGTGAGGCGCCGGGATGTTACTAGTGGTCTCATGTTTAAACAACACTAAGTACATCTTGGACGTGAAAAGGGTAATGGGTCAAAAATAATCACAAGATATCCCGGTCAGGTTGTGAACATCTATGTTTTCAATCTAGGATAAACTTGAGCAAACAAAAATAGTGAGCATAGCAATGTCAAATGAGATATTCAAACCTAAATTGTTTATGAAGATTAATTGTTCTTCTACCTGTAACAATAAATGGTTAGACAAACCAGTGCGATTGAGCCCTACCCTTTATTTTCATTTTTGATGGACTGGTGTGTCGGGATGAATTGATATTTATGTGTTTGGGTAATCGTTGGTATGTAAAATCATATTTCGGGCTAGATGATTTGGGCCAGTCTGATAGACGGATTACTGGATTGAGCCCACGTTGTATTACAAAAAATTATCTAGAAATGAAACAAAAGGAGCTTTTCAGAGCATAGAAATAAAAACTTTAATCTAAAAAATACAGTAGTTTTGTTTAGATGCACCTAGGGGTGAGCTCGGTTCCGGAACCGCGCGGAACCGAACCGGAACCGAGAGAACCGAGAACCGAAATTTCCAAGAATGAAGAACCGAGAACCGGACCGAGTAGCATGTCTCGGTTCCGGTTCGGTTCCATGCGGGTCTAAACGATTGGAACCGAGTTTTTTCTTAGCCTGACACCAAAAATCAACAACATAAAGATTACTTGAATTGGATTAAAGATACGTGCATGCATGGGTCATCAAGAAGCCACCTCTCATTTATTTCCATGTTTTCTCTCATCTTTCTCCTTCGCTCTCACATACACATATTAGTTTACTCGAATTTGTTTTTATAAATAGCAAGTTTATGAGATTCTCCACAAGTTTTTTTATACTTTCTGTGTACAAGAAAATGCAAGATATCATTTAGAACTGCATGACTATAGTTTCTTATTATATTAGTTGTTACTGTAAACATGTATCGTTGTTGGTAGCATAATTCAAATTACTTGTAAGTTATAATGTGGATGCATGGGGATATTAATGAGATGGTGGACTACTAGACTGCTAAAAAGTAATGCCAATCACAAGTAGTCATTTGGGGTATAACTGTTTGGTCGGTTCTTCGGTTCCGGGACCGATACCCGCGGTTCCGAACCGAACCGAACCGAGAACCAAAATTCTCAATATACAAGAACCGAGAACCGGACCGCGGTTCTAAAATTCGGTTCGGGTTGGGTCGGTTCCGGTTCGGTTCTCGGTTCCGGTTCGGTTCTCGGTCTTTTTGCTCACCCCTAGATGCACCCACTTAACACTCTTAGAGTGTGTTTGGAATTCCGGAATAAGAATAAAGTGAATTTTTATTCCAATCATGTGTTTGTTTAAGATATAAAATTTTCAAATAAGGGAATGAAATATAAATATGTTTCATACTCCTTATCACTCAAAAAGGGAAAGTATGGATCTTTCATTCCTGAGAGGTTCACGTTATACCTATACCCATACGCATTATAATTCATAGCAACGTACTAAACGCACCCTTATTTATTAAAAAGAAGAACGCACTAAATCTAAAACACTATAATTAAGAGTTCAAAATTTTATTAGAGATGTATATATTTAAACTAGAGGTGTACATTTTCGGGTTTTTTCCAAACCGGTTCGGGTTTAAACCGAACCGTTTTTTGTCAACGGTCAAGAACCGGTTTTGACCAAAAAACGGTTCGGTTCGGTTTGGTTTTTTAAGGGGAAAAACCCAGTCTGGTCAAAACCGGTTGAGGTAGGGTAGAAACCGGTTTTTGTGGAAAAATCGGTTAGAAACTGTTTTTTCTTTTTCTTTTTTGAATCTGTTAGCCACAGTACAAGTAAAAGTGTTAGGAATTAGAAATTCCAGGTATTAAAGTGTCGGTCACCTTAAGTATATGTAATCGTTAGAAAGCTCGTAGTCATAGTTATTTTAAGCTAAGTAGTTTTTAGTTAAGTAACACCGTGGAGGACGGACGAGTCTTTACCCACTGTATGCCTGATCCACAGCCCGTTGTGTGGCGTTTTATTGTAAGACTATAAATACTCTCTACCTTCCAAGGTAGAGAGTTGGAGCGCATAATAATATTTTCTTTCTCTCATTATAGTTCCCAACTCTCTTCCTTTCTCTCACTAGAACTTTCTCTCTCTAACATTCTTATACGCCTACTTTGATCATGGTTTAGAGTATTTGTGAAATCTAATATCCTACAATTGGTATCAGAGCCAGGTTATGTATATATGCACCAGTCATGATTTCTTCAATTAAGTGTGGATGCTGTGAGCATGCGGCTTTGGAATGACTTCTCAATTCTGATCAGCTGCAACCGTCCAAATGTACCTGCAAACAACAGTTAGCAATAAAGCGCACGAAAGTGTCTTTGATCACTTTCGTTGAATTGAGGTACACGGCCCACGGTTCCCCGTTGATCAGTACAAGTACTGCCTGTGATCAGGTAGGATTCCTAAGAATCTCCTTGACAGGGTTTCGCAGCTGTTCTAGCTGTTCTTAAACCGGAACGTCTCAAAGAAGACAACACGGAGTGAGTGAACCAGCAAATTGAGATTCACTGATTGATGAAAAATGATTTGAAAAACAGTCGCGTATTGCTTGAAGAAAGAGTTTTGCAATACGACGAAGGTTTTATGAGAAAGATCAATTTTCAATCAAAATACTTTTTGTATTAGAGAATGAGTACACATTCGACGTGCTAGCGAAAAGAAGAGATTCGCACATCGAACGGTTTTTCTAAAAGTATTTTTCAATCAGAGATACTTTTTGAATTTGAAATGAATACACATTCGACGTGCTAGAGAAAAGAAGGTTTGCACATCGAACGGTTTTTCCAAAAGTATTCGTCAACTCCATTCCTGGACCAAGGTTGATTCAAGAATGAATCTCCCCATCGTTTCTATCCAATTGTCACAAGCTTGATCTTTTGCAAGATTTCACATGTCACCCACCAAGAGCTTGTTTGATGTTGGCTCTAGAGGGATTTCCATCTTCATTGTGAATATTTTTACATATCACTCGGATGTTCTGGCAATACCACAAGGATAATGGGTAGGACTCTTAATATATACTTACTTTCCACATTGTGTGAAAAAGCAAGTCTTCAAGAATTTAATGTCCTAACGAGATATTGTGGATGATCTCTTGGCTCTAGACTCAATTGTGCATATTTGGTTCCTGTGCCGGAGACTAGGGAGAGGGTCTCCTTCTTCAATATCAACAATCTCTAAGAGAAAGTCGATAGATTATGTCGGTTCCCCGTGAGAATGAAACAAGCCCTTTTAAGAGGAACTTGAGTGGCTTGGGAAGTTGTAGTGCAGTGCGTCACTGGGTCCATGACGTCTTGTCTTCAATACCAGTGTTACCTTAGTAACCACTTAGTAGCATATGTATTGAACCCGGTGTCTGCCCTAAGGTTGAATTATTGGAGGGCTATTTCTTTTCACCCTTTTCTCATTCATTTCTTTTTCATTCTTCAACCCCTTCAGTGCTTACCGAGACTTCATAACTAGAACCTTGTTGGGTTTATTCCAGTACTAGCTCTGTCTCAGTCCGCACTCTTCCCATATTCTCATTTTTCTCCTTTTTACATCATACCTAAGGACTCTACACTATCTAGTGGATTGTCCCTGGGTAGATCCCTCCGGCTCTGGCGGATCGTGGGAACTAATGCCTAACCTAACCATCCTTATAACTCCATACATAAACTAAAATGGTCGGTCTTTTGGTACGGTTCAATCTTCCATGAAACCAATTGAAAAATCATTTGGAAAAACAATCAAGGTACTTGTGATACGAGATCAAAGCATTTTGTACCTTAATAGTTTTGATCATTTAGAAAACCTCCCCCTCAACATGTGCATATGATTTAGAAATTGTTTAGCACTCGGAGGCAAGAGGACTTTGAAATATTTTCTTTGATCACAATTTTCATAGAAAAAGCCATTTGATTTTCTTTGGTAAAATCTCTCCCTCAATATGTGCATAGGATATTTGAAATCATTTTATCACATAGAGGCAAGAGTTCTTTTGAAGCACATTTACGATCACACAAGCCATTAAGAAACCATTTAAAACTCAATCAAGGTACTTTATGTTAAAACATAAAAGCATTTGCACCTCGATAGTTTCCTTTCTTTTAAAAATGCCCCCCTCAATATATGCTTCGAGATTCGAAAGCGTTTAGCACATATGAGCGAGCAGCGTGCACAATTAAATCAAAACGATCACCTTTTATCAAATTTCATTATTAAATCACAAATTCTCCCCCGATCAAAAATATCAAACCCTTTGAGATTTTGGATCCCAAGTGATTTAATTAGGTTTAGAAAACATGGGAGAAAATGTGGCCTTGTTTAAATACTCATCTGGTTTTTGGATAAATCCTCCTCCTCAACATGTGCATTATGTATATTAAAATCGTTTGGCACATGGAGGCAGGAGTGCCTTTAAAGGACTAAAACCAATTCCATTTAAAACAGATTTGAGATTTAAATCACGATCTCTACCCTGATCAGAAATATCAAACCATTTGAGATTTGTGATCCCAACTGATTTAAATCATTTAGAAAAATTTGGGGAAAGACGTGGCAAGATTCAATTTTGAAAGCTAACAGATTAGGACCATTTTAAGACATTAAAGATTGTTAGTGTCAGGTATGATAGTTTTTAAGAGATCTTTTAAGTAAAACAAAACAATTTCACAATCAAACAAGAACATAAAAAATTTCATTTTGAAAGACCTTGATTCTAAAGAAAAAAAATCATACCATGACATAACATTAAATCTTTAGATCACCACTTATTTTGTACAATCCGGACTTTTTATGAAGCAATATTGTTTGAAAATAATTTATTTTAAATCACTCTCCCCCTCAATCGATGACCGTAGTCGTTAATTGAGTGACTTAGGTTTTGATAAAAATGAAGTCCGGTGATTTTCAAAATTAAGTCCAATTTATTTTCAAAACAAATATTTTTCCATTTTTCAAAAAAATATTAGTTAAAAATTGTTTAAAGAAAATGGTATAATCACAATTATCCTGCACAAAGATACGTTGGGTGGTTGAGCTGCTTCTGTTGATGTTGCTGCCGTAGGGCTTGGAAGAAAAACCGTCTGCTGATGCAGTGAGACTTCTTACGTTGCATTTTAATGCCAACTTAGGTCAAATTTAAGCTCCGTTTCTTCAATCACTTAGAAGAAAACCATCTGCTGATGCAGTGAGACCTCTTACGTTGCATTTATGCCAACTCTCCATAGAAGTCCAATTAAGCTCCGTTTCTTCATTTGTCAAACCAAGATATAGTTACCCTTTCCTTTCGGCATCCAATCATCTTCAATTGTGGGATCCGGATCGGGAACATTCTTATATACCAAATATACCTGCATACGTTAGTGAACACACATACAGATATATGGTGGTCGACATCACCCATAACAGCAATCGACTAATTAAAGTCAATTCAACATATCAATCAGATCATATAAGGCATGGGGTTTATGTGTTAAATCAAACTCTAATCATCTAATCCTAACAATCATATCCTAAATTCCTAGTCCTTCGACACAGGCAAATATCATTTTTAATTAAGCACGTAGGATAATTAAGAAAGCTCGGTAGATGATATAGATTTGAAAACATTTTCCCCCTCAATCAATGACTCATTTTATAAGAAGTTTTAAAAGCGCTGAAGTCATTGATTGAGTTTTCAGCTTTTATAAAAACTCTGAATCTGATTGTTTTTAAAGCAACTCATTTTCCACCATTTTGAAATACTACAAATATTTTTCTGAAGAATTTTAGACGGAAAAAATATTTGAGTAGGAACAGCAGTCCTTCGACATACTTTCCTCATTTTGTTTATAGGATAAGTGCACGAAATGTTTGAAAATTGGTTTAGCGTAGCACTTTCCTTTCTTGAAGAGCGGGTTGCTATCTGAAATAATTGCAAGCCATAGTTTAAGCACGGGTCACAGTCTGAAGTAACTGCAAGCCATTATTTGAAGCCCGGGTTACAGTCTGAAATAACTGTAAGCCTTTTTTTTTTTTTTTTTTTTTTTTTTTTTTTTTTTTTTGAGACATGTTTAGAAAAGAATATTTACACCTCCTGCTCGAAAAGAAAAGAAAAGTGTTTTGAGACATGTTTATGCCTCAAAACATTTTTTTTAGACATGTTTAGAAAAGACATTTTTTTTAGACATTTTTTTTGAGACATGACGTATGAACACAACAGTTCATGCCTCGTTCTCAAAAGAAAAGAAAGGTGTACGCTTCAGTGCGCTTTATCTTCAGAAGAAGAGAAATCTTCATGTTTATGATCATTCTCAACGCCATTCTTCATCAACAAGCTTCATGTTTCTCCCATGCTCATTCTGTCATCAAATGGATCTACGTTCAAATGGCTTTTTCTTATTCACTTGTTAAATCAAAAATGGCAACTTCGGATGCAATTTTTGAGGGGGAGAAGAGTGAATATACTACATGATGATGGATGTTTGAATAATGGTCATACGACTTAATTTTTGATGACTCTCCTCCAACGCCTAATGCTTCACTTACTAAGGATAACTGGGATTCATTGTTTTTCAAAGATATGTTTGATGAGTACTTCCAACCTCCGACGAATGTTGATCATCTAGCTTCTGAAGCTCATGCTCCGGTTCCTACTGACTCAACTAGTTCACCATCTAAGAAGTACTTCTCAGAATTCTCAAGAAACCTTATCTCCAGTTACCTCACAAGGCGTTGATAATGACTATCATGATATTGTAGTTGCACTACTGAATAATGATCCGCTCTTTGGTATTCCTATGCCAAATCTTCACGGATTATTGTTCCTCTCATGGTGCACGTTATAAATCAACCACATGAACATTAAGGAAAATGACTACCTCATCCGCTCGAAAACATCATTGGTGAATCTTCCAGATCAGTTTCTACATGTATACCTTAAGGAAGAATGCATTGATGTTGATGAATCATTTGCTCCAGTTCATTCAGTGGGTCAATGTACATCCGATTGTATGTTTATTCACGTGTTGGACATTTGACACAAGTTGATTACTTCAGAGTTAATCATTTATCACTTATTTGAGATTGAAGTTGACCTTCACGAAGGCGTGTTCTTATTTGATAACTTGCTCGGGCTTAAGAATTTGAGTTGAAGGCTTGGTTTATCTAATTACCAGCAGTCGGAGTGGATGGTTGAAGACCTGGTTAACTATCACTATTAGGAGTTACGTTGTTTTACTCAGTGTCACATGCAGATGACGATGTGGATAATATCAAGAGGTGTTAATGTCTCATACTTTGTTTGAGTGTGAATACTTAGAGATTTACTTGAAGCATAGATTCTCGACACCGTTCTTCCATCTTTAAGTGCAAGCTTAAGACACAAATGCGGGGAATTCGACTTCAGTTTCAAGTTTGGTATATCGGGTTTTTCTTCAACAGTGGTCACTTCAAATTGTCAACATATGGGTTGATAAAGATAGTCAGAGAGAGTTTATGTAGCAGTTGATTCTCACAGGATTCATTTGGGCTATTTGAGTTCTTCTCACAAGATTTCAAGTTTATGGATATATTATGTTTTGCTGATTCTGAGGTATCAAAACCATTTGGGGGAAGGATATATTATTCCAACTATTTGAGGGAAGGATATATTATTCCAACTATTTGGGGGAAGTGGTCTCTGGAGACCTTTGGTTTTTGTTTCTTCAGTGTTCAGTTGGAAGAAATGTGAGAAGAATATTTGGAACGTGAGATGATACTGCCTATCGACATCTTATGAAGATGTTGATATATTGTTCCCCTAAATAGACAACTGGTCAATCTCAAAGAGTAAGGTGTACATCGGGGATGCACAACAGGTTCATGTGATCGGTCGTAATCAGTTAATCCGGATTTGATAACCACTGAGACGATCAATGTTTCAACTTGTTACTTCGGTGTTCTTCAGGGTGCTGAGCTTCAATCAATGAGACCGCTTTGTATTCAACTCTACTTCTTAGGGAAATGGTCTTTATTCGATGTTTGTCGGTTTGGGGGGAAGCTAACAAAGATTCAAATTGAGAAGGCTCATGTCCAGACGATTTTCTTAGAAGCCTCGAATGCTTTGGTGGCGAAAGTTTAAGAGATGTTGATTCCTTTCTTCTACAACGTGCTGAACGATATCTTTATCTCGGTACTCATTTCATCTTTCTCTTAAACTAATTTATCTCTTGTAAATATTTATTCGAAAAACAAAATACAAAATTATAAAACCTTCAAAAATCAAATAGAAAATTATAAAAACCTTCAAAATCCTTAAAAATCTGAAAAATTCGAAAAATCCTCAAAAAATATTGTCAATTTGTTATGTTTTTCTCGGTTCGATAATATCTACGGTCTCTGTGCTGTCATTCAAAGAATGACACGGGACTTTAGATGTTGTTCGAATTCTTATTAAAAAAAAAATCAAAAAATATTTTTGGGAGAAAGAGAAACAATGGTTTATTGTCATTTCAGGCAGTAACCCGCTTTTCAAAGAAAGAACAGAGCCATTCTTTATCATGTTTTTCAAAATTCCATGCTCTGATTCTATAAATATTTATCTGCTGAAAACTAACTGCTTTGAAAAATAACCCAGTCTCTATTTTCGATAATCATCTGGACTTATTTGTCAAAATATCAATCTCTCAATCAACAACCTATGTCATTGATTGAGGGGGAGAATGATTTCAATTAAATTAAAAAGTTATTTGGCATTCAATTGTTTTCAAAAGATATACATGCATGTTTTATCAATGGAGTTTAAAGTTTTTAAATCCGATCCTTATCAGTTAAAACGCTTTCATAATCAAGTCACAATTCTCCTTAAAAGCTTTCAAAATCAATTTAAATCTATAAGAGATCACAAATCTCAAATGATTTGATAATTGTGATCGGGGGAGAATGTGTGATTTAAATTGGATTTAAACTGATAATTCGGTAAATGGTTTTATAAGGAAGTACATGCTCTCCTTCCTACATGTGACAAACGATTTCAAATTTTCCATGCACATGTTGAGGGGGAGCATCTATCTTAAACCTATGATTTGAAACGTGATCACTTATCTCAATGTGCAGGTTCCCTCTAGTATGTGCAAAACTCTTTTCAAACCTAGAAGCACATATTGAGGGGGAGCAAACTTATGAAAACCTCATCATTCCCGGAAATGCTTTATCTACTTGATTTGATCAGGGAAGTGATGTTGATATCTTTTAGAAAATGGTAATCAAAGAAGTAAATTCTTCCTCTCGCCTCCGTGTGCAAAACGATTTCAAACATTTGGTACACATGTTGAGGGAGAGCACTTGTTCTAAAAATATAAAAAACAATTCAGGTACAAAATGTTTTGATAATATATCACAAGTATTTGGATTGATTTTCAAATGGTTTTTCAATTGGTTACAATGGCAGATGAACAATACCAAATAGACCGACCAACTTTACTTTATGTACGGTGATATAAGGATGATAAGGTTAGGTATTGGTTCCCATGATCCGCCAGAACCAGAGGGATCTACCCAGGGACAATCCATTAGTTAGTGTAGAAGTCCTTAGGTATTATGATAAAAGGAGAAAAGTGAGATATGGGAAGAGTGCGGACTGAGACAGAGCAAGTACTGGAACAAACCCAACAAGGTTCTTGCTATGAAGCCTCGGTAAGCACTGAAGGGGTTGAAGAATTAAAAAGAATTGAATGAGAAAAGGGTGAAAACAAATAGCCCTCCATTTATTCAACCTTAGGGCAGAAACCGGGTTCAATTCATATGCTACTGATGGTAACATCGGTATTGAAGACAAGACGTCATGGACCCAGTGACGCACTGCACTTCAACTTTTCAAACCACTCAAGTTCCTCTTAAAAGGACTTGTTTCATTCTCACGGGGAACCGACATTATCTATCGAATTTCTCTTAGAGATTGTTGATATTGAAGAAGGAGACTCTCTCCCTAGTCTCCGGCACAGGATCCAAATATGCACAAATTGAGTTTAGAGCCACGAGATCATCAATAAATCTCATTAGGACACTTTCAATGAAGACTCTCTGTTTCACACAATGTGGAAAGAGAGATTATATCTTGAGTCATACGCATTATCCTTGTGGTTTTTCCAGAACATCCAAGTGATATGTGAACATATTCACAGTGAAGATGGAAAACCTTCTGGAGCCAACATCAAACAAGCTCTTGGTAGGTGGCATGTGAGATCTTTTATAGAGATCAACCATGTGACAACTGAACAGAAACAATGGGGCGATTCAATCTTTTGAATCAATCCTGGTTCAGGTTATGGATTGACGGATACCTTTGAAAAATCGGTCATTGTGTTTAAAAAACTCTTTTCTTTAACACATTGTCCGTGTTCGAATATTTCAAATCAAAAGGTGTTTTATGATTGATAATTGATTTTCATTAAAACCTTCGTTGTATTGCAAAAACAATTTCTATTGAGCAATACACGATTGTCTTTCAAATCTCTTTTCATCAATCAGTGAATTTCTACTTCGCTGGTTCACTCACTCCGTGTTGTCTTCTTTGAGATGTTCCAGTTTGAGAACAGCTAGAGCAGCTGCGAAACCCTGTCAAGGAAATTCTTCGGAATTATACCTGATCACAGGCAGTACTTGTACTGATCAACGGGGAACCGTGGGCCGTGTACCTCAATTCAACGAAAGTGTTGAAAGACACTTTCGTGCGCTTTATTGCTAACTTTTTTATGCAGGTACACCCGACGTTTGCAGCTGATCAGAATGAAGCGGTCCATCCATAGCCGCATGCTCACTTAACACATTCATCTTAAAAGAAATCATGATTAGTGCATCAATGACTCTGATATTTTCACTCCATGCTTCTGCTACGCTGCTGCCAATATCATGAATCAACGAAAGCTTCCGTTACTCTGATGAGAAGACATCATGATCCAGAATGTGAGCATGTCGGTCCGAATGTCACAACATCACAAAATTCCAACACCACAATGGATGTCTCAGAGATTTTTTTATAGCTGATGATCTCAAAAGTTGGCTCAAAATTATTATCACGTGGATCAGTAAAAGACCTCCACTTGGATTAACCAAACATGCAATGAGTGGAATCAATGACTACGAGCTTCGGAGCAAAGTACTACATCAAGAATGCAAGAACAATTGTTAATGTAATATCTGTTTGTATTCAATGTAATTTTAGTATATGTTTGAGGTGACCTCCCTTAGGGGGAGATTGTTAGGAATTAGAAATTTCAGGTATTAAAGAGTCGGTCACCTCAAGTATATGTAATCGTTAGAAAGCTCGTAGTCATAGTTATTTTAAGCTAAGTAGTTTTTAGTTAAGTAACACCGTGGAGGACGGACGGGTCTTTACCCACTGTATGCCTGATCCACAGCCCGTTGTGTGGCGTTTTATTGTAAGACTATAAATACTCTCTACCTTCCAAGGTAGAGAGTTGGAGCTCATAATAATATTTTCTTTCTCTCACTATAGTTCCCAACTCTCTTCCTTTCTCTCACTAGAACTTTCTCTCTCTAACATTCTTATACGCCTACTTTGATCATGGTTTAGGGTATTTGTGAAATCTAATATCCTACAAAAAGTCTTTTATGGGGGGTTTTTTCTTTTGTTCGCGTTTTCTACACAATAAACTCACTAAACTTCAACTTTTATTTAATAAACTCATAATATATCAAACATAAAGTACTTGAAATACGAAGCTAATACATTTGAGCGATTTATTCATCGGAATTTGGAAAGTTTAATTGAGAGCTTCATCGAGAGTGATATCTTCTAATTCGGCTTCGGAGGACCTAGATTCGCTAGAAACTTCACCTTGAGCGATTTCTTCATCGGAAAGTGATATTGTTATACCCTCTTCCATCTCGACATCTTGTACTTGTGCTCTGTATTCTAGTTCGTCTTCAAGACTTGAAATGTTTTGTGTACGTTTGGCCGCGCCTAAGTGATTCTTCAAGGAAATACAAATATTTAAAGATGTCGGTCGTATCGATAATACCCTTCCACTAGTAGAAAACACGGATTCCGAAGCTACCGTAGAAGCTTGTACGCTTAGTAAATCTCAGGACATGGCGCCTAGAACGGGAAATTGAGATTGCCTTCCTTTCCACCAAGCCAAAATATCAAAAAAAAAAAAATATATTGAATTCTTCAGGTCCCATAGTGTTTATCCAATCGGTTCCAATGTTTCTTCCAAATTCGTTAGTCGATGATTGTTAAGATTCAGAAAATCCAGTAGTTGAAGACTCGGTCACCTCAAGTATATGTATTCATTAGAAAGCTCGTAGTCGTAGTCATTTAGTAATAGTTAGTAGTTAGTTAAGTCACACCGTGGAGGACGGACGGGTCTTTACCCACTGTATGCCTAATCCACAGCCCGTAGGTGGCGTTTCATGTAAGACACTATAAATACCCTTTGCCTAGCAAGGCAAAGGGTTGGAGCTTCATAATACATTTTTCTTTATCTCACTAGAAGTTCCCAACTCTCTTCACTTTCTCTCTTTAACTCAAATCTCATTCGATTCCATGTATTCTTGATTGTGTGTTTGTGAAAACCAATATGTTACAATTGGTATCAAGAGCCATGGTTTGATCATCTACTTTACATGTTCTTGAATTCTTAGTGGTTTTCATAAGGTTTTGGGTTTGAATGAGTTTTGATTCATTTTCACCATTTTGATCTTATTTAGTGTTAAAGTTTGGATTTTGATTGTACTTTTGTGTTTAGGATCATCATAAGTGGTTAGTTTTTGATTTGGAAGGCTAGATTCATCTTAAGTGTGGTGTTTTTGATTGATAAAGTTTGGTTTTTGAAGTTATTCAAACAAGCGGTTTGACTCACGGATACACTTTCTTGTGTGCGGTTTGATGCTCAATTTGTGCGATTTTGATCTGAAACTCTAAGCGGTTTGACCTGCTCTCGAAGCGATTTGATATTCTACAAACTGCGGTTTGTTAGATTTCTATGAGATTTGACTTAAAAGCTGTGCGATTTGTCAATTGTGTTGCGGTTTGAGTGTTAAGAAAAAGAGACAAAAGGACAAGTAGTGGGTGTACTTTTGTCCCCTTAAGGTTTGTCTAATTGTGCAGTTTGTCTTAAGCGACTTGATATAGTATGTGGTTTGTTCGCAGCGGTTTGTATTTCTGCGATTTGAGTTAAGCGACTTGGTCATTAAGAGTTTTGATTGAAGCGGTTTGACATCTAGCGATTTGAGTTAAGCGATTTAGCTATTAAGCGGTTTGATTAAAGTGGTTTGATTCACTGCGACTTGTCGCTTGTGCGATTTGTCTATTGAGATTTGTCATTTCTTCGTGTTAAGTTTTACGGTTTTCTCTTGATTTAGTAAAATCTCGTGAAAGAATCTATTTCCCATTTTAATCAAAGAGTATTAAAATCCCGTGTACTTAGGAATCATGACTAATATCATCTCTTCCGTTGCTAATGACGTTCAAGGTGCAGGGTCTGATACTCCTCTTCCTATGCTTGATCGAACTGACTATGACTCTTGGGCACAAAGAAACAGATTGTATTGCTTAGGCATAGAGAATGGTGTTAACATCCTTAAGTCAATTGATGAAGGACCATTTTGAATTGGAACTACCAGGGATATTCTCGAAACTGCAGCTGATGGAAATGTCGTATTGGGATTGGATAGACCAAGAATGTATGGTGAGCTTGATGATAAGGAGAAGAAGAGATATGATGCTGACATTAGAGCATCAAACATCATACTTCAAGGATTCCCAAAAGACATTTACAAGCTGATCATTCATAATACTGAAGCCAAGGCAGTCTGGGATAATGTCAAGATGCTTCTCTCTGGTTCAGAACTGACTAAGGAAGATAGGGAGTCATAGCTGTATGATGACTTTGAGAACTTTTAGATGAACCCAGGGGAAAGTGTCACTGAATATCATGTGAGGTTTCACAAACTTGTGAATGATATGAGGAATATCAAAATGACAATGCCAAATATCCAACTCAATTCCAAGTTCATAAACAGCATGAACCCTGAATGGCACAAATTTGTTACTGCAGTCAAATTGAACAAAGGACTGAGGAACACCAACTATGAACAACTGTATGCTTACTTACTCCAACATGAGAAACATGCTGCATTTGAACGTATGATCATGGAAAAGTTCAACTCTATCTCTAATGTTGATGCTGCAAGTTCTTCAAATGATTCAATTGCATTTCTCTTAAATGTAAGGATAATTACCAAAGCATCACAAGTCATACCTACCGAGGATCACAATCACAAACTTATTCCTGATCTAGGATATAAGCCATCTGACATGTTCCTTGAAAACCTTGCAAACCAACTGGCCCTAATGGTTAAACAAAACTTAAACCTCACTCCTCACACCAACAATCATCTCAGAACTGCATCTAATCTACATAATCATGCCACTCTTAAAGAAGGAAGGATTGTGGTTCAAAACGTGCAAGGCAGGGAGAATGCGTATCAACCACACAATGCACAAGGGAATGTTGGAATTGGTGCAGGTTATGTGGGTAATCAGAACAGAGGAAGGATCATGGCTTAGGGTCAGGGGAAACCAATCAAGTGCTACAACTGTGGAGGGGAAGGACACATTGCTAGGAACTGCACTCAGCCAAAACGTCCACAGAATGCAGAATACTTCAGGGATAAGATGCTGCCGGTGCAAGCTCAAGATAATGGAGTTGTGTTGGATGAGGAAGAGTTGCTGTTTCTTGCTGAGGGAAATGCCAAAACATATGATGCAGATGTGGATGAACAACCAGTGCACGGTGTGGCTCAGAACAATCCCAATGTCTTTCAAGTTGCAGATTGTGATGCATTTGACTCTGATGTTGATGATGAACCAACGGAATAGACCATCTTTATGGCTAACATCTCTCTAACGGTCTCTTCACCTCAACAAGCCGGTCCCTCCAAGGAATCTATCATATCAGAGGTATTAAACTATACGATGTGGTTGATGTACAAAAGATTCACAACAAAGCAAAATCAACGGAAATCATTGAATCATATATTGAAAATATGGGTAATAGCAATGTTGTCCCATATGATCAATATGTGAAGCAAGATGAAAGTATAATTGTACCAAGTGATGCATCTTCTACTATCAATGATGAATGTGTATATGATGAATACACTGAATATGCACCCGATGATTCCATGACCATTGAACTAAATGCTTATAAAGAACAAGTTGCTATATATGAACAACGTGCTAAGTTTGAGCTGACTACCCGTGAGCAGGAGATGGATGGCCAGATGCGTCACTTATAAGAAAAAGTAACTTAAGGGACGAAACATTAAAACAAGAGTTAAATTCCTTACAAGAGAAACTCAATAAAACTGTTAAGCAAAAGCAAGAACTTCAAAAAAATGTAAAAGTGCTTAAGCAAGAATTCAATGCTAAGGAATCAAAACGTTTAAATGATTTTTCCAACCTTAAAACTTTGAAGAACAAACTTGAAAATAAGTTGTACGTACAAGGCAACACCATTAAGACTACTCACATGATCACTAAGCATAGAGTATTAAGTGATAAGCATAGTATTGGCCTGATAGAAGATCCCAATCCTGCGTATCTTAAGAAAGCGAAAAGTGCTCACAATGTGATTTATGATGGTAGTGAGATAACTAAGCCTAGACAAAAGCCAACTTGTATAGAGAACACTGAAGAAGATAAGGAGTTAGAAGATGCCTCTAGAAAGAAAATGGAAAAGAAATTTAAAGAAGGTCCTGAGTGTAAGAATCAGAATATAACATTTAAAACTACCAGTTATGCTAAGGAAAACTGGATAGCCTTCAATAAGTTTAGACCTCAGACTTAATTAACCCCTGAACAAGTGTTTTGGAAGAAAGATATGGAAAACAAAAAACTGATGAACTTGTTGAAAAGAATCCTCCCCTTAGGAAATTGCCTCCAGCTACTGTGTATCCACCCAATACACCGATGCATTTAGTGCCTATAACTCTTCCCACTCAAAGCAAAACCTTAGTCAGCCTATACGTAGTTTACCAACTATTCGTTGATTTTGAGAAAACATGTAAGAAGAGAATCACTCCAACGGGAATGATAACATCAAATTATCTTGAATATTAAGTGTAAATTTCCCCCAATAATGCTTGTAATTTATATCATTTATATGGATTTACGCTTGTTTTCCATTATATTTCACTTTCAGGTAAATTACGAGCATTGGAGCTAAAGAGACGCGGATTTGTAGAGTTTATTGAAGATTTATCAAGTATGCTCACTTTGTAGAAACTTACGGCGCAAATCCTCTCTCACATTACGCCGTAACTAAAGCGTGACTCAGAAAACCAACTTAACAGAAGATTACGGCGTAACTCTATCCAAGATTACGACGTAACCACATTAGGTCAAATGAGGTTCCGCGCCGCTACTAATTACGTCGTAACTCATGCAACAACGACGGCGTAACCAAGATTTATTGAAGATACGGCGTAACTCCTTCTGGAGGTTACGCCATAACCAACATTATTAGTGCAAAATACGAAGAATTGTATGTTACGGCGTAACTCTTATAATTAGTTACGCCGTAACCAGATCTGGCCTATTAATACCCCACGATTTCCAGCATTTCAAATCATCCCATTTCACGCACAACAATCGGTGAACGTGAGAAGAAGTCGAAGGCAGATCTAGAGGAGCATACAGAGCTATCTACAAGGGAGAAATCACTCCCCTACGATAAGCATTAGCCTTTTATATTTTCTTTACTTTCAATTCATGTATTTCGTGATATTAAACATTGAATTGATTGTTATAGTTAATATGAGCGGCTAAGCACCTCTTGGTGCTGGCCTAGTTATGACTCCTTAATTGTTTTGTTTGCGTTTACATTGCTTCCGTATAATTATTTCTAAGTGTATGCATGCATAATTTGTTGGTAGCTACCCTTGTTTCGGTAGTTTTGAATGGCTGTAGAGGCTAGTTACTTAGGAGATATGACCAACTGACCCTAAGTGAGTAGACTGAGACGGGAAGGGTAAGATATAACCAACTGACGACCCTTTCTACTTGTACGATTTGACCAACTGATCACCTACCGTTTGGATGAACTTAAGAAGTAAGGGGTGAGTGTTTAAGATGCTAGCGCCCGGACACTCACTATTATGAATCTAGCATGTAACGGTACTTAATGACTTAGCTTAGGGGACCAGGAACAGCTGGACTTATGAGGGGACACATGACTTCTCCAGTGGGACCCTTTGCTGATAGGTTAGGATAAACTGACCAAATGCTGTCCTAGCGACTTTGACCCCACCTAAAGTAATTGGAAGTAATTAGACGTGATCATTACTAATTAGGATGATTAACTAGGTTAGCACCTCTCTCCTCTATTGATCACAACGCTCGCCTTTATTTGCTTTAGTAGTTAATTAGTTAAATCAACCTCATAATCATATTAAAATCTGTGACACCTAGACTTAGTATAGATCCACACACATAGCTCTTGGGACGACCTTGGTTTTACTGATTACTACACTACACACGACCGGGTACACTGCTCGTTAGTGCATTAGGGTAGACCATAGGTATAACGAGTAATTATAAATATTAAAGCCTGGTCAGTAAAACCTGCATCAAGTTTTTTGCTCCGCTGCCGGGGAGTTATTTTAGGATTTCTATTAAGTCTTTCATTTTTATTAAGTCTTTCAAGTTTCAGGTACCATGGAAGTTGTTAACATTGATGACCTCACTCTCAAGGAATATTTGGCGTTGACAAGAGAAGAACAAGGACCAGGGATTGTTAGGCTGGCCATCGCAGAAGATGCTCAATTCAAAATCAAACCTCAATTTATGAGGGAGTTGCGTGCAAACCCTTTCTCAAGAAGCATTACCGATGATGCTCATGAGCATATAGACAACGTGGAATACATTGTCAGCCTATTCAAAGTTCCTAGAGTCTCAAACGATGTTGTAATGTTACATGTGTTCCCCATTTCTCTCACTGGAGCTGCTAAAAGATGGGTTGATCGATTACCTGCCGGAACAGTCAACACATGGCCTCTCCTAAAAAAAATTCATTTAGAGATACTGTCTTCCATCCAGGACTGCTAAACAATTAGAAGAAATCCATAACTTCAAGCAGGAGGGTGATGAAACGTTGTACCAAGCATGGGAAAGGTATAAAGAATTATTATACAACTTCCCCTACTCACGACCTCAACAGCCAGCAAAAGGTGAACGTCTTTTACGAAGGTCTGAACATCTCCTCAAGGCAAATGATCGATTCTCAGGGACCAATACCTGGAATGACTCCAACATTGGCTCTTTAAACTATTCAAAAGATGGCTGACCACTCTCAAAAATGGCACAATGGGGGAAGCAATCGAAGTAAGAGTGGAAATATGGAAGGCCTTGCAGCGATAAAAAAAAAATTAGAAAGCCTCGGAAGAGACATGAAAAAGCTCAAGGAAAATGTGCATTCCATACAAGTTGAACGAAATGAACACAATGGAGCTCTCCCTACTAAGGAATGCTCCTCCGACGAGGAAGTTAAAAGGATTGAAGAAGTAAAATATGGAGGTAGAAGTCCCTTCAACGGATACGATGGTAACAGGGCCAGATACCGAGAAAAATCCCCAGGGTTCTATACAAGAGTCAACAACAATCCTCCTAGACCAAGCCTTGAAGAAATAATGCATAAACATATCGAGGAATCTACAAAGAAAAGCGATAGACTCAAAGAATGGATGGTCAAGGTAAAAGAAGACACCAACATGAACTTGCGGAACCAAGATGCCGCAATTAAAAACCTCGAAACCCAAATTAGGCAGTTAGCAAAAAACCTTGAGACCAGTAATGACAAAGCTATTGCCTGCAAAGCCATATTTGCACAAGATAATCCGAAGAAAGAACAGTGCACCTCTTCTGTCACCAATGATCTATCTGGGATTAACTACCTAAAAGAAGATGATAAATCGGAAGACGACGAGGACCTGCCAAACCAACTTCCTGAGAAACAACACTATCAGGAAAATTTTCTTCTTCCATGCATTATCGGTAATCTTAAAATTCCCGCATTAGCTGATTTGGGGGCTGGGGTAAACCTTATTTCTACCACTTTGTTTGATAAAATAAAACTTACCAATTTAAAAGAAACAACAATGATGATTGAAATGGTTGATTCCTCTAAAGCTGTACCTAGGGGAGTGGTTAATAATGTCCTCCTTAAACTTGGAAAGTTCCTTTTTCCCACTGATTTTGTGGTTATTGATATGGGAAAACGGGAGACTTACAACTTAATTGTTGGAAGACCTTTTCTGGCCACTTGTCGAGCACAAATTCTGGTCTTTGAAAAACAAATTTCTTTGGGAACTAAAAAAGACTGAATAACTTTCAGCAAGAAAGATCAATTAAACCCAAAATTAGAAGTTTCAAATAAAGTTGATATTGTCAATATTCCGTCGCTCGACCCACATGTGTGTTGTAATCTTAGTACTAACAATCATGGAAAGAATATTGATAGTTGTGAACAGCAACAGGGATAGATTGTCCAGATTGAGGGTATTAAGGAAGCTCCGGATCCTAACAAACATTACTGCAACCCTATATTAACAAAAGATAACGAATCAATGAAAGCATGGCCCTAGTGTAACCCTTTTCGTGACTTTTGTGATGGAAGGGCGGATGAATGGACGTGCCCTCATGAGATTGAGAAACACAATATAAAATTTGGAAAATTATCTTTTGAAGATTGGTAAAAGGTAAGATTTGGAGACTCAGAAATCAATACGAGATTGGTAAAACAACTAAAATGCAATTACGATAACTATCACCTTATTGATGCAATAACCAATGATGAAAAATCAAACATGGGTACAACAATTGGTCCTTTAGCATAAGGTGACGACTGCGGGAAATCATGTTTATCATTTAATGAGTGGCTCTCGCAAAAATTAGGAACATGTAGCATCGGGGACACAGCAAGAAAAAAGGCTTTTATCGAATGGATGAATGATTGCTGCCAACTAGTGGAGGAAGTTGGCCAAGTACAAAGGCCACCATAAAGCCCCAAGGCTCTGAGTCTAACTTAAATACTCATAAATAAAGAAAAGTGCTATTTCGAGAGACAACCCGAATTATCCCTTTCTTTTGTTTTATTTCCATTTTTGTTAGGGTTTTGTAGTTTTAACCATTTTTGCAGGAACCGAAGAAAAGTTGTTGCTGCAGCATGCTGATCCGACCAGAGTTACGGTGTAACTCATTCTCATGGTTACGCCGTAACAGGCCCTTTTGCAGCAGAATTTCAGAAGCATTACCAATTACGGCGTAATCCCATTCAGTGGTTACGCCGTAGCTACACTTTTGCAGCGTATGCCAGGTTTTGCCTAGTTACTGCGTAACTCCTTCTGGAGTTACGACGTAACTATCTTCTGCATTACTTCTTTCATTTTAAATACAATAACCTTGTATTAGTCTTTTAAATGAACTTTGTGGGTATATTCCCTGTAAGCCCTCACAAGACTACACTCGTCCACTTGGGACACCAAGCGGTTTAAAAGGCCTGTTGCATGCGCTAAATGCAACCGTGATTCCTACAAAAGTGAGTTAGGTTTATTTTTCAATTTTCATCTTTTTCATTTTAGAATTATGCTTGTTGGTAGTGTGATTTCAGGGATTGAAGTTTGCTCGTGGATGCTTATGCGAAGGCACGACTCTTTTTTGTGGGCCTTCTTTCTTTTTGAAGCAAATTTCAGGGAAGTTCTCGCTCTAATTCTAATTTTCTCCTCACCTTTATTTAACGCTTAGTACAAAAGGGACTTTGTACAATTCAAGTGGGGGGACGAAAGTAGAATTGTCTCTTGAACTTTATTTTGCCCTCGATTTTCTAGTTTATTTTGAAAAATTATGCTCTTTTTAAAATTTTGACATGTTTTTCTTAACCTAACTAGATTAGACCTTAGCCGAGCACATAAAACCCTTGATATTATATGGTGAGATTAGCCTTATTCGTTTCCAAATTTTTACCCCCAAATCCACCAAATTATAAGTGTTCCGGTAGCTTGTAAACTTTAGAACTTGGCCTTTACATCATTTCAAGACCATAGACGAGGTATGTTGAGTTAGCTCGATGTATTTGGACATTTCAGTTTAAGAAGGCAGTATTATAGGATTATCACCCAAATAGCCTACCATTGTGTGTCTATCGATTAGTCACATCGACTTCTCGACCCCCATGTGAAACCCTTTTGTTGCACTCACCTTTTGTGCAAGATACCCCTAGATACACCCGTCTGAGCCATTCCTTTCATTTTGTTAACCCAATATATTGTTTCGTTACACCTATAAACCTTAGCCTACCCTGTAGTCTTTATTTGAGATTGGGAAGTTATCATTTGCCTAATTTCAAGGTTCAAGTGGAAAGGTTCGGGAATCATGCTTTCGTCGACGACATATTCTTAAAGATCATTGAAGAACCCCCAAATTCCCATTGTTCATCTCAAGTGGGGGGATGTCATGTTTATTTGTTATGTTTGTCTTTAAAAAAAAATAAAAAATTGATGTATTTGTTATTCAGTTGATTGTAAAGTATGATGTTATAAGCACTATGTTATGAGCTTTATATATATTTAGTATCGAGGAGGCCACCTCGGACACATTTGAAGATTGGAGTTGGTAATTGGAGAAAAGGTAGTGTGCCCATCATGACGTCCTCTAATGACACATCTACCTAGTATATCATGATCCAGTTTCTTAACTTCGAAACTTGAACTTTGGGCGGACGGTAAGTGGTGACGACTTGGTTATAGATTTAGACTATTTGCTTGATTTTTATTTTACACCATTTATATCCCATGTCTTATCCTACCCTTTAGTCCTGAAGCGTGTCTAGGTGATGCAGCGAGCAATATTTAGTGTCTTGGCCATGGATTTGGTCATGTACTATTGGTTTTGTCCACTTCGTTGTGACATGTTAGTAATGACGAGTCACCCTTAACCTTTGTCGTGTCTACCCATATTGCATTCGAGAATTGTTTAGCCCTTAACTCTAGTGGTGGAGATTTGTGTAACTGCCAAACTTATGATAGAATACATGCTATGATTATGCGATTGAGTGATCACCCCGAAATTGACACTTATAATAGTTGAGAGATTTGAGTGTTTCATTCCCATTTCGTGAGGTGTTCGGCTTTGTTTTATTCTAGCATAAGAGATTTGTAAACTTATATTTTCCAGGTAATGGGAGATATCTTTTTAGGAATCTATCTAATAAGGTATACTTGAGGGCAAGTAGAGTTCAAGTGGGGGGATATTTGATAACATCAAATTATCCTGAATATTAAGTGTCAATTTCCCCCAATAATGCTTGTAATTTATATCATTTATATGGATTTACGCTTCTTTTCCATTATATTTCACTTTCAGGTAAATTACGAGCATTGGAGCTAAAGAGACGCGGATTTGGAGAGTTTATTGAAGATTTATCATAGTAAGCTCACTTTGAAGAAAGTTACGGCGCAACTCCTCTCTCACATTATGCCGTAACTAAAGCGTGGCTCAGAAAACCAAATTAACAGAAGATTACGGCGTAACTCTATCCAAGATTACGACGTAACCATATTAGGTCCAATGAGGTTCCGCGCCGCTAATAATTACGCCGTAACTCATGCAACAACTACGGCGTAACCAAGATTTATTGAAGATATGGCGTAACTCCTTCCAGAGGTTACGCCATAACCAGCATTATTAGTGCAAAATACGAAGAATTGTATGTTATGGCGTAACTCTTATAATTAGTTACGCCGTAACCAGATCTGGCCTATAAATACCCCACAACATTTCAAATCATCCCATTTCACACACAACAATCAGTGAACGTGAGAAGAAGTCGAAGGCAGATCTAGAGGAGCATACAGAGCTATCTCCGAGGGAGAAATCACTCCCCTACGATAAGCATTAGTTTTTTATCTTTTCTTTACTTTCAATTCATGTATTTCGTAACATTAAACATTGAATTGATTGTTATAGTTAATATGAGCGGCTAAGCACCTCTTGGTGCTGGCCTAGTTATGATTCCTTAAATGTTTTGTTTGCGTTTACATTGCTTCCGTATAATTATTTCTAAGTGTATGCATGCATAGTTTATTGGTAGCTACCCTTGTTTCGGTAGTTTTGAATGGCGGTAAAGGCTAGTTACTTAGGAGATATGACCAACAGACCCTAAGTGAGTAGACTGAGACGGGAAGGGTAAGATATAACCAACTGACGACCCTTTCTACTTGTGCGATTTGACCAACTGATCATCTACCGTTTGGATGAACTTAAGAAGTAAGGGGTGAGTGTTTAAGATGCTAGCTCTCGAGCACTCACTATTATGAATCTAGCATGTAGTGGTACTTAATTACTTAGCTTAGGGGACCAGGAACAACTGGACTTATGAGGGGACACCTGACTTCTCCAGTGGGACCTTTTGCTGATAGGTTAGGACGAACTGACCAAATGTTGTCCTAGCAACTTTGACCCCACCTGAAGTAATTGGAAGTAATTAGACGTAAACATTACTAATTAGGATGATTAATTAGGTTAGCACCTCTCTCCTCTATTGATCACAACCCTCGCCTTTATTTGATTTAGTAGTTAATTAGTTAAATCAACCTCATAATCATATTAAAATCTGTGACACCTAGACTTAGTATAGATCCACACACATAGCTCTTGGGATGACCTCGGTTTTACCGATTACTACACTACACACGACCGGGTACACTGCCCGTTAATGCATTAGGGTAGACCATAGGTATAACGAGTAATTATAAATATTAAAATCTGGTCAGTAAAACCTGCATCAGGGAATTACTGAAGGGGAAAGTTGTTGGGAATTCTACTAAATAAGAATTCTGCTGAAGATACTGCTGATGGATTCTGCTGAAGTGCTGGAATCTGCTGAAGAAGTGATTCTGCGGAAGTAGTACAACCGCGTAGTTTGTTTCTGCGGATATAGATATTCTGCGTATTTTATAGTTAGTTAGGATATGCATGAGCTTTATTAGGAAGTGATAATGTATATCTCTTTTAGTTTTATGAATATACGTTTCTTGGGAAACAGTTTAGGGTTTCTTGTCTATAAAAGGAACACATTAGTATGAATGATGTACGAGTTGAAAAACAAGTTTTAGTTCTATTCAAAGATCCATAGAGGATCAAAGTATTCTTAGTCACAATTGTTCTTACTTGTGTTTGATTTCCGCTTTAGAATACAAGTAATAGAGACTGTCTATTAGTGTGTTTGTGATTACATAAACATTACTAACGATCCACGAGCGCTCAAAGATCTATCAAGGGCTTAGGTTCAACAAGTGCTATCAGAGCCTCGGGAGAGTCTCTGTGATACTAAGAACATCCTTTTCTTTACACCCTCACAACCAAAACAACCATAACAATGCCTGGGTCAGACGATGGAGAGGAAGTTACTCAAAATCACAACATCACATCTTTGCAACAACTCAACCTCACAAACAGCAATGCAAAGTTCCCATACATCAAGAAGGAGGAGTATGAATTGTGGGCTATGAAGATGCAGAATTGGATCTCCAATATTGATTGGAATCTTTGGGAAGTTGTCCGTAAGGGAAACAGTTTGAAGAAGTGCGTCAAAGATGCTGATGGTGTTATTACCATCGTTGGTCCCAAAACTGCTGAAGAGATACTAGCTGTTCAGAGAGAGAATAAAGTCAGAACTATTCTACTTCAGGCTATACCAGATGATCACATGGGTGACTTTCACTACATAGAGGATGCTAAGGACATCTGGATGGCAATCAAGGCGAGGTTTGGTGGGAACGATGAGTCAAAGAGGATGGGGAAATCAATGCTGAAACAGCAGTTTCAAGAATTCCAAATCTCTGAGGAAGAAGGTATCCACAAGGGATATGACAGGTTCCATAAGATTTTGAGTCAATTGAATCAGATGAAGGCCAGACCAGACAATGAGGATTGCAATTCAAAGTTCTTACGATCTTTACCTCCATCTTGGTTGCAAGTAAGCATTGCACTCAAAGCTAAAGGTGGGCTGGATATGGTCACTTTTGATGATCTCTACAACAGACTTAAAACTCTTGAGCCTGATGTCAGAAGTCCCTTTCGTTCATCCACTCCCACTCACTCCGCTTTTGTGAGCACCTCCTCCAATAAGATGACCTTTGCTCCAAGCCCAATTTCCTCAGCATCATCATCCTACATCACCACTACATCAAATTCTCAACCTAAATCCAGTGGTGTATTGGAAGATGTACTTCACTCTTTTGTTGGTGATTATGACAATCAACAGCAACTAGCTTTTGAGGATTTTGAACAGGTGGATCCACTTGATATGGAAGAGATGAACTTGAAGTGGCAACTGGCCATGCTCTCAGTGGACATCAAGAAGTTTGAACGTAAGTCTGGGAGAAAGTTTGGTTTCCAGGGAAGAGATCCAACAAGGTTTGACAGAAGGAAAGTCAAGTGCTATACTTGTGGTCAGATGGGTCACTTATTAAGAGAATGCAAGGATAGGAAGGCTGGTGATGAGGTTAGGTATTTGTCCTATCAGCAGAATCATATGGAAGCTGGAAATTCCAAAGCTGGATCCTCCAATGCTTTGGTCACTCTGGATGACCATGTCAACTGGAAGGTGCATGAGCCTGATAATGATGAAGCTCCTGGTTCTGAGCATGGTGGATTGCTGGCAAGCTGTACTACAGAGGATAAGCATGATCAAGTTGCCTTAATGGGCATCTCTCAGGTACATAATTGTGTTTTTGGTTGTAGTGAAAGATATAATGAACTTAAGGAAGCTTATGATTAATTGAAACCTAAATATAATGAATGTTATGTCGAAGTTGAGGCTTACAAAAAGGCTTTAAAAACTGTAGAAAGACAAAAAATTTGGTTTCAAAAGAATCAACTTGCTTATGATGAAAAGATAGGGGTGTTAGAAAGTGATTTAGAATGTGCTAGAATTGATTTAAAACGTACAGAGAAAGAAAAAGCTGATGTAATTTCAGAAAACCAAGTGTTGAAAAAGAAACTAGATGAGGAAGTGGCTACACATAAAGAATGGTTAGTATCAGGTGACAAAGTAGCTCGCTTTCTCTATGGTAGTCAATCTGTAAACTCTGGGATAGGTTTAGGTTTTAAAAAAGTATGTTGGCTTAGAAGCTAGGAATGATCTGCATAAATCTACACCAGCAGGGTTAGCTAATTATGTAAAAGAAGGAGAATTACATGTTGTACCTGGACCTATTAGAGGAGAACATATGCCCACTGACCTTTCCATCACTGTAGACTTTGATGGATCACACCATCTTTATGGCAAAAAGTCAAGAGACTTGCCAGACCCTGATTCTACATCTACTGACTTTGTTTTTTGTTCTCACAGTGAGAAGTCCTCTGACCAAGGGTCTACCATGTATACCAGTTGTGATTCAAGTGAAAAGTCAGACCTTCCCAAAACCTCACCCAAGCCTACAACCAAGACTCCCTACAAGCCTGTTAGAGTTGCTGCTGAGGAATCAAATTCCAAGACAGTTTCCTCTGAAGACTTGTCATTTAATTCTTTGCAAAATAATGTCTTTAATTCTGTCAAAAACAATTCTGTTAATGTTTATGGTTTGAATGCTTTTGCATGTAATGAAACATCTTTCACTTTGAATAAATCTTCTAAGAAGAAGAAATGTTTTGTTTGTGGAAGTAAATTTCATTTGATTAAGGATTGTAATTTTCATGAGCAAAGAATGGGTGTATGTGCTAGTCAAAAGAAACCTAGACCAATGTGGAAAAATGTTAATGATATACCATCTTTTGTTCCACAATGTGACAACCCGTACTTTCAGGTCATTTCTCGACACAGTTCATGTCTCATTATTTCAACATTTATAGTAAACTTGGTTTACTTGTTTCAAATTCGCGTAACCTTGAAGGTTTAGCGGCGAATTCATGATCATAACATCACGTACATTTCATATGGACTAAGATTAGTCTACATTTCATTGACATCATGTGCATCTCATTAGTACATTCACGACATTTCATTTCACCTTCAACGCGTAATTTTTATGTTTAATAAACTTTATCGCGTGAGTTATTATTTTGTATATTTAATCCGTTACTTTCAAAAATGATCCCGAGGTATTTTTAAACTTACATCTAGTTCATAAAAACTATATTTTTAGTTTTCCTAGTGTTTCAAATTTATTTGGTACATAAATCGTTAAAGTTTAATTATTACGTCGTTTTCTTAAAAATTATACGATAATTATTCTATCACCCAAATTTCACAAGGAAAGTATTTTTACAATTTTTATTATCTCAATACATTCTATTTTGACTTATTAAAAACTTACTTGTACCACAAATTATCATTTACCTTTATAAGTTACATTTCCTACAATTACTTACACTTTTTATCAAATTATCCACAAATATATATTTATACACAATATTTTAGAAAAAAAAAATATAAATGTCTAGTCCCTCCCCCCTTGGCCGACCAAGGGGGAGGGTTGTCAATTAATGTGGCATGGTTTATGTTTTCTAATAATTCACTCAAGCTACAAAAGTCTTACTACATTATTATCAAGTCTCATTCATGAATCATATTTCTCATAGTTACCAAGTGTAAAAATTTAGTTTTCTCTCTTCTTGGGGCTTCATCAAAACCGGCCACTCATCAAGGTGCCAAGGGATCAAAAATTTTTGCAAGATCAAGTGTTATAACAATCTAGTATATACTCTTTATTTGGTTTTGAAATAAAAACCAAGGGTATTTAAGTTTAATCCTTGTTACTTTCACCTCATCATTTTCACTAGTAAGTTTGTTTTTATCATTTTCATGTTTCCTTTTCATTTTCATATGTTTCTTTTCATTTTTGGAGCTAGAATGCATGATATGTGATTTATACCATTTTTCATGATTTATTGAGTTATATATACATATTGGTCATCCTATAAATATTCCCATGGTATTCTTTGGTCTTGATGGTGATTAGGAACCCATGACACCCTAAGAAGGTGTATGGTAGGATTAGATTAGTTTTGGAGTTGATTTGAAGGGATTAGAATAGGTTTTGTCCGAGAAAAACTATTTTCGATAACTATATATTTATGTTCTGTCCTTAATTCGAATTTCTGGAAAAACCTACTGTTGGTACGAAACTTTGGCCTTGATATTTAGAGAATATACTTTAAAACGAATCCGTGGCCGCTTGAACGGAATAAAACGGACTTATAACGAAGAAGTTATGGATTTTTAAAGTTTGACGACGAAATAAAATGTTTTCTGAAATTTCAGCATGCAGTTTTTACATTGTTTGGGTCAAAAATGAGCCTTAAGCTTCACAAATTATTTCGACTTATCAAAAATATATTAGTTTACTTCGATACGAAGCTAAGGACGTATTATACGTAGAAAACGGATTTAAAACGACAAAGATATGCACGTTTTCATAAAGTTGCCGTAACTATTATTTTCTGAAAAACTATATTATTTTTACGTTACAAGTGTTACATTAGCTGTAACGACCATGTTTGCGGCAGTTTTTAACAAGGTTGTGAAACTTTTTGGAACGAATTGTCTTCTAGTAAAATCAAGTTCACCGGCCATATTTTTCAAAACAAAAAGCTGTTTGTAAAGCGGATTTATAGTAAATTAATTACGGATGTTCAAACTTGGCCGAAACTCATTTTCTGCACACAATTAGCAAAAATCACTAACTTTAACCCTTGATATCTTTATGATCGAGACCTTTTGGACGAAAACTCCTGAACTGAAACTTTTAGATATCGATACAAACTTTCCAAAACCGTCGAGTTCGTTCTCTAACGATCGATGTACACCGTTTTACGACTATTTTTCCGGAGCCATTTTTGTTAATTTCATGAAAATTCCGTCGACATTGTTTTGCGACGAAAAGTGAAAATTTCACCAAAAATCATTATAAAACCATTGTAGGATGACATTTTGACGTAAAAACTTGTAAAGTCATTTTTGGTTGGTCAAGACGTCAAAAGAGTATTTTTCGACGACAAGTAATATTTTTAAAACTCACAAATGGTATAAATAACATACGAAGTGCATGCATAACATTACATTGCAACTCATGACATATCATATCATTCGTAATAGGTCCAGATTGACGCATTACATTATACCTCAGTGTACTCACTCTTGTCATCACACCAGTCTACCAAGTGAGTTCATAGCCCCACTTTTACTCTTTTAACTGTTTTACAAACTCTTGGGGGAGATACATGCTACATTTTTTATCGAACACAACTGCTTTGAATTGTATGCTATATCCGAATGTTTTATTGTCACTAAGTATTTGCCATGTTCGAAGTCCCTACATCATGAACCATTAGTCACTTGCGAGTGAGCGCGAATATTGTGAATAGGCCTATTGGAATTAACACTCCCGCTCCTATTGACCCATTTAGGGGAAATCGAGCGCACTATATTTGAATCATTAAGGTAAATTGGCAAATTACCTATTAGGGCGGCGATGAAACGATGATTACCAATTTTTATTGGTGCGATGTTTACGCTTTGGTGTCATGAACTTAGTGAAATAAATACGATTTTGTTTTTAACGATGAGTGTGAAACCGTTTAACTCACACTACGATTATTGTGTTCAAACGAATTACTTAAACCTATGGATTTCACTCAACCTTTGTGTTGACCTTTTTAGCATGTTTATTCTCAGGTATCTAAGGCATTATCATCATGGCATGGTTAAGGAACCACCTTTTGAGTCGCGGCGTCGACTTACATCATTGTACATTATGGCACTTTCTTTTAAAACCATCGTTTGGACTTGTAATATATTTATATTTCCGCAAACTTTGTAAACCTTTTGGGACCGATGTTGTAACTCTGATTATTTTATTAAATCAAACGATGTATTTTCCAAAAGACACTTTAGGTCGTTCAATATAACTGTGATTGTGATGCTATGACAGTCAATCCCCAGGAATTCCATTCCGCTGCAAAACAGGTAATTAGGGGGTGTGACAGATTGGCATCAGAGCTTCGGTTATAGAGAACTAGGTTGCATCATTGACCCTAGACTATAACTACATCACCATAGCATCTCATCATTTCATCATAAGTGCATGTTCACTTTGCATGCGATTTATACGTACATTTTTCGAGTTAATTACTTTCATTTCATAACGATTGTCACATGGATGCCTTTAAATACCCATCCCATTATCCTTTTCTCATACTCTAATGTGGAGAATTCCTTGTTATTCCCTATCACGATCTTTACATCAATTGGCTCATCACCGATAACGTCGAATGCCGAGATAAACCCTTAAGTAGGGCAAAGTCACTCTCACTCCTTTGTTTCATCACTAACATGTCGAGTTACACGCTATTCACTCTAAGTCACTAAACCATCATACATTTGAAGCACTTACGACATCTCATAACCCATTTCTTAGGAAACAGTCGATTATTTTGAAAGATAACCTCAAACTTATTATTTCTTATCACCTCTCTTTAGAGAGCATATTTTTTGACATGGGATTTTGCTACGTCTCACATTTCCTCTTGTTTTGAAGAAGATATGGCACCGAAGAAAGCTACAGTTGAAATGACCCAAGCAGCAATTCAAAAGTTGGTGAATGATAGCATTGCTAATGCTTTAAGAGTTGAACGGGAAACAGTGGCTGCCGCTGCTGCTGAGGCCGCGGCTGCTGCTGAAGCCGCTAGGCTAGCTGCTGCTACTGGAAATGCCGGAGGATCCGGAGTTAAGAAATGTTCGTACAAAGATTTCAAAAGTGGCGAACCCACCAAGTTTCGAGGTACCGAGGGAGCTACAGCCATGGTGCGATGGTTTGAAAATTTGGAGTCAGTGTTCTTGCTATGTAACTGTCCGGATGACAGTAAGGTCAAATTTGCTACGAGCACATTACTCGATGGAGCGTTGTCATGGTGGAATTCATACGCTCAACCGATTGGGAGGGAGAATGCTTTCAAGCTTACTTGGGAGCAATTTAAGGGTTTGGTGACTAAGAAGTTTTGTCCTCGTACGGAAATCAAAAAGTTGGAGACGGAGTTCTATGAATTAGTAACCATTGGGTACGATATTGACACTTACATTCGGAGATTTCAAGAATTGGCTGTGTTATGCCCGTCCATGGTTTCTGATAATGAGAAGTTGCTAGAGGCTTTTATCGGGGGACTTCCCGAAGTGATTCAAGGAGATGTGACTTCGTTTGATCCACAAACAATGGAGGAAGCTATTCGAGTGACTCAGAAGTTGATGGCGCAAGTGGTGAAGAGAGGTAAATACACCAATACCAACCGAAATAACAACAACAACCCCAACAACCGCACCAACTACCACAATAACCAAAACAACAACAACAACGACGATAACCAAATCAACAACAACAAAAGAAAATGGGAAAACGACCAAGGAGGTTATAACAACAACAACCAAAACCGCAACACTAACCATCAACAACAACAAAATAGAAGGCAAGAAGCGGGAATGGTTTATGTCGCTGCACCAATGAGAGGTAGAGGGTATGCTGGAACACACCCACTATGTAATCGATGTAATTTTCATCACTCGGGTCCTTGCCCTGCCAAGTGCCACAAATGCCAAACACCGGGACATCTAGCAAGGGATTGTAAAGGTAAAGCCGTAGTCACATGCTTCGGATGTGGGGAGCAAGGACACTATAGAAACCAATGTCCTCAAAACCAAGGTCAACAAGTCGAAGGTGCTCATGGGAATGTATATATGTTAGAAGGAGGAGGAGGAGCTCGTCAAGGTATCAACGACGCGGAAGACTGAAGAAGTTTGGAAGCTAACAGTCTTAATTTTCCTTATGTACTATGTCGTACTAAGTTTATGTTTTCCATCGTATCCGAATCTTTATAACCTAAGATGTATTTCTAATTGATAAACCACTCGTTGTGAAATATTCTCATCTATCGTACTTTATTTTCTTTCCGATTTGTTATCATTTACGAGGATTTTAATTCTTTTTACTTTAACTATCATTTTAACGACACTTCTCCATGTCTTCTCTCCTCGATGTTCATCACAATTTTAACATCAGTTGACTCAACACCAAACAAACATATGAGTCGATTAGTCCAAGCATTGCATAGTTACTCCTAAATTATACATAGCCTGATCACCTATGTCTAATTCAGGAAGAATCATGCGATGAAGGGAGTAGTAGGCTTATATGTGTAAGCAATTCCGTAATCGAGCCAAATTTTCAAAAGTCCTCCTTCAAACCAATTTAGCCTAATCTCATGACAGTTCTTGTTTGATGAGTTGTGAGATTAAGTGAAAATTGGTTGGTAAAAAGTCTTTTGAGGGTTTTGCTCGGGAATGGGAAAGTTTGCCACATCAAACCCTAAACCCGATAGACTAACACGAACTGAATTCAGGGACTGAATTCCTTTTTGGATGGGCGAATGTGAAAACCCGTACTTTCAGGTCATTTCTCGACACAGTTCATGTCTCATTATTTCAACATTTATAGTAAACTTGGTTTACTTGTTTCAAATTCGCGTAACCTTGAAGGTTTAGCGGCGAATTCATGATCATAACATCACGTACATTTCATATGGACTAAGATTAGTCTACATTTCATTGACATCATGTGCATCTCATTAGTACATTCACGACATTTCATTTCACCTTCAACGCGTAATTTTTATGTTTAATAAACTTTATCGCGTGAGTTATTATTTTGTATATTTAATCCGTTACTTTCAAAAATGATCCCGAGGTATTTTTAAACTTACATCTAGTTCATAAAAACTATATTTTTAGTTTTCCTAGTGTTTCAAATTTATTTGGTACATAAATCGTTAAAGTTTAATTATTACGTCGTTTTCTTAAAAATTATACGATAATTATTCTATCACCCAAATTTCACAAGGAAAGTATTTTTACAATTTTTATTATCTCAATACATTCTATTTTGACTTATTAAAAACTTACTTGTACCACAAATTATCATTTACCTTTATAAGTTACATTTCCTACAATTACTTACACTTTTTATCAAATTATCCACAAATATATATTTATACACAATATTTTAGAAAAAAAAAATATAAATGTCTAGTCCCTCCCCCCTTGGCCGACCAAGGGGGAGGGTTGTCAATTAATGTGGCATGGTTTATGTTTTCTAATAATTCACTCAAGCTACAAAAGTCTTACTACATTATTATCAAGTCTCATTCATGAATCATATTTCTCATAGTTACCAAGTGTAAAAATTTAGTTTTCTCTCTTCTTGGGGCTTCATCAAAACCGGCCACTCATCAAGGTGCCAAGGGATCAAAAATTTTTGCAAGATCAAGTGTTATAACAATCTAGTATATACTCTTTATTTGGTTTTGAAATAAAAACCAAGGGTATTTAAGTTTAATCCTTGTTACTTTCACCTCATCATTTTCACTAGTAAGTTTGTTTTTATCATTTTCATGTTTCCTTTTCATTTTCATATGTTTCTTTTCATTTTTGGAGCTAGAATGCATGATATGTGATTTATACCATTTTTCATGATTTATTGAGTTATATATACATATTGGTCATCCTATAAATATTCCCATGGTATTCTTTGGTCTTGATGGTGATTAGGAACCCATGACACCCTAAGAAGGTGTATGGTAGGATTAGATTAGTTTTGGAGTTGATTTGAAGGGATTAGAATAGGTTTTGTCCGAGAAAAACTATTTTCGATAACTATATATTTATGTTCTGTCCTTAATTCGAATTTCTGGAAAAACCTACTGTTGGTACGAAACTTTGGCCTTGATATTTAGAGAATATACTTTAAAACGAATCCGTGGCCGCTTGAACGGAATAAAACGGACTTATAACGAAGAAGTTATGGATTTTTAAAGTTTGACGACGAAATAAAATGTTTTCTGAAATTTCAGCATGCAGTTTTTACATTGTTTGGGTCAAAAATGAGCCTTAAGCTTCACAAATTATTTCGACTTATCAAAAATATATTAGTTTACTTCGATACGAAGCTAAGGACGTATTATACGTAGAAAACGGATTTAAAACGACAAAGATATGCACGTTTTCATAAAGTTGCCGTAACTATTATTTTCTGAAAAACTATATTATTTTTACGTTACAAGTGTTACATTAGCTGTAACGACCATGTTTGCGGCAGTTTTTAACAAGGTTGTGAAACTTTTTGGAATGAATTGTCTTCTAGTAAAATCAAGTTCACCGGCCATATTTTTCAAAACAAAAAGCTGTTTGTAAAGCGGATTTATAGTAAATTAATTACGGATGTTCAAACTTGGCCGAAACTCATTTTCTGCACACAATTAGCAAAAATCACTAACTTTAACCCTTGATATCTTTATGATCGAGACCTTTTGGACGAAAACTCCTGAACTGAAACTTTTAGATATCGATACAAACTTTCCAAAACCGTCGAGTTCGTTCTCTAACGATCGGCGTACACCGTTTTACGACTATTTTTCCGGAGCCATTTTTGTTAATTTCATGAAAATTCCGTCGACATTGTTTTGCGACGAAAAGTGAAAATTTCACCAAAAATCATTATAAAACCATTGTAGGATGACATTTTGACGTAAAAACTTGTAAAGTCATTTTTGGTTGGTCAAGACGTCAAAAGAGTATTTTTCGACGACAAGTAATATTTTTAAAACTCACAAATGGTATAAATAACATACGAAGTGCATGCATAACATTACATTGCAACTCATGACATATCATATCATTCGTAATAGGTCCAGATTGACGCATTACATTATACCTCAGTGTACTCACTCTTGTCATCACACCAGTCTACCAAGTGAGTTCATAGCCCCACTTTTACTCTTTTAACTGTTTTACAAACTCTTGGGGGAGATACATGCTACATTTTTTATCGAACACAACTGCTTTGAATTGTATGCTATATCCGAATGTTTTATTGTCACTAAGTATTTGCCATGTTCGAAGTCCCTACATCATGAACCATTAGTCACTTACGAGTGAGCGCGAATATTGTGAATAGGCCTATTGGAATTAACACTCCCGCTCCTATTGACCCATTTAGGGGAAATCGAGCGCACTATATTTGAATCATTAAGGTAAATTGGCAAATTACCTATTAGGGCGGCGATGAAACGATGATTACCAATTTTTATTGGTGCGATGTTTACGCTTTGGTGTCATGAACTTAGTGAAATAAATACGATTTTGTTTTTAACGATGAGTGTGAAACCGTTTAACTCACACTACGATTATTGTGTTCAAACGAATTACTTAAACCTATGGATTTCACTCAACCTTTGTGTTGACCTTTTTAGCATGTTTATTCTCAGGTATCTAAGGCACTATCATCATGGCATGGTTAAGGAACCACCTTTTGAGTCGCGGCGTCGACTTACATCATTGTACATTATGGCACTTTCTTTTAAAACCATCGTTTGGACTTGTAATATATTTATATTTCCGCAAACTTTGTAAACCTTTTGGGACCGATGTTGTAACTCTGATTATTTTATTAAATCAAACGATGTATTTTCCAAACGACACTTTAGGTCGTTCAATATAACTGTGATTGTGATGCTATGACAGTCAATCCCCAGGAATTCCATTCCGCTGCAAAACAGGTAATTAGGGGGTGTGACACACAAGCAACTCATAAAACCAGCAAACACAATTCTGGATGGAGAAGATCTGTTGCTAGACCATATGTGAGACCAACTGGTTCATATTTTCAAAATGGTTATTGGCCTGAATGTTTTGACTCAATGTATGATGGAAGGGGATATTGGGATGCTGCTATGAAGCCCTCAGCAGGTTGTTCTTGGACTAAAAAGGGACCTAATTTTCAAAGTAGGCCCAAGAACAATGGTGGATCTTATACATCTACATGGCCTAAATCCTATGATCCACAAGGCAGGCTCAAGTCAGTAATGACTTGAGTCTCCACAGTGTACTAATTTTTTTTTTGTATATTTTCTTGTTGTTGTTGTAGGATCACCCTCTGAGGAGTAAAGATGTTGGCATAGTAGATAGTGGTTGTTCCAGAAGCATGTCAGGGAACAAAGATAAGATGCATGATTTTGTACCCATAGAAGGTGGAGGTAGTGTGACTTTTGGTGGAGGAGATGGTAGAATCACTGGGAAAGGCACCATTAGAACACCTCATTTGGATTTTGAGAATGTGTACTTTGTAAAGGAACTGCAACATTTCAACTTGTTCTCAGTATCAAAAATTTGTGATACCAAGAACAAAGTATTATTCTCTGAGGATGAATGTCTTGTGCTCTCTAAAGACTTCACACTTCCAGAAGACACATCCATTCTTCTGAGAGTTCCCAGAAGTCATAATTTATACACATTCAATTTGAATGATGTTCAACCAGAAGGTGACCTAACATGTTTGGTGGCTAAAGCATCCCTGGATGAGTCTACAAAATGGCATAGAAGGATGGCTCATGTGAACTTCAAGACCATTAACAAGCTTTCTAAACTTGGTCTTGTTGAAGGACTTCCTTCCAAAGTCTTCACCAATGAAAACAATTGTGTTGCCTGCAACAAAGGAAAGCAACACAGAGCCTCATACAAAGCCATTACAACTGTGAGCACCATCTCAGAACCTCTTTAGTTGCTGCATATGGATCTCTTTGGTCCAACCCAAACCAGAAGTATTGATCATAAGTACTTCTGCCTGGTAATCACTGATGACTATAGCAGGTTTTGTTGGGTATTCTTTTTGAGAACTAAAGATGAAACATCTCAAATTTTAAAAGAGTTCATTACCCTTATTGAAAACCAGCTAAACAAAAAGGTTAAAGGTATTAGGTGTGATAATGGGACAGAGTTCAAAAATGCTGTATTATTAGAACTCTGTAAGTCTAAAGGGATAAAAAGAGACTATAGCAATCCAAGAACCCCACAACAAAATGGGGTTGCTGAAAGAAAGAATAGGACCTTGATAGAGGCAGCAAGTTCCATGCTTGCAGACTCTAAATTACCCACTATGTTTTGGACTGAAGCAGTAAGCATTACTTGTTATGTTCTAAATAGGGTATCTATTACTAGACCTCATTTCAAGACACCTTATGAACTTCTCACTGGGAAAGTTCCTGATATTCATTACCTCAAACCTTTTGGATGTCAAGTGACCATTTTGAACACTAGTGATCCACTGTGGAAATTTGATGAGAAAGCTGATGACGGGTATATTGTGGGTTATTCAGCTCATAGTAAGGTTTATAGGGTATATAATTTAAATGCTAAAAATATTGAGGAGACACTTAACCTGAGGTACCTAGAAGATAAGCCTAATATTCAGGGTCAAGGTCATGTTTGGTCCTTTGACCTGGATTACTTAACTGATTACTTGGGTTATACCAGATATGTTGCTAACCAATCTGCAGGTGCACAAGAGTCTCCCACTGACAATGCAGGTACCCTGGATGATGACTCAGATAGTGAGTCTGAACATGATGAACAACCAATTCTTGTACCTTCCTTCTCCCTTAATCATTTTGCAGGTGATCATTCTAAAGTAACTTCTGATGAGCATGGAGATGAGTCACACTATGCAGAGGACCTTGCTAGACTCAAGAAGCAAGAGCATGCAGCCAATCTAGAAGCTGAGAGGCTTGGTGTGGAGTTTGCACGAGATGGGGAGGCACTAATCAGACAATCAGCACAAGCAGTCAGTGGAAACCATGATTCTCCTAACAGTTATCCTGTTTCTCCTGACTTCACCAAATCTGCTGACAGCCCTGCTGCATCTACTCCCATTTCTACTAGTGTGTCCACAGACTTTGAAGAACCATATACACGATTTCCAAGTCCTTCAGATCTTGGTAATCATCAACCTAAAGATGGAATCTTCAACTCACCTTCCTATGACAGTGATTTTGAACCAACTGTGAACAATCTTGACACCACAATTGATGTCAACCCCACTGCTACAAAAAGGATCAACATTGCTCATCCTCAATCAAATGTTATTGGTGATCCTCAAGCACCTGTTCGAACTAGAAGTGCTGTGACAAGTTCTAAGTATGGTCAAGTTGCTTTTCTTTCCTATGTCTCAAACCAGCAAAGGGACAATCACACAGACTTTAAGCATTGTTTGTTTGCTTGCTTTCTTTCTCAAATGGAACCAACCAGTGTTACTCAAGCTCTTGAAGACTCAAGTTGGCTTGAAGCAATGCAAGATGAGATGCAACAATTCAAGAATCAGCAGGTTTGGATATTAGTATCACTACCTCATGGGAAGATTGCAATTGGGACAAAATGGATCTTGAAGAATAAAAGAGATGCAAGGGGTATTGTGGTAAAAAACAAAGCGCGATTAGTGGCTCCGGGGTTCAGGAAAGAGGAAGGCATTGATTATGATGAAGTTTTGCACCTGTAGCTAGAGTTGAGGCCATTCGAATCTTCTTGGCTTATGCATCTTATATGGGGTTCATGGTTTATCAGATGGATGTGAAAGGTGCTTTTCTGTATGGTGAAATTGAAGAAGAAGTATATGTCACTCAACCCAAAGACTTTGAAGACCCAGATCATCCACAGCATGTATACAAGGTTGTAAAAGCTCTCTATGGACTACATCAGGCACCAAGAGCATGGTATGCTAGGCTATCAGCATTTCTGCTGAAGCATACAAAAGAGGTGCCATTGACAAAACACTCTTCCTAAAGAAGAATAACAGAGACATCATTCTTGTGCAAGTTTATGTGGATGACATTATCTTTGGCTCCACTAAAGAAGCTTGGTGCAGGGAGTTTGAGGAGTTAATGAAGGGAGAGTTTCAGATGAGTGCTATGGGGGAGCTTACTTTCTTTTTGGGTCTACAAGTTAAGCAGAAACCTGATGGTATTTTTATCAGTCAGGATAAATATGTGAGAGACATTTTGAAGAAACTTGATATGGAAAATGTCAGAACTGCCACTACACCTTATGAAGCTCCAAAACCAAAGAACAATTTTGAACCAGATCCTGCTGTGAATGTTTACTTATACAGATCCATGATTGGTTCATTAATGTATTTAACAGCTTCTAGGCCTGACATTACCTTTGCTGTGAGTGCTTATTCTAGACATCAGGTCACTCTACTTACTTCCAACTTGAATGCAGTAAAAAAGATCTTCAAGTACCTAAAAGGCCAACCCAATTTAGGTCTTTGGTACCCAAAAGAGTCTCCTTTTGTGTTGGAAGCATATAGTGATAGTGATTATACTGGTGCGAATCTAGATAGGAGATCCACAACTGGAGGTTGCCAATTTCTTGGTAGAAGATTGATTTCTTGGCAATGCAAGAAACAAACTATTGTTGCTACCTCATCTACTGAAGCAGAGTATGTTGCTGCTGCCAATTGTTGTGGTAAGGTACTATGGATACAAAATCAATTGCTGGATTATGGGTTTAATTTCATGAACACCACAATCTTTATTGATAATCAAAGTACCATATGCATAGTTAAAAATCCATTTTTTCATAATAGAACTAAGCATATTGAGATCAGGCACCATTTTATAAGAGATGCATATGAAAAACATTTGATAAAGGTGCTTAAGATTCACATAGATGATAATGTGGCGGATTTATTGACTACAGCTTTTGATGGACCTAGGTTTCAACACCTACTTTTCCATATTGGGATGCTTAACCGTTAACTGCAAAGTTTGAGGGGAGGCATAGGCCTCAGGGGAGGATTGTAGTTGCCTATCTTGTAAATTTTGTAGATTATTGTTTACATTTTTGATTGCTAACACTAACCAGCTAATGATTTTTAAGTTTTGTATGTTTTGGTTTGGTTTGTTTGCTACTTTGTGTCTGTTTGTGCAGAATGCATTTTTAAGTTGAAGTTCACCAAGTTTGATTAAATGGGAATATGGTCATGTAAGCTTAAAGTTTGTTTCTACTGAAGAGAAGCTCAAGTGATACTCATTGGTCTCATTGTTCCTACTAAAGAGAAGTACTGAAGTAAAGATCAAGTGATAATCATTGAGATGTTTTTCATTAAGTCAAGAAACAATTTACAGCTTACAATAAACTTCAAATGAGATAAAAGACCATCACTATACAAAATCTACCAAACATATTCTAGATCCTATCATCTATTATAAAAGCTGGTGGATATGCATGACCAGTACGATGAAGAAGCTGAAGATGAAAATGGAATGGATGGATTGATGAAAACGATGATGGATGCATTTGTGATATGAGAAATCTTCAGTTGTTCCATCTACTCGTTCCACCATAAAGCATCACACCATCTTCCCTTTTCCCTTTCCCTTCACCTCTGCCTCCTTGCCCTTTCCCTTACTTCCATGGTATGAAGCACCAAATCCTGAAGCAGGAAGAGCAATCACTACCTCTCTTGTTTTTGGGAGTGGTGGATTTCTGGAACGTGGCCTTGGTTGGGGTTGGGGTTGTGAAGGTTGGGGTTTATCTACACCTGCTGATGCCCTCTCCTCTTCCTCTCTCACCAATCTATTGAAGATTGGCTCTAGACGCTCTGTGGAGTCATCAGAACCCCTAGATGAATCACTTGGATTCACTACACTATCATCTTCAGAAGAAGGAAGAAAGGGGGACTTCAAAGGATGAGGCTCATCTTGATGAGGGTATCGAAACAATGGGTGTGAATCATCACTGAATGATGATGATGATGAGGAGGAAGTTAGATTGATGATTTCTGGTTTGGTAGACATATTTGTTGTTGCTGATTGTGGAATTATTGAAGAAATTAGGGTTTTGAAGTAAATTGGGGTAATTGATATGTGTTAATTGTGAATTGGGATTATCTTATAGGCGAAGTCAAGGTTTAATGACAATTAATGCGAGTTGGGTGGCACAGTAAAACTCAAGATATTTAGTGAAGATACTTTTACACGTGAGTTGATTCTGCTGATTGACTTCCTTCAGCAGATTGACCATCCTTTCTACTGAAGCGTTAATTTTGAAATTGGTTTGAGTTACTTTACACGTCATATCTGGTCAACGATTTGTTCTGATATTTTTTACCATAATTGGGTAACTTCTATTAATAAGCTATTTTGCATAATCTTCGCCTAAAATCAACTGATTCCCTCTTCAATCAATTTAAACACATTTCCATCTGCTTGATTCATAACCCATTCTCACAATTTCTCACATGGCTGCACTTCAATTTAAGAAAGATCACAACAAAGTTGCTTTTCTGGGAAAAGCAAAGGGACATGAACTGTATGAACCTATGGTGGATTTCTTGAAGCGTTCCAAGATTCATTATGCTCTAACACACTCTCCGAATGTGATATTTGAATCGTTGGTTGAACAATTTCGGGCATCTGCTACTAAACGAAGTGACACAGAAATTGTAGCAACGATTGATGGAACAGAGTATGTGGTGACTGAGGATTTGATTAGGACACAACTTCGTTTGGATGATGAAGGTGGGGTTTATCACACCAAGACTGTAGAGATACTTGCTGGGTTAAGAGCTATTGGATACCAAAGTACTAATACAGATATGTGGCACAAGAATAAGCTTTGCCCCATGTGGAGGTTTTTTGTACATACATTACTTCAGTGCATAAGCAACAAGTCAGGAGGATGGGATCAATTCTCCACCCAATTGGGCTGTGGTATTATGTTTCTTTCAAAGGGTTTAACTTATAATTTCTCTAAGTTTATTTTTGATAATATGGTTGAAAATATTCAAAGGAAAAAGCTAATAACGCTACACGCGTCGTTCGGGGTCAAGGAAACTTCCTTTTCTTCGAGCAAGTTTTATAACACCCTAGGCAGTGAACCTAATCGTTGTAGTGTAGTAATTAGGGTAAGCCACGGGTATTGATATCGTTCTCTAGGGGAATAGTGTCGTTAGGCTGAAGTGTATATCGATTTAAGTCTAAAGGTGAGGGATGATTATTTTTGTATTTTTATATTTTTATGGAATGGAAAGGTACGAATCTCGGGGTTTGGAGGGGAGGGTGGAATTAGTTGCTAGTCAACTATTCCAAAAGATACTAACTAACTAAGGGATCTACCAGTAGCGTGAAGCGTATCTACTTATGATGTATTACTCCTTGCTAGCTATCCAATTCTACCTACTGAATTGTCACGTCCTATTGATGGTTGAATTGTCACGTCCTTATTCCTAGTTGCGTTGTGTGTCTAAGGTTGTAGGGTATGCGGTTCTCCCTAACTCTTTGAATTCACCTTTAAGTGTAGTAAACAAAATCAACTAAATCATTCATAAACTAACTTTAAGGTTATCTTTGGTTTAGTAAACGAAATCCACCAAGTCATTCATAAACTATCAAAGATTTATCAAGTATTAAACACAACGATAGCCTAGTCGCACTCCTAAGTTAATTACAATTAAGATAAGAAACAACCAATCAAACAAGAGACAGTAGGATGCAAGAATTATAAACTAAACCAATTAGATTCATTGAAGTTGTCACACCCTAATGATGAAGATAGACACAAGCATCACTAAGAAATCAATAAGATCTAATTAATTATATACAAGTTTCACACAATCATAAGCAAACACAAGGTGAATTAGCCAAGCATAATTAATGAAGAGCAAGCAACAATTGTGATAATTGAAGACATACCATAGGATTGGATAAACAAACAAACCATTACAAGATGTTTATGGAGTGGTTGAAACCCTTTAAGTTGCTGGAAAAACACCCACCTAAACCCTGGAATCGGACTTAGGGTTTAGGGCTTACAAAAAGTGAAGTTATAATGTTATATTTATAGGCAGATTTTCTGTCGGCAAAGAGTGACGGCGTCACACTTATAGAGTGACGGCGTCACGACCATTTTTTCAGCAAATTGTAGATTTTCTTGTTCCGGTCGCGTGGGCTTTTGAACCACCTTAATCCGAGTTCGTATGCAAAAGTTATGGCCAAAACAGTATCAGCTACTTCGCGCGCATGTTGTGACTTGATCAGCTTGTGACGGCGTCACCTTATGGTTGTGATGCCGTCCCCTTCAGTCTAGGACGTCGTCTGGATCAAATCTAGGCCGTCTGAGTAGCGACGGCCTACTCTTTTAAAACTGGACGTCGTCACTTGAAAATAAGAGTTTTGGGTTCTGAACCGTCACAAAAATCCTCGGACGGCGTCGCAATTAGCACCTGACGCCGTCGCCTTCTAACTTCAGCAACTGTGAGTGCCTCGATTTCGACTTTGGCCATTTTCTTCATATATTCGCGCCTTTTCGTCCAAATAAGTTCCATTCCAGCATTTTGCCTTCACGAGACCTAAAAAGTGAAAAGGAACGATATTAAGCAATAACGGATACAAAAGTGATCAAATAAGGACTTAAACGACCCCTCAAAATGGTACCTTTTAAAACCTTATCAAATATCCCTACACTTGTTATTTGCTTGTCCTCAAGCAAATGTGCTTTTAGCCAATTAATTTATAAGTTAGGGGTCATGAAGCATTAATTCAAAACGGTCCACAACACATATAAACCCCGCAAAAGTCATAACAAGCACGGAAATTACATACTAGCACCTCACATGGGGTGTTTGGATACTCACATCTCTCTCGGGTGTATAAATGAAATATAACAATATAGGAAATGGAAGATAAACACTCATTAACCGGTCCTAGTACATAGATTACCATAGGCTTGAGAATAGATCAAACCTCCATCGCTTTGGCGTAAGCACCTAGGAAAGACTATCAAGGAGGTCTTTTAAAGGGTTGTAATGTTAGGCTTACGGTAGGGAAATAAGGGTTTGGTGGGATAGGCTATTTAGTGGTGGTAAGTCAAAAATCTCTATGTTAACTGCATATGAAGAATGGCGTTGCTAAGCCAAGACTCGACACTCTAAAACTCTAGGTAACGAAAATAAACAAACATAAATTTAAAGGATAGATGTAGGATGGTAGCCCGTATGTTTTTTTTTTGTTTTTTTTCTTTTTTTTTTCGATTTTTTTTTTTTTTTTTTTTTTTTTTTTTTTTTTTTTTTTTTTTATACACTTTTACTCTACCATCCTCTATGATAACATCAAAATACTAGGGATTTACAGGCATATCCCTACACTTGAGTTTTTATTATTCTAACACTAATTTGACCCGAATTGAAAAGATCAAAACACTTGGGGTACATTATTACGCAAACAAAGGGAATTTGAATTTTTAACTTTCCCTTCCCGTCATTTCATAAACTTTAACTTTTCCCATGAATCCCAATCATCCCAAAACTGTATACGAAGGATATGACTCGACTTAGCAACTTATGCAAGCAACTAGATAATTGAACTAAGGGCTAAGGGTGATAACAAACATTTGCACTAAAAGTGAGTGCATAAGGGGTAGGCTAAGGCGATTTGTGTGTATATTTGGGGGTGGGGTGTAAACAATGCTCTTCATTGATATTCCGGAAAAACCGAAACATCACGAGAACCGCGAAAAGGATAGGCTCTGAGGGGTTAACTAGGGGTATCGTGTACTAAAGATGAGTACAACGCAAAGGGTGTGGGGGAATTACTCAACCGATGTGGAAGAAGTAATTATATTACGGGTATTAAACAAGGGTTATCCTAATGCCTCTTATCATTTAGTTATTCCTAACTACACAAGTGTAGCCTCACTTGCGATCTCGGAATGCATCACAAAACAAGTTCTAGAATCTAATATACTACCGGTTCACACTCTAAGCATTAAAGATGAATGCTTTTATTCCTACTAATCTAAGGGCGATCCTCACATTTTGGGTGGAATTTGGGTGGTAAGGGTTTTTGTGCTAGTCATGCAACTTCCTATCCATGAGACGCTTTTGTTAAGACTAATGGCCCACTCTTATATGTCATGAAAAATTTTAAATTTGGTGCCAAAATTACCCTAACCGACATTTTCTCATGGTTTATTACACAAACACAATTGGACAAAGCAAATAATCAAGGATAAGCATAGTTTCAAAGTTCCCGTTTTATTTTCCCTCCCTACACTTAAACTGAACATTGTCCCCAATGTTCCCCGAAAGTATCAAAGTTATGATAATAGAAGGTGATTAAAAACGAAAGAAACTAATACTCCCCTGATTAGCTCGGTATGATCCGTGTGTGAAGTGGTGGTTAAATCCTTTCCAAGAAGAATGTAAGCGTGAAAAGCTCCTTCCAATCTTATGTATCTTCTTCTTGATAAATAAAACCTGCACACTTGAAGAAAACAAACAACCCAACGCATCAAACCGAACAAAGAAAAATCACAACAAGATGTAATTCCAGACTTAAATAAGATATAATGCTTGTGGAATGGATGTTTACAGAATTTCTAAGAAAATTAAGACCTGGAAAATTCCAAAAATTTATAAATAGCTCAGAAAACGAGAAAAAAGTAATCTGATGTTTTTACTCCTTCCTGACGCCGTCAGGTTGCAATCCTGACGCCGTCAGGTTATCCTGACAAAAACTGGTCTGCGATTTTCTGGAAAAAATTCTGGAAAATTTATATCTTTAGAATCTGGAAAAATTCCTGCAAAACATCCATTATGACTCGATACAAGCATTTGACTCGAACAAACAAACATAAATATCTTTTAGTTAATTGTTATTCTCATGTTTACGTTTCTTTTGAAAACGTGTGTAATCCTCCCTACACTTATCCCTTATGTAAAATACCTTTATATGCAATTAAGACGAGGTTAAAAACAAAATAAAGCATTTTTACAAATTCAAACATGAGAATAAACAATCAATAAAAGATATACGACACACAAATAAAAATAAAAACAAATACACATGGGTTGCCTCCCAAGAAGCGCTTGTTTTTGTTCGAGTCACGAGCCTGACTCTACCCTTATTTAACAGATAAAAGGGAAGTTTTCCCTACACTTAAGTTTAAGTGCGGGTGATAGTAGCGATACACACCCTTAAGGTGGAAATATGCCACGTGAGGTGAAGGGGGTGTGTGAATGGCTTCCTTCATCCTAATACTACCCGGACTAAATTGGTTGATGGGTGGGTCGGTTCCTCGTTTATCTAAGGATGGAAGTAAAGATTGAGGTTCCGGTTCATCAACACTAGGAAATTCCCTAGAACTAAGAGTAAGACTGAGACTACAAGTATTCAAACCTATATTCTCCAGTTGCGTTTGGTTCAAATGTTCTACCTCCATTGGGATTCCTAAAGTCTCTTCTACTACTTCCGGGTAAGTCACGTGCGGTGTGTATGCCTTAAATGATGGTGGGACTTGTGGGATACCTTGTGGGCCTATACTTTTCACCTCATCCTCAATCACATCTACATCATCTATATGCTCGTCATGTATTATTTCCTTAGGTCGTGATGAAACCAACTCTAGTAATTGATCCAACTTATGGTTTAATGCTTGGTTGCTTACCATAATGTTTTCATAAATTTGGTCAGTTCTCCTAAGGGCCTTACTAAAAATAGTTTCTAAACACGGAGGTTGTTCACGAAGGTCTATCCTAGGTGAAGGCTCAAACGAAGCATAGGTTTCACTAGATGAGGTATTTTGTGGGCTTGATGGAATGGTGAAATCCTCAAAAGGTTTATGGACTTGGTTACTTTCTTCCCACCATCTTGAATAATCCGCTTTGGTAATATCATAATTTCTTATGAAAAAACCTAATCGCGAATATAGTGGATTTGCGTTCTCCATAATGGTGAACGGAAGAGTCAATGGAAAAGTTTTACGAACAAAGGCACAAAGAAGGGGGATAGACTACAAGGAAGCTAATAAAAAGAAAAAAAATCTCACTTGATAGGAATCTTGTGAGTAGACCTAAACGAGATATAAATCAAGCCTAAACAATAACTATTCCCCGGCAGCGGCGCCAAAAACTTGATAACGCTACACGCGTCGTTCGGGGTCAAGGAAACTTCCTTTTCTTCGAGCAAGTTTTATAACACCCTAGGCAGTGAACCTAATCGTTGTAGTGTAGTAATTAGGGTAAGCCACGGGTATTGATATCGTTCTCTAGGGGAATAGTGTCGTTAGGCTGAAGTGTATATCGATTTAAGTCTAAAGGTGAGGGATGATTATTTTTGTATTTTTATATTTTTATGGAATGGAAAGGTACGAATCTCGGGGTTTGGAGGGGAGGGTGGAATTAGTTGCTAGTCAACTATTCCAAAAGATACTAACTAACTAAGGGATCTACCAGTAACGTGAAGCGTATCTACTTATGATGTATTACTCCTTGCTAGCTATCCAATTCTACCTACTGAATTGTCACGTCCTATTGATGGTTGAATTGTCACGTCCTTATTCCTAGTTGCGTTGTGTGTCTAAGGTTGTAGGGTATGCGGTTCTCCCTAACTCTTTGAATTCACCTTTAAGTGTAGTAAACAAAATCCACTAAATCATTCATAAACTAACTTTAAGGTTATCTTTGGTTTAGTAAACGAAATCCACCAAGTCATTCATAAACTATCAAAGATTTATCAAGTATTAAACACAACGATAGCCTAGTCGCACTCCTAAGTTAATTACAATTAAGATAAGAAACAACCAATCAAACAAGAGACAGTAGGATGCAAGAATTATAAACTAAACCAATTAGATTCATTGAAGTTGTCACACCCTAATGATGAAGATAGACACAAGCATCACTAAGAAATCAATAAGATCTAATTAATTATATACAAGTTTCACACAATCATAAGCAAACACAAGGTGAATTAGCCAAGCATAATTAATGAAGAGCAAGCAACAATTGTGATAATTGAAGACATACCATAGGATTGGATAAACAAACAAACCATTACAAGATGTTTATGGAGTGGTTGAAACCCTTTAAGTTGCTGGAAAAACACCCACCTAAACCCTGGAATCGGACTTAGGGTTTAGGGCTTACAAAAAGTGAAGTTATAATGTTATATTTATAGGCAGATTTTCTGTCGGCAAAGAGTGACGGCGTCACACTTATAGAGTGACGGCGTCACGACCATTTTTTCAGCAAATTGTAGATTTTCTTGTTCCGGTCGCGTGGGCTTTTGAACCACCTTAATCCGAGTTCGTATGCAAAAGTTATGGCCAAAACAGTATCAGCTACTTTGCGCGCATGTTGTGACTTGATCAGCTTGTGACGGCGTCACCTTATGGTTGTGACGCCGTCCCCTTCAGTCTAGGACGTCGTCTGGATCAAATCTAGGCCGTCTGAGTAGCGACGGCCTACTCTTTTAAAACTGGACGTCGTCACTTGAAAATAAGAGTTTTGGGTTCTGAACCGTCACAAAAATCCTCGGACGGCGTCGCAATTAGCACCTGACGCCGTCGCCTTCTAACTTCAGCAACTGTGAGTGCCTCGATTTCGACTTTGGCCATTTTCTTCATATATTCGCGCCTTTTCGTCCAAATAAGTGCCATTCCAGCATTTTGCCTTCACGAGACCTAAAAAGTGAAAAGGAACGATATTAAGCAATAACGGATACAAAAGTGATCAAATAAGGACTTAAACGACCCCTCAAAATGGTACCTTTTAAAACCTTATCAAAAGCATAAGTTTCTAATGTACCCTAGGTTTTTACAAATGATATTAGACATAACAACCCAAGATAGAGTCTTTTGTCCCATAGGAGCTCTTTGTGCTAAATTGTTTGCTTCAATGAAAACTCATTATGTTGAGGCACATCACCCCTTGCTAGAAGCTATGTTGCCACATGGCAATGAGGCTGATGATGAGGGTAATGTTGCTGTTGCTCCACCCTCTCCTAATGTTGCTGTTGATGGTAATCCATCAGTTGCCATTGATGAGGGACCTTCCATAACTGCTGAAGCATCAAATGTTTCTCCTGACCAACCTCCACCTACACCTTTACCTCTGACACCTAGTCCTAGTCCATCACCTACTCATGTTGCTCCTGATGAGCTTGAGCCTGAGTTTACTAGACTGCTCACACCTAGTCCAGTTAGAGAGCCATTTGATGAAAGCTCTCCTATTTTTTAGCATGTCCATGTTTCTCCTGAAAGGCCCAATGAAGCTCCCATTTCCACTGAGCAATCTGCTGGTGGAGTTGAGGACCCTATTACACTTACCTCTGTATATGCTTTGCTGAACAGGTATGTGAAAGAGGTTGCTGATCTCAGAAAGGAGCTTGCAGATACCAAATCCTCACTTGGTGGTGAGATTGTGGGGTTGAAGAAGAAGGTTCAGGAGTTAGAAGCACAACTTGGGCAGAACAGCAAAAGGAAGTTTGTGGTTACCTCTGATGAAGAGCAGGAGGATATTCATTTGGATTCTCTTGAAATCTTGGCTGATGTTGCTCAACAGACTAATAATTCTTCTCCAATTGCTGTTGTATCCTCAAAGCAAAAGGAACCTATTCAGTTTACAAGACGAAGGAGAAGACAATATTTGAGAAAGGATTCCACTGAATCTTCTAAGGTGCCAATACCTTCAGCAGATCCTCATGTAATATTTGTTGCTGGGAGAAATTTTGCTCTGGATCTTGATGATGATGCTTCTTCTACACATGTTGAAGATCCTTCTCAACATATTACCCCTGATGCTTTAATTGGTGTTCCTTCTGAGAATATTGACACAGTTCCAATTGTTGATATTCCTCATAAGGATTCTTCTGATGAGCCAGCTATCATTGTTCCTGCTATGGATATTTCTGACAAAGGGAAATGAGATATGATTGATGAAGATCTTGGTCCAGATCTTGTAACTGAATAGGAAAGGCTACATCAAGTAAGAATGCTAGCAGAGTATGTAGATTTGATAAAGAGTCAAGCTTTGGCACAACAGCTTGCAGATCAGTTTACTACAAATTTGCCTCCTGAAAGACAAAGAGAATTGGATGCGCAATCTATTCATTTTACTGATGAGCAATGGGATTCTTACACTCTTCAAGCTGCTTCAAATCCTACTCTTGCTCAAAGCATTTTAGGAGCTGACTTTGATAGTGAAAACTTTGCTGCACAAATGATGGCTATTGGACAACAAAAGAAGCAAGCTGCAGCTGCAAAGAGAAAAGCTCTTGCTGCACAAAAGGCTAAAGCTAAGAGGGAGAAACCACAGACTGCAGCACAAAAGAAAGCCTATATGAGGAATGTGGTGTATAATCAGAGTACTGCTCTCTATCAATCTGGTTTGACAAGGAAGCAAGTCTGGGCTTTATCTGAATCTGACTTGACTAGTATGCATCATAAGATTATGAAGCATATTACACCAACTTCTAAATTGAAAAGGATTGCTGGTAGTATGGATGCTCCAAAAGCCAAAAGACCCAAGACTGTTGAGATTGTGACTTCTTTTGCTGATGATAGAGCACATCAGAGCACTCATACTGTTTCTGCTGAGGAACCTACTGAAGGGGTACATTCTCCTAAGAGAGTACAATCTGCTGAACCTATTGTTGTTTCTTCTGGAGCTTCACCCAGTGCTGCTGATACATCTATGTTTCCTTCTTATGCATCTGCTGAACAAGAAGGAGCAGATATGGTGAGGAGAGCTGAACAAGAAGCTGCTAGAGCTAAACAGGCCAGAGAAGAGCTTGATAAATTATATGAAATGGGTGGTTATGTTTCAATTCCCTATGCTTCTACCTCTTATATTCCTACTGGAGATGCCTCTGGTGCATCTGAAAAGGTACCATCTTCTTTTTCTATGGGCATTTATGTACCTGGTAGGAGGGGGAAAAGGATGTCCAAAAGGAGACACATTGCCATTAGGAGATCTGTGAGATTAGCTGGGACACAGGCCTCTAGAGTTCATAAATCTCACAAGGGTGGTCCTTCTAAGCATTTGGAACTTAAGGCTGTTGATACAACATTTATCAAAGTGGGGTCTTCTGCAACTTTTCCTGAGGGTTCTTATGGTGTGTTGACAGAATGGACATTGACTGATGGACAGCTTAACACCATATATTGGATAGATAACTCCTCTATGCAGTTTACTTTCTTGAAAGACATCCTTCATTTGGTGGATAGGCAAGATTTGATTACTCTCCATGGTCTTGTCACACAGTATTATGCCATGCTTAATTGCTGTGTTGCTGTGGGTTGTATGGTCATCAATTCTATTGATAGCTGTAATGGTTTGCTAAAAACCATAGGGTATGCAACTCACCCATGCTTAATTGCTGTGGGTTGTATGGTCATCAATTCACCATGGCTTATTCCTTTTTGGAATCCAAGAATTGGCTAGCCCACAAGTATATGGCTTGTGGTAAAGGCAGTGGAATACCATATTGGGTTATCAATTCACCAAAGGTGATTCTTTCCCCTAAGAATTGACTAGTCCTGAGCAAACGGCTACAGGTAAAGACATTTCAAATCCGTTTATAGCTGCTGATTTGCTAAAAATCAGATGGTTATCAGTGTACCATAGTTTTCGAACTTAAACATTTGGCTACTCCAGTAGTAATGGCTATTGGTAAAGAGACATCAAATCCATTATTTTCAATGATTCACCTCTCACAGGAGTTAACACGCCTGGATGTAATGAGAATAGTATGAAACTAATATGTTTTGATGTACACTTTGTCATTTGTTGCTGCAAAGATCTGAAGTTTCACAGTTTGGCCATCCTAGAGATGTGGCTTTGATTCTTTGCTGCTGTTGTTCGATTTCAATCCTCTTGTTCTGAAGTGTTAAAGATCTATCAAGAATCTTGAACTTAACCATGTCAAATTCAATATTAGGGGAGGATTGTTGGGAATTCTACTAAATAAGAATTCTGCTGAAGATACTGTTGACGGATTCTGCTGAAGTGCTGGAATCTGCTGAAGAAGTGATTCTGCGGAAGTAGTACAACCGCGTAGTTTGTTTCTGCGGATATAGATATTCCGCGTATTTTATAGTTAGTTAGGATATGCATGAGCTTTATTAGGAAGTGATAATGTATATCTCTTTTAGTTTTATGAATATACGTTTCTTGGGAAACGGTTTAGGGTTCCTTGTCTATAAAAGGAACACATTAGTATGAATGATGTACGAGTTGAAAAACAAGTTTTAGTTCTATTCAAGGATCCATAGAGGATCAAAGTATTCCTAGTCACAATTGTTCTTACTTGTGTTTGATTTCCGCTTTAGAATACAAGTAATAGAGACTGTCTATTAGTGTGTTTGTGATTACATAAACATTACTAACGATCCACGAGCGCTCAAAGATCTATCAAGGTCTTAGGTTCAACAAAAGGGGTTTTAAAAAAACAAAAGAATGTTGTTAAACAGAGGTCATTCCATTCTTTAAACAACTAAAAGAATAATTTGAGAGTCTTCAAAAGGCCATAGATACAAAGGTTAAAGAAATGAAAAGAATGTTCAATGAAATGGAAAACGAGGTTAGAATGAATGAATGTGAGCTTAAGAGCAATGAGATTGAGAGGAAGAATATTCACATCCTAAATGATAATTGATGACGTACCCTCCGATCAGGTCGAAGGACCCCCCTTCGGCCTCAGTCGAAATTGCATTACGAAGACCCAAGTATTTCTTTATAAGTCATTGGTGGCGTAAAACCATTCATCATTGACATGGTTACCAGTTGGGAATCCGCCAGCCGAAGGCCTATACCCTTCGGTGTCTTCTCTTGAAGATGCCAAGACAAACAAGAACATTGACTTGGTCTTCCCCCACGTTCCCACTATGTCCTTAGCTTCCCCGCCAAGTCCGAGATAGTGGGGATGAAGCCCTAGCGGTTACCATAAATCAGGGGACGCCCCCATGATCTCCTAAACGTGTGCTAACACTCTCCAAGCTATTTTCATCACCTATAAATAGGTTGGACGAGTCATTTAAATGGTAGGTTCACTCAACACAATATTTCACATACATCATATTATTCATAACTCATATCACATACTTATTCACACGCCGGAGGTGGTTCGCAGGGCCCAACCCCTGCGCAATCACTTAACGAAGTGTCTATTATTTCTTATTGCAGATTGACTACAAGTTTGGCGCAAGCATATCACCCCTCATACCCTTCGATCATCATCGAAGGCCTGGTCGTACGATTTATTGTACAATCAGTGGCGCCATCCGTGGGACCCGCTACTATTGGTCTCGTTATTCCAAACTTACACCCAGTCAATCACTCTCGCTAGTTTTACGGCATGACTCAAGGAAGAGAAGATACACCCCCTCCGGGTTTCTCGACCTTGACACCAATCCCAGTCAATGATCCTAGAAACTTCCCAATATAACCGCATCCACTTTTACCACACGATCTCACCCTGAAATAACTCCCAACAATCACGCTTCAACCTCGGCTAACACTGAACCGGTAATCAGTCCAGCGTTTGTCGAAGCTAACATCGAAGCATTAGAATCTTTACTAAGAGCTCGAAGGAGGCAAGACCGGAATGTGGAAATGCGTAGGGAGTTGGAATACTCAAGCGATGAGTATGACGAAGAGTTAGAAATGGAGACTCGGTCCTTGGTTCCTGAGGCTACTCGCTCAGTGCTAAGGGTAAGGTCTCCGAGCATTCGAAGGCCTAGCGGAAGGTCGGTTGGTTTCGAAGATGCTCCGGAGCGGGCTCCGACAAGAAGGAAAGGAACGATGGAAGGCTCCAATGGAAGGAGTCACCGAAGGGAGGCTACGGAGGTTAATTTGCCACCACTCTTGGCGGCTCATCTGGGAAGAACGGAAATGGGGGTTCCACTGCAGCCTTCTCACGCATCTCGCGTAGGAGGCGATCCACCTCAATTAAATAAGGGAGGAAATATTCCTCCTCATGGTATGTACCCTCCTTTTCAGGCTCAATCTTACCCTCAAGGGGTTTATCCCCCACCTAACGGGCAGGCTAACAACCCCAATTTTACTCAACCATACGGAAGCATGCCCTATGGACAACCTATGGTATACCCTTCTTATCCTGTGGGAAGTTACCCACCTTATATACCTACTGCTTACCCCCAATATGTTAACCAAAATACTGTTGGAATACCTCCAAATCATAACCCATACAATGCTGCCCCTACATACATACCACCTTATAACTGCCTCTATTCGGAGCCCATGGGCTCCACAACACCCTTCGTAAGATGGATAGAAGACTACCCTTTGCCTGATGGGTTGAAAATGCCCGCACATATTGGTACTTATGATGGAAAAGGGGATCCGGATAACTTTTTACACTTGTTCGAAGGGGCTATTAGAATGCAGAAGTGGGTAATGCCTGTTGCTTGTCACATGTTTACATACACCCTACGAGACTCTGCTCGTATATGGTGGAACGGGCAAAAACCAGGTAGCATTGTGAATTTGGATGATCTCAAAGCCAAGTTCAGGTCACATTTCAGCCAGCAGAAAAAGTTCACAAGAACGCACCTAACAGTGCACAACATCAAGCAGAAGGAGAACGAGAGCACAAGGGCTTTCATTACTAGATACACTGATGACACCTTGCAGATAATGGGCTTGCACGAAGACCAGCGCATCTCAGGTTTCGTACATGGCCTACGGAACAGAAGCTTGGTTGAATTCCTTTCCACTGATCTTCCTGCAACCTATAAAGGATTAGTGGAAAAAGCCTACACCTGGATCGAAGCAAAAGAAGTGTCCACCAACGGGGCTCCGGTCGAAAACAAGGAAAATCATAACAAGGCCCCGAAGCACCCTTCGTGGGAAGGGTCAAGGAACAAACACAAGAGCAGGGACAGGTTTACTCCATACCACAAAAACATCAACCATGGCCTCCTGGCTAATCTATCCAAATCCCCAAGGGAGATACTCGCTACCGAAAAAGCTGCGAAGGCCTTTGATCCTCCTCCTCGCTTGGCAAACAAAGGGAGGCCTAGAGACACTTCCAAGTTTTGCTATTTCCATGACGATTATGGTCACGATACCAATCACTGCCGAGAACTCAAAAAGCAGATAGAAGAGGCCGTGAAGTCTGGCCAATTGGGACATTTGGTGAAGGGTATAAAGAGAGGCAAAGAAAAAGCCTCCGACACACAGTTGGGGAAAGATACCACACCTGTCGAAGCACCCATCCTCATGGTTTATAAAGAAGAATCTGGTTCAAAGAGGAAGGAAGCAGAGGAAGCCTTGTGCGGAGTAGGAAATGTCACTTTCCCTTCAATCACATGGAAAGTTCTTTCAAATGACCCCGTGGTCATCAAAGTCTTGATCTCCAACAGAGAAGTAAACAGAGCCTACCTTGACTGTGGTAGCTCCTGTGAAGTTATCTACGAACGATGTTTCCTAAAGCTCAAACCTTCAATAAGGTCGAAGAGAGTAGATTCAAAGGTACCCTTAGTAGGATTTTCAGGGGAACACTCATGGCCCTTGGGAGAAGTCCCTCTAGAGGTTACAATTGGAGAAGGGAGGCTAAAAAGAACAGAAACTCTGGTTTTCACGATCGTAAGGTCGGAATCTCTCTACAACCTATTGATAGGGAGAACAGCAATGCAGAAGATGGGCATCGTCGTCTCAACCATACATGCCGCGATCAAATTCCAAACACCTTTCGGCATTGGAACGGTTTTCTCCAGCTATAAGGTGAAGGAGTCTACGACAGAAAGCAAGAGGGTCAAACTGGTTTTGGAGGAACTTTCGAAAGATGTTCTTAGTTGCGCTAACGCTGAAGAACGCATCATGGTAAATGATCTCTACCCCGACCAGACAGTAGTAATCGGAAAGCAACTTCCAACCTCCTTTAAAGCAGAATTGGAAAAGGTACTTCGTGCTAATGCAGATGTCTTCGCATGGACCTATTCTGACATGACGGGGGTCCCCAGAACTCTCATCATAGACGGAAAGCCCTTCGACACTGAACATAAGCTAAATGAGTTCAAACATATTGAACCCATCAAACAAAAGCGTCGAAGTCTAGCTCCTGAAAGAAATGCCGCTGCATGCAAAGAAGTGGACGAACTCGTAGCAGTAGGCATACTCAGAGAGGTGAAGTATCAAACTTGGCTGGCCAATCCGGTGATGGTCAAAAAGCATGACGGAGGATGAAGAATGTGCGTCGATTTTACTAACATTAACAAAGCCTGTCCGAAGGACTGTTACCCTCTTCCAGAGATTGATTGGAAGGTGGAATCCCTGTCAGGATTTCGACTAAAGTGTTTCTTAGACGCTTATAAAGGTTACCATCAGATACAAATGGCTGAAGAAGACGAAGAGAAGACAGCCTTTTTTACAGGAAAAGGCGTTTATTGTTACAAAAAGATGCCTTTTGGTTTAAAAAATGCAGGTGCCACCTACCAACGATTGGTGGACAAAGCCTTCCACAAGCAAATAGGTAGGAATCTGGAGGCCTACATAGATGATATGGTCATTAAGAGAAGATCGGAGGAAGATATGCTCTCCGACATCAAGGAAACCTTCGATCAGCTTCGCGCCATCAATATGAAATTAAATCCCAAGAAGTGTTCCTTTGGTGTGGAAGAAGGACAATTCTTGGGGCATCTGATCACCAAGCAGGGTGTCAAGGCTAATCCTTCGAAAGTCAAAGCCATCACAGATTTGCAGCCCCCCAAGTCCCTAAAGGAAGTGCAAAGTCTTAACGGAAAGCTAGCAGCCCTTAGCAGGTTCTTGTCGAAGGGTGCAGACAGATCTTTGCCGTTCTTCAAAACACTCAAAGGATGCACGTATAAAAAGGCATTCCAATGGAGCATAGATGCAGAAGCAGCCTTTCAAAAGCTCAAGGAATTTATGACTATTCTAGCTACACTTACGGCCCCAATCAAAGGCGAAGTGTTGTTCATGTACATTGCAGCCTCTTTCGAAAGCATCAGCGCCGTGTTATTGGCAGAAAGGGAGAAGAAGCAAATCCCTATATACTTCATTAGTAGGGTACTACAGGGAGCTGAGCTAAATTATCCAACATTGGAGAAGCTAATTTTGGCCTTAGTTCATGCTGCGAGACGCCTTCGAAGGTACTTTCAAGCTCACCCCATAACCGTACTTACCGACAAGCCAATTAAGCAGATACTTTCAAAGCCGGAGAAATCTGGACGGATAGCTAAATGGGCTATCGAGCTAGGAGAACATGATATTGAATACAAGGGCAGAAGCTCGGTCAAAGGGCAAATATTGGCAGACTTTTTAGCAGAAACACCCTCCGAACTGAAACAAGACAAAAAGGTTGTTGAAAAAGAGCCCGCTAAGGCAATCGAAGGATGGAAACTTTATACTGACGGGGCCTCCAGCTCCGACGGTTCTAGCGCAGGTCTCATGCTCGTTGACCCCAAAGGGAAGGAATACACTTACGCACTTCGTTTCGAATTCGATGCTACGAACAATGAAGCGGAGTACGAAGCCTTGTTAGCAGGTCTCCGATTGGCCAAAGATATGGAAGTAGAAGACTTGGCTATTTTTGTTGACTCACAACTAGTGGCCAACCAGATAAATGGCTCCTACGAGGCGAGACAACCTGTGATCAAGCAATATCTGGACAAGGCCAAAGAAATGCTCGAAGGGTTCACATCTTACAACATAGAGCATGTTCGAAGAAACCAAAACAAGAAGGCGGATGCACTTAGCAAACTGGCATCAATGGCATTCACTCATTTAACAAAGGAAGTTTTGGTCGAAGTGTTGGCAGATAGGTCCATCGTCCGAAAGGAGGTGTCTGACGTAATATTGGAGGAAGACTCGAATTGGATGACGCCAATTAGAGAATATCTAATAAGCGGCATACTGCCGGAGGATCCGAAGTTGGCTCGAAAGGTGCGCATCAAAGCACCGCAGTACAGAATCATGGGAAATTACTTATACAGAAGATCTTTTCTATCCCCTTAGCTCCGTTGTGTAGGGCCAAGGCAAGCTGCCAACATCATCCAAGAAGTACATGAAGGATCCTGCGGACTTCACGCAGGACCCCGCTCCGTTGTCTCTAAAGTCATGAGGGTCGGATATTACTGGCCTTCGATGCACAGAGACGCTGTCGACATCATTCAAAAATGCGAAGCATGTCAAGTTCACTCAAGAGTTCCAAGGCTACCAAAGCAAGATATGACTTCCGTAACGTCCGCATGGCCCTTCAGCCAATGGGGGATAGATATCGTAGGCCCTCTGCCAGTCGCTCCTGGAGGAGTAAAGTTCTTGGTCGTAGCCATCGATTACTTCACTAAATGAGTGGAAGCGAAGCCTTTGGCATCCATCACAGGCAGACACATGGAAAAATTTGTGTGGGAACACATTATCTGTCGGTTCGGAGTACCTCACATCATCATCTCAGATAATGGGAAGCAGTTTGCCGAAGGGGTATTTCCAGTATTTTGCAAGGGTCTGAATATCAGACAGTCATTCACTTCCGTTAACCATCCTCAAGGTAACGGTCAAGTAGAAGTTACCAACAGAGACATCATACAAGGAATAGAATGAAGGCTGGGATACAGTCATCACGGTTGGGTAGATGAACTACCTCAAGTACTTTGGGCACATAGAACGCATACAAAGTCAAGTCATGGAGAAACGCCTTTCAGCTTGACATATGGCACGGAAGCTGTCATCCCTTCAGAGGTAAGTGTCGAAACAGAAAGGGTCATGAACTTCGAAGCAGCAGATAACGAAGAAAGACTCCGTAGTTACTTGGACCTACTTGAAGAACGAAGGGAAATAGCCTCCATTAGAGAGGCTATCCACAAGCAAAAGATTGAAAGGTACTATAACAAGCGAGTTAGGCCTTCGACTTTCAAACCAGGGGAATATGTCCTCCGACTCAATAGCGCAAGTAAAGCTGAGTACCAGGGTAAACTGGGACCTACATGGGAAGGACCCTACGTTATTAAGGAAGCATATGGCAATGGAGCCTACAAGCTGGAAACCTTGGCAGGAGACGTTATTGATAGAACCTGGAATGGCACTACTCTTCGTAAGTTCTACGTATGAAACTTACAATGTCTAAGGACACATTTTATTTGCTTTCAATCAATGTATTTGCATTCTTCTCACTTGGGGAAAGAAGCATTAATGGTAGGCGTCTAGTATTCATTTCTTAAAATGATGTAATCCTCCCTACCCACTTAATGATAATAACACATTTCCCTCAAATCTCTTGTTTCGTTCAATACAACAAAGATTTGCCCACCAAGTCGCTTTATAAGTTTGAATGTCGAAGGGATGTACAAAGACTAAAAACATGTCTTGCTCATATGCATAACATCCATCTCAACTTCACATTAACTTTCCTATATGGCCTTAAGGTATTTCAAACCTTTCGCTGCCCAAAGGATCAAGACGGAGTGGGTCGCGACCCTCTGTCAGCAGTCAAATTATACGATTGCTAATATTCTTGGTGAAGTAACTACACACAATGAGGCTATGCATCTACCATACGCCTTAGGTTGTAAAAAAAAATATTTTTACACAAGTAAAAGTATAAAGAGAAGAATCACACATGGCAAAATTCGAGCCCTAGTGGCTTCGTTGTAGATTTATGACTAGTTTTACTAGTCTAAAATAGGCCGTAGCCTTAAACATCCAACATTATAAACTATTGTCTTAGGCCGTAGCCTACTACCAACATGCAATAAGTAAATTGTTTCATCAGGCTCGAAGCCTGAAACGGAGCACAGACAATTGTTTTAAACATGGTACATACCACCCTGGGGATCAAATTACAACCACATGGTTGCCTTCTTTAAACCTTGGAGTGAGTGGGATCAGCTGAACCTGGAGATGGAACCTGGGGTGATGGAGTCCTCTTGGAGGGAGAAGGAGGCTGGACTTTCCTGGGCTTCTTGGCTAGCAGATCCTCAATCGAGGCTGCTGGGTCCTTCGTCACATCTACAAGGAAAGGGAACTCTAAAGCAGTTAAGTGATTACCTGCATCATCATATTCTTTTTCATGAGTTGCCCTATAGTACGGAATTTTCTCCAGCACCACTAGTTCCCCAGTCTTCGCCACCTCTTCCAAAGTGGTACACTTGCCATGAAAACTGGCAGCATTCACCACATTCCCAATGGCAATTCCCACATCATCACTATGGTAAAGTTCCATAGCAATGTAGGGGATCACTTTGGTTACCAGGTCCACCCTGTCCTCCTACAGCATCTTCAGACGGAGGTTCAGGCCATCTACCTTTTCTCGGAGCTTGATCTCTTGGTCCAGCAACTTTGACCTCTCTTGTTCGAGACCTCCACACTTGGATGAAAGAACAGATATCTGCTCCTTATAGCCAACAACCATAGAGCCTTCGACAGTTAGCCTGCTGCACTCAGCCTCATTTGTTGCCAATTGACCTTTGAGCTTTTCATTCTCAGCTCTAAGATCTTGAACCAAGGGATTCTTATCAAAATCCTCCAAGGCTTCCTCACACTTCTTCTCCAGGTCTGCATACTTTTGATCTCTAACCTTCTCCCCCCTCAGCATAGTATCCATTTCCTCTCGAGCTTTGGTGACAGCGCGGAGCAATTCCCTTGTCCTAGCATTGAGTTGGTTGTCAAGCATGCCCTGGCGAACATAGCTTTTATCATGAAGATCACAGAGCCTTTCTATGGACATGTTATTCATCACCTCCTTCCACTTGGATGGGATCACATGGCTCATAAGTTGGTGACAAGCCTGGGGAGAAGGAAGCTCCTTCGTATCAGGAAGTCCTACAATAAAAGTAAGTTTCATTAATATATGATCCTTGGTATTTAATTTTATTTCACAGGTAAGAAGTTTACCATGGAAGTCATCACCGCTGGGCCCTTCGATGGCTGGAAACACCACAGCCTTACCCTGGGCACTCTTCTGCCGGGTAGTTCAAGAGGGAGGAGTAGGTAGAATAAGCTTTCTTTTTGAATCAGATTTCATAGCCTTAGCACTAGCACCTTTCCTGCTTCGAACCCTCTCACCTATGCCGGAGGGTCCTACGATGGCCAGTGGTCCTTCGGAGACTGGTTCGTCTGAGTCAGCAATGTTCTCCACCAGCTGATCTTCTACATCTATGGGTTCCTTTGACGGAGGAGCAGACGATACAGGCTCGACAGGATGGGCTTCCACCTCGTCTTTGTTTATGGACACTGATGGGGAGCCCACGCCATAGCTTGTTTCTTGGGGATTGTTTGGAAGAAAGCTTACCTCTTTGGCACCTCCAGCCACAACAAAATTCCTGAACGACATCTCTGCACAAAAAAGCAGATAAGATAAATATCAGCGAGATAAGTTTTTGTTTCTTATGTTAATTTAAAAAAATACATACTTTCTCCATCACAAATTATCTCAGGTACCAACGGAGACCCTTCCCATCTCTCAGCAATGCCAGCCATGAACAGGATTGGCTCAGGGAAGGTCTGGCAGTCAGCTGGATGACGAGCCAAACGCTGATATAATGGGTTTCTTCTCATAGTATAAGGCAATGGATCGGTGAACCTTTTCTCATCATATTGAAAGTCTTGGTTTAACAATGCAGAGTATCCAGGAGGGATAATGGTAGTCTGAATATAAAAGAACTTGCCTTTCCAGTTCCTTATGTTCGTAAAAGGTCTATCTATCAATATGGGCACATCCCTTTCACCTCTCTTGGCCAAGGTCAACCAATCTCCTCCCGGGTATAGATTCAAAAAACCCCTAAGCACAGTCAAGGATGGTTCAAACCCATAAGCTTTGCACATAACAATGTATGTTGTCAGCTTGGAAAGGCCAAAAGGGTTGAACCTAGAAATGTGTACCTCATAATATCGGAGGAATTCTAAAATTAAAGGATGCAGTGGTATCCTAAGATTGGAAGTGGTGAAAGCGTGGATATACAAGCCTACATAATTTTCAGGGGCATCAAATATTCCTTGATATTTACTCGGTAGCATTACTTTGTGTTCTTTTGGAATGGGATAATCAGTGAGGAACGCTTTAAGCTCCTCCCTGGTTAATGCGCAACCTTGTTGTTTTATCACAAATTTTTTGTTGGTTGACATGACACCTTCTACAAAACACAAAAAATATTTGAAATACAGAAGAAGAAGGAGCGCTTTACCTTGTTTGGTCGGAGGCTTGATCGAAAGGAATTTTAGTAGGTGAAAAACTTTGGGCGAGAGTTACTTTGTTAGGGTTTTACTGTTTTTGCATTTTATATACCCTACAAATGTTACATCTCAACCCTACACGTGTCCGTGCTATCCCTTTTCTACAGGATTTCAAACCCTTTTAAATTTTGAAAGGATGTTTACTAGTACCGAGGAAACAGGGTTAGTTAGGATTAATTATGCATTTATTGCGGCTATTATTAGCAAAACTTTTCACCTTCGTTCATTTTTGTGACGAAGGGGAGGTTTCGTTTTTATTTCTGAGTCGTAAGCAATATTTCTCGTCCGTACATATCACTTTCGACTGGGGGGCTTGATGACGTACCCTCCGATCAGGTCGAAGGACCCCCCTTCGGCCTCAGTCGAAATTGCATTACGAAGACCCAAGTCTTTCTTTATAAGTCATTGGTGGCGTAAAACCATTCATCATTGACATGGTTACCAGTTGGGAATCCGCCAGCCGAAGGTTTATACCCTTCGGTGTCTTCTCTTGAAGATGCCAAGACAAATAAGAACATTGACTTGGTCTTCCCCCACGTTCCCACTATGTCCTTAGCTTCCCCGCCAAGTCCGAGATAGTGGGGATGAAGCCCTAGCAGTTACCATAAATCAGGGGACGCCCCCATGATCTCCTAAACGTGTGCTAACACTCTCCAAGCTATTTTCATCACCTATAAATAGGTTGGACGAGTCATTTAAATGGTAGGTTCACTCAACACAGTATTTCACATACATCATATTATTCATAACTCATATCACATACTTATTCACACGCCGAAGGTAGTTCGCAGGGCCCAACCCCTGCGCAATCACTTAACGAAGTGTCTATTATTTCTTATTGCAGATTGACTACAAGTTTGGCGCAAGCATATCACCCCTCATACCCTTCGATCATCATCGAAGGCCTGGTCGTACGATTTATTGTAAAATCAATAATTTGATTTCTAGATGTATTGCTCAAGATGTGTTCTAAACTGTTACGAATTACTCCATTACTGCTTCTCAATTTCATGAATTGTCTATTGCTTTGAAAGTCTCCCAAGATCGTGTCATTGAGCTTGAGACCAAAAATTTAAAATTGCATGATAAAATCAAAGAGGATGATCATGATAACATGATCAGGCATTATTCTAAAAAGAAGTTGAATATCTTAATTTACAATTAAAATATCAACATATTAAAGAAAGTGTTAAAACCTCAAATGCCAAGACATCTTCAGATGCTCCTGAGTTTGATGTAGTTTTTGAAATAAACAAACGTGTTAGGAATTAGAAAATTCAGTCATTAAAGAGTCGGTCACCTCAAGTATATGTATTCGTTAGAAAGCTCGTAGTCGTAGTCTAGTTATATTATTAAGTTGTTTGTCTTGTAACACCGTGGAGGACGGACGGGTCTTTACCCACTGTATGCCTGATCCACAGCCCGTAGGTGGCGTTTGTGTAAGAAACTATAAATACCCTCTACCTCCCAAGGTAGAGGGTTGGAGCTTCAATACCATTTTTCTTTGTTTCACATAGTTCCCAACTCTCTTCCCTTTCTCTCTAGAACTTTCTCTCTCTAAACTTTGTTAACGCCCCACATGGTTATGGTTTAATGTGTTTGTGAAATCCTATATCTTACAATTGGTATCAAGAACCATGGTTTGATCACTCATCTTTCATGCTCTTTGTTTTGGTGGATTTCATAAGGTTTTTGGGGTATTAAGTGTTTAGAAGAGTTTGATTCATTTGAACAAGTTCTAGTGTTAAAGTTTGAATTTTGCTTGTACTTTTGTGTTTAGGATCATCATATGTGTTTATGTTTAGAATTGGAAGGCTTAAATCATTGTGGTTTGGTTGTTTTTTATTGATAAAGTGGTTATTTTTTAACTTTGTACTAAGCGAGTTGTGTCTCGGTGATGAGTGTGCAAATACTCATCATTTTTGTACCTTTTAATCTGCAAAAACATCTGAAAACACTCAGAAATGCATCAAAATGATAAAAATATCACAAATAAGTGTTTTATGTGTTTTAAATGCAAAAATACCAAAATCAGGTGAAAAACTATCAAGTTTGCATAATTGGCAGTTTTAGTCCCCTAAGTTTCAAAATTTGTCAAAACTAGTCCCTGGTCATTCCAAAACTTATAAAAAGTCATAAAAGTCCCTAGGGATTCAAAAGTTGTAAGAAATTATCCTTTGAAGTTTAAAAATCACAACTTACAGCTTTGGTCCCTCAACTGTACGAAAGTGTCAAAATCAGTCCCTGGGTGTTTAAAAATGGAAATTATTCAAACTACACCCTTGTACTATTCAAATGTGGCATATTTGGTCCTTATATGATAAGTTTTGAGAAAATTACAAGTTTGGTCCTTGGAGTTACAAAGTTGGCAGTTTTGGTCCTTGGATTTATAAAAATGGAATTTTATGCAATAGTGGTCCTTGTACTATTAAAGATTGCCAAGTTTGATCCTTGTGTTAACTTTGGAAAAATGGCAGGATAGGTCCTTGAAAAATCAGCAAATTACATGAATGGTCCTTGTGCTTAATCTAAACCAAACGGACCCTTGTATTATTAAATACCCAAAACCAAACCCAGCTGAGCCCAAATCCAAGCCCAACCCCAGCTTAATAATTAAAAAACGGGTCAAACCCATTCAACGCGCGCTAAAACCAGCATCACTGTTCACCTTCCTCTTCCTCAACTGAAAACCAAAACCAGAGCTGTTTTCTCCACCTTTCCACCTCACCACCACCTTTCCACCTATCTACCCACTCCTCTAACACCTCCACAATCTCTGAAATTGCATTAAATGCATAAAACCTGCTCAAAGGAATTTTGGCGCCAAAATTCCACATGGACGAATTTGATGAATTGTGAAGATCCAATGGTTCAAATGAAGTGGGAAAGTCTCAGAGATGTCGACAGAGTCTAAAAAGATCATTATAAAGAGGAATGGAGCAATGTGAACAAGTATCTAGTGTAAATTAGTTTATTTTATGTCGAGTTAGTTAGTTTTAAAATTCCAGTGTATGTTTAAGCTTTAAAGCACTTTGTTTAAGTATTTCAGTGTATTATACATCTTTATCAATAATCAATTTCAAATTTTCAGTATCATTTTCAGTTTATGCAATTTTCATGTCAAAAATCTCATGTTATCTTAAAGTTGTTTGTAGCTGTTGTTTTGGACTCAGTAAGCTCATATAAGCTCCTAGATAGCTTGTTTAAGCTATTAGAAACCTTTAAAACTCAGTTTAGTATCAAAAAGAAAAATTACCAAAAATACCAAAAAAATTAGTGAAAAATAAAAAATCCATGGAGATGGTTATCATAGCTGGAGCAGGGTAAATACTGGATTGCCCTTGGGTTAGAAGCTTTGTGGAAAGCTATTAGGAGTGGTCTTAATCACAGTTTCATGGTCTTTGGCTGGAAAGCAGTTGTAAGCCCTTTTTAAGCAATTCTTGCATTTAACTGTATAAGTAACTTCAAGCTTAGATCTTTGTCTTTTTATGTTATTGAGTTGTAGTTAAATAGAATTATACAATAAAACAGTTTGCATGTTCTCTAGAATTTGTAGTTGTTAAAATTCTTAGTTTAACAGTTATATTAGCATAATTGTCATTTTTCAGATTTATGATGTTATTGTTGTTGTTTAATGTTTTTTTAGTCTCATGTTATGATAATACCAAGTTTTGAATCAGTTGCATAGTCTCAAATTGTGAAATCCTTTGGAAATCACAAGTTCACAGTTTTTAAAGGTTGTTTGGATTTGCTGATTAAGTAGTATTCCAGTGTATGCTTGTTATTGTTTGTGGTTGCTTTATATCATGTTAGCATCTAATAGCTCAGTACAACCATAAAAACCAGTCCTCATTTGATAAAAACTCAAAATACCCTTTAATCTCACACCATTAGTTAACTGTTAGGATTAAGAGTCTAAATTTCATCATAGTAGCTTATAACTTGGTACTCTAGCTTAAATCCATCTTATTACAGCTTAATATAACATAATTAGTGAATAGAGTTGATTCAAAGTTCATAATAGTCAACTTCTTAGTGTAACTTAAAAAGTCAAAAATCTCACTTAGACAGTTTTTGAATAAACTAGATAATTTTATATAGGATTTAATATTAGCTTTCAAGATTTTATATAGGATTTAATAATAGTCCCATTTCTGTGTACACATAACAATTAGTGTTTTACCAGCTTTTTCTCAAGCTTATAGCAAGCTTATTAGTGGGCCCCATTGTGAGAACCTTGGCTTTTTGGAAACCCAAATAAGCCAACTTCTTATATCAAGGCTTATTTTTGGCTTTGGAGCTTTTGCCCCTAGCTTAATCTTGCTTCCAAAATCTGTGTAGGCCTGCTTGGTTTCTTAGTTTAGTGAAAGTGCTTATTTGCTTATTAAAAGCTTATCAGTATGATTCTCTATGCCTTTTAGCTTAATATAAGTAGCTTTAGCTTGTTTGTAGCTTATTTCACCTTTGGTTCCAGTTTGTAAGCTTGTTTGAGCTTAAATACATCAAAATAAGCTCATAAGCTCACTGTTAAGCCAATAAGCCTTCAAACAGCTTATTTTCAAGTTTCAAAATTTTTGTTTTCATAAAAGTTGCATATTATCAGTAGTTAAATAGTTTTGAAAAATAAAAATCACAAAAACATCATTTTAAAAATAGTGACAGCGTTTATTTAATAGAAATTAGCTTTTTAAATTTTTCTTTTCAGCTTATTATTAAGCAAATTATGTTTTTATAATTTTCTTAGCTTTCTGTCATCATAGGATATTTATAGAAAAAATTTCATAATTTTCTTAGTTTGTTTAGTATTTATTAGAATTTAAAATAGTTAAAAGTATTAAATAATTAATAATAAATAAATAAAAAAACATAAAAAATATCTTTTCAGTTTTAAAATTAGTTTTATAATATTTTAGATTTTTCTAAGTTATAAGTTTATTTTTCTAGGTTAATTTTATATTTTCTTGTATTTAAGTGTATTTTAAATAATTAATAAATAGTAATTAATTAATAATAAATAGATAAAAAGTGTAATAAATATATTTTCAGTTTTAAAATAAGTTTTATAATATTTTAGATTTTTCTAAATCATAATTTCATTTTTCTAGTTTTATTTCACATTTTCTTATATTTTAGAGTATTATTAAATAGTTAAAAATAGTTTTTAATTAATAATAATTAGATAAATAGTCATAAAAAATAATTTTCTTTTTCTAATAATTTTATTTTATTATTAGAATTGTAAAAATATCATTTTCATATTTGTAGGTCTTTTATTTCTTAAAACTCACGTTTTATTTTATACGTTTACATAATTTAATAAACGTACGTGTTTACGTTTGTTTAATCTGATTGTTGTGCTTTATAGTTCTGTATTCAAATACAATTCCAATCAATAAGTAGTGTAGTTATCAATCAAAATACTTACTGATCATTATCCTTAGTGATCATTCGACATCTGAACGTTTTTAAGCACCATTAATCCTCCGTGGGACTTAACGACCCGGGAATCCACTATATTCCAAGGGAAATTGCATTGGTTTTAGACTGTTTGAATTTTATTACGGTTGACCATTCACAAGTGGTTGACTTGTGTAATAAACTTGACGGTTGGGACTCAATCAAATTTTGGCGCCGCTGCCGGGGAGGCTTTAGCGTGTTTTAAGCATTCTCAGACCCATACTTGCACATATACCACCTTTTGTAAACAGTTTTTTGTAAAGTTTTCATAATCCAAAAGTTCATTAACACTTTTCCTAAAGTATTAACAACACCAAAAAAATATAAAACAACAAAACAATCGTAACGTTTTCTATCCTGTATTTTCTTTAAGGTGATTCTTAAAGAGGTACGATTTGGTTAAACGAGACGATTCCAAAAATATTGTCCAAAAGTATTTAAACCCTTAGCACAAATCCATACCTACGTCTTTTCAGTGGTACTTAAATACATAAAAATCAACCACCGCAAATCAAGGCAGTACACCTACCAACTGGGGGTGTGAACATTAATAAGTTCCCAATCTTAAAGATCAAAACTTGCCTTTGTGTCCTTGTGATTTGGTGTACCTTTTTCAAAGAAGCCATTTCATTTGTGATTATTGGTTTAAGTTCACTTGTCGTTTTGCCTCGCATTTGTTTTGAAAACTGGTTTTTATACTTAGTGCATGCGCACTCGTTCTTCCAGCTCCACAAGTCCACTTTCAGAGCTTGCAAGTATTCCACGTAAACGTAGAGGACGTTCTGCTCCTTCAGCCGTGACTGAGGAACGTCTAGCATCACCACCCCCTGTCGTAATGGCAGAAGATAAGCCTATGAATGAGCTTCTCCAAGCACCCATCGAGGGTTACAGAGATGCCATTATTGTCCCAGCCATCGTGGCTGATACCTTCGAGCTCAAAACCGGGTTGCTTAATCTTGTAACCCAAAGCCAATTTTATGGTTTTGAGCGGGATGATCCTCATGCACATATTCGATGGTTCAACAAGATTGCATCGACCATCAAATACAAGAATGTCCCACATGAAGCAATTAAGCTTCTTCTGTTCCCATTCTCTCTAGAGGGCCAAGCCCGGAATTGGCTTGAGAAACAACCCCCTCGTTCCATTGAGACATGGGAGGATTTAGTCACTAAGTTTGTTAACGAATTCTATCCTCCATCCCGAACTACAAGTCTTAAGAATGAGATAATGAAATTTTCTCAAAGATTTGATGAATCATTCGGTGAGGCATGGGATCGTTACAAAGAGTTGCTCCGAAAGTGTCCACATCATGGTTTTACCGAGTTAATGCAAATGGATACTTTCTACAATGGTCTGAAACAGACTAACCAAGACTCTTTAAATGCCTTCGCGGGAGGTAATTTCTTGAGCAAGACCACAAAAGAAGCCTTGCAAATCATAGAAAACAAGTCCCAGGTCCGCCCTTTCCGAACAAAGACATATCAGTCTCAGTCTAATGCAGGACCTTCTACTTCATCTCACGTGAATACATCTAGCACCGATGCTAAGATTGACAAACTCACATATATTGTTCAGGCTTTGGTTCTTGCTAACCAAAAGAAAGTCACTTTCACACAGACACCATCACATGGTGAAGTGAAGAAAGTCGAGGTATGTGTTACTTGTGGTGGCCCTCATGCATACTACAACTGTACTGCCACTGATGGTAGTCCATTTGAAGCCAATGCTATAGCTGGTACTTCACATCAGGGAGGTAATCAATACCGTCCTTAACATGAACCAAATTACCGTGCTAATACTTATAAAGGACCACCCGGTTTTAACCAGAATCCTAACATACAAAACCGGAATCAGAACCAACCTAGAATGAACCAAGGTTATCAAAACCAAGGTAATTTCTATCCCGGACCAAATCAAGGTTTTCAACATCAAGGAAACCTTAATCAAAACAATTTCAATCGAGGGAATGACATAAGCTTTGCGGATGCTATCATGTTGATGCCCAAGTTTGCATCAACTCTCAAACACATGTTAAGCAACAAGGAAAAACTGTTTGAAATGGCAAAAACTCCTCTGAACGAGAACTGCTCAGCAGTTATCTTGAAGAAGCTTCCCGAGAAGCTTGGGGATCCTGGAAAATTTCTCTTACCTTGTGTTTTTCCAGGAATGGTTGAATGCTTTGCCTTAGCCGATCTTGGTGCAAGCATCAATCTGATGCCTTATTCAGTATGGAAGAAACTTTCTCTTCCGGATCTTACTCCTACATGCATGACTCTCGAGCTTGCAGATCGTACAATATCCCGTCCTCTTGGCATTGCCGAGGAATTATTTGTGAAAGTAGGAAAGTTCCATTTTCCAGCTGACTTTGTGGTTGTAGATTTCGATGCCGATCATCGGGTTCCTCTCATTGTTGGACGAGGATTCATGGGAACGGGCCGTGCTCTCATTGATGTATTTGAGCAAGAAATCACATTACGTGTAGGTTATAAAGCTGTCACCTTTAACCTTGATCAAACTTCGAGGTACTCCGCAAACTATGATTCTGAGTCGGTTAACCGAATAGATATCATTGATGTTGGTTCTGAAGAGTACTCGCAAGAAGTTCTTGGTTATGATCATAATTCTTCGAGTAATAATCTCACTCATTCATCTCAACCCATCATTGCCAATTCTACTCCTTCTCTCACTCCGTTTGAGGAAAGTGACTTCATGTTGGAAGAGATTGAAGCATACTTGTCTAGTGATTCTGTTCCATGGGAAATTGATCACGCTCCCATCGACATCGAGGGGGACATACTTCTCATTGAGAAGTTGCTTAATGATGATCCATCATCACTCCCTCCCGTCGAGCTTCATAACAAGGAAGTCAAGTCAGTTGAGAAAACTGAAGAATTTCCTGAGGTAGAACTTAAGGACTTACCACCTCATCTCGAGTATGCATTTCTTGAGGGTGATGATAAATTAACCGTCATTATTGCTCGAGATTTGAGTAAAGATGAAAAGACTGCTCTCATAAAGGTCTTGAAGTCACACAAGCAAGCAATTGCTTGGAAACTCTCTGACATTAAGGGTATCAACCCTGAGTTTTGTACTCACCAAATCTTGATGGAGGATGACTTCAAACCAGCAGTCCAACATCAGAGAAGGGTGAATCAAAAAATCCATGATGTTATTAAACAAGAGGTTCTCAAACTTCTTGATGCAGGATTAATTTACCCGATCTCTGATAGTCCTTGGGTTAGCCCAATTCACTGTGTTCCTAAAAAGGGTGGCATTACTGTTGTCACAAATGAAGAAAACGAGTTAATTCCAACTCGGTTGGTAACGGGATGGCGTGTTTGCATTGACTATCGTAAGTTGAATGACGCCACCCGAAAAGACCATTTTCCTCTACCCTTCATGGACCAAATGCTTGAGAGATTAGCAGGGAACGAATACTATTGTTTCCTTGATGGTTTCTCGGGTTATTTTCAGACCCCCATTGATCCACAGGATCAAGAAAAGACCACATTCACCTGCCCATACGGAACTTTTACCTACTGACGTATGCCTTTTGGCCTATGTAATGCTCCTGGCACTTTCCAACGATGTATGATGGCCATTTTCCACGACATGATCGGGGAAATAATGGAGGTGTTTATGGATGACTTCTAGGTCATTGGGGACTCGTTTCAAACATGTCTCTCCCATCTAGATAAAATGCTCAAACAGTGTGAAAACACCAATCTTTGTCTAAATTGGGAGAAGAGCCACTTTATGGTCAAAGAAGGCATAGTCCTTGGCCATAAGATTTCAAAAAACGGGATCGAGGTTGATAGAGCAAAAGTCGATGTTATTGCTAAATTGCCTCATCCTACTACCGTCAAAGGTATTAGGAGTTTTTTAGGTCATGCCGGTTTTTATCGCAGATTCATACAAGATTTTTCTAAAATCGCCCGGCCTATGACCCATCTTCTTGAAAAAGATGCTCCTTTTATCTTCTCACCCGAGTGCATCAAAGCTTTTGAAACATTAAAGAAAAAGCTTACTGAAGCACCTATTCTCGTTGCTCCCGACTGGGACTTGCCTTTTGAGCTCATGTGCGATGCAAGTGATTTTGCTATCGGTGCAGTCTTAGGGCAATGTAGATCCAAGCATTTTCAGCCTATCCACTACGCAAGTAAGACTATGACTGAAGCTCAAACCCATTACACCACCACAGAAAAAGAGCTACTAGCTGTGGTGTATGCGTTTGAGAAGTTTTGGCCGTACTTAATCTTGACCAAATGCGTGGTGTATACGGACCACTCGGCTCTCAAATATCTCTTTTCAAAACAAGATGCAAAGCCGAGATTACTCCGTTGGGTTCTCCTCCTGCAAGAATTTGATATCATTATACGTGATAAAAAAGGAGCTGAGAACCTGGCTGCTGATCATCTGTCACGATTAGAAAACCCTCACCAAGATGTTTTCGAGAAAAAGGAAATAAATGAAACATTTCCTCTCGAGACACTCAATGCAGTTTCTTTTCGTGGAAACTCTACTACCCCATGGTTTGCTGACTTCGCAAATTACCATGCGGGTAACTTCATAGTGAAAGGAATGTCGACCCAACAGAAGAACAAATTCTTCAAGGATGTTAAACATTACTTCTGGGACGACCCCTTCTTATTCAAAATCTGTGCAGATCAAGTCATCCGACGGTGTGTTTATGGACAGGAAGCTATGGACATTCTCAAAGCTTGCCATGCTGGACCCACCGAGGGCCATCATAGTCCAAATTACACCGCCAAAAAGGTGTTTGATTCCGGGTTTTATTGGCCCACGATTTACAAGGATGCCCATGAATTTGTCAAAGCATGTGACGCTTGTCAACGTCACGGAAATATCTCTCAAAGAAATGAAATGCCGCAAAACGCCATTCAAGTGTGTGAGATCTTTGACATCTGGGGCATTGACTTTATGGGGCCATTTCCATCATCTCGAGGAAACAAATACATACTTGTGGCTGTTGACTATTTGTCAAAATGGGTTGAAGCGAAAGCTTTACCTACCAACGATGCCCGAGTTGTTGTGAAATTTTTAAAATCTCTTTTTGCTAGGTTTGGAACTCCACGAGCTATTGTTGTAAACACAAAGACCTTGATAGATCTTAAGCACTCGGAGATCGTTAGTGTTGCCTATGTAATCACAAGCAAACTAATAGAAGATCTCTACAACTCGTATTCTTTAGCGGAATGAAAATACAAGTTATAATAACTAAGAACTCTTATATCCTCTATGGATCTTTTGATTAATGAAACTCTATGTTTCGGATATTTTTACAAGACTTGAAAGACTTAGAAAAACTTCTCTAATACAAACTATTATGGTTTCTTTTATAGACAAGAAACCCTAATGACTCACGAGCGTTTACAACGTACGCTCCTAATACAAACATAGACCAAGCATGCATCTAGACAAGCATGCAACTAATCATATTGTTTTACTAATCATAATGTTTTGCCTCAAACACATTCTGAGTAAACACTACATAATACGGCGCCAACCTATCTTTCATACGGCGCTGACTTTACATACGGCGCTTATCTCTCCTACGTGGATTCGCACTTTCAGCAGAATCACGATTTCTGCTTTAACACTTCAGCTGAAGTATAACTTCAGCAGAATCCATTCTTCTTCAGCAGAAACTCTTCGGCAGAAACTTCAGCAGATCCAGTAGTTTACCGTAATTCCCAACAATCCTCCCCTAAACTGGAATTTGACTAGGTTAAGTTCCAGTTTCCTTGATAGATCGTTAATACTGTTGAGGATTGTACCATCTTATGAGAAAAGTTCCAAACAAGATACTCCCCATATCTTAAACACTTCTGAGCTATGAAGGTCCAGTTTCTTGAGCACAAATACTTCACATTAAGAGGATTGCATTCGAACATCAGCAGCAAGATTCAGAAGAAGAACATCTCTTTGATGACTGAACTGTTATACACCAGATCTTTGCAGCAACATATGACATCATGTACATCAAAACATATAAGTTTCATACTATTCTCATCACTTCCAGGTGTGTTAACTCTTGTGAGAGGTGAATCATTGAAAATAATGGGTTTGATGTCTCTTTACCAATAGCCATCACTACTGGAGTAGTCATATGTTTGAGTTCGAAAACTATGGTACATTGATAACCATCCGATTTATTGACAAACCAGCAACCATATAAACGGATTTGACTTGTCTTTACCTGTAGCCGTTTGCTCAGGACTAGTCAATTCTTAGAATTGGTGAGTTGAGAACCAATTATGGATTTAGTTGCCTTTACCACATGCCATATACATGTGGGCTAGCCAATTCTTGGATTCCAAAAAGGAATAGACCATGGTGAATTGATGACCATACAACCCTCAGCAGTTAAGCATGGGTGGTTGTAGACCCTATGATTTTGAGCAAACCATTACAGCTATCAACAGATTTGTGGTGTCTTTACCAAAGCTGTACCTTTTGGACTAGCCAACTCTTTGACATACACAAGGTATATCTGGTGAGTTAAAAACCATCAACAAACAAACCTGCAAAAAAGTTAGTTTTTTTTTTTTTTTTTTTTTTTTTTTTTTTTTTTTTTTTAACTAAGAAATTGAAAAATAACACAGAAATAGACAAATAATATAAATAACACAAACTAAAAGCAACAAAACAAGGTAATGCAGAGAGTACCAAGTACCATGATAAGGATGAAGATGAGGCCTATTGCTGTTGTAGAAGTTGAGTCTTGATCAAACCCACCAATGTTGAAGCAGACAGTCTTTCATTGCCCACTGGTTCTGGAGGAATCTCCAATTTTTGACTAAGCATCCTTTCCATAAGTCTCTTGGGCAATGGATACTTTCTTTCAGCAAACATGCAGACAGTGATTCCACCCTTAGTCTCAAGCACATGCACACGAGGTAGAGGATAGAATCTCCAGGATGTAACCTTCCACAGATGTGAGTTCTCCCGAATGGAATGTGCTTTACTATTGGGAGAATGAGAGTTAATAAGGACTTGAAGATCTACCGGTAAGAACATCCCAGAACCTTGTGGTGACTTGTTGCAGTAATGGGTGGTAACAAGAGTGTACAGAGTAAGCAAATCTGCCCTGTCTACCAAGTGTAGAATTTCCTTCAGAAAGGTGAATTCCATTGAAGTGGTATCCTTTCGATGAATGAAATTCATCTCATCATCCTTCAGATTCCATTTAACCAACACATTTTGATCTCCCTCAGGAAAATCAGCAGCAGAACCCTCTATAATGAAAGTTGAGTCATCAGCTTCAAGATCCAAGGGAGATATTTTGGCCATTCTCTTCTTCCTCCTACCAGGCTTATAGATGTCCTCAGAGGGAGCATTTTCAGTTTGAACATTTGTGGTAAGACTTGAAGAGGTAGAGGGAGACTTAGTTGGAGCACCTTCACGTAGTGCATTCATCCTGTGAATCATCTTTATCGCCCTTTTTGTTTTTATTTCAGCGAGATCAGCTTCCTTAACTTTAGAATCTTCTTGTGTGTCAACGGTTGCCACAGATGAAGTGGGAGCTGATACATCAGGTGCTTCAGGAGAATTGGTAGACGGCTCAGCAGATGGACCCTTGTCAGTAGAAGAAGCAACTTCAGTAGTTGCTTCAGCAGTAATGACTGGAGAAGTCGCCTTGGGTGGAGCATCATCAGACTTGAGTCTTTTGGCTTCTTGAGCAACTTCATTCCCAGCAATCCTTTTCAAGTTGGAAGAATGTGCTGAAGATGATGAGTTGTCCCCCATGATCTGTTTATATTTGCGAACCAGGACATGATCAGGAAAAGCCTTGACTTGTTTCATTGTTAAGCCAGAGTTGTACATCGAGCATTGATTTTTCACCACCATTCTCATTTCAGATTTAGTAGGAGGTTTCTCTTTGTTCTTCTGAGCTTTGATGGCTCTCCTTTGTGCAATAGCTTCTTGCTTCCTTCGTCTTCCCTGAGCCATCATTTGATCCACATAACTCTCACTATTGAAATCTCCACCTAGTATACTTTGAGCAAGAGAAGGTCTTGAAATAACTTGCTCAGTTAGAGTATCCCAGTATTCAGCAGGCATCTGAACACGCATTTCATCCAGTTCTCTTCTTCTCTCAGGAGGTAAAGATGAAAAGTCCTCTGTTTCAAGTTGTTGGGCCAATACTTCACTTTTCTTTGACTTCTCAAACTCAGCCAATCTACTTGCTTGACCTAGTCTTTCCTCCTCACTTACCAGGTCTGGACCAAGCTCATCTTCAGTTATTACATCTTTCCCTTTATCATCAGGCTTCTTAGCACACTCATCTTCAGTTATATCAATGACAGGAACCTCAGTAGCAATACCCAGGTCAACTGTAGGAGAAACATGTTGATGCAGATTATCAACTGGAGTGGTCATGGTAACAACATCAGAAAGATCTGCTGAAGGTGAAGGGCCTGTTGGTTCTTGAACAGATGAAGATTGACCATGATCCGAAGATACATCCTCTATTTGCACATCAGCAGATGCAGCCTTGTCAACACCAGGTTCCTTTGAAGCTTCAGAAGAAACCTTATGTAAATAAGATCTCTTTCTTCTTTTGTAAAGAACAGGTTCCTTCTTCTTTGAGGAAGCAGCAACTACTGATGAAGGATCATTCAGAGACACATCAGCCAACATATCAAGAGACCCAAACTGAGGTACTTCTTGTTCTTCATCAGAAGAAACCACAAGCTTTCCTTTGGAGCCCCTTTTAAGTTTGTCCTCTAATTCCTTGACTTTATTTTGCAGTTCTTCAATCTGATTACCAAGAGAAGACTTGGTCTCTGCAAGCTCCTTTTTCAGACTAGACACCTCAGTAGCATACCTGTTGACAAGAGCATAAACAGATGAGAGTGTAATAGGGTCCTCAGCTCCACCAGCAGACTGCTCTGTGGTAAAGGGAGCTTCATTGGACCTTTAAGTAGTAACATGGTCATGCTCAAAGTGAGGAAGATCTTCATTGAGAGGATCCATAACAGGACTTGGTGTGGGCAGTCTATCAAGATCATACTCATCATGAGTAACTTGTGTGGGTGGTGGACAGGGACAAGGTGGCTGGTCTGGAGTAACATGAGTTGCTTCAACAGTTGATGATGGGCCCTCATCAATGTTAACTAATGGATTACCATCAGTAGCAACAGGTGTAGAAGGAGGATTATTAGCCACATTCTCCTCATCAGCAGCCTCATTGCCTTGGGGCAACATGGCTGCAAGCAAGGGATGATGTTCCCCCTGAAAGTGAGTTCTCATGGTTGCAAACAATTTAACAGTTAAAACACCTATGGGATAAAAGGATTGGGCTTGGGTAGTGGTGTCTAAAATCATTTGCAGAAACCTTGGGTACATTAAAAACTTAGCCTTTTTCCTTTGAAGATTTTCAACCATGTTTTCAAAAATATACTTAGAAATATTGAAAGTTATCCCTTGGGAAAGACACACAATACCACATCCTAGTTGGGTAGAGAACTGGTCCCATCCTCCTGACTTGTTGCTTATGCATTGAAGCAACGTGTGAACCAGGAACCTCCACTTCGGGCAAAGTTCCTTCTTCAGGCACATATCAGTCCTTGTACCTCGATAGCCAATTGCTCTTAGCCCAGTAAGCACGTTTTCCTGATTAGAGTGAAATTCTCCATCAGCATCTTCCAAGCGAAGCTTCCTCCTTATTAGGTCCTCTGTCACTATGTGCTCTGTTCCATCAATCACAGCCCTAATCTCTGTCTCACTCCTCTTCTCAGCAGATTCCCAAAACTGAGTAACCAGTGATTCATATATCTCATTCGGAGAATGTGTTAGAGCATAACAAATCTTGGACCTTTTCAAGAATTCCACCATTGGTTCGTACAATTCATATCCCTTACCTTTTCCCAGAAATGCAACTTTGTTGTGATCAATTTTAAATTCAAGAGCCATGAGGGATATGAGTTTTTAGGGTTATGTTTCTCGTAATGGTGAGTGTTTGTGGATGCAGTATGAGAGGGAATTGGTTTGTTCTGAAGAGAGTGATGGTGGAGTGATAGTTTTTGCCCCAAAATATAGTCAAAGAAAATAGACCGTTTGGTTGACCGTCGCTTACGTGTATTTCATCTTTGACCAAACCCAAAATAACACTTCAGCATAAACATATGGTCAATCTGCTGAAGTTATACATTTCAGCAGAAACCATCAAAGATAAGAATATCTTCGGCAAGTTTCTAGAATTACTGTGCGACCACTCGCATTAATTCTCATTGAACCTCGAACCCGTCTATAAAATGATCCCAATGCATACTTATCTCTTCATCAAAGATCCCCAAATATTTACCACAAACCCTAGATTCAAAAACAAACACCAATTAACCAAATTGTACCATGAGTACCAAACCTGAGATCATAGATCTCACAACATCATCTTCATCATCCTCTTCATCATCATCAAGTGGTGAATCAAACCCATGGCTACATTACTTTCCTCAACCCTATCCACGACCAAGTAAATCACCCTTTCTCCCTTCTTCAGAAGATGATAGTGTAGTGAATCCAAGTGAATCTGCTGATGATTCTGATGACTCCTATAAGGAGGGAACATCATACTCCCAACCTCCAGCACCTCGGCCTCAACAAAGGCCTCGTGCCAGGAATCCGCCACTCCCCAAAGACAGAGAGGTGGTTCTTGGTCTCACTGCGCCATCTTTTGGTGCATCAACACACATCGTATAAGAGAAGGGCTTAAGGAGGGTGGATGGATTGCATTTTGGTTGAAATGCATAGATGAAGCACACAGGAGACGTTATTTTTCTCCATCATCATGTGTGGTCATCGTCATCATCAACATTTGCATCAATCCATCCTCTCCATTTTGGTCCTTAGCATCTTCGTCATATTGGTCATGCATATCCAGCCATCTTGATAGACGGAATGGGTGGTTATGCAAGACCCACGAACGCATATCCAGCATCTAATGCATATCCAACATTCACTTAGATGTTGGAATAGATGATATGTACTAGATTAGGATTAGCGTAAGTGTATAGCTCGTATCTTGAAGATGCATTTGTAGTAGGGTGACTTTTGTAAGCTGTAAGCTGTAAACTGTTTCTTGAATGAATGAAAGAACAATTTGACTTCAATTTCTTTTCTTCAGTATTATAACTTCAGTGGAATCAAATTGTTTGCTTCAGTACTTTTAATTTCAGAAGAAACAAGCAACAATCTTTTAGCTATCTTGACCATATACCAATGAACCACACTTGATGAATTTGATCTTGATCATGGAATTGATAGACTGCAATTCAGACAAGAAATAGACAAAATGCAATCCAGACAACTGCAAAACAGACACAAAAACACACAAGAACAACACAAAGACAAACAAACTAAAGAATTATTAGAAAGTTAGTGTTAGTAAACAAAATAACACACAAAAATATGCAGAGTTTGCACAAATCCTCCCCTGAGGCCTATGCCTCCCCTGAGGCCTATGCCTCCCCTTAAACTTTGCAGTCAAGGGTTTAGCATTCCAATATTGACCACAAGGTGTTGAAACCTTGGTCCATCAAAAGCTTTTGTTAACAAATCTGGCACATTATCATCAGTATGAATTTTAGCCACTTTTATCAAATGTTTTTCATATGCATCTCTTTTAAAGTGGTGCCTGATTTCAATGTGTTTTGTTCGACTGTGAAAAACTCGATTTTTGACTATGCAGATGGTACTTTGATTATCAATAAAAATTGTTGTGTTCATGAAGTTGTACCCATAGTCCAGCAATTGGTTTTGAATCCAAAGGACCTGTCCACAACAATTTGCAGCAGCAACATACTCTGCTTCAGTAGTTGAGGTAGCCACAATGGTTTGTTTCTTGCCTTGCCAAAAAATCAGCCTCTTGCCAAGAAATTGGCAGCCTTAAGTTGTGGATCTTCTATCCAGATTTGCACCAGCATAATCACTGTCACTATATGCTTCCAACCTGAAAGGAGACTCTTTTGGGTACCAAAGGCCTAACTGAGGTTGGCCTTTGAGATACTTAAAGATCTTCTTGACAGCATTGAGATGGGAAGTAAGTGGAGTGACTTGATGTCGAGAACAAACACTCACAGCAAAGGTAATATCAGGTCTTGAAGCTGTTAGATACATCAATGAACCAATCATGGACCTGTACAGATGAACATTCACAGGTAGATCTGGTTCATTATTTGCTTTTGTCTTTGGAGCTTCATAAGGTGTTGTGGCAGTCCTAACACCTTCCATACCAAATTTCTTCAAAATGTCCCTCACATATTTATCTTGACAGATAAAGATGCCATCTTGTTTCTGCTAAACTTGGAGACCCAAGAAGAAAGTAAGCTCTCCCATAACACTCATCTGAAACCCTCCCTTCATTAGTTCCTCAAATTCCATGCACCAAGCTTCGTTTGTGGAGCCAAAAATAATGTCATCCACATAAACTTGCACAAGAATGATGTCTGAGTAATTCTTCTTTAGGAACAGAGTTTTATCAATAGCACCTCTCCTATAGCCATGCTTCAGCAGAAAGGATGAAAGCCTAGCATACCAAGCTCTAGGTTCCTGATGTAAGCCATAGAGAGCTTTGACAACCTTGTAAACATAATTTGGGTGATCTGGGTCTTCAAATCCCTTGGGTTGAGTGACATAAACCTCCTCTTCAATCTCACCATACAGAAAAGCACCTTTAACATCCATCTGATACACCATGAAACCCATGTAAGAAGCATAAGCCAAGAAAATTCGAATGGCTTCAACTCTGGCAACAGGTGCAAACACTTCATCATAATCAATCCCCTCCTCTTGTCTGAAGCCTTGAGCCACTAATCTTGCTTTGTTTTTTATCACAACACCCCGGGCATCTCTCTTATTCTTCAAAATCCACTTTGTCCCAATGGCATATTTGCCATCAGGGAGTGGAACCAAGATCCAAACCTGCTGATTGTGAAATTGTTGCATCTCTTCTTGCATTGCTTCTAGCCAGCTTGAATCGTTAAGAGCTTGAGAAACACTTGTTGGTTCCACTTGAGAAAGAAAACAAGCAAACAGACAATGCTTGAAGTCTGTGTGATTGTCTCTTTGCTGGTTAGAGACATAAGAGAGAAAAGAAATCTGTCCAAATTGAGGACTTGTTATAGCCCTTCTAGTTCTAACAGGTGCCAGAAGATCACCGATAATATTGGATTGAGGATGAGCAATATTGATCCTCTGAGTAGCAGTGGGGCTGACTTCAATGGATGAATCAAGATTAGTGATAGTTGGTTCAAACTCAGCATCATAAGAGGGTGAGGTGAAGATGCCAGCTTTGGGTTGATGATTTCCAAGATCTGAGGGTCTTGGAAAGCGTGTATAAGGTTCTCCAAAGTCTGAAGACACTTGAGAAGGAACATGAGAAGAAACAGCACAGTCTTCAGTGGATTTATGGATGGTAGGTGTGACAGAATCAACTTCAGCAGAAACATGGTTTCTACTGACTCCTTCATTAGCAACCTCTCCATTCAGTTTCTCTGCTTCAAGCTTAGCTGCAAATTCTTGAGTCTGAAGCCTAGCAAGGTCCTCATCATAATGTGATTCATCTTCATCACTCTTATCAGCAATATCCTTGGAGGTGGTACCTGCAATATTGTTAGGGGAGAAAGAAGGCACAAGTATAGGTTGTTCATCATCTTCAAACTCATTTTCAGAGTCATCATCCAAGGTACCTGCATTGTTTGTGGGAGACTCTTGAGGACCTGCAATTTGGTTAGCCAAATGTCTAGTGTAACCCAAATAATCAGTTAAGTAGTCAAGGTCAAAAGACCACGTATGACCATGTCCTTGAACATTAGGCTTATCTTCCAAAAATATCAGGTTCAAAGTCTCCTCTATCTTCTTGGCTTGCAAATTGTACACCCTGTATGCCTTACTATGAGCTGAATAACCCACAATATAACCATCATCAGCCTTCTCATCAAACTTTCCCAACGGATCACTGGTGTTTAGAATGGTCACCTGACAACCAAAAGGTTTTAGGTAGTGAATGACAGGAACCTTTCCAAAGAGAAGTTCATATGGTGTTTTGAGTTGAGGTCTAGTAATGGAGACCCTGTTTAGCACATAGCACGCTGTACCAACAGCTTCAGTCCTGAACATAGTGGGTAGTTTAGAGTCAGCAAGCATTGATCTTGCAGCCTCTATTAAGGTCCTATTCTTTCTTTCAGCCACCCCATTTTTTTGTGGGGTTCTTGGATTACTATAGTCCCTTTTTATACCTTTTGACCTACAGAGTTCTATAAGAATAGCATTCTTGAACTCTGTCCCATTATCACATCGAATTCCCTTAACCTTTTTGTTCAACTGATTTTCAACAAGGGTGATGAAGTCAGTCAGTACTGGAGACGTTTCATCTTTGGTTCTTAGAAAGAAAACCCAAAAAAATCTGCTATAGCCATCAGTGATAACCAAACAGAAGTACTTATGATCAATGCTTCTGACTTGAGTTGGACCAAACAGATCCATGTGGAGCAACTAAAGAGGTTCAGAAATGATGCTCATAGCATTGATAGCTTTGTAGGAGGCTCTGTGTTGTTTTCCTTTGTTGCATGCAACACAATTATGATCATTGGTGAAAACTTTGGAGGGAAGACCTTCAACAAGACCCATTTTAGAGAGTTTGTTTATGGTCTTGAAATTCACATGAGCCATCCTCCTATGCCACTTAGTAGACTCATCAAGGGATGCTTTAGCCACCAAACAAGTGAGATCACCAGCAGGTTGAACTTCATTAAGTTTGAATGTGTACAAATTGTGAGTTCGAGGGACTTTCAGCAGAATTGAAGTATCTTCTGGGAGTTTGAAGTCTTTAGACAGCACAAGAAATTCATTCTCAGAGAAGAGTACTTTGTTCTTGGTGTCACAGATTTGTGAAACGGAGAACAAGTTGAAATGCTGAAGTTCCTTAACATAGTACACCTTTTCAAAATCCAGATGAGGTGTCTTTATGGTGCCTTTCCCTGTGATACTTCCATCACTTCCTCCAAAAGTCACATTGCCTCCTCCTTCTATGGGAACAAAATTGTGCATCATATCTCTATTCCCAGACATGCTTCTGGAACAGCCACTATCAACAATACCAATATCTTTATGCTTAAGGGGATGATCCTACAAACAACAACAAAATATATACATATAGTTAGTATTCAAAGGAGGTTCAAGTCATTACTGACTTGAACCTGCCTTGTGGATCACAGGTGTAGGCCATGAAGATCTAGAGGATCCACCATTGTTCTTGGTCCTCCATTGATGATTGGGTCCCTTGATAGTCCAAGAACAACCTGCTGAGGGCTTCACAGCAGTATTCCCATATCCCATCCCAGCATACATAGAGTCAACATATGTAGGCCAATAACCATGATTAAAGTATGGGCTAGTTGATTGCACATAAGGTCTGGCAACTGAACCTCTCCATTGATAGTCAGTATTAGCTGCTTGTGGGACATAAGGTGGAATATTATTAACATTGGTCCACTTTGATTTATGTTTCTGCTGAGTAGCACATGCACCCAATTTTTGCTCATAAAATCACAATCCTTAATTAAATGAAATTTACTTCCACACACAAAACATGTCTTCTTCTTGGAAGATTTATTCAAATAGGGAGATGTTTGATTAAATGCAGAAGTACTTAAATCAGAAACATTCAAGGAATTGTTTTTAACAGACTGATTATGCAAAGCTTTAAAAGATAAATCTTCAGAAGAAACTGTCTTGGAAGTTGATTCCTCAGCAGCTTCCCTAGAAGGCTTGTAAGTAGACTGGGGTGCAGGCTTGGGTGTAGGCTCAGGTGAGGGCTTGGGAAGGTCATACTTCTCATTTGAATCACAGCTTTCATAGGAAGTAGACCCTTGATCCGATGAATTGTCACTGTCAGAGCAAGAGACAAATTCATTAGATGAGGTATCAGGGTCTGGCAAGTATTTTGACTTTTTGCCATATAGATGATGTGATCCATCAAAGTCAACAGTGATGGATAGGTCAATGGGCATAAATTCACCTCTAATAGGTCCAGGGACAGCATGCATTTCACCTTCTTTTACAAAGTTAGCTAACTTTGCTGGTGTTGATTTACGACTATCATTCCTAGCTTCCAATCCTACATACTTTTGAAAGCCTAATCCTAAGCCAGAGGTTACTGATTGACTGTTATAGATTTCTCTAGCCAGATTATCACCTGAAATTAACCATTCCTTATGCCTAGCTATTTCCTCAGCTAGTTTTTCTTTGAGCTCTAGGTTTTCAGACACAGCTTCAGCCTTTGCTTTCTCAGACAGTGTTAAGTAATTATTTGCAACTTCTAGATCAAACTGTAACACCTTTATCTTTTTTCATAAGCTATTTGATTCTTTTGAAACCATACCTTTTGTCTTTCTACTGTTTTTAATGCTAGTTTATGAGCTTCATTTTCAACATAGCATTCATCGAATTTAGGTTTCATAGCATCATACTCTTCTTTAAGTTCGTTGTATCTTAGACTACAACCAAATATACAGTTGTGTACCTGAGATAGTCCCATCAAGGCAAACTGATCATGCCTTTCATCCGAAGTGCACCTTGCCAGCAATCCAAGCTTATCAGTATCATGAGCTTCCTCATTCACAGGTTCATGTGCAGTCCAGTTGACCTGTTCATCCATGGTGAGAAGAGCTGCTGAAGCTCCAGCTTCCTGCTATTTCTGCTGATAGGAAATGTAGTTAGCTCCATCTCCACTCTTTCTGTCTTTGCATTCCCTTGAGAAATGCCCCATCTGGTGGCAAGTAAAACACTTGACTTTTCTCCTATCAAAGCGAGCTGGTTCCTTTCCCTTGAAAGCAAACTTCCTTCCAGACTTCTCTTCAAACCTTTTGATATCCACTGACAGCAATGCCACCTGCATTTTCAGTTTCATCTCCTCCATTTCAAGTGGGTCCAACTGATCAAAGTCTTCATATGCAAGATACTGCTGAGTATCATAATCAGCAACAAATGAATGAAGAACATCCTCCATCACACTACTAGTCTTAGTTTGAGAACATGGTGGAGTGGGACGAGTGTTATGTGGTGGAGTGGGAGTGCAAGATGATGATGGAAAGTAGTTTGAACTAGGAGCATGTACCATCATGTTGGAGTGAGATGTCCCAACAAAAGCAGCATGGCCAGAAGAAGATGTTCGGTAGGGAGTTCTGACATCAGGTTCAAGAGTTCTGAGTCTGTTGTACAGCTCATCAAAGGTGAGCATGTCAAACCCACCTTTAGCCTTGAGGGCTATACTAACATGTAACCATGATGGAGGCAAGGATCGTAGGAACTTTGAATTGCAATCATCATTATCAGGTTTTGCATTCAGCTGGTTTAGCTGACTCAGAATCCTATGGAACCTGTCGTATCCCTTGTGGATACCTTCTTCTTCGGAGATATTAAAGTCTTGAAATTGTTGTCTCAGCATGGACTTCCTCATTCTCTTCGATTCTTCATTTCCACCGAACCTTGCTTTGAGAGCCATCCATATGTCCTTTGCATCATCCATATGGTGAAAATCACACAGGTGATCTTCAGGAATGGCTTGAAGCAGAATAGTTTTTACTTTGTGCTCTCTCTGCATAGCCAGCACCTCTTCAGCAGTTTTGGGAGGAGCCATGATAAACTTTCCATCCCTGTCTGGTATCATTTTCTTTAGACTGTTTCCTTTCTTTACTACCTCCCACAGATTCCAATCAATACTGGAAATCCAGTTTTCCATCTTCATAGTCCAAAGATCATACTCTTCCCTTTTTAAATAAGGAAATTTACCATTACTGTTTGAAAGACTAAGCTGTTGCATGGAAGTGGTGTTGGTGTTGTTTGTGTTGGTGACTTCAGTTTCATTATCAGATCCAGGCATGGTTAGGGTATGTTTGGTTGTATGGGGGTGAGAATGGTTCTTAGTATCGTAGAGACTTTCCCGAGGCTCTGATACCACTTGTTGTAAACACAAAGACCTTGATAGATCTTAAGCACTCGGAGATCGTTAGTGTTGCCTATGTAATCACAAGCAAACTAATAGAAGATCTCTACAACTCGTATTCTTTAGCGGAATGAAAATACAAGTTATAATAACTAAGAACTCTTAGATCCTCTATGAATCTTTTGATTAATGAAACTCTATGTTTCGGATATTTTTACAAGACTTGAAAGACTTAGAAAAACTTCTCTAATACAAACTATTATGGTTTCTTTTATAGACAAGAAACCCTAATGACTCACGAGCGTTTACAACGTACGCTCCTAATACAAACATAGACCAAGCATGCATCTAGACAAGCATGCAAATAATCATATTGTTTTACTAATAATAATGTTTTGCCTCAAACACATTCTGAGTAAACACTACATAATAGGGCGCCAACCTATCTTTCATACGGCGCTGACTTTACATACGGCGCTTATCTCTCCTACGTGGATTCGGACTTTCAGCAGAATCACGATTTCTGCTTTAACACTTCAGCTGAAGTATAACTTCAGCAGAATCCATTCTTCTTCAGCAGAAACTCTTTGGCAGAAACTTCAGCAGATCCAGTAGTTTACCGTAATTCCCAACAGCTATAATCAGTGATCGTGGTACGCATTTCTGCAATGACCAATTTGATCGAGTCATGCAAAAGTATGGTGTAACCCACCGTCTCTCTACTGCGTATCACCCCCAAACAAGTGGGCAAGTGGAAGTTTCCAACCGTGGTATAAAAAGAATTCTTGAAAGGACAGTAGGCGAAAACCGTGCATCCTTGTCGGATAAACTGGATGACGCACTTTGGGCCTTCCGTACAGCTTATAAAACACCAATCGGGTGTACTCCATACAAGCTTGTGTACGGAAAGGCATGTCATCTGCCGATTGAGCTTGAGCACAAAGCATATTGGGCCTTGAAACATGCAAACTTCGATATTCAGACAACTGGTGATCACAGAAAAGTTCAAATGAATGAACTAAATGAACTCCGTGATCAAGCATACGAGAACTCTTTGATCTATAAACAAAAGACAAAGAAGATTCATGACTCCAAAATCAAGAACCGCGTTTTCAACGTCGGTGATCGAGTCCTTCTTTTCAATTCAAGATTGAAGATATTCTCGGGAAAGCTCAAGTCCCGTTGGTCTGGTCCATTTACTATTGCCAAGGTTTATCCTTATGGTACTATTGAGTTATCTCAACCCGATGGTCCAAATTATAAAGTGAATGGTCATCGATTAAAGCACTATTTTGGAGAGGACATTCCACCTGTGGTTGTCCCGGATCTACAAACTTTCCCCTTGAACCAATGAATGCGGGGATCGAGTCAAGCTAGCGACTCGGTAATCAAAAACAGTAGCACACCATATGGGTTTTCACTCATATTTCTGATTTATTTCTACTTTCTACCACCCTAGTGTGGGGGAGTTGCCCCCCGCTATTGTATATAAGTTTTCTATTTAAAAAAAAATGTGTATATATCAAAAATAAAATAATGGCCGTAGTATTTCCCTTTTACGTTCTATGTTTCGGCATAACAGCCGGTACTTTGAATATTGAGGGCAATATTCATTTCTAGTGTGGGGGGGAATTCTCACGAATTTTATCATGTAATTATTCCACCCAATTCCCCCGTTTTTGGCCAAAATTTTTTTTTGGAGTAAGTGTTCTGCACTTACTCAGCAAATGGTAATCAGTCCGCCATGTCTAACCCACATAAGGATTGGCTAATCCAGGAGCAAACGGCTCTTGGTAAAGATATCTCAAATCCGTTGACGGCTTGCAATTTGCCCAAAATTGTATGGTGTTCAGCTCACCATATCTTTGATTAGTGAAGATTTGGCTAGCCCGCAAGTTTATGGCTTGTGGTAAAGGCAGTTAGAAAACCATAATTGGTAATCGACTCACCAAAGATATTTTATCTAAGAGTTGGCTAGTCCAGAAGCAAACGGCTTCTGGTAAAGACAAATCAAAACCGTTGAAAGCTGGTGATTTGCTCAAAATCATTTGGTTATCATTGTACCAAGGTTCTTACTTGAACTTAAACAATTGGCTACTCCAGAAGTAATGGCTTTTGGTAAAGAGATGAAATCCATTAAGTTTTTTTTCAAAAGATTGCTAGGGACTAGCAATATCTTAGTGTGGGGGATTGATGAGTGTGCAAATACTCATCATTTTTGTACCTTTTAATCTGCAAAAACATCTGAAAACACTCAGAAATGCATCAAAATGATAAAAATATCACAAATAAGTGTTTTATGTGTTTTAAATGCAAAAATACCAAAATCAGGTGAAAAACTATCAAGTTTGCATAATTGGCAGTTTTAGTCCCCCAAGTTTCAAAAATTGTCAAAACTAGTCCCTGGTCATTCCAAAACTTATAAAAAGTCATAAAAGTCCCTAGGGATTCACAAGTTGTAAGAAATTGTCCTTTGAAGTTTAAAAATCACAATTTACAGCTTTGGTCCCTCAACTTTACAAAAGTGTCAAAATCAGTCCCTGGGTGTTTAAAAATAGAAATTATTCAAACTACACCCTTGTACTATTTAAATGTGGCATATTTGGTCATTATATGATAAGTTTTGAGAAAATTACAAGTTTGGTCCCTAGAGTTACAAAGTTGGCAGTTTTGGTCCTTGGATTTATAAAAATGGAATTTTATGCAATAGTGGTCCTTGTACTATTAAAGATTGCCAAGTTTGGTCCTTGTGTTAACTTTGTAAAAATGGCAGGATAGGTCCTTGAAAAATCAGCAAATTACATGAATGGTCCTTGTGCTTAATCTAAACCAAACGGACCCTTGTATTATTAAATACCCAAAACCAAACCCAGCTGAGCCCAAATCCAAGCCCAACCCCAGCTTAATAATTAAAAAACGGGTCAAACCCATTTAACGCGCGCCAAAACAAGCATCACTGTTCACCTTCCTCTTCCTCAACTGAAAACCAAAACCATAGCTGTTTTCTCCACCTTTCCACCTCACCACCACCTTTCCACCTATCTACCCACTCCCCTAACACCTCCACAATCTCCCAAATTGCATTAAATGCATAAAACCTGCTCAAAGGAATTTTGGCGCCAAAATTCCACATGGACGAATTTGATGAATTGTGAAGATCCAATGGTTCAAATGAAGTGGGAAAGTCTCAGAGATGTCGACAGAGTCTAAAAAGATCATTATAAAGAGGAATGGAGCAATGTGAACAAGTATCTAGTGTAAATTAGTTTACTTTATGTCGATTTAGTTAATTTTAAAATTCCAGTGTATGTTTAAGCTTTAAAGCACTTTGTTTAAGTATTTCAGTGTATTATACATCTTTATCAATAATCAATTTCAAATTTTCAGTATCATTTTCAGTTTATGCAATTTTCATGTCAAAAATCTCATGTTATCTTAAAGTTGTTTGTAGCTGTTGTTTTGGACTCAGTAAGCTCATATAAGCTCCTAGATAGCTTGTTTAAGCTATTAGAAACCTTTAAAACTCAATTTAGTATCAAAAAGAAAAATTACCAAAAATACCAAAAAAATTAGTGAAAAATAAAAAATCCATGGAGATGGTTATCATAGCTGGAGCAGGGTAAATACTGGATTGCCCTTGGGTTAGAAGCTTTGTGGAAAGCTATTAGGAGTGGTCTTAATCACAGTTTCATGGTCTTTGGCTAGAAAGCAGTTGTAAGCCCTTTTTAAGCAATTCTTGCATTTAACTGTATAAGTAACTTCAAGCTTAGATCTTTGTCTTTTTATGTTATTGAGTTGTAGTTAAATAGAATTATACAATAAAACAGTTTGCATGTTCTCTAGAATTTGTAGTTGTTAAAATTCTTAGTTTAATAGTTATATTAGCATAATTGTCATTTCTCAGATTTATGATGTTATTGTTGTTGTTTAATGTTTTTTTAGTCTCATGTTATGATAATACAAAGTTTTGAATCAGTTGCATAGTCTCAAATTGTGAAATCCTTTGGAAATCACAAGTTCACAGTTTTTAAAGGTTGTTTGGATTTGGTGATTAAGTAGTATTCCAGTGTATGCTTGTTATTGTTTGTGGTTGCTTTATATCATGTTAGCATCTAATAGCTCAGTACAACCATAAAAACCATTCCTCATTTGATAAAAAGTCAAAATAACCTTTAATCTCACACCATTAGTTAACTGTTAGGATTAAGACTCTAAATTTCATCATAGTAGCTTATAACTTGGTACTCTAGCTTAAATCCATCTTATTACAGCTTAATATAACATAATTAGTGAATAGAGTTGATTCGAAGTTCATAATAGTCAACTTCTTAGTGTAACTTAAAAAGTCAAAAATCTCACTTAGACAGTTTTTGAATAAACTAGATAATTTTATATAGGATTTAATATTAGCTTTCAAGATTTGAGGTTTTGGAATATTAAAATATAACTACTCATCTTTATCATAGTATTTTTTATATTTTCTAATTAGCTTATTTAACAGCTTATTTCTTAGCTTCTTTTGAGTACTTTTTCAAAAAGGTGCCCTGTGCACAGTTTTGCATACTTTTTCACAAGCTCATCAAGAGCTTATTAGTGAGACTCAGCTTGTGAATCTTAGTTTTTTGGAAAGCTAATCTACCCATCTCAAAATTCCAAGCTTAAGTTTTTACTTTCTAGCTTATTTGGTAGGGCTGCAATAAGCTTTTAACTTTTCCCATTTCTGTGTACACATAACAATCAGTGTTTTACCAGCTTTTTCTCAAGCTTATAGCAAGCTTATTAGTGGGCCCCATTGTGAGAACCTTGGCTTTTTGGAAACCCAAATAAGCCAGCTTCTTATATCAAGGCTTATTTTTGGCTTTGGAGCTTTTGCCCCTAGCTTAATCTTGCTTCCAAAATCTGTGTAGGCCTGTTTGGTTTCTTAGTTTAGTGAAAGTGCTTATTTGCTTATTAAAAGATTATCAGTATGATTCTCTGTGCCTTTAACTTAATATAAGTAGCTTTAGCTTGTTTGTAGCTTATTTCACCTTTGGTTCCAGTTTGTAAGCTTGTTTGAGCTTAAATACATCAAAATAAGCTCATAAGCTCACTGTTAAGCCAATAAGCCTTCAAACAGCTTATTTTCAAGTTTCAAAATTTTTGTTTTCATAAAAGTTGCATATTATCAGTAGTTAAATAGTTTTGAAAAAGAAAAATCACAAAAACATCATTTTAAAAATAGTGATAGCGTTTATTTAATAGAAATTAGCTTTTTAAATTTTTCTTTTCAGCTTATTATTAAGAAAATTCTGTTTTTATAATTTTTTTAGCTTTCTGTCATCATAGGATATTTATAAAAAAAATTTCATAATTTTCTTAGTTTGTTTAGTATTTATTAGAATTTAAAATAGTTAAAAGTATTAAATAATTAATAATAAATAAATAAAAAAAACATAAAAAATATATTTTCAGTTTTAAAATTAGTTTTATAATATTTTAGATTTTTCTAAGTTATAAGTTTATTTTTCCAGGTTAATTTTATATTTTCTTGTATTTAAGTGTATTTTAAATAATTAATAAATAGTAATTAATTAATAATAAATAGATAAAAAGTGTAATAAATATATTTTCAGTTTTAAAATAAGTTTTATAATATTTTAGATTTTTCTAAATCATAATTTCATTTTTCTAGTTTTATTTCACATTTTCTTATATTTTAGAATATTATTAAATAGTTAAAAATAGTTTTTAATTAATAATAATTAGATAAATAGTCAAAAAAAATAATTTTATTTTTCTAATAATTTTCTTTTATTATTAGAATTGTAAAAATATCATTTTCATATTTGTAGGTCTTTTATTTCTTAAAACTCACGTTTTATTTTATACGTTTACATAATTTAATAAACGTACGTGTTTACGTTTGTTTAATCTGATTGTTGTGCTTTATAGTTCTGTATTCAAATACAATTCCAATCAATCAGTAGTGTAGTTATCAATCAAAATCCTTACTGATCATTATCCTTAGTGATCATTCGACATCTGAACGTTTTTAAGCACCATTAATCCTCCGTGGGGCTTAACGACCCGGGAATCCACTATATTCCAAGGGAAATTGCATTGGTTTTAGACTGTTTGAATTTTATTACGGTTGACCTTTCACAAGTGGTTGGCTTGTGTAATAAACTTGACGGTTGGGACTCAATCACTCGGATATTTAGTTCTTCAAAGCGAGTTGCTTTGTTACTGGATGCGAGTTGTTATATGCGACTTAGCTATTTAGCGAGTTAAGCTTTTAAGCGACTTGGTGGTTAAGCGAGTTGTGTCTGTTTGCGACTTGCTATTAAGCGAGTTGATTCCTAAAGCGACTTGTTTCTTTAAGTTAGTTGATTGTGTTGCGAGTTGATACTAAAGCGAGTTGGCTATTTAGCGACTTGTTTCACTAAGCGAGTTGATTGTGTTGCGAGTTGATAACTAATGCGACTTGGCTATTTAGCGAGTTGATTCCTTAAGCGACTTGTTCCTTTGAGCGAGTTAGTTGTTTAGCGAGTTGATTACTAAGGGATTTGAGTGTTTTGCTACTTGTCTATTTAGACTTGTTACTTCTTCGTGATACATTCTTACGGTTGTTCTTTTGGTTTAGTAAAATCCCGTGAAAGAATCAATTTCCCGGTTTAATCAAAGAATAGTAAAATCCCTTAGAACTTGTAATCATGGCAAACATCTTTCCTACTATTGTTTCTTCCGTAGCTGAGGACGTTCAAGCAGCAGGGTCAGATACACGTCCACCTATGCTTGACAGAACTGACTACGACTCATGGGCACAACGAATCCGATTATACTGTTTGGGAAAAGAAAACAGAGTCAACATTCTCAAGTCAATTGATGAAGGACCTTATCAGATTGAGACTACTAGAGACTTAATTGATACAGCTGCAGATGGAACAATGATCTATGGAATAGACGGACCAAAGATGTATGATGAGCTCAATGATAAGGAGAAAAAGAGATTTGATGCAGATATCAGGGCTTCTAATATTATACTTCAAGGTCTTCCAAAAGGCATCTACAAGCTTATTAATCACAACACTGAAGCAAAGGCTGTATGGGATAATGTCAAGATGCTTCTTTTTGGTTCTGAATTAACTATGGAAGACATAGAATCACAATTCTATGATGAATTTGAGCACTTCAAGATGAAACCAGATGAGAGTGTCTATGAGTATTATGTGAGATTCCACAAGCTTGTTAATGACATGAGGAACATCAGAATGACTATGCCAAACATTCAGCTGAACTCAAAGTTTGTGAACAACATGAATCCCGAATGGCACAAGTTTGTCACCTCTGTGAAACTAACTAAAGGATTGAAGAATACAAACTATGAGCAACTCTATGCTTTCCTTCTTCAGAATGAGAGACATGCTATGTTTGAGAAAAGGATTCTGGAGCAATTCAAAACCAATCAGGGAGAATCACGCTCACCAAATGATTCAACTGCCTTCTACTCAAACATTGAAATTACCACCAAAGCATCTCAAGTTATACCCATGGGTAATGGTAATCACAAACTCATTCCTGATCCAATGTTCAAACAAGCTGATGCTGATGTACACGTCGGAAACTTCATTAATCAACTGGCTCTCATGATTAGTCAAAACATGAACTCTCTCCCACACACCAACAACAACCTCAAAACATCATCCAATCCACACAATCAAGCCACTGTCAGAGATGGGAAGGTTATGGTACAACCAGTTCAAGAAAGGCAGTATGAACAAGGGAGAGGTGGAGCTGGTAGAGGATATGTGGCAAATCAGAATAGGGGAAGGAATGGAAATCAAGGACAAGCAAAGCCGATCAAGTGTTACAACTGTGGTGGTGAGGGACATATTGCAAGGAACTGCACATCGCCAAAACGCCCTCAGAATGTAGAGTACTTCAGGGATAAGATGTTGCTTGTGCAAGCTCAAGATAATGGTGCAGCTTTGGATGAAGAGGAGTTGTTGTTTCTTGCTGAGGGAAATGCCAAGACATATGATGCAGATGTGGATGAGCAGCCAATTCAGGAGATAGGCCACAAGCATCAGAATGCCTTTCAAGTCGCTGATTGTGATGCATACGACTCTGACGTTGATGATGAACCTACTGCACAAACAATTTTCATGGCTAGCATTTCTCCAATGGTCCCTTCTAAAGCCTCTTCATCACCACAAGCTTTTCCATCCAAATAAAAAATCATTTCTGAGGTATTAAAACTATACGATGATGCTGATGTGCAAAAGATGCATAACAAAGTACAATCAACTGAAACTATTGAGTCAGATATTGAAAATATGGGTAATATCAACGTTGTCCCATATGATCAATATGTGAAACAAAGTGAAAGTGAGAGTGTACCAAGTGATACATCTTCTGCAGTCAATGATGACTATGTTTTTGATGAATACACTGCATGTGCCCCTGATGATTCTGTTATCTCTGAACTTAATGCCTATAAAGAACGAGTTGCCATTTATGAACAACGTGCTAAGTTTGAGTTAACCACCCGTGAGCAGGAAATGGATGACCAAATGCGTACAACTATTAGAAAAAGTAAGTTTAGATAAGAAGTATTAAAACAAGAGTTAAACTCCTTACAAGAAAAGCTTTCTAAAACTGCTAAGCAAAAACAAGAACTTCAAGAAAATGTTAAAATGCTTAAGCCAGAATTCAGTGCTAAGAAAATGTTAAAATACCATTTAGACTGCTCACTTAATCACTAAGCACATAGTTTTAAGTGATAAGCATAGTACTCCCCTTGTTAAGGAACCAAATCCAGAGGTTATTAAAAAGGCTAGAGCTGCCCATAATATAATCTATGATGGTAATGAGATTCTTAAACCTAGACAGAAACCTAGTTGCGTTGAGTGCACTGAGGAAGATAGAACATTAGATGATGCATCTAGGGAGAAAATGAATAAGAAGCTTGATGATCCTGAATGTAAAAAGAATAACATAACGATCAAACCCCATGATTACAAGAAGGAAAACTGGATTTCCTTGAACAAGTTTAAGCCTCAAACGTTGTTAACTCCCGAACAAGTGTTCTGGAAAAAGGATTTAGATAAGCAAAAAGCAGAGAATCTTTTTGTTACAAACCCTTCCCTTAGGAAAATGCCTTCAGCTACTGTGTATCATCCTAATACACCAATGCATCTAGTCCCTAGAACTATTGCCACTAAAAGCAAGACCTTAATCAGTCAATATGTCATCTTCCGATTATTTGTTGACTTTGAGAAAACTTGTAAGAAAAGGATCACACCCACTGGGATAATAGAAGGGGAAAGGGGTTTTGAGCAAACTAAAGAATGCTATTTAACTGAGGTCATGCCTTTCTTTAAACAACTAAAAGATCAATTTGAGAGTCTTAAAAAGGGGATGGATTCAGATATTAAAGAAATGGAAAAGGAATTTGATGCAATGATAGTTGAGGTTAGTGACTATGAGCATGAATTAAATTATAATGAGATTGAGAGGAAGAACTTGCACACATTAAATGAGAATCTTATTTCTGAATGTATTGCTCAAGATGTGTTTTACACTGCTACAAATCACTCCATTACTGCTTCTCGATTTCATGAATTACCTATTGCATTGAAAGTTTCCCATGATCGTGTCATTGAGCTTGAAAACAAAAACTCAGAACTTAGTGAGAAAATTGATCGAGATGATCACGATAATTTGGTAAAACATCTTTCTAAACTAGAAGTTGAACATTTTGATTTGCAACTAAAATATCAACATCTTAAAGAAAATGTTAAAACCTCAAATATCAAGACATCCTCAGATGTTCCAGAGTTTGATGCAGTTTTTCAGATAAATAAACGTGATGAACAGATTCAAGCTCATTGTTGCACGATTAGAAAGTTGAAAGCCCAAATTTCTCAATTAAAGGGTGAAAAGAACAATGTGACTGGCTCCCAAATGCCTCCTCCTTTAGATTCTCAGTATTCTCAAACTTTTCATCTTCAAAACTTAGTAAACGCTTTACAAAAGGAAAACGAAAGCTTTCTAGAAGAAAATGAAAAAGTTAAACGTCACTTTAAAGAGTTATATGATTCAATGAAAGTCACTCGTGACAAAAACAACGAAAACATAACTTCTTTACAAAAGGAAATTGAGAATCTAAGGGGTCGGGAAAAAGGGAAACTGCCACTTGTTTTTACTGAGAATGTCGCTTCAAAGTCATCCTCTGACTGCAAATATACTGTGACTGTTAAATACATTCCTCCTCATCTTAGGAATAATGAACTTGTGTTTCACAACTACTGTGCTCACCATAAGGATAGTCTAGAATGTCTCCGTGAGATTGTAGAGGAGGATTACCTAAATAAGCCTATTGATAGAGAAATTAGGTTTGCGTGCATTCAGGCCAAACGATCTCAGGAACTGCTAGAATGCTTAATTGCAACATGTCCTAAATCCTTAGGTGCGAAAGGTAAAGCTGTGATGCCTTGTTCTATGCCTAGTGCCAAGCATACAAACCATTCTATACCCAGTTTTAAGAAAGTGAACACTAATGTGCCTTCGAGTAGTTCAGATCCGTGCACATCTAGTTCAGGAATGCAAAAGGTAGATCAACCAACTAATGTTCCCATAATTCCCTCTACATGAGTAATCAATGACATTAAAGCAAGCGGGTCAAAGCCTCCAGGCAATACCAAGCAAGATAGAACCTCGCAAGCTAAGAATGCACACTGGAAGAGAGTAGAAGACCAACCTAGGAACTATAAGTTTGAGTTGAATAAAACGAATCGTTTTGATTCTAGTATTAGCCATAGGCGTACTGTAATTAATTTGAATTCTGATTCTATCTGCAAACCATGTAATGATGTCTGCTTGAATTCTGTTGCTAATCATGAATGTGGTGTGAATGTTTTGTCTAATGCTGTCAATTGCCCCGTGAAAATTGTTAATGCTAAAAATCATGCTATGAAGGCTAAAAGGCAAAGACGTAAGAAAGTTAGAAAATAGTGGAAACCCACAGGAAGAACATTTAGTAAGATAGGATATCGATGGATACCTTTTGGTCAAAAGGCTAATCAGTCTTGTCCTCAATCTGCTAAGACAATGCCCACTAGAAAATGGATGCCTACTAATAGAACTATTCTTTTAAGAAGTGAACATATTTTGAATAGGTCAAATACGGACACCAGCATTGCATCTATTCCTGATGATTCCATTGCTTCTATTTCTAATATGAATGCTTCTATTTCTGATGTGGGTGTTCCAATCACTGTTACTAACAAAATGGAACCCATTCTTGCATGGGGATCCCAATTATCCAGTTATCCATTCTTGTCTGTGTTCAACTGCAGATCGTTCAAATCGTTATGTGGTACCTGGACTCAGGCTGTTCCAAGCATATGACTGAAGACCAGTCGCCGCTCATGAACTTCGTGAGAAAATTCATCGGGACAGTTAGATTCGGCAACGATAATTTCGGTGCAATTATGGGTTATGGAGATTATGTTGTTGGTGATAGTGTTATCTCTAGGGTATATTATGTGGAAGGTATTGGTCATAACCTGTTCTCTGTTGGTCAATTCTGTGATTCTGATCTAGAATTCGCCTTTAGAAAACACACTTGTTTCGTTAGAGAACTTGATGGTAAAGAACTTCTCAAAGGAACTTGTGGTTCAAACCTATACACCATCTCTATCGATGACATGATGAAGTCTTCTCCAATCTGCTTGCTGTCAAAGGCTTCAAAAACAAAGTCTTGGTTATGGCATCGTCGTCTAAATCACTTGAACTTCGGCACCATCAACAACCTTTCCAGAAAGGATCTTGTCAGAGGCTTACCCAGATTAAAATATGAAAAAGATCATCTTTGTTCAGCTTGTCAATTGGGAAAAAGCACGAAATATGCCCACAAACCAAAACCAACAAACTCTGTAATGGAAGTTCTTCATACCCTTCATGTGGATCTGTGCGGCCTAATGAGAGTGCAAACTATTAATGGGAAGAGATATGTGCTAGTAGTGGTTGATGACTACTCCCGATTCACTTGGGTTAAGTTTTTGAGGACAAAGGACGAAACTCCAGATGTCATCATTAAACTCATAAAACAACTTCAGATTCGACTCAACAAAATGGTTCGAATCGTCCGAACTTACAATGGAACTGAGTTTGTTAATAAAGTACTCAATGAATTTTATGAAAATGTTGGAATCAGTCCTCAAAGAAGTGTTCCTCGAACTCCTCAACAGAACAGTGTAGTTGAAAGACGAAATCGAACTCTTGTAGAACCTGCAAGAACAATGTTGATTTACTCAAAGGTTCCAATGCTTCTATGGGCTGAAGCTATTGCCACTGCATGTTACACTCAAAATCGATCTCTAATTCACACATCTCATGGAAAGACTCCTTATGAACTTGTCCATAATCGAAAACCTGATCTATCATACCTTCGTGTGTTTGGTGCTTTATGTTATCCAACTAATGAAGGTCAAGATTTAGGTAAATTGAAAGCTAAAGCGGACATTGGAGTATTTGTTGGATATGCACCAAGCAGAAAAGGTTACCGAATCTACAACAAGAGAACCCGAAATATCATGGAAACAATTCACGTTACGTTTGATGAGCTGACCGGTCAAATGGCTCCTGGACAATCCAGTTCTGGACCCACACTTCAAAACAGTCCCATTGGTTCATCCCTTGTACCAAATCCCTATCCAGCAGCTCCATATGTACCTCCAACTGAAGATGATTTAAAGAAATTGTTTGATCCAATGTTCGATGAACACTATGAACCAAATGCTGATGAAATGTCAAATCCATCAACAGAGGCTGCTCCTATCCCTGTGAATGAAGCCAACTCTTCAGTCTCAATATCATTAAGTCAAGAAGCGCCTGCTGCTGATCACTCTGTCTCATCAACAAATCATCAATCTTCAAATGTACATCATGGAACTGTTTCTGGCATCAATGATGAAGTTAATCCCTTTGCTACTCCTGAAGATGCTCCATTCGAAAACATATTTGCTCCTGAATCATCATCAGAACCATCTTCTTCAGGAGACATCGACTCTGCTACGTCAGTCCCTCAACAACAGCCACATGAACACCTCAGAAAATGGACTCTTGATCATCCATTGGATAACATCATTGGAAATCCCTCTCGTCCAGTATCCACATGGAAAAAACTTGCAACCGATGCCATATGGTGCTTCTTCAACTCCGTACTCTCTAAGATCGAACCAAAAGATGTTAAAACTACCATGAATGAAGACAGCTGGTTCAATGCCATACAAGAAGAAATTCATGAGTTTGATTGACTTGATGTATGGGAATTAGTACCTGCTCCAGATTGTGCTATGATCATTGCTCTAAAATGGATCTTCAAAGTGAAACTTGATGAGCATGGTGATGTCCTAAAGAACAAGGCTCGATTGGTGGCTAAAGGATACCGACAAGAGGAGGGTATTGACTTTGAAGAATCATTTGCTCCTGTTGCTTGTATCGAGGCAATCAGAATCTTCTTGGCTAATGCTGCTAGTAAGAACATGGTAGTCTATCAGATGGATGTAAAGACGACGTTTCTTAACGGAGATCTTAAAGAAGTCGTATACGTCAGCCAACCTGAAGGCTTTGTGAATCCAGAGCATCCTACTCACGTTTATCGTTTGAAGAAGGCTCTTTACGGTTTAAAGCAAGCTCCAAGGGCATGGTATGATACGCTATCAAAGTTTCTTCTATCTACCGGATTCAGCAAAGGAGCAGTTGATCCAACGTTGTTCACCAGGAAGTCAGGAAAACATTTAATTCACGTTCAAATTTATGTTGATGATATCATCTTTGCCTCGACTGACCCCAATGAGTGTGATCGTTTTTCAAATGAAATGGGTTCTAAATTTTAAATGTCAATGATGGGACAAATGCCATTTTTCTTGGGATTACAAATTTCACAAAGTCCTGGAGGAATTTTTATAAATCAATCTAAATATGCAAATGAGATTTTAAAGAAATTTGGATTTGATTCTAGTGACCCTGTTGACACTCCCATGATTGAGCGTACTAAACTGGATGAGGACCACTCAGGGATCATGGTAGACCCAACGAAATATCGTAGCATGATCGGATCCCTGATGTACCTCACAACCAGTAGACCTGATATTCTGTTCGCTGTATGCATGTGTGCTAGATACCAGGCTAAGCCTACCAAAAAGCACCTTGAAGCGGTTAAACGGGTCTTTCGGTACCTTCAAGGAACCATCAACATGGGACTTTGGTACCCAAAGGACACCGGTATGTCACTAACAGCATATGTAGATGCAGATCATGCAGGGTGTCAAGATACTCGTCGAAGTACGTCTGGAGGTGCTCAGTTTTTGGGTGATAAGCTTGTGAGCTGGTCGTCAAAGAAGCAAATGAGTACTTCTATTTCTTCTACAGAGGCTGAATACATAGCCATGTCATCCTGTTGTGCTCAAATCCTATGGATGAGATCTCAATTAACTGACTATGGCTTTGAATTCAACAAAATCCCTTTGTACTGTGATAATAAAAGTGCTATTGCTCTCTCATGCAACAACGTTCAACACTCAAGAGCAAAGCATATCGACATTCGACATCATTTCATCAGGGAACAAGTGGAAAAAGGAGTGGTGGAACTCTATTTTGTGAGGACTGAATACCAATTAGCAGACATCTTTAACAAAGCTCTTCCCAGAGAACGCTTTGAGTTTATCCTTCCACGTCTTGGCTTAAAGAGTTTACAACCGGAAACTCTCAAGCGTCTTCAAGAGGTAGACGAGGAGTAAAGGTCTTTATTCATCTATCTCCTGTATATATTTATTCAAAAAGCAAAATACAAAACTTGAAAAACCCTCAAAAAGAAAATATAAAAATATAAAATTTTCAAAATCCATTAAAATTAGAAAATCTTGAAAAATTCCAAAAATATTGTTATTTTGTCATGTTTTTCCTTATTCGATATCATCTACGGACTTTGTGTTGACATTTAAAGAATGTCACGGGTTTTTAGATGTTCTTTGAATGCACATAGTTTTTGTAAAAAAAAATGAGGCGGAGAAAAATGGTGGTTTATTGTCATTTCAGGCAGTAACCCGTTTTTAAAGTAAAGAACAGAGCCATGCTTTATCTTATTTTCCAAATCTCATGCTCTGATTCTTAAAACAGAGGTTTGTCATCTAAAAGACAAATGCTTATCCTTCCAAATATTTTTCCGTCTAATGATTCTTCTGAAAAATATTTGCTATCTTTTGAAAACTTAATTGCTTTGAAAATTCCTCGTACTCTACTACTCGTGTAAATCATTTGTGCTTTTCATCTGTCAAAATCTCTATCTCTCAATCAACAACATGTGTCATTGATTGAGGGGGAGAATGATTTTATTCGAATTAAAAAGGTTATTTTTCAAACATATGGCACCTAAATGAGCAAGGTTTATTGTTGAAAAATCAAAAGGAATTATGTTTTATACAGTTGATTCAAAACCTTTGCTAATATTATGTTTTCAAATGACAATCATGCATGTTTATTCAATGGAGTTTAAAGTCTCAAATTCTGATCCTTATCAGTTAAAACATTTTCATAATCAAGTCACAATTCTCCTTAAAAAAAGCTTTCAAACTCAATTTAAATCTACAGAGATCACAAATCTCAAATGATTTGATAAGTGTGATCGGGGGGAGAATTTGTAATTTAAATTGGATTAAAACTGATAACTCGGTAAATGGTTTTATAAGGATGTACAAGCTCTCCTTCCCACATGTGCCAAACGATTTCAAATTTTCTATGCACATGTTGAGAGGGAGCATCTATCTGAAACCACAAAAAATTTGAAACGTGATCAATCTATGTCAATGTGCAGTCTTTTCCTAATATGTGCAAAACATTTTCAACAATCTACGCATATATTGAGGGGGAAAATTTTTGAAAACCTCATCCTTCCCCAATATGCTCTATCTACTTGATTTAATCTGGGAAGTGATGTTGATATCTTTTAGAAAATGGTAATCAAAGAAGTTAATTCTTCCTCTTGCCTCCGTGTGCTAATACAATTTCAAATATATGTAGCACATGTTGAGGGGGAGCTCTTGTTCTAAAAATATCAAAAACAATTCAGGTACAAAATGCTTTGATAATATATCACAAGTATCTGGATTGAGTTTAAAATGGTTTTCAATTGGTTCCAATGGCAGATGAACAATACCAAATAGACCGACCAACTTTACTTTATGTATGGTGATATAAGGACGATAAGGTTAGATATTTGTTCCCATGATCCGCCAGAACTGGAGGGATCTACCCAGAGACAATCCACTAGTTAGTGTGGAAGTCCTTAGGTATATTGAAAAAAGGAGAAAAGTGAGATATGGGAAGGGTGCGGACTGAGACTGAGCTAGTACTGGAATAAACCCAACAAGGTTCTAGTTATGAAGTCTCGGTAAGCACTGAAGGGGTTGAAGAATGAAAAAGAATTGAATGAGAAAAGGGTGAAAACAAATAGCCCTCCAATTATTCAACCTTAGGGCAGATACCGGGTTCAATTCATATGCTACTGGTGGTTACCAAGGTAACATCGGTATTGAAGACAAGACGTCATGGACCCAGTGACGCACTGCACTTCAACTTCCCAAACTACTCAAGTTCCTCTTAAAAGGATTTGTTTCATTCTCATGGGGAACCGACATTATCTATCGACTTTCTCTTAGAGATTTTTGATATTGAAGAAGGAAACTCTCTCCATAGTCTCCGATATAGGATCCAAATATGCACAATTGAGTCTAGAGCCACGAGATCATCTATAAATCTCATTAGGACACTTTCAATGAAGACTCTCTGTTTCACACAATGTGGAAAGAGAGATTATATCTTGAGTCCTACGCATTATCCTTGTGGTATTGCCAGAACATCTGAGTGATATGCAAACATATTAACAATGAAGATGGAAAGCCTTCTGGAGCCAACATCAAACAAGCTCCTGGTAGGTGGCATGTGCGATCTATTAAATAGATCAACCATGTGACAACTGAACAGAAACAATGGAGCGATTCCATCTTTTGAATCAATCCTGGTTCAGGTTAAGGATTGATGGATACCTTTGAAAAACCTGTCGTTGTGCTTAAAAACTCTTTTCTTTAGCACATCGACTGTGTACTTATATTTCAATTTAAAGGTGTTTAAAAATTGATAATTGATTTTCATTAAAACCTTCGTTGTATTGCAAAAACAATTTCTATTGAGCGATACACGATTGTTTTTCAAATCTCTTTTTATCAATCAGTGAATCTCAATTCGCTGGTTCACTCACTCCGTGTTGTCTTCTTTGAGACGTTCCAGTTTGAGAACAGCTAGAGCAGCTGCGAAACCCTGTCAAGGAAATTCTTTGGAATTATACCTGATCACAGGCAGTACGTGTACTGATCAACGGGGAACCGTGGGCCGTGTACCTCAATTCAACGAAAGTGATCAAAGACACTTTCTTGCACTTTATTGTTAGCTGTTGTATGCAGGTACGGCCGACGTTTGCAGCTGATCAGAATGAAGCAGTCAATCCATAGCCGCATGCTCACTCAACACATTCATCTCGAAAGAAATCATGATTAGTGCATCAATGGCTCTGATATTTTCACTCCATGCTTCTGCTACGCTGATGCCAATACCATATATCAATAAAAGCTTCCGCTACTCTGATAAGAATACATCATGATCCAGAATGTGAGCATGCCGGTCTGTTTGTCACAACTTCACATAATACCAACACCACAATGGAAGAGTCAAAGATTTATGTCAGCTGATGATCTCAATGATGGCTCAAAACTCATCATCACGTGGATAAGTTAAAGACCTCCTCTTGAATTATCCAAACATGCAAAACATGAAGAATCAAAGACTACGAGCTACTGAGCAAAGGACTTAATCAAGAATCCTCGAGCAATCTAATGTAATATCAGTTTGTATTCATTGTAATTTGAGGTGACCTCCCTTAGGGGGAGATTGTTAGGAATTAGAAAATTCAGTCATTAAAGAGTCGGTCACCTCAAGTATATGTATTCGTTAGAAAGCTCGTAGCCGTAGTCTAGTTATATTATTAAGTTGTTTGTCTTGTAACACCGTGGAGGACGGACGGTTCTTTACCCACTGTATGCCTGATCCACAGCCCGTAGGTGGCGTTTGTTTGTAACAAACTATAAATACCCTCTACCTCCCAAGGTAGAGGGTTGGAGCTTCAATACCATTTTTATTTGTTTCACATAATTCCCAACTCTCTTCCCCTTCTCTCTCTAGAACTTTCTCTCTCTAAACTTTGTTAACGCCCCACATGGTTATGGTTTAATGTGTTTGTGAAATCCTATATCTTACAAAACGTGATGAACAAGTTCGAGCTCATTGCAACACAATCAAAAAGCTGAATGCTCAAATTTCCCAATTGAAGGGTAAAATGAGTGAAGTGATTGGCTCCCACATGCCTCCTCCTTTAGATTCTCAGAGTTCTCAAAATTTCCATCTTCAAAACCTCATTGATGTATTACAACATGAAAATGAGTGTTTTCTAGCAGAAAATAAAAAGGTTAAATTGCATTTCAAAGAGTTACATGAATCAATTAAGGTCACTCGTGACAAGAACAATGAAAAGATAGCGTATTTGCAAAAAGAAATTGAGAATCTTAAGAGTCAGGTAAAAGGGAAAATGGCAATCACCAGTGGTGAGAATGTTGCACCAAAGGTGCCTGTTTGTACTAAATATGCTATAACTGTGAAGTATATTCCCCCTCATCTTAGGAATAATGAACTTGCATTTCAAACATATCTTTTGTACCTTAAGGATAGTCTTTAGTGTCTCCGTGAGATTATAGAAGAGGATAAGATAAAGAAACCAATCGATAATGCGATTAGGCATGCATGCTTATATGCCAAACGATCTCAAGAACTCTTAGAATGTATAATTGCAACATGTCCAAAATCTGATACTAGGAAAGATAGTATAGTTATGCCCTGTTCTATGCGTAAAGTCAAGCATGTGACCTTTGATGTGCCTCCTAGAATCTCAGATCCCAGCACTTCTAGACCAGAAATGCAGAAAGTAGTGAAACCAACTAATATTCCTATCGTTCCTTCTACATGAGTAATCAGTGACACTAAGGTTAGCGGGTCAAAGCCTCCAGGCAATACAAAGCAAGATAGGACCACGCGAGCCAAAAGTGATCAAGTGAAGAAAGTAGAAGACCACCCTAGGAATAATAAGTTTGAGTTGAATAAGATGAATCGTGTTGATTCTAGTATTAGCTATAAGCGTACTGTAATTAATTCGAATTCTTCTACTATTTGCAAAACATGTAATTAATGTTTGGTTTCTGGTAATTTTCATGAATGTGTTGTGAATGATTTGAAAAATGTTGTTAAATCTCTAGTTAAAGATGTCAGAATTGCTAAACAGGTTAAGGAAGTCTGGAAGCCTATTGGGAAAAGGTTTAGTAATTATTGGAAGCCTATAGGGAGAAAATTTAGTAATGTGGGTTATCAATGGAAACCTCTGTCTGTAAATTCAAAGTTAATGAATTTTGCCCTAAAAATTATAGATCTATGGCCACAAAGGAATGGAAGCCTACCGGTAGGATCATACCTTTAAGAAGTTGCCACACTTCACATAAGTCCACTGTCACTACTAGTCTTGCTTCCACCACTAATGATGTCATAGCTTCTAAAAATAATGTAGGTGTTCCAATTACATGTACTAACCAATCGGAACCCATTTTCTCATGGGGATCCAAAGTTTCCAGTCATCCATACTTTTCTGTATTCAAATGCAGGTCATACAAATCGTTCTATGGTATTTGGACTCAGGCTGCTCAAAGCACATGACTGGAGATCGCTCACGGCTAAAGAACTTCGTGAATAAGTTTATCGGAACTGTTAGATTTGGGAACGACCATTTTGGGGCAATTATGGGTTATGGAGACTATTTGTTTGGAGATAGTGTAATCTCCCGGGTATATTATGTGGAAGGTCTTGCTCATAATTTGTTTTTTATTGGTCAATTCTGCGACTTTGATCTTGAAGTGGCCTTCAGAAAGCACTCTTGCTTTGTTAGAGAATTAGATGGTGTTGAACTTTTAAAGGGAACTCGTGGCACTAATTTGTAAACCATCTCCATCGAAGACATGATGAAGTATTCTCCAATTTGCTTGCTGTCAAAGGCTTCTAAAACAAAGTCATGGTTATGGCATCGTCGTCTCAATTACTTGAACTTCGGCACCATCAATGATCTTTCCAGAATGGACCTCATAAGAGGCTTGCCCCGGTTAAAGTATGAAAAAGATCATCTTTGTTCAGCATGCCAATTGGGCAAAAGCACAATGTATGCCCACAAACCCAAACCTACAAATTCCAATATAGAAGTTCTTCATACCCTTCACATGGATTTGTGCGGACCCATGAGAGTGCAAACTATAAATGGGAAGAAATATGTGCTAGTCATTGTTGATGACTACTCTCGGTTTACTTGGGTTAAGTTTTTGAGGTCATAGGATGAAACTCCCGACGTCATCATTAAACTTATTAAACAGTTGCAGGTTCGGCTTAATAAAACAGTTAGAATCATCCGAGTAGACAATGGAACTGAGTTTGTGAACAAAGAACTAAGCCAGTTTTATGAAAGCATTGGAATCAGCCATCAAAGAAGTGTTCCACGTACTCCTCAACAGAACGGTGTAGTTGAAAGACGAAATCGAACTCTTACTGAAGCTGCAAGGACTATGCTAATCTATTCAAAGGCTCCAATGTTTCTCTGGGTAGAAGCCATTGCCACTACATGTTACACCCAAAACCGTTCCCTAATACATTCAACTCATGGAAAAACTCCATACGAATTAGTTCACAACAGAAAACAAGATCTGTCATTTCTTCGTATGTTTGGAGCTTTGTGTTATCCAACTAATGATGGTCAATATTTGGGAAAGTTGAAAGCTAAGGCTGATATTGGATTTTTTGTTGGTTATGCACCTAACCAGAAGGGTTACCGAATCTACGACAAAAGAACCCGAGACATTATGGAAACTATTCACGTTACGTTTGATGAGCTGACTAAGAAAATAGCTCCTGGACAATCCAGTTCTGGACCCGTATCTCAACTTTTGTCAACTGGACCCATTAGTTCAGGTCTTGTATAGAATTATTCTCCTGCAGTTCCTTATATTCCACCCTCAGAAGAAGATTTGAAGAAATTGTTCGACCCAATGTTTGATGAATACTATGAGCCTCCAGCTAATGGTAATTCTGCTCCACCAACTGTAGTTGCTCCTGTTCCAACCAATAATCCATTTCGATGTCTCTATCACAAGAAGCACCAGTTGCCAATCATTCATCATCATCTTCGAATCCTCAATCATCTTATGTGCATCAAGGAAATGCAGCTGCGAATTCTTTTGGAGACAACCCCTTTGCAACTCCTGAAGATGCTCCGTTTGAAAACATAATTTCCCTTGACCCACACCAGAAACATCTTTACCAGGGGATCCTAACTCTTCTACATTGTTTCTTACCAACAACCACATGAACATCTCAGAAAATGGACACATGATCATCCATTGGATAATATCATTGGGAATCCTTCTCGTCCAGTATCTACTCGTAAACAACTTGCCACTGATGCCTTATGGTGCTTCTTCAACTTGATACTATCAAAGATCGAACCAAAAGATGTCAAAACAGCAATGTCTAAAGACAGGTAGTTTAGTGCTATGCAAGAGGAAATCCATGAGTTCGATCGTCTTGATGTATGGGAATTGGTGCCTGCTCCAGATTGTGCTATGATTATTGCTCTCAAGTGGATCTTCAAAGTAAAGCTTGATGAGCACGGTGATGTTCTGAAGAATAAGGCAAGGATAGTGGTAAAGGATATCGTCAAGAGGATAGAATTGACTTTGAGGAATCATTTGCTCCAGTTGCACGATATGAGGCTATCAAAATCTTCCTGGCTAATGCTGCTAGTAAGAATATGGTGGTCTATCAGATGGATGTAAAGACTGCTTTTCTCAATGGAGATCTTAAAGAAGTGGTTTATGGTAGTCAACCCCAAAGGTTTTGTGGATCCAGAACATCCGACCCATGTCTACTGCTTGAAGAAGGCCATCTATGGTTTGAAGCAAGCTCATAGGGCATGGTACGATATGCTGTCAAAATTTCTTTTGTCAAATGGATTCAACAAATGAGCAGTTGATCCTACATTGTTCATTAGAAACTCAGGGAAACACTTAATTCACGTTCAAATCTATGTTGATGATATTATATTCGCCTCAACTGACCCTAATGAATGTGACCGATTTTCAAAGAAGATGGGCTCCAAATTTCAAATGTCAATGATGGGACAAATATCATTTTTCTTGGGATTACAAATTTCACAAAGTCCCGGAGGCATTTTTATTAGTCAATCTAAATATGCTAATGAAATTTTAAAGAAATTTGGATTTGATTCTTGTGACCCTGTTGACACCCCCATGATGGAACGAACAAATCTGGAAGAGGACCACTCAGGGATCCCCAATTGATCAAGCAAAATATCGTAGTATGATTGGATCCTTGATGTACCTCATAGCCAGTAGACCAGATATTCTGTTTGTTGTATGCATGTGTGCTAGATACCAGGCTAAGCCTACCAAAAAGCACCTTGAAGCGGTTAAACGGGTCTTTCGGTATCTTCAAGGAACCATTAACATGGGACTTTGGTATCCGAAGGACACCGGTATGTCACTAACAGCCTATGCAGATGCTCACTATGCAGGGTGTCAAGATACTCATCGAAGTACGTCAGGAGGTGCTTAGTTTTTAGGTGACAAGTTAGTGAGCTGGTCTTCAAAGAAACAAATGAGTACTTACATATCCTCTATAGAGGCTGAATACATAGCCATGTCATCATATTGTGCTCAAATCTTATGGATGAGATCCCAATTATCTGACTATGGCTTTGTATTCAACAAAGTTCCTCTGTATTGTGATAACAAAGGTGGCATAGCTCTCTACTGCAACAATGTCCAACACTCAAGAGCAAAGCACATTGATATTCAACATCATTTCATCAAGGAACAAGTGGAGAAAGGTGTGGTTGAACTGTATTTCGTAATGACTGAATATCAGTTGGCAAACATCTTCACTAAAGCTTTTCCTAGAGAACGTTTTGAGTTTATCCTCCCACGACTTGGCTTGAAGAGTCTACAACCAGAGGCACTCAAACGTCTTAAGGAGAAAGAAGAGGAGTAAAGGTGTTTCTTCATCTATCCTTTGTAAGTATTTTTTCAAAAAGCAAAATACTAAAATATAAAATTTTCAAAAACCCATAAAAATCAAAAAATCTTGAAAAATTCCAAAAATTATTGTTTCTTAAGGCACGTCTTCTGGTTTCGATAACATCTACGGACATAGGAATGTCATTCAGTAATGGCACGGGTCTTTAGATAAAGTTCGAACAGAAGTTATAAATATTATTTTCTAAAATTGTTTAAAAAAATTGAGATGGAGAAAAATGTTGGCTTACTGTCATTTCGCGCAGTAACCCGGGCCTCAAATAATGGCTTGCAGTTATTTCAGACTGTAACCCGCTTTTAAAAAAAGGAAATAGCCATGCTAATTCAATTTTACAAATCTCATGCTCTGATCCTAAAAACAAAAGTTCATAAGGAACATTTGTCGCCAAAAAGACAAATGTTTCCTCACAAATGTTTTTCCTTCTAAAGATTCTTCTGAAAAATGTTTGTCTTCTAATGAAAACAAAATTGCTTTGAAAATAACTTGAACTTAATTTTGAAAATCATCTGAATATATCGTTTGTCAAAATCTCTATCTCTCAATCAACAACTTTGGTCAATGATTGAGGGGGAAAATGATTTCAAACAATTCAAAAAATTTATTTTTCAAACAATTGGCACTTAACATAGCAAGGTCTATATTCGGTTAATCAATAAGAACATTTTATCCACAATTGGATCAAGACCAAGGCTAATGTTGTGTTTTCATTTGAAATGATACTAAAGCATAAAATTTTACATATGGTAACTGAGCATGTTTGATCAATGGAGATTAAGGTTTCAAAATTTGATCCTTATCAGTTAATTGTTTTATAAGCAAGTCACATTTCTCCTAAAAAAATAATAATTTAAATCAATTGGGATCACAAGTCTCAAAGGGTTTGAAAATTGTGATCGGGGGAGAATTTGTGATTTAAATTTGAAATAAACTGATAATTAGACAAGTGGTTTTAGAAATACAATAACAGGCACTCACACCTACATGTGTCAAATGATTTCAAATTTTCCATGCACATGACAAAGGGGAGCATTTATCTTAAACCAAAAAGGATTGAAATGTGATTGATTTGTCTCAATGTGCAGGTTCTCTCCAATATATGCAAAACTCTTTCGAATCTCAATGCACATATTGAGGGGGAGCAATTAAAAGAAAACCACATCCTCCCCAAAATGTTTTATCCAAAGTATTTAAATACTAGAATTGATCGGGGGAGTGATGATGATCACTTTAGAAAACGTCATCAAGATTTGGAGCTTTCATTTCAAATCTAACTTTCATTGGTCTCTTCCTCCATGTGCCAAAATGATTTCTAATACTTGAAGCACATGTTGAGGAGGAGCATTTCTAAAAGATAAAAAACAATTAAGTACAAAATGCTTTGATTTTATATCACAAGTACCTTGATTGATTTTTAAAATGGTTTTCAATTGGTTTCGAGGCGGAAAGAACAATACCAAAAGACCGACCAATTTACTTTATGCATTAGAGTTATAAGGATGGTTAGGTTAGTTATTCGTTCCCACGATCCCGCCAGAGCCGGAGGGATCTACCTAGGGACAATCCACTAGTTAGTGTAGAAGTCCTTAGGTATGATGTAAAAAGGAGAAAAATGAGAATATGGAAAGAGTGCCGACTGAGACAGAGCTAGGACTGGAACAAACAAAATAAGGTTCTAGTTATGAAGTCTCGGTAAGAACTGAAGGGGTTGAAGTATGGAAAGGAAATGAAAAGTAAAAAGGGTGAAAAGAAATAGCCCTCCAATAATTCAACCTTAGGGCAGAAATCGGGTTCAATTCATATGCTACTGGTGGTTACTAAAGTAACGCCGGTATTGAAGACAAGACGTCATGGACCCAGTGACGCACTGCACTAAACTTCCCAAGCCACTCAAGTTCTCTTAAAAGGACTTGTTTCATTCTCATGGGAAACCTACATTATCTATCGACTTTCTCTTAAAGATTGTTGATATTGAAGAAGGAGACCCTCTCCCTAGTCTCTGAAATAGGAAACCAAAGTGCACTACTGAGTCTAGAGCCAAGAGATCATCCATAAATCTCATTAGGACACACTATTCTTGAAGACTTGCTGTTTCACACAATGTGGAAAGTAAGATTATACATTGAGAGTCCTACGCATTATCCTTGTGGTATTTTCCAAAACATCCGAGTGATATGACAAATATTTACAATGAAGATGGAAATCCTTCTATAGCCAACATCAAACAAGATCTTGGTAGGTGACATGTGAGATCTTTACAAAAGATCAAACTTGTGACAACTGGATAGAAACAATGGGGCGATTCACTCTTGAATCAACCTTGGTCCAGGAAATGGATTGACGGATACCTTTGAAAAAAACCGGTCTTTGTGCTCAATAATGCTTTTCTCTAGTACATCGACTGTGTATTAATGTTTCAAAATAAAAGGGTATTTATGATTGAAACTTTATTTTTCTTTTAAAAACCTTCGTAGTATTGCAAAACCCTTTCTCTTAAGCAATACACGATTGTTTTTCAAATCATTTTCATCAACCAGTGAATCTCAATTCGCTGGTTCACTCACTCCGTGCTATCTACTTTGAGACGTTCCGGTTTGAGAATGGCTTGATTAGCTATGAAACCCTGTCAAGGAGATTCTTCGGAATTCTACCTGATCACACGCAGTACTTGTACTGATCAACAGAGAACCGTGGTTCTTGCAACCCCATTCAATGAAAGTGATCACAGACACTTTTGTGCGCTTTATTGCTAACTGTTGTTTGCAGGATCATCAGACGGTTGCAACTGATCAGAATTGAGAAGTCAATCCATAACTGCATGCTCACACACCACACTCACGTTTAAAGAAATCATGAAAAGTGAACGTCTACACTCTTCTGCTCTGATATCATCATAAGTCGTTTGCTTTCACTTTGAAACCATCATGCTATGCTTCCGCTACGCCAATGCAAATATCATGATTCAAAGAAGCTTCCGTAACTCTGATGGAAAGATGTCATGATCCAACAATGTGAGCATGTTGGTCCAACGTCACAAACATCACATGAAGGAAACACAAAGGATGAGTCAAGATTTACTGTGTCTAATGATCTCTAAGAAGGCTCAAAGAACAAACAATCCGTGGATCATTTAAAGACCTCCACTTGAAGTACAAAACATGCGGAACATGAAGAATCAAAAACTACGAGCTACAGAGCAAAGAACTTAATCAAGAATTCAAGAACACACAAAAATGTAATATCTGTTTGTATTTGAGGTGACCTCCCTTAGGGGGAGATTGTTAGGATTTAGAAAATCCAGTAGTTAAAGACTCGGTCACCTCAAGTATATGTATTCATTAGAAAGCTCGTAGTCGTAGTCATTTAGTAATAGTTAGTAGTTAGTTAAGTAACACCGTGGAGGACGGACGGGTCTTTACCTAGTGTATGCCTGATCCACAGCCCGTAGATGGCGTTTCATGTAAGACACTATAAATACCCTTTGCCTAGCAAGGTAAAGGGTTGGAGCTTCATAATACATTTTTCTTTATCTCAGAAGAACTTCCCAACTCTCTTCACTTTCGCTCTCTAACTCAAATCTCATTCGATTCCATGTATGCTTGATTGTGTGTTTGTGAAAACCAATATGTTACAATGATTGGTCACTCCTAGCCTATTTAGTGCTTTCTTGTCTTAAACTATAAACTAAGCCAAGCATCGGATCCGTGGTGGTATTTGTAGAAAATGAGAAAGAAGCTGAACTCGTTAAAACATTTGTTGAACCATATTTAACAAAATAAACATCAAATAAATCTTTAAAATATTTGTTAAAATAATATTTTGCATTTTTTGCAAAGAAAACGTTTTCGTGATGCAAATCCAAATCAACATAAATATTTTCGATAAGTAGTTCCACCCCGCTAATATTAAAGCATTGGTTCAATGCGGCGGCACATGTAATTACCGGTGGAATTTCTTTGAAATATTTTCTAAATTTTTCTTTCATGCTTTGAACCATATTTGCAAATAGTGGACCATTATATTCGTATTCGCCTAATTTTGAACACATCATATAAATTTGCTTGAGTACCAAATGACTAGTGGAATAAAAAACACCCTGATAATAAAGTTGTTGCATTTTTAAAAACTTCAAGTAAGTCGGTTATTTGTTGAATAGTAAGCCAATTTTCAACCGAAAATGGCGTCATATGCGGACGCCTTTGGCAAAGTTCATCATGAAAAACTTGTAAAGCATTTTTTTGGCGTAAATCACATATAAACACTTTATAAGTCGAATTCCATCTTGTAAGAAAGTTCCAATTAGTGGTTAAAAAATTGGAACCCGTCTCCACACACAATTTTATATAATCTTTATATACAAATTTACTTGAACAAATATATCTTGTAACATTTTTTTAAAGCGTTTTTCATCATACTTATTTCTGGATTCGCTAGTTCTTCTTGCACAACCAAGTTTATGATGTATGCAACACATTGACTATGACAAAAAAAAAATTCGCCAAAAGGTGGATTGTATTTTAGTATTAGTTTTTTGACGTCGTTTGAATGAATACTCGCGTTATCAAACGAGATTGAAAAAATCATTTTTTTTCTAATTTATACTCTTTTGTTACATCTCGTAACATACGAAATAAATTTTTGACCCGTGTGAGGATACTCAAAGTTTTCAAAAGCAATCATGCACTTCATCATTTGCCAAGTTGCAGGATCAACTATAATCACCCGTAATTTTTCAAACTTACTTTTACAATAAATTATACTCATTTTTCATTTTCGAACTTTTCCGAACTTATTTGACGTAAAACGAAAGGATATCTTGCAAAACTGAAAACCACGCACAATGCGTATCGGCACAACCGTAAACTCGATAAACAATTTGATTTGATTATTGTATAATTTACTATAAATTAGTCGTGTGAATACTCGTTTTTATTGGAAAAAATATTTTGATCGTGATGGCGTAATTTTCATGTCGAGAATCGATCGTTAACTAGTCTAAATGAGTCCCGAACCTCATAATCATAAAGGTTTTCAAAAAATACGAATGCGGTCCCTGTACATAAAGTTACACCACCCAGCCTCTAGTTTCTATAAATTGCTACTTTAATTTTCAAACTTTTGGGTATATAAGAGAAAGTAATTAGGGTTTCTAGTCATTTGGTAACCCTAGCCTTCATCTCACACTCCTTCTCCTCTCTCTATCTAGCCACCCACCACTGATGTCACCACCACACTGCTGAAGCGCCACCATCACAGCCGCCATGGCTCACACCATCGTTACTTTCTTTTTGGGTCAAGATGCTAGTGCTTCAAAGGTCGTAAATATTTTTTTGGGTCTAGATCGTGATGTACGGGCCACAGATGGATTTACCTTTGTTTTTAGATCGTGGTTGTTCGTGTGGCGTCATCTCCTTCATCTCAACTCTCTCGTTCTTACTCATCTCCTGGTATGTCAGAAAAAAAAAACTCATTATTATTAAACTTTTTATTAAAACCGACTAGGAATCGATTTGTATCGATTTTTGTGGATTAAAAACTTGACTAAAAATATTTTTGAATGATTTCGTGTGATTTTTTTATAAATATGTGTTGATGTATTATTGTGAGTCGGATTGAATTTTTAACCCGTTTAGGGTTTTGGGTCGGGTCATAACCGACTAGGGTTTTGTATAAGTGACCCATTGTAGTCACGAATTGGATGGAATTGCTTATTTATTTATTTTGGTCTTGGTATGAGTTGTTTTAAGTCGTTTTGTTCGTTTACTGAGAACACCACAACGAATGTAATGTTTTTTTGGTTCGACACTCCTCTACAACACAAAGAAGGTATCAATACCTCCTTCCGAACCATAGGATTGGAATGTCTTCTCGAAATTAACGAGAAAATATGTCCCAGATTTGTATTGGAATTCTTCCGTCAAGTCGAACTCGTTCGTAACGAGGATCGTTCTCTATCTCTTTGGTTTTGGATCAAAAACCAAAAGTTTGTTTTAACCCTTGGGCAATTTGCTTAAATTCTCCGAATTCCAAATTATGGACAATGTACCTTCACCGATGATTGCTCTCTTGATTCTCTCTTCAACTTTCGTGAAGAACATAGTCCATATTGTTCACACATACCTTCCCCGCAAGACTTGACTCGCACAATATGCAAACCTAGACCCTATTACTCTGATCCAAACATTATCTATACAAAGGATACCTGAGAAGAGTACAAGGCTCTGGCACTCATCCTACGGGAAAATGTTTGGAGTCTTAGAGGAAATCGAGAAATCCTTCCCGCTTGTTGTGCTCACATAATGTAATGTTTACTAACACAACAACCATACAATCTCGCCTACTTCTTCGCAAGGCGAATTGTAAATCTTCAAGGCTCCAAGAACAAACTCATCCCTTATGGAATGTTCTTGACGCGCCTTTATCATAACATCATGTACTTCCACCCTCAATTTCAAAGTCCGTTGTACGTATTTGTGAACAAGATGATGGAACCTCTGAACACATCTCTCATGAAGAGTTTCTTCATTCCTGAATCGGCAAACACTCATCAACCATTTGATGATCCTTCTAGCGAAAACGCTCAAGGAACTTAGTAATCTTTCAAATAGGATCAATCCTTAGTATTCATGCTTTATCAGTGTAATCCAATTTCTTTCATATAATAAAACATTTTACATTTGATATCTTAGTGTTATAACTAATTTAACCAACCTTGAAATATAATGCATTGTCAAAATCATTGCATACCTTTAGTAAAGGTTCTGCTTAGCAGATAGACGGATCCCAAATGTTGTGCTAGACGGATCCCTACTCTTAGGGAACCGTGGGATCCGGCAAACCAAAAATGCAATTGCAATCATTGTATTTAAGCACCTCTTCATTTAAGACATTTAGATGAACTGAAACACTCAAAACATCATTGCTATCTTTTCTTAGCTGCTGAGAGACGGATCCCTAGGATTAGCCTAGACGGATCCCTCGTTGGAGGGAACCGTGGGATCCGTATGATAGACTCATGCCAACTCTAGCTAAAACAATCATTTCAAGCTCATCTTACTAACTTAAACACTCTATCTCATCTTAAATGAGTTCCTAGATCAGTAATGTTAATACAAATAAACCGTAAAAATGTTTATTAATATTTTGCGATCTCTTTGTGTTTTGCTGGTAACAAATATAATGTTATCTTAGGTACAATTATAAGGATACATGTTATTTTTGTAAAGCATTTACATATAGCCATTTAAATACAAAAATGTTGTAATTAATTATTTGTTGTAATAGTTTATTAGGATGGGTAAAAACCATAACCCATGGATCATATCCATAACCCATTAACCCATACCCATTGACTAGATACAATGTATTCATTAGATACATTGAATCTAAGGAAAACCCATGGACCAACCCATAACCCATGACCCATAACCAAAAAACCCATGGGCAAAGAGGAGCGTCCCACGGATCCCTAGGATTACACTAGACGGATCCCAAATGGGAGGGATCCGTGGGATCCGGGGAACAGTGGAAGAAATTTCCTATAAATAGAGAGCCATTTCTTCATTCTAACTCACCCCTCTTCTTACTAAATCTCTCAAACACTCTCATTCTCTTCTAACATATAGATCACTTGATCTAGAGAGTTGTTCTTCTTTCTTTCTATTGTGATTCTCATATAGGTCATTCTCTAAGGCGAGATCACGAGCATTCTACAAGTCATCCAAGCAAGGGGTCCTTGATTGATTTGTCACTCCGCAAGATTTCTGTAGCGAAGATCTTGTATTTGATATTTCACATACTTGTTGTGTAATAGTCATGTTGGTTTGGTCCACCGTGTTACGGACTCGGTATTTAGCTTCGTACCGGAAAAAGGTGTAAGCAACGTTGTGAAGGCTTCTCCATGATGAGTGTGTAAATACTCATCATTTTTGGGTCAATCTGAACTGCAAAACGTCTAAAAATGCTCAGAAATGCATCAAAATACTGAAAATATTCCAAAATTGCATTTTATATGTTTCAGATGCAAAATGTTTAAAATCAGATGAAAAATGAGCAAAGTTTGCATAATTGGCAGTTTCAGTCCCCCAAGTTTCTAAAATTGTCAAAAATAGTCCCTGAGTCAAAATTTCAAAAGAAAAATCACCAAAGGTCTTTTTTTAAATCATAACTTGTCAAAATTAGTCCTTTGGTGAAAAATATCAAAAGTTTGAGAAAATTACAAGTTTGGTCCTCTAAGTTTGAAAATTGGCAAAAATGACCCCTGGAAATTGGAAAATGTCAAGTTTGGTCCTTGTAGTATGGAAACTTGTCATTAATGGTCCCTTGAAATAACTTTGAGATAATGGCAGATGTGGTCCCTTAACTTTCAGAATTTACAATTAGGTCCTTGCATTATTAATACCCTTTAAACCCCATTTTGGACCCTGCCTAACCTTGGACCCCCTGTCATAATGAATTTTGAACCCTTTGATTATTAATACTGCCCGGTCAAACCACTTGGTCAAACAAACCATTGGCGCCAAAAGTCTACCCTCCCAACTGCTTCTCTGCAACTAAGCAATATCCCATCCCCCCTCCTCTCTTCCACTCAACCATGTCCCCCCACCTACAACTAACATCCAAGATGCAATTAATACACCTCCCCCCTCCTCACTCAACCCCATTTGTCAAACACCAATTTTGGCGCCAAAACTTGATTCAATGGCCATGATCAGTTTAAGCCATCCAATGGCTGAGGAAAGTGATGGGAAACAATCAGAACAGAGAGAGAAAGAGATTGGGTATAAAGAGAAGGAAAGAGAAGCAAGCAAAGGAGTAGATTTTTAGTTTTAAATTTCTCTTATGTCATTTTATTATTACTGTCTTAGTTTCATTCAAAAGTTGTAATATTTTGTTCCTAAGTCTTAAACTCAAGTTACATTTTCAGTTTGATCAAGTTTTACTCATTAATTCCAAGTTTCATTTAATTTCATCTTTATGTGCTTACTGTTGAAAATAGAAGTCTCCATTTCATAAATGCAAGCTTCATATAGCTTCTTGTCAAGTTTATATAAGCTTATTTAAGCTGGTTATAGCTTTTCATAAGCTTAAAGTCAAGTTTCAATTCATTTTGTATTATGGTCAACAAAAGTCAACTGGGGGTTAAAATGGAAATGGAGTTGGAAATTGGTTGAAGCAGTTATGGATTTGGGTTAATTTTGAGCTAATGGGTTGATATAATTAGGTTAGAGGTTCATTGGATGTTTGTGCAAGCCATTGTGGCTAAGGACTGCTTGTAAGTGTATTTTAGAGTTTCATTGCATTATCTATTTCTGTGGTTTTAATCTGTTCAAACCTGTTGGATTAGTAGTAATTAGGTTAAGTAAGCTTAGTGTGATCAATTAAACAAGTTGGTTCAGTAGTTGTCTCATAAAAATTTGCAAATCTGTTAATAAAGGAGTGTTTGGTTCTGTAGCTTAATCTGCCTTATAGGCTTTTGCAGTGGTTAAAACCTGTTGTGATATGCTTTGTTAGTTTAGTTACACTTAAATCTGTCTTCATTTTGTACCCACACATCACCAAAGTCAAAAATCATATCTATCTGTCTTAAGTTGTTCACTGTTGGAATTTTGAAAAGCAAATCATTTGTTTTATGTTCAAAAGACATAGATATAGGTTGCTTTAGTCTCATTTCAATAATTAACATCAATATCGGTCTACAAATCAAGTTCAAAACTCAAAAAAGTCAAAGTGTCATTTTCACTTCAAAAGTCAAAAAACTGAAAATCTAGTTTTGAGCCAACTGAAAAGGATTTTTCTTGGATTCATTTTTGGGTCTTATTCTGTGAAACTTGTTGTTCTGAAAACTTCAACTGGTCTCATTTCTTGTCACCATTTTTGTGCAATTTTACAAATTTTTTACAAGGTCCAAAAATGGTTGACAAAAAGGGCTTAAGTGCCCTGTGCACAGCTGCTTGAACTGCACAGGACTTGTGCAGTTCTTGCAGACCTTGCACAGAGCTTATCTTAGCTCATTTAGGTCTCAGCTTTAGATCACACATAGATAGCCAGGTCCTTTTGAGGTTCCCATAGTTTTTTTTTTTTTTTTTAGTTTCAAGCTTATTTGAGTACTTATTTTTAAGCTGCAAGTAGTACCCCAAAAACTGTTTTAGCTTATAATTCCTTAAAACATCAAATATTTGTAACTTGTAATCCAGTGGTTAAAAATAGTTAGGATTTGTTGCATTTTAGTTATTTTAGCAGTTTAGAACTTCTGTAATCAGTTGGTGGCTTATTTTGTTCATTTGGCTTATTTGGAGTGCTTAATAATAAGCACTTGCACATCAGTTCCTTATTCCTATACATAAGCACCTATTTTTCCAATTTTCCTAGCTTCCTAATATTATTTTAGAGTTTTCCTGAAATTTTCAGATTTTTCCAAGTCAGTTTGCTATTTTTCTTGATTTTAATTAGTTTTTAAGCATTTTTAAATAGTATTTAATACAAAAAATTAAGAAAAGCTTCAAAAAAATAATTTTTCATTTTTCTTAAGTTAAGATAAATATAAAAAGAGAAAAAAATATTTTTCTAGATTTTTCTTAGTTAAATTTGTATTTTTAAGTAATTTAATTAGTTTTAAATAGTTTTTAATTCCTAGAAAATAGAAAAATATTCAGAAAAATACAAAAATAGTTTTGAAAATTCTATTTTGATATTTTAGATTTTTCTAAGTCTTAATTTTATTTTTCTAGCTCTATTTCGTAATTTCTTGTATTTTAGGCTATTATTTAATAGTTAAAAATACTTTTTAATTAATAATAATTAGATAAATAGTTTTAAAAATAATTTTCTTTTTCTATAAATTTTCTTTTATCATTAGGTTTGTAAAAATGTATTTTTCATATTTTTAGGACTTTTATTTCTTAGATCTCACTTTCTATTTTGTACGTTTACGTTATTTTATTTAAACGTAAGTTTTAAGTTTTAAATGTTCATCAATTTTAAATATAGTGATAGCGTTTATTTAATAGTTTTTATCTTTTTAATTTTCTTTAATTTGCATTTTAGCCGTTGTTATCTGTTGCCTTTTCCTGTAGCTATAATCTATTCACAATCCTTTTATCCGTTCAAATTCCTCGATCACTTTACGTTTGATAATCCATTGCATAGCTCACTGGGACATAACGACCCGGGGAGACCCTATACTCCTCAGATCTTCATTGAGTTCGTGCTTGAGCAGTTTTAAGCTGATTACGGTCTGCCATTCACAAGTGGCAGCCTTGAGTGATTTAGCTTGACTGTTTGGGAGCGAATCACTCCACCAAGTGAAGGAGTTTGTTGACATTGTGCTTGAACTCTCGAGTAGGTGACTCGGGGAGTGGAGTAGGGCAAGGAAGGTGTCCTTGTAGACGAACCACTATACATCGGTTGTGTCATTTCTACCCCTTTGCTTTACTTTATTTAGTTGCTTTATCATTAGATCTATACTTTCTCTACATCCATAAGATCTCACATATTAACGAATCTAAAGTTTTTGAAACTAAATTAAAATCGGCAAAACTATTCAACCCCCCTTCTAGTTTTCCACAAGTACAACTCTGAAGTTGACTCTTGTGCATATTAATCATCACATTCCAATGAATTTTAGTGGCTTAAGTCTTGAATGCACTTGCCAAATCCCTTGCTTTATAAACCACATTATTAGGACTCCTAAAGTCATCATCTTCATCCTCATTTTCAGCACTTAGAAATCTTTACAAACCTCTTGAAATCATCTCATCATGAGGAAAGCTCTAAGTGGTAACTCATCCACCAAAGAACCACCCAAGAAAATTGCTCATGTTATACACGAAATCTCTTCAATCGAATCATCTCCGGTCAAGTCCACAAATGCAAGGATTTCTCCTCCACCAATCAAACCAATCCCTAAAAGGATAGTTCCCACAAAACTACCTATGTCAAACACCACCATACGTCCTAAACCAAACAATCCCCTTTCCACTAAACCATCACCATTGGTGCCTAGAGCTATCTCATTCACGACTCCACTCTCATCACCACACATCCTCCCCCTCCGGCAACATTCTCCTCATTAGGAGGAATAATGATACAAAATCAAAGTGTTGAGTCAACACTAGCTCCGGCTTCCTTTTCATCGTCACCATCAAATAATCCCATTTGGATTATGAGAAATTATCAAAGTCAACCACCCGACCATATGGAAGTTGACACTTCTCTACCACCACCATCATTCTTGGTCGAGCCATCTTCAAATGCGCCTCCACCAATCCCTCTGTCGTTTGAGGCTCCCCAACCCGCTTCACTTGATCCTTCGCATCAAGCAATTTCATTTCTTCCACCACCACTACCTAGCCATGACAAAGATTGTTATCATTGTCAACATGTTGAAAGTTTGATACATGAAGTACGAGAAGATCAACGTTTCATGTTCTATCACCTCCTCGAACGTTTTGACGAGATTAAACCTAAACAAACTTGAGCTAGAGGATTTTAGTGGTGTCCTAGTATCAAGCGCTACCTAGATAAGTCTAGTAATTCCAAGTCATGTATCATTCATTTTCTTAGTCTTTAGAGTCATGTATATCATATCTCTAGTTTTATTAAATGAAATTACATGATACTTGCTATTTTTCTGAGTATATGATTATGTTGTAAAATACATATCTCACTTTGATGTTAACATTTTTTGTTATATCACCATTGCTGAATTTAGTCATCAGCCAGATGGATCCCTGATATTTGCCTAGACGGATCCCCCCAAGGAGGGAACCATGGGATCCGTGCAACAAAAAACTATTTTTTTTCTAACTTGAATCATATTTGTAGGAAATTATGCATTATACTTGCTTTCTAACCTTTTTTTTTTAGTTATTTAATTTACACATGAAGACTTTGAGACCATAAAGCTAGGGGGAGCTTTGTGTCAAAGCAATACATTGCAAAATCACTTGCAATATTAGGATTACATTTCATGACGTCCCTTTGCAAAGTTGCAATCATCAAGGGGGAGCATATTCGTCACATAGACGAAATCTTTTGCAAACTTAGTTGCAAATGAACTAGCTTAGTATTAATTTTCTTGACGCCCTCACATAGAGATGGACTCGTCAAGGGGGAGTTAAGATGAGATCTTTTCCCGTTATTTGCTCTCTATTATATTTTTTTCTTTTCTCACTTGTTTTTCTTAAAACAATGTGTTAGTTTACTTTCGAAGCTCTTTTTGTTTTGACAAAAAGGGGGAGAAGAAAGTAAAAACTACAAATTCAAACGTTTACGAATTTTAGCTTTTCCTTAAAATAATTTTATGTTTTGTCATCAACAAAAAGGGGGAGATTGTTAATACAAATTGTTAATACAAATAAGCCGTAAAAACGTTTATTTATATTTTACGATCTTCTAATGTTTTGTCGATAACAAAAGTAAAATCATATTAACGAAACAAATAAAATACGTAAATGGTTTGAACTAATAGTTTTCTAACATATTCACATTTCCACATAAAACACTAAAACAAGTATAAGTGATTTTATGATCTAGATATATATGTACAACAACTAGTGTTTACATATTGGCTTAACAAGTATAAGTGATTTTATAATCTAGATATATATGTACAACAACTAGTGTTTACATATTGAGTTAACACATACTTAAGCTAAGTATACTAAAATGGGTAAAAACAAGTATATACTAAAATGGGTAAAAAAACAAGTATATACTAAATAGATAAAAACTAGCAAATGGTTTTGACCCATAACCCATGGTTTTATATATACCACTTATACAAGTTCAATGTATCCTTAAGGTACATTGTATCTAGAAAGAAAACCATGGATCAACCCATAACCCATGACCCATGACCCATAACCAAAAATACTCATGGGCAAAGAGGAGCGGACCACGGATCCCTAGCTTTGTGCTAGCCGGATCCCAAGTGGAAGGGATCCATGGGATCCGGGGAAACAGTAGGTTTTTCCTCTATAAATAGTGAGCCATTTCTTCATTATATCTCACCCCTCTCTAACATACTTTCTCCCCTGAGTTAAATCTCACTAACCATAGATCCAAGAGATCTATGTTTGTAGTTTTGTTTTTGTGTGATCTTTTAGGTTCCTCTTAAAGGGAAGATCACCACCTTTGAAGTCGAGCAAGCTCAAGTCCATGAGTTGCCAAGCTTCCTCATCATCAAGGCTATTGAAGTCCTCTTGTTGATGATCCCTTTCTTTCTTCAAAGAAGCGTAGTGTTAAAGACATTAGTGAAATATGTCTCATGTGTCAAGACGAAGATATTAGTGAAGGGTATCTATCGTCTATAAGATAAGAACTTGTGGTAAGTGCTTAGAAGTCATGACAAGAAGCATTAGTGAAAGGTGCTTAGAAGTGAAGACACAAGACATTAGTGAAAGGTGTCTTGTAGATCTAATCAAAGACATTAGTGAAAGGTGTCTTGTAGATCTAATCAAAGGCATTAGTGAAAGGTGCCTTAGATGTACATTCGATATGGTATGTTTCGATGTACTAGATAGACTAGCATTAGATCCAAGGATATTGATGTCCTTGATGATGTTGTAAAGGAGTAGATCTCCTTTGAGATTAGTCGTTGGTGTAGTGTGGTAGTAGTTCCTCCATTGCAATGGAACTAGGTACTTAGCCTAGTACCTAATAAAGGGTAGGCGATGTTGTGAAGGTGTAGTTCACCTAAGGTGTGAAAGAACTCGGTGGTTAGCCTAGCACCGTATAAAGGGTAGGCGACGTTGTGTTAGGTGTGGTTCGCCTTGGTATGAAAGAACTCGGTATTTAGCTTTGTACCGAAAAAAGATTAAGCGACGTTGTGAAGGCTTCTCCACCATAAGGAGATTGGTGTAGTGATTACAAACTCTCGAGTAGGTGACTCGGGGAGTGGAGTAGGGCAAGGAAGGTGTCCTTGTAGCCGAACCACTATAAATACTCGCGTTGTGGTTTTGTGCTTCTTACTCTTATCTTTTCATACATATCTTTATATGCTTTCTTATCAACATCCAACACACACAACCAAATAGATTGACATAAGTCGATCTAAATAGTTTAAAAGGAAGTTTTAATTGGTAAAACTATTCAACCCCCCCCCCTTCTAGTTTTCCACACAAATAAGCCGTAAAAACGTTTATTTATATTTTACGATCTTCTAATGTTTTGTCGATAACAAACGTAAAATCATTTTAACGAAACAAATAAAATACATAAATAGTTTGAGCCAATAGTTTTCTAACACACTTAACGTTTTCACATAAAACACTAAAACAAGTATAAGTGATTTTATGATTTAGTATTACATATGTACAACAACTAATGTTTACATATTTGGGTAAAATATACACATAACTAGTATGTAGTATATTGGGTAATATAAATGGGTAGAAACTTAAGTATCATAACCCATTGACCAAATACATTGAATGTAGTTGGGTACAAACCAAAGTCGAGCTTGACCCATAACCCATTGCATGATATCATGCTTATGTCATATATGGATAATATCCATGACCCATGGTTTTAATCCATGGCCCATAGTTTCAATCCATGAACCATGGACTAGATGCATTGCATCTTTAAGGTACATTGAACCTACTTGATATCCATGACCCATAACCCATGACCCATGAACCAAAACCCATGGGCAAAAGGGAGCGTCCCACGGATCCCAGTGATTACACTGGACGGATCCCTTAAGGGAGGGATCCGTGGAACAGTGGATAAATAGTGAGCCATTCCTTCATTGTTTCTTACCCCTTTCTCACATACTTTCTCCTTGAATTAAAAACTCTCTAACACCATATCCAAGTGATCTATGTATGTAGTTTTGTTTTTGTGTGATTCACTAGGTTCCTCTTAAAGGCGAGATCACCACCTTTGAAGTTAAGCAAGCTCAAGTCCATGATTTGCCATGCTTCCTCATCATCAAGACTACTGAAGTAATCTTGTTGATGATTCTTTCTCTAAGAAGTGTAGTGTTGAAGACATTAGTGAAAGATGTCTCAAGTGTCAAGACGAAGACATTAGTGAAGGGTGTCGATCGTCCGTATCGTAGGCATTAGTGAAGGGTGCCTAGAAGTCAAGTCACAAGACATTAGTGAAGGGTGTCTTGAAGATCTAGTTAAAGGCATTAGTGAAAGGTGCCTAAGATGTACATTAGATATGGTGTGTTTCGATGTACAAGATAAATTAGTATTGGATCCAAGGATATTGATATCCTTGATGATGTTGTAATAAGGAGTTGGTCTCCTTTGGGTTTAGGTGATTGGTGTAGTGTTGGGTAGTAGTTCCTCCATTGTAATGGAACTCGGTATCTATCCTAGTACCAGATAAAGGTTAGGCGACGTTGTGATAGGATTGGTTCTCCTTGGTGAAAAGGACATGGTGGTTACTAGGGGTGTCAGTAGGGTCGGGTTGACCCGAGCCGAACCCGAACCCGATAAGGCCTTATTGGGTCGGGTCAAGTCGGGTCAAAAATCTTGTCGGGTTGTTTTGACCCGAACCCAATAACCCGATAGTGTTATCGCGTCGGGTTAGGGTTAAAAAAATAATGTTATCGGGTCAACCCGATTAGACCCGATAATCAAATTTCAAATTTTTATTTAATGGTTTTCATAGGCCCAATTTCTGTAACTTGCATAAACGTTGGGTTACCCCAGTATCATAAAACGTTTGGTTCCCTCTAAAAAAAACCAATTCCCTCATAACAAAGAGAACTATTATCTGATACAAGAAAATAAATCGAACCATTATCATTTATTCTAATTAGCATGTTGTTGAAACTGTTATGGATTTTGTATTCATCCTTTCCATTTTATTTTGGTTGAAACTGTTATGAAATTAGCATTTTGTTTGATGGTTGAACTGTTATGGTATGCTGTGATTGAAGTGTTATGGTCTGCTGTAAACTGTTATGGTCTACTGTGATTGAAGTTCAGCATCTTGTAAGTCTTTTGTAAACTGTTATGGTCTGCTGTAAACTGTTGGCCTACTGATGTTATAAATGACCATGATAGTAAACACACTGCATTGCTTTTTAGCCTACTGATGTAATATTACAAGCCAACTGATGTAATATTGCCATGATTTTTAGCCTATTGATGTAATATTACAGGTCTACTTATCTAACCACTTGTTGTGATTGATGTTTTAATTTCTATCATAATGTAAGTTAGGAAATTTGGCCTACTTATCTAACCACTTGCTGTGATTGATGTTTTAACCCGACAACCCGACTCAACCCGACCCGACTTGACCTGACCCGATAACACCCGAACCCGATAACCCGATTACTTATCGGGTCGGGTTGCGGGTCACTTTTTAAAAATTCATAACCCGATTCAACCTGACCCGACAAACCCGATAACCCGCCCGATAACACCCCTAGTGGTTACCCTAGTACCGGAAAAAGAGTGGGCAACGTTGTGAAGGTTTCTCCACCATAAGGAGTCGGTGTTGTGTAGTGATTACGAACTCTCGAGTAGGTGACTCGGGGAGTGGAGTAGGGTGATTTCTCCGGAAAGAGATCAATAATGGGAAGTGTGTAGTATTAGGAAACTAAAACGCATTAGGTTTGCGTCCCTGGATCATTCCAAACGAGGGTTGAATGGAATTTTCAACTCACGTCGAGTTTAATGTGATTCGAATGGGAAAAAAGGGGATAATAAGATGTTTTCTAAACTATGGGGCAAGGGAAGGTAAAGGGAAGCAATTAAAGGCACTAAATCTCTAATGCAAATGAGAAATAACGACTAATTATGCAAGTTTACGCTAATATGCAAATTACGAATTAATAAAACGCGAATTAAATGCAAACTAATCCAAATTAATCCCTAAAAGTGATCTAAAATTATTCTAAAATTGAAAATGCACTTTGAAAATTATCTAAGATTTAAAACTAATTTTTTTGATTTTTTCTTGAATTTATTTGAATTAAAAACTATTTTTGTATTCTTAAAATGGATTTAAAATGCTAAAAATTATGAAAACTTATGAGAAAATTGCAAAACTATTTTTAAAAAATCTTAAATAACTAAAAATAATTTTCAAAAACTGATTTTGTATTTTTCTGATCTTTTTTCCTAATTTCTATGAATTAAAAACTATTTTAAACTAATTAAATGTCTAAAAAATACTATTTAAACTAGGAAAATTATAGAAAAATATTTTTTTGGCTTTTTATATTTTTATTAATCTAGTAAAATTGAAAATATATTTTTTGGAACCTTTTCTGATTTATTTGTATTAAAAAACTAATGAAAAAGTATTAAAATCTAATTTAAAATGGGAAAAATAGCAAACAGTACTTGAAAAATATGAAAATTTCAGGAAAATTCTAAGATGGGATTAGAAAGCTAGGAAAAATGAGAAAATCTATGCTAGTATGCTGGAAATGAAGGCTATAGTGAAACTGCTTATTAATAAGCTATCTAGAAAAAGCAACAAGCCACTAAAGTGCACTAAAAGCTTATAGAACCTCAATTATGCTATTTATACTTAAAATCAACTAAAAACTACTAGTCTACACCACTGATTAACAAGCTACAATGATTTGGTATTATTTCACCTAAGTAGCCAAACATGCCTAATCCCCTACTTTTAAGCTTAAGTAAAGGCTTATTTAAAAAGCTAAAGTGAAAACCAGAACTTGCGACCTCTAAACAACCAAAAAAGAGCTAATAGACCAATTATGAGCTAGTAACAAGCTTTAATGAACCTAAAATTGGCATTGCAACAGACCTGTGCACACTCAGTGAATGCTGAATGTGTGCATAGGGGATTTTTTTATCTAAAAGCCAAGCTAATTTAAGTGATAAATAAATTTCGAAAAATTCAACTAAAATTTTATTTAGAAACTTAACCAACTGAAGTTTAAAATCTCAAAATTTCAACTGCTTTAGATCAGAGATGAGTAAATTAAAAATCTAAAAAGTTTGACTCATAAACCATTATATCATTTTTTTGACTTTTCAAACAGACTTGATATTTGACTATTTTGAACTTCTGAGCTAATAAAATGGAATTAAAATGATGAATTATGACTAAATGAACCTAAATTATGCTAGTTTAACTACTTTTAAACCTATATGCATATTATGGACTACTGATTATTACTGAAGTGGAAATGAGAGCAGATATGATGCAAGTTTGACTTTCAGTGAGTACAAGTGTGATTTTAAGCTAGAGAAGACTTAATTAATCCTAAAACAAACTCTAAGTATCAGTTTTAACCTATGATCAACAATCTAACTCCAAATCAGGCCTTAACCCAAACACTGGTTTCAGGACTGACTCACAAGCTTCTCTAAATCAAACTACAATCCAGGCTTAGCTACTCTACAAACAAGATTCAAATAACTAATTTTCAACTAGATTAACCTATATTAACACTATTCTAACACTTAATCTAATACTGATCTAGTTATGCAGAAGTGGCAAGTAAAATGCAGTACTAGATTACTTCTAAGACTAACTTAAACAATAGTAACCTAAGCTTAATTATGATCAAGTAAACTGAATTTAATACAACTAACACTAATCTAACAACTCTAACTACAGAATTAGAATTTAAATAGAAATGGACTTACAATTGTCCAACCACTATGGTTTGCCAATGAAGAACTAATAACTACAATTCTAACTCTGATCTCAACACCAAATTAAACTATATCCAACCCAAATCCAATTCCATGTCAGCAAACCATAACACTTTCACCTTAATAACTGAAGTTTGACTTTATTTGACTGAAATGAAGTTTGATTGTAGATTCTGAGAAAATGAAATTTAAGTAAATAATAAGCTAAAGTGAGCTTAGAAAAGCTTATAGAAACAGAAAACTTAAAATGAATACAATTTTAAAACAAATTTACTATATTTTTTATTTTTAAAGTATTTTTCTGATTTTTTTTTGTTTAGAGAGATATAAAAGCTAAAAGTGATTAGTGATAAGCTAGAATAATCAAACTGAAGTGAAATTAAGCTATTGCAACAGTAAAACAAATATTAAGAGTAAATGGAGAATTGAAGCTAAATTGACTTTATTAATAAAAAGAGCTGAGTACAAATGAAAATTTGAATACAAGAAATAAACTTAAAATATTAAAAACAATTTAAGACTACAACTACTACTCAGAAACTACACACTATAACTGTGATTACAACGGGGTATATATAGGTGAGCTAAGGAGCTTGGAAGGATCCAGAAGCTGAAGGTTGTGTTTCTTTTGAGCTATCCACAATCGTTAGATCAAATCCCAACATCATTACTTCCATCTTAGCCTTTGGATTATACTTCACACGTCCCATCCACCAATCATGTGCAAGGAAGCACACGGATAGCTGACCTGGCATTCCTTGTGTCAGCATGTGTCAGGGAATGTACTATTATACCCTCTAATTCAAGTAATTGTGCTCAATTGGTCGCGGGGTATTTAGGGTTCATCACATTTATGGGTTTAGTGGGTTTTGGGGGTTTTTCACTTGGCGGGTAAACTTTTAGTTATTTTATTTTATTTTAACCGGTTTGACTTCGTTGACCGAGTAAGTAAGGATTGACTTTGTTTGACCTTGTGGTAAATATTGACCATGTGTTGACCGTGGGTATGGACTTGGACAGGTAGGATAGTGGGCTTTGGTGATTTTATGGGCCAAGATGATAATTGATCGGAATTGGACTATAAATGGATCCGGTTATTAACTTAAGGACCAATAATGTAAAATCTGAAAATCCAGGGACTAAATCTATAAATTCTGAAAATGTAATCCAAGGGCCTTTCTTGTCATTCTCAAATAAACCAAGGGCTAGTCTTGCCAAATCCGAATCTCAGGGGTAATTTCTGCTCATTACTGAAACTTGAGGGACTGATTCTGCCATTTCTTTAAAGTTGAACAAATCTTTCATAAATCATCCTCTCAGCATAAGAATCTTCACAAATGCTCACTTCTGACCTTCCGGCTCAGCTTTAGCACTCTTTCTCTCTCGTGCTCGGGTTTTTGTCTGATTTGGCTTTTATTTGTGTGTTTTGTCATATCCGTACCTGCACATGCATAAACTCAAGAAACAACAAATATTATAAATAAACGGCTCTTTCTTGGTTATTTTGGGCCTGATTTGGTAAAGAAAAGATATGTGTTTTAGCACATATCAAAATACCCCAGACTAGACGATTGTCATGTCCCCACGCAATGCAATCAACTCACGCTTCTAAAACTAAGGATTTCAATCTCTTTCTACTAAACCTATGAAAAGTAGCAAATATTCCTCAAAAGAGATTAAAAAACCCTTCATTCTAAAAATGCCCCGTTACCTTTTAATTCACATATAGATATTACGATTAAGCACATTCCGATTATGAGTGACGGTTTGATGAACTTTCATGTCGATCAATAACTCCAACATTTTTCAAAAGACATTTTTAGGATCACGGACTAGGAAACACAACACAGCATGAAGTGACCATACAGATAGAATACATCGTCCCTGATTTTTCACAAGTCCCCAAACTAAGCGTAAAATTGAAATCATTGTTAAATATGACTCTAGATGCTAACACTACCCATGGAAGTTACTTGTGTAATTATCTTTTGCTCCCATTTTCCTATTTTCCTCTATTTATTTTATTTTTGTGAGAAATGAATTTCTTCAAGTTTCTCGTTTCGATAATTTTTATTCCGATAAAGATATGAAGCTAAGTCGCTAATTAGCTATCCATCTTCTCTCAAGAATCATTGTCTTAAAAATGAGGTCCACATCAAGGAAATTTTATTCACTTATATTTTTGACTTTTCCTTTTTTTTTTTTTTTTTTTTTTTTTTTTTTTTTTTTGCACTTATACTTTTACTTATATGAGCTATGAACTACGGAGCTTCACGGAGTAATTCCAAGACCTTACACGTTTCAGAATAAAGGATCCAAGGGCTGTTACGACGGAGAATTCCAAGACTCTAGGCGTTCATGAAATGAGGATCCCAATGTGTTAAACCAAGACCTCACCTAATTCCGGCTAAAGGTCCAAGGGTCGGCATAAGAGGGTAGCCAAGACCTAAAAGCCTACTTTCGAAATAAGGATCCAAGGGTCTGATCTCGAACCGCAGCTCATAACTTTATTTATTACTTATTACTTATTTATTACGAGTCCTTGATGTGTACCCAATTTTTAAAACAAAGATTCTTTTAAGAAGATAAAGAACTAACTATTGCCAAAAACTCAACATCTCTAACTATTTATTCACAAATATGGGGTGAAACAATCTTGTGGGAACAAAAAGCCATAAGTACCTTCGATGGGCTCTAAAGAGAACCATCTACTCCACGCTTAGCATCTAAACTCATAAGTAACTCTATCATTCCTCGATCTCCGCAAATTTAAAATCCCAAATAATGAGATCCGCGGATGCTTAGCCGATAATTTTATTATATATGGTTAAGGGAACAAGCTAGGGCTCAACACGCCTGGTCAAGTCAGAATTCTATTCCTACTCTCATCAGCGGAAAGTCAACAAGGTGTCAAAACATATATAAACTTAGCAAATGCTTCGTCAAATAATCTCAAGTCTCGTATTTTTAAAGTCGCTTATTAGAAACTAGCAAATCCTTGTTTAAGCTTCACATATTTAAAACCACTTAGGGAGACTTGCAAATTCTTGGCCTTGTGAGCTAGAATCGCATTTTATAGCCTCTTGTCTAAGAAATTAGCAAAGACTATTTCAAGAAAAACGCATATTTAAAGTAACTTCTAAGAGACTCGCAAAGACTTTTCAATCATAAAACTAGCAAAAGCTTACAACAAAAAAAATTTAAAATTTCTCATTTTTGCATAATTTTTTCATTTTCTAAGGAAAAACGGGGTTGCGAGAGTGTACGACAAAATAAGCAAGTGCGGTCAAATCAAATCGAAGATTACCCACCCCAGACTAAAACGAAACATTGTCCTCAATGTTTAAAGGCAAGGTTATAAATGAAAATCTAAAAGCCGTTTACTAAGTAACGATCTCCATAAGCAACGATCATGAAACTCGAGTGGAGAAAAGACAAACTTCATGCACGAGAGTCTTCATATCAGGAAAATCCTAGACAAAACATCACAAACAACCACACACGAGAAATCGAAGAGGCTAACCCCTTCATGTCACTTATTAGAGAAAATATAAAGAAGATAGAGATAAGCATGGGGTGCCTCCCACGAAGCGCTACTGTTTTTGGTTACCGAGTCGCTAGCTTGACTCGATCCCCAAATTAAATTGTCCTTAGGGAAAGTTTGGAGATCCGGGACAACCATAGAAGCGATGTCCCCTCCAAAGTAATGCTTCACACGATGACCATTCACCTTGAAATTTGGGCCATCGGGGCGAGAAAGCTCTAAAGTTCCATACGGAAAAACTTGAGCAACGGTGAATGGTCCGGACCAACGGGTTTTGAGTTTGCCCGAGAATATCTTCAATTGAGAATTAAAGAGGAGGACTTGATCACCAACATTGAACACGCGATTTTTGATTTTAGCATCATGAATCCTCTTAGTCTTCTCTTTGTAAATCAAAGAATTCTCGTAGGCTTGATCCCTAAGTTCATTTAATTCATTCAATTGAACTTTCCGGTGATCACCCGCGGTCTTAAGGTCAAAGTTCACATGTTTCAAGGCCCAGTATGCCTTATGCTCGAGCTCGATGGGCAAGTGACAAGCTTTTCCATACACCAACTTAAATGGGGTGCACCCGATGGGTGTCTTGTATGCGGTGCGAAAAGCCCATAATGCATCATCTAACTTATCGGCCCATGAAGCTCGATTTTCCCCTACGGTCCTCTCTAAAATCCTTTTCAAACCACAATTGGAGACCTCAACTTGTCCGCTCGTTTGCGGATGATACGCGGTAGAAAGACGGTGAGTAAATCCATATTTGGACATAACTTTCGCAAATTGTTCATTACAAAAATGGGTACCGCGATCACTTATGATAGCACGAGGTGCTCCGAATCGGGAAAACAAGTTCTTAAGAAATTTAACAACCACTCGGGCGTCATTGGTGGGTAGCGCCTTCGCTTCAACCCATTTGGACAAGTAGGCGACGGCCACGAGGATATACTTATTACCCTTAGATGATGGAAATGGCCCCATAAAATCAATGCCCCAAACGTCGAAAATCTTGCAGACTTGAATAGCATTTTGCGGCATTTCGTCTTTTTGCGAAATCTTCCCTTGACGTTGGCATGAATCACATGATTTAACTAAATCATGGGCGTCTTGATATATGGAAGGCCAATAAAATCCAGAATCAAAAAACTTTTTGGCGGTGTAGCTTGCACCATGATGGCCTCCGGTGGGTCCGTTATGGCAAGCATTAAGAATATCAAGGGCCTCTTGGCCATGAACACACCGCCGGATTACTTGATCCGTGATGTGCTTACCGTGTTGCAAGTTTTAAAAATTTATAAACACGATTTAACCGTCTAATACTATAAACACATACGAGCAAGTATACTCGTTCGCGATAGCAAAGGTGGGTAAGTCGAGATCGTCCTCAGGGATTTTATATTTGAAATTGTTTTTAAAAGATTGGTAGCAAGAAAGCTTTGTCAAGGCTTCCTCAAAAAGTGATGTTATAGTGAAATTCAATAATAAGAAATATATATACTTGTGTGTAGTCTATAGGCAATCATAGTAGTGTTCATGAAGGTTTGGTGTAAACTCTTGATGTGATGCACAAATCATAAGCAAATGATTTCCAACCATGGTTTATGTTTGCAAAAATCATTCAAAGAACAAAAACATATAGGTAATCCTTTCGGTCCTTATCCTAATGATTATCTTTTAGAAAATCCATTTGTTTGTAAAATGTTCTTATTAAACTCGTTCTTACGAATCTTTTGACCTTTCGTGATGAAAATGTTTCTAGTCTTGTTTTAATAAGTAAACAGGATGGTTGTTGATGCGCGCAAAACCGTCAAGTTCTCTCACGCAAGCGTAAGAAAACTTAAAACAGCTTAAGCACGAAATCAATGAGGATCTGGGGAGTATAGTGTTTCCCCGGGTCGTTATGTCCCAGCGAGCTATGCAGTGGATCAATCAACGTCTAGTGATCGAGAAATTTGAACGAAAAAGGGAATTGTGATTATTATGACTACAGAAATATCAAACAAACTAAAAACGCCTTAAATGCAAATTAAAGAAAATTAAAAAGATAAAACCTATTAAATAAACGCTATCACTATATTTAAAGTGATGAACGTTTAAAACCTAAAACCTACGTTTAAATTAAAATCTACGCGACGTACAAAATAAAAAGTGAAACTAATTCAATATTAACCCTAAAAATATGAAAATGATGTTTTTACAAACCTAATGATATAAGAAAATATTTAGAAAAAGAAAATTATTTTTAAGACTAATTATCTAATTAAAAAACTATTTTTAACTAACAATTAATTACCTAAAATGCAAGAAAATAGGAAATTAAGCTAGAAAAATAAGATTAAGACTTGGAAAAGTCTAAAATATCAAAATAGACTTTTCAAAACTATTCTTGTATTTTTGTGACTATTTTTCTATTTTCTAGGAATTTTAAACTATTAAAAACTAATTAAATCACTAAAAATTACCAAATAAGCTATGAAAAATCTAGAAAATTACTTTTTCTACTTTTTATATTTATCTAAGTCTAAGAATAATGAAAAATTATTTTTTGGAACCTTTTCTGAATTTTTTATATTAATTGCTAATTAAAAATGATTAAAAACTAGATTAAATTAAGAAAAATAGTAAAACAGCTAGGAAAAATCTGAAAATTTCAGAAAAATTCTAAAATGATATTAAGAAGCTATGAAAAATGGAAAATCAGGCACTTATGTGGAGAAATAAGCAACTGCTCAATCAAGTGCTTATTGAAATAAGCACTTGTTAAGCAAATTAACCAAACAAGCTATCTACTGTTAACAGAAGTTAAGATACACTAAAAATGACCAAATGAAACTTAAACAAACAAGCTACAACTACTGGAGAGCCAATTAAAACAGATTTGAAGCTTTTGGGATTAAGCTAAAAACAGGAAATTGATGGCACTTTGCAGACCAAGATTAAGCAACCAAATAAGCTATAATCTAAAAACCAATTATTGAGTCTTAAACTAGACCTAGGTGACTACTGATAACCAAAAGATTAGACCTAGAAAAGCTTCAACAAGCTCTGTGCAAGCTTGTGTAAAGCTGAGAAAAACTCAGCTTACACTGAGTTATGAAGCAGGGCAAAAGGGGCCTACTTTGGGCTTGTGCAGAAGCTTATCTAGAACTCTTTAGCCAAAAACAGAAATGAGGCCTTAGAGACCACCTGGTAGACTACTTATGGACCAAAAATCAGACCCTACAAACCTTTATTGAAACCTGTGCACACTCTGCAAGTTCTGCATATTTCACCTTTTGACACATTTTTGACTTTAGAAAATCAGTAGAACTTTGACTTTGGTGGATTTTGAAAGCAAATTTAGGACTAAACTTGATGAAATATGATGTAATGAAAGTTTATCAAGCAAGATTAACCAGTTTTAAACCTTTTTGAGTTGTTTTGTTTTGACAGATTCCAACAGTTAAGTGACAAAGACAGTTTCAAAGTGAGATTGACTTTTAAAGGAAACAAGCTTAGAATGATGACAGATATAAGATTATTAAACCATATTCAACCTCAACCTACTGATCCTTTCTAATAAAATGACCTCTAAGGCAGTTATAAGTAGCAATCCAAACACCCCGTAATGATGTAAAATGCACTCTAATAAAGCCTTAATGCCAAAACAACTTATGCAATTCACTAAATCAGATATAGTATACTAGATTAAAGCTACTGAAACAGTAAACAACAAGATTTAAGCAGATCTAAGATTAACACTACCTCTACTGTTTAACTAGCTAGAATTGAAAGCAAACTCAAACTTACAAGGAATCTGGCCAATTTTTGAGCAAAGTAACAATAACAACCCACTAAACAATAACCAAAACCATCATCAGTATCAACCCATGTCCACTTCTGAACCCATTTTGCTCCTTCTTTGACTTTTGTTGACCAGTTGCCAATATTGTTCCAATCTTAAACCTAAGCTTATGAAAAGCTATTATAAGCTAACATAAGCTTATTTCAACTTGTAAAGAAGCTTATTGAAGCTTGGAATTCAGATTTGCATATTGTAAATTCTAACAGTAAGCAAAAAAAGTGAAACTGAACTTTAACTGAAATTGATACTTAATTATAATTGAAATACACTGAAATGACTAACTTGAGTACAATGGAAGTTGAAAATACAAGTACAAAACTAATTTTTTGACTAAGAAAATGAAATACGACATACCATTTTAAAACTTAAAAAAACTACTATCTCTCTAGCTTCCCTCTTGGCTTATTATAAGCTTCAAACTTCCTCTCTCCTTTGTCTGAATGAATCCCAGCACACGTGTGAGCCATTGATTTGCTAAAGCTCATCTTAGCCACATATCTTGTTTTGGCGGGAAACTTGGTTTGGATATCTGGGACAAGGAAAGGTGATGCATTTAATGCTTCTGCAAGGTTGGTGAGGAGGGGGGAGACAAAAGGTGAGGTAGAGTGGTTTTGGGAGCTGGTTGGTGGCTGGTGGGAGTTGCAGACAAAGGTGTCGGGGGGACAGGGAAAGCGGGTTGTTTTTAGTTTAAACAATTGGGTTGGTCGGGTTGTGGGAAAAGGGCCGGGTAAGGTTTTTGGGCCAAGGGTGCACTGTTTGGGCTTGGGTAAATATTTAAGTCCGTTTGGTTTGTATGGTTATTAATACAAAGGGACCAAAGATGTAACATTCCAAAACCAAAGGACCAGAACTATAAATTATGAAGAGTAGTCAAAAGGGCTAGACTTGCCAAGTTTAAATAATCCAAGGGCTATTTTGAACATTTTTGAAATTCCAAGGATTATTTTTGACCAATTTGAAAGTCCAGGGACTAAAACTGTAATTTTCTCAAAATTTTTATATTTCCCACCAAAGGACTAAAAATGATAATTTATGATTTTAAAAAGACCTTTGGTGATTTATACTTTTGAAATTCGGGCTCAGGGACTATTTTTGACAATTCTTGAAACTTGGGGGACTGAAACTGCAATTTTTGCAAATTTGATATGTTTTTCATCTGATTTTGATAATTTTGCATTTGAAACACATAAAACACTGATTTGTGATATTTTGATCATTTTGATGTGTTTCTGAGTGTTTTCAGATGATTTTGCAGTTTATTTTGTATAAAAATGATGAGTATTTACACACTCATCAGTTGTCAATCACCATATCCCCATACTAGTTTGTCACTTAACTTTTTGGAATAAAACACAAGAGAAATCCTTTCGGTCCTTTTTCTTAAAACATGTTTTACCAACAAATCAAACAAGACTAGTATTTTTCCAACAAACTCATTTAAACAAGATCATATATACATGCATCACATATGAGAACACTAGTATGATTTCCTACATCCTAACACACAAGTATATCCAAAAACTACTCCATGATTATAATAACAAAACACAAGAAATAACAAAGTAATTCCAAAAACTCAAGAGAATAGAAATCCATAACAAAGTTCATAGAATACCTAAACTTTTGCAATTACAAGAACTAGAAATCGTGGCTTATAGCAACCACACGCTTCCAATCACCTAGCTTAATCATATAACTCCGAATAACCAAAACAATGGATGAGAATTGCTCTCTCCAACCTCCTGGACGTTTTTCAGTGAATACTAGACTTTTGGGATGAATAAAATGGTTGGTAATAGTTTTGGTGTAAAATATCACACTTTTGGTTGTGTCACACCTAGTATACTATGTCTAGGTTCAATATATAGCCAAAGAGACTTAACTAACTGGCCAAAAACGTTCCCAACAAGTTAATATCAAGAAATGATCGGCCTCCAATGATTATGGGGAGTTAAGGCAACATTAAATGCAAATTTGTGTAACTCCGATCCATGCAACCGGAGCGGTTATGCTTGCAACCGGATCGGTTCACTTTTGACCATTTCCTAACCGGATCGGTTATGGGTTACGACCGAACGGCTGGATGCTGCATTTTTTACTTTTTTTTACTTTCTTGGTTCATGCCTCACTCTTTGCTCCCGCTGATGATTTCCAAGGCGAAACTTGATCTTTCCTTGCTGTAGATACTTAGAAATCATTGCACTTCCTAATCATTGAGTCCAAAAGCTTCCTTGCTCGACTTCCTTCCTCGGGAATTCTCCAAACGTGCATAAAAACTTCATTTCTTCATCATTTGTGATACCTGGCTACATAAACATACACAATACGCATCTTTTGCACTTTTGCAACAGTTATGAGTAAATATAGCCGATTAACATGCACAAAACCAACAATAACGGAACTAAAAACATGTTCATTTTAGGCGTTATCAAATTCCCCCATACTTAAGTTCTACTCGCCCTCGAGTAGGTCTAACATTTGCAAAGATCGATTTCAATGGTCTTGATACCGTGGTTCCGAAAATTTAACAATCATCCCAAAAGAGATAATCATTAATTTGGTTATAATATGTGAAAAACTTTAAAAATGAACCAAACACTTTAGATAACATAACTAGAACACCTCACGAATGATTTTCAGAATTCACTCAATACTCATATATTGGTGGGTATATGTAAATCACTCAATGCTTAGTCATGATCAATGCTTTTTACCATAAGCTTGTACAAGTATCAAAACAAAGAAAATAAATTCATCAAAGAGGGCTTTTATTCGGGTTATATCGTTAATGCTTCGGGTTTATAAAAGGTATGGATAAGGCATGGGATGGTTTATGAAATTGGTGTTAAAAGAAAAATAAAGTCAAGTCAAAACCTCCATGTTGCTAGCCATCATACAAACCACAATCCCGAAAATGATTATATAATCTCATCTTCACATATCAATCTCCAAATATATATATATATCACTTCTTAGCACATTGGCTAATAGATATCTCAAACATACTTCCTTTTCCTTCATCTTTATAATAATATAGCACATTGGCTATAATGATATATTTTTTTTAAACAAGTTCCCCCACACTTAGTGTAAGCATACACCATAAACAAAAATACAAATGAGAAAGACGTCTCCTTCATATTTGTTGGAGAATGGTACACACTATAGACAAAGTGTAGCTTCTTCATAATCATCAAAAACAATCCAACATTCCAAAACAACTGGCAACAAACCAATAGACATGACAAGGGTTGGCTAAGGTTTAAAATGTAAAATCTTTTTGTATTTTTCTGGATTTAAACAAGAATGAAAAGATTGGCTCGAAGGATGTAACTAGGGGTATCTAGCGCTAAAGATGAGCACTAACAAATGGGTCCATATGGGTGGTTAACTAACCGATGTGGTTAGCTAATATATCATTAAATGTAAATGGAAGGCCATTTGGTTTAAATCCTACGATGCCTCTTATCACTTAAACATATTTTTATCACTCAAGAGTGATTTTAACCGTAATGCATATCTAGTACAAGTTCTAGAATCGACATAATCACCGGAACACTCATAGAAAATATAAAACAAAAGATGTGTTTTATACAAAAAGAAACCTCACAATTAAGTGGAAAAAGGCTATAATGCGCGCTAGAAAATGCTATCAAATCCAAAATGAATTACTTCCATAATTTGGTTCAAATCAAAATTTTCAAAAACCTTATTTTACCATTGAAATACCCAAGTTGTTTTTTAATATATCCAAAAAAAATGTGTGAAAACAACTAGACAATCAAGGGCGATTTCTTGCTAATTACTTGCATCCAAAAGTTTATCTAATAAAATATAAAAATAAGACTAAAAGCTAAAAATTTAAAATGGTATCATTTTTCCTATTTTCTTTCCTCCCCCATACTTAAGTTTCGCATTGTCCTCAATGTAATAAAAAATAAACTTCAAAGTAAAGAAAATGGGAAAAAAATAGTCAAAGGATACCACAGGATAGAATATGCAATACGCATATTGGGTCATAAGCAAGCATGTGAATTATCCAACTCCAAATATTTGACCATCAATAAGCTTCCGACACATCCATCTTGCAAACAAAACTGCAATACACAATACACAAACAAAACAAAACAAAACAATCCAAATGCTACTAAAAACAAAGTAAAACAAAGTATGATAATCATCCTAGAGAAATAGTTAAGAGATAGAGATAATATTATTTAACACACAATAACCATTATTTTTGAAACCATAAATTAAGAATGATCCACGATCATTCGTCATCCTCACTCATCTCATCACCTTCTTCATCATCATACTCATCATCATCACTCTCAGTTACATAGTTCTCATCCACAATCTCAGAACGAACTCTCCTCTTCTTCTTCTTTCCTCCGACTCCTGCTGAAGATCCTCCAACATCATAACTTGATCCACCAACCTCGGGTAATCTACCATATGCGGGCACTGGGTCAGGAAATGGTGCGTAACCAGGATATGGATACGGATAAGGTCCAGGGTAAGAAGTGTAGGGGAAAGGATATGGTGGAACATTGGGTGGATTGTAGGGTGGTAACTCGTAGTTGGCTTCTTGAGCCATGTGTTGAAACATAGGCATTGTATAATCATTGATGTAATTGTTTCTCAACATCATCGAGTCCATCCAAACATTCCTACACTCTATTTCAATCAAATGTTGGTTCCACTCTCCCCAACCTAAGTCAAAACTACTAGACGTACCCGTTTGCACGTTCCTCATCGGTGTATTGCCCAATTGTACATTTCCTCGCTGCTGTGGTGGTTGTTGTTGTTGTGGTTGCGGTTCAATCCATGCTCCCAACGTTTTCAATTTCCTATTCAAAGCATTTCTGAAACCATTTGCACTCCAAATCTCACTAAACTTTGGCTCTCCACACTTAGCCAACTCACTACTATTGTAATACCCAAGATTTCTTGCCAACCTCGTCACAAAATGTCCTCCACAAATGTTGCTATTACTTTTGATTCCCGGGGCTCTCCTAGACAAATACTCGGCTATTAGCCAAGCTGCATTTCCGTCCTTAGTTTCCTCCAATAACATCATAGCCCACAAGTTCGGTTTCTGACATTTGTCCCTGCTTCCATATCTGTGAAATAGCCCAGTGACTAGCAACTTGTGTAGAATTCTCATCAACGGATTCCTAATGGTTGCAGCATTCCTCCTAGGGCAAGAAGGATCTCCCACTCGATTCTAATAAGCGGGCACACTAGGGTATTCTTATTCAAATCTCCTAAGCCTCGAAAAGTGAGCTTCAAACAATCGATGCTTAACCTCATTCGGTTCATATAAGCCAAGAGCAACTGCAAAATCCGGCAAAGTGTAGGCATGATCACGCCCACAAAGTCTAAACCAAACACAAACTTCTCCCATCAAGTTCCGAACATTGACCTTTCTCTCAAAGTACACAGTCGAAAAGCACTCCATACACCATTCATGATAAACCTCTTCATTTATGCCAAATGCTCTTTCCCATGACAAATCATCAAACGAATCCCCATCAGCCGGATACACATAAGATGTCCGCATCATTTTTCTCAACTCCTCTTCACACTCATATTCGGCAAACAAATCCCAATCAATCACCCTCGGAACCAAACATGTCCTATTTTGCAACTTTGATAATCATTCCCGGAAAGCATGTTTCTCCTCATTGGTGAGATCTTTGAACTTCAGTTCTGCATTTGCTTCCGTCTTCAGACTATACTTGACTTTCTTCCTTTCGTTCCTTTGGCAAAACTTGGTAACAAGCGGGTTTAGTGGAACCTGCGTCGAGCTTGAACTACCTACAATAATTCTCTGTAGAAATCATAAATATAAGTTAATTTAATAGTGTTAGAACAAACGGGAAGGTCCATGGAAGCCTCTAAGGTCTACTTCAAAAATTCGAAAAATTCAACATCAGAACTTGGAACCGGATTCGGTTGCAGGGGAACCGGATCAGTTACTCCTATTGACCAGCACCAACCGCTCGGTTGCGCTTCTCAACCGGATTGGTTACTAATCCTGCATAAGGCTTTGCCTTCTAATCCATCACCTACTCAATTTTTCTAAGTCCAATTCACTCCTAGACTGCATTCTAACATCATCATTGATTTCTACATCCTCAAATTGCTCTAAATTCACATTCCAAACCTCTAATCATTACATATTCATATGCTTAGAACTCAACAAATAAAACCTCAATTCTTCAATCACTTGTTCTAATCAACAATGTGGCATCTATTATTCATTAAAAACGCACCATCTACCAACTAGGAATCACCAATTGCAACTTAATTTGATTCAATGGCATAACCTAATTAAATCCGAAAATTCAATCATCTAATACTCATTCCATGTTGAATCAATCACTACAATTCTTTTTGCAATGCATTCCTATATCAATTACCCACTTAATCCTAAAATATTACAACTTAATTCGAATTATATCAAAAACCCCTAAATTAGTGACCTAATTTACAATTCGAATCAAATGCTCTAATTAAACCTTAATTGAGTTAATTGAATGCAGATGCTTACTTGATTTGGTGCCATAATAATCTTCTACAACTTATACAACCTTCAAATGTCTTCTATTGGTCGAATTTTTGCAAAACCCAGCTGGAGGATTAGTGTGTGTGTGTGTTTTTCTGGAAAAAGTGAATTTTTGGTATATATACTTGTATGCAACTGGTTCAGTCATGGACACAACCGTTTCGGTTTGCATTTTTGCCAAATTTTACATTTTTCGTGTTACTTAGGCATTTTACCTTCCAAGAAACAATCGTTTACTCAAAAATCCATTAAAGATGCATACAACATTCATCCACCATTTGGAAATTTCAACAATCATCTAACCTCAAAACTCAAATCATCATACTCAAAAACTAAAACTCAAACTCATAATGCATTAATCAAATAACCTCAACATAATAATAAAGATAAAAACTGAAATGAAAAACAAGAAATGCTAAATGCATAAAATTAAAAAGAAGTGCATGAAATTCAAGCAAAAAATTGCTTGTTTATTATGGTGCCTTGTTTCTCCTTAGAATCCCTCAAAATACTTATGCCTTAAGATGTCCTCACATAGAAAATTCATGGTGTGTTTCATAAGTTTTGAACTTCTTTATAAATCTTCTCCCATCCGGACATAGTATATCAAATTTGACATGCCATTCTCCATCCCATCCTGTCTCTTGTAAATACCCTAACCCTCGGGTCCCCATTCCAAATTCTTGAGTTGAACCGGTAAAGAACCTAAGAAATCGATTAGCTTCTTGTAAACAAGGATGTTTTTGAATGGATTGTAAAATGCTTCCACCGCTAGTGCGCGTTCCATCTCATCCTCAATATCAAAATATGGTGGAGCTAGTGGTCCATACATCGGGTTTCCTTGGACATCACGTCCTACTTCAAAACAACTCAAGTCATCGTCCGCTTCCATCAATTCTAAATCTTCCATGAATTCCATAACCGGTCCCCTCGGTTTGGGATGATAGGTTTGTTTCGAAATTCCATCATCGATAGTCATCGTACCTCTACCCATGTCTATGATTGCACCACAAGTGCGTAGGAATGGTCTTCCTAGTAGAAGTGGTAAACTCTTATCAACCGGAATCTCTAGGACTAGAAAATCAGCCAAGTATGGTTGGTAACCAATTTGAACTCTTACGTTTTTCACCTCCCCCATTGCTTTTGCTTGGGAATTATCCGCCATGGTAAGTTTTGAATGATTTGGTTGTGGCTTACTAAGACCCAACGTCTTAAACAATGGATAGGGCATAACATTAACGCTTGAACCCGTATCAGCTAAGGCATACACTGGTGTAGTCCCGTTCACTTTAATTGGCAAAACAAAATTTCCTGAATCTTTCTCCTTACGTGGCATACCTCTAAACAAAATCCTATCTCTATCCTCCTCCGATAAATCTTTATCCTCGAATCTTGCTCTTGCTAGCATCACCGCATCTAGTTTCTTGCGGTAGAGAACGTAATCTTGTAGTACCTCAATCACCAGCTTTTTCTCATTTAGCTCAAGAAACTTTTGTTCAAGGTTTTCCAAAATAGCTTCTTTTTATTCGCCGGTTAAAGGTTTGAAAGTGTTTGTAGTAGGTGATGAAGGTGTGTAATCATTTTTGTTGGTGGATGTGGTAGGAGTTAATTTGTTGGATGAGGTTTTCTTCCTATTTGCCTTCCCCATCTTTACGACTTCCACATCTTCCTTTTCCATATTAGCACATAACTCCACAAGCATCTCGTTCACCCCTTTTCCTTCTTCCAAATCGGTGATATTGATCCTCATTTCTCCCAAAGAAAAATCCACTTGGCATTTGGTTGTTACGAGAAAATCCCGCCCAAAACATACATTGGGCTCATCGGCGTTCCCCTCTTCCAAGACAACAAAATCTGTTTAAAAAATGTGACCATGAATGTTTACCTTAAGACCCTTAACCATTCTTCTTCCATATGCTTCATAATCCAAACGTACATGACCAATTTGATCAAGAACCTTTTCCACAATGTAATTTTCACCATAGGCCATATTTAGTTGCGCGTTCCAAGCACTCACTCCCTCTACACTACAAGGTGTACCGAACCTCATTAGTGGTGAATCATACTCCGTTAAAGGTGCTTGTGTGAATATCACAACTCTTCCCTTCTTAGGAATTTGAACCTTGTTTTCACCCGTTCCTTCCATACTAACCGTATCAATTCCCAAATCCTTCTTACTTCCTTCTAAGATATCTCCAATATTTTCCAACGAATTCCCGATGTCTTTGAACATCTCATCCAAGTTACGAAGGTACTCAGAAATTCAGCTTAAACTGTCCATAATAACTATCTAACAAGACGAAACAAAACCAAAGACAAAAATCCAAATCATTAGCGTTAGAGTTAGTAAAAACAAAAGCAAACTATAGAAACATATACTAAGCAAGTAAAGACACATAACAAAACTGAAAACACAAGCTAAAACTCAAAATCTCAAAAGTAGAAAAAAACTTAACGAGAGCTCCAACCGGATCGGTTGGCTCACCAACCGATTCGGTTGGTGGTAAAAAATTTTAACCAAAACGTCCAACCGGATCCGGTTGCGGGTTGCGACCGAACGGTTGGATTGATTCCAAATATATATATATATATATATATATATATATATATATATATATATATATATATATATATATATATTATATTAAACATGAAAATTTAATTAAATTAAAAACTATTAAGTGTACTTAAAACTCTAAATTAATTGAGACTCCTCATTATCCTTATTAATTATAAAATTAATTAAACTAATAAATGAAAACTACATTAACTAATTCTATTAAACCAATAATTAAGATTACTAAAACCATAGAAACTGAAAATTAACTACCTCTAATTACTGAAATTAAAGCAATTAACTAGAAAGTAAATAAAACTAGAAACTAATAAAAATAAAAGAAAAACTAAAAATCTAAGAAAAGCATAAACAATCCAAAATATAATCTATAAAAATCAGAAATGACAAGAATTAATCTATAAACTATAACACAAATCACTGAATAAACTAAAACTTTGAAAATCAAAATACCAAAAATTATACGAGAGCACTAACTGGATCCGGTTGCAGGAGCAACCGAATCGGTTAGCTTCTAAACCAAAACTTTTTTTTTCTTTACGAAATTCAGTTTCAAAACTACCAATTTTATAGAAAATGAACAAAATCAAATTACTTAGAAATTCAAAAGTCCCCGGCAGCGGCGCCAAAAACTTGATGTGCTTACCGTGTTGCAAGTTTTAAAAATTTATAAACACGATTTAACCGTCTAATACTATAAACACATACGAGCAAGTATACTCGTTCGCGATAGCAAAGGTGGGTAAGTCGAGATCGTCCCAAGGGATTTTATATTTGAAATTGTATTTAAAAGATTGGTAGCAAGAAAGCTTTATCAAGGCTTCCTCAAAAAGTGATGTTATAGTGAAATTCAATAATAAGAAATATATATACTTGTGTGTAGTCTATAGGCAATCATAGTAGTGTTCATGAAGGCTTGGTGTAAACTCTTGATGTGATGCACAAATCATAAGCAAATGATTTCCAACCATGGTTTATGTTTGCAAAAATCATTCAAAGAACAAAAACATATAGGTAATCCTTTCGGTCCTTATCCTAATGATTATCCTTTAGAAAATCCATTTGTTTGTAAAATGTTCTTATTAAACTCGTTCTTACGAATCTTTCGACCTTTCGTGATGAAAATGTTTCTAGTCTTGTTTTAATAAGTAAACATGATGGGTGTCAATCACCATATCCCCATACTAGTTTGTCACTTAAATTTTTGGAATAAAACACAAGAGAAATCCTTTCGGTCCTTTTTCTTAAAACATGTTTTACCAACAAATCAAACAAGACTAGTATTTTTCCAACAAACTCATATAAACAAGATCATATATACATGCATCACATATGAGAACACTAGTAGGATTTCCTACATCCTAACACACAAGTATATCCAAAAACTACTCCATGATCATAATAACAAAACACAAGAAATAACAAAGTAATTCCAATAACTCAAGAGAATAGAAATCCATAACAAAGTTCATAGAATACCTAAACTTTTGCAATTACAAAAACTAGAAATCGTGGCTTATAACAACCACACACCTCCAATCACCTAGCTTAATCATATAACTCCGAATAACCAAAACAATGGATGAGAATTGCTCTCTCCAACCTCCTGGACGTTTTTCAGTGAATACTAGACTTTTGGGATGAATAAAATGGTTGGTAATAGTTTTGGTGTAAACTATCACACTTTTGGTTGTGTCACACCTAGTATACTATGTCTAGGTTCAATATATAGCCAAAGAGACTTAACTAACTAGCCAAAAACATTCCCAACAAGTTAATATCAAGAAATTATCAGCCTCTAATGATTATGGGGAGTTAAGGCAACATTAAATGCAAATTTGTGTAACTCCAGTCCATGCAACCGGATTGGTTATGCTTGCAACCGGATCGGTTGCACTTTTGACCATTTCCCAACCGGATCGGTTACGGGTTACGACCGAACGGCTGGATGCTGCATTTTTTACTTTTGTTGACTTTCTTGGTTCATGCCTCATTCTTTGCTCCCGCTGATGATTTCCAAGGCAAAACTTGATCTTTCCTTGCTGTAGATACTTAGAAATCATTGTGCTTCCTAATCATAGAGTCCAAAAGCTTCCTTGCTCGACTTCCTTCCTCGGGAATTCTCCAAACGTGCATAAAAACTTCATTTCTTCATCATTTGTGATACCTGGCTACATAAACATACACAATACGCATCTTTTGCACTTTTGCAACAGTTATGAGTAAATATAGCCGATTAACATGCACAAAACCAACAATAACGCAACTAAAAACATGTTCATTTTAGGCGTTATCAATCCGCACAAATCTTAAACAAGTAGTGGTCGTCCCAGAAATAATGCTTAACATCCTTAAAGAATTTTTTCTTTTGTTGGGACGACATCCCTTTCACAATGAAGTTCCCCGCATGGTAATTTGCAAAGTCGGCAACCCATGGGGTATTAGGGTCTTTCTTAGCAATCATCCCAAGTGTCTCGAAAGGATATGTTTCTGTGATCTCCTCTTTCTCGAGCACACTTTGATGGGGATTCTCAAGTCTAGAAAGGTGGTCGGCAGCAAGGTTCTCCGCTCCTTTTTTGTCAAGAATAGTAACATCAAATTCTTGAAGGAGGAGAACCCACCGAAGTAATCGAGGCTTAGCATCTTGCTTTGCCAAAAGGTACTTAAGGGCAGAATGGTCGGTATACACTATGGTCTTCGATAAGACAAGGTAGGGTCTAAATTTCTCAAAAGCATAAACAACGGCCAATAATTCCTTTTCAGTAGTCGTGTAATTGTGTTGGGCCTCAGACAATGTCTTACTCGCATAGTGTATGGGTTGAAAATGTTTTGATTTACGTTGCCCCAAGACTACCCCAATTGCGTAATCACTTGCATCACACATAAGCTCAAAGGGAAAATCACAGTCGGGGGCAACTAAAATCGGAGCCTCGGTTAATTTCTTTTTGAGAAAATTAAAGGCTTCAACACATTCATTGGTGAAGATAAACGGAGCATCCTTTTCAAGGAGATGAGTCAGAGGGCGGGCTATCTTGGAGAAATATTGAATGAAACGGCGATAGAAACCGGCATGACCCAAAAAACTCCGAATACCTTTGACGGTAGTGGGATGAGGGAGTTTAGCTATGACGTCGACTTTAGCTCGGTCGACCTTAATCCCAGATTTTGAAATCTTATGGCCGAGGACAATGCCCTCTCGAACCATGAAGTGGCACTTCTCCCAATTTAAGACCAAGTTGGTGTCTTCGCACCGTTTAAGCATGTGGTCTAGATGAGAGAGGCAAGAAGTGAAAGAATCTCCATAAACCGAGAAATCATCCATAAAAACCTCCATTGTCTTCTCGATCATGTCGTGAAAAATAGCCATCATGCACCTTTGGAACGTACTGGGAGCATTACATATGCCAAATGGCATTCGTCTGTAAGCAAACGTTCCATAAGGGCAAGTGAAAGTCGTTTTCTCTTGATCTTGCGGGTCGATCAGAATTTGGAAGTAACCGGAGAAACCATCGAGAAAGCAATAGAACTCATTCCCCGCTAGACGTTCGAGCATTTGGTCCATAAAAGGAAGTGGGAAATGATCTTTCCGTGTAGCATCATTTAATTTTTGGTAGTCAATACACACCCTCCATCCGGTTACGAGGCGTGTGGAAATCAACTCACTATCGTCATTCATCACCACGGTCATTCCTCCGTTCTTTAGAACACAATGGATATGGCTAACCCATGAGCTATCTGAGATCGAGTAGATAACTCCGGCGTGAAGGAGTTTTAGAACTTCCTTTTTGATGACATCATGGATTTTCAGGTTAACCCTACGTTGTTGTTGTATGACGGGCTTATAATCATCTTCCATTAAGATCTTGTGAGTACAAAAACGTGGGTTTATGCCTTTAATGTCGGAAATCTGCCAAGCGATGACACTCTTATGTTTTCGAAGGACGGCCAAAAGTTCAAGTTTCTCCTCATCTTTGAAATTCTTAGCAATGATGACGGGAAACTTGTTTGGTTCTTCAACAAAATCGTATTCAAGATGAGGAAGTAAATCCTTGAGCTCGGGCTCTGGAGGCTTTTCATTAGGCGTTTGTACTTCTTTGATTTCTTCAATCGTAATCTCTTTCGGAGGGAGTGACGGTGATGGATCTTCATTTAACAATTGTTCAAGATAAAGGATATCTCCCTCCGAATCATAAACACCATCATCAATTCCCGGTGGAATCGATTCATCAATAGCAAGAAACTCATCAATCTCTTCCAAAAAGAAGTCACCTCCCTCAAATGGAGTAAGAGAGGGGGAAGAGTCGTCAATGATTGGTTCAGAAGGTAGTTCAGAATTTAGAGAAGAAGGTGAATCAGAAGAAATAGAAGGGGAAGAGTTGCCAACTTTCGAGTTGTTAGCAAAACCGAGAACTTCTTAAGCGTACTCCTTACAAGAAACATCAATAACGTCGATTCGATTGATGGAAGCATCGTCGAAATTTGAGGAGTACCTCGTCGTTTGATTAATGTTGAACTTTACGGCTTCTTTGTTAACTCTCAATGTAATCTCTCATTCGAACACATCAATTAAGGCACGACCGGTCCTCAAGAAACATCTTCTGAGAATAATGGGTACACGAGGATCGGCATCGAAATGCACTACAACAAAATCTGCGGGAAAATGGAACTGCCCCACTTTGATAAAGACATCCTCGGCTATACCCTTTGGGCGACTCGTAGAATGATTGGCTATCTCGAGAGTCATACACGTTGGGGTAAGTGGGGGCAACGAAAGCTTCTCGTAGATTGAGTTTGGCATCAAATTGATACTCGCGCCAAGATCGGCCAAGGCGGAGCATTGGACAATTCCTTGAAAATCACACGGAATGAGGAATTTGCCACACCTAACTTTTCGGGAAGTTTCTTAAGGATAACCGCCGAACAATTCTCATTCAGAGATGTTGTAGCAAGCTCATAAAGTTTTTCCTTGTTCGTAAGCAATCCTTTAATCGTAGAAGCAAGTTTAGGCATCAAGAGAAGGGCATCCGCAAAACTGATCTCCACATTCAAGTCTTTGAAAATTTGGAAGAATGTTTCCATTTGATGATTAGACTTTTCTCGAAGAGTTTGATCTTTAAGATGAGACGGATATGGGATAGACAGTTTCAGATTAGATTTCTTCACATTAACAAGAGCATCTTCGGCCTCAGAATCTTGGACAACCGTGGGTCGGACATTCACAGTGCTTCCCTTATTAGTAGGAAGCACCAGGTCCTTTGCCACCCCGGTCTCACGGTCTACCACATGAGAGGAAGAAGAAGAAGTGGTAGGAACCGTCGGTCCATCATAAGCTACACCACTTCGGGTGGTGATCGCTTTCATGTCACCTCTCAGGTTCGGAATCGTATTACTTGGAAGAGTACCGGAACTCGAGGACATATTCATCTGCATGAAACTGCTCATCATATTCTTCAATTCGTTTGTTAGCTTGCTCAAAGTCGTATCAATTTCCTTCTTAAATTCAACCCTCATATTGTTGATATGATTTTGCATCGCTTTAATCGTGTTATCGGTGTTCTTGATGTAGTTCGTAAGATCTGAATGAGGTGGTTGATAAGGTTGTTGAGGATGAGAAGGTTGTTGGTAAACTTGAGGTGGAGGAGCTTGGTAATGTTGATTACCATGATTGAAATTAGCTTCTCGGTTTTGATTAGAATTTTGGTTACCATTGAAATGATTTTGATTTTGGTTTTGGTGTTGAGGTTTGTTGAAACCGGGAGGTCCGAGGTAATTGTTTGAGCGGTAGCTAAGAAGATTTCGATCTCCTTACGGTTAATTGTAGTTTCCCGTAGCAGCATAAACATTCTCTTGAGCGTAACCACAGACGGCTGGGCACTCGGAATAAGAATGTGGACCTCCGAAAGTCTCATAAGTCGATTGTACCACTTTCACTTGTTGATGTTGATTTTGATTATTCATCTGAGTTATCCTTAAAAGTTCGTCAAACTTTTTATTCAGAGCGGCTATTTCGAGAGAAGAAGACGTATTTGATCGAGATGATTCACCCCTTTCGGTGGTAGAATCCCAATAATTGTGATGGGCGGTCATATTTTCAATAAGATCGTAACATTCTTTGGGACGTCTTTTCATGAAAGTTCCACCGGCATCAGCATTGATCGTGTCATGGTGTCTCAATGTCAAACCATTATAGAAAGTATCAATTTGAGTAAGAAGCAACATGTTATGATTCAGACATCGATCAATCGCAAGCTTATAATGTTCCCAAGCTTCAAACAAAGATTCGTCGGGATATTGTCGGAAATTACTGATATCGTTTCTCAATTTCGTCACCATCGACGGTGGAAAGTACTTTGCCAGAAACTTAGAAACCATTTCCTCAAAAGTATGAATCGAATTTTTTGGAAGTCGATCAAACCAAGAAATAGCATGATGAGTCAAAGAGTATGGGAATAGATATAGATGAAGGACGTCATCGGAGACCCCATTTTGTTTCATACTCTGGGTGGCGGTAAGAAATTTGTCAAGATGCTTATTAGCATCGTCATCCGGTAAACCGTGAAATTGACAACTATTCTTAACTTGTTCAATCATATGATGTTTCAAGCTAAAATCCATAGCTTGAAAATTAGTCGGAGCAATGGGTCCTCCCCTCCCATACATGGTAGGTTGACATAGTTCCTGAATTGATCGGAGATCAGGAGCTACATTTTGATTAACGGGAGGAGGATTGGGACCTGGAACGGGAGGTACTTAATTAGCAGCCATATTATGTAACTCGTGTACGTTTCGATTACGAAGTCGGCGTGAATGAGAACGAGTGCGCATGCACTAAAAACCAAAATCCAAAAATCAAAATGGAAAGATAATTTTGAAAAAGGAAAATCTTTTTTGGTTTTTATATTTAAGAAATTTTTTGAAAAACAATCTTTTTGTAACCGTCGCGTCAACCGGTGCTCGGTAGCTCTCAAAAGTACGCGCAGCGGAGCGGGAAAGAAGAGTGGATCTTTCTTCAGTCTGCAATTTAATGTCAAGACTTCCGTTTACCCCGTGTATAGGTTGTAACCTTCAAGGTGAGCCGATGTAACAATTGACGTTTCGATTTGTTTTTTTTTTCTTTTTTTTTTTTTTTTTTTTTTTTTTTTTTTTTTTGTAAACACTATAGGAAGAATGTTTTGGTGTTTTTAGATGTTTTTGGGTTTTTCAAAAAGAAAATATATATATATATATATACAAAAATGACGGTAACTTCACTCGGGGAAGGATCTTCAAATGCACGCGATTCGAGACGGAATACGAAAACTCACTACAAGCCCTCCCCGGCAGCGGTGCCAAAAATTGATTTCTCCGGAAAGATATCAATAATGAGAAGTGTGTAGTATTAGGCAACTCAAACGTTTTAGGTTTGAGTCCCTGGATCGTTCCAAACGAGGGTTGAATGGAATTTTCAACTCACGTCGCGTTTAATGTGATTTGAATGGGAAAAAGGGGATAATAAGATGTTTTCTAAACTATGGGGCAAGGGAAGGTAAAGGGAAGAAATTAAAGGCACTAAATCAATAATGCGAATAAGAAATAACGACTAATTATGCAAATTTACGCTAATATGCAAATTACGAATTAATAAAACGCGAATTAAATGCAAACTAATCCAAATTAATCCCTAAAAGTGATCTAAAATTATTATAAAATTGAAAATGCAATTTCAAAATTATCTAAGATTTAAAACTAATTTTTTTGATTTTTTTCTTGAATTTATTTGAATTAAAAACTATTGTTGTATTTTTAAAATGGATTTAAAATGCTAAAAATTATGAAAACTTATGAGAAAATTGCAAAACTATTTTTCAAAAATCTTGACTAACTAAAAATAATTTTCAAAACTGATTTTGTATTTTTCTGATATTTTTTCATAATTTCTATGAATTAAAACTATTTTAAACTAATTAAATGTCTAAAAATTACTATTTAAACTAGGAAAATTATGGAAAAAATATTTTTTTTGGCTTTTTATATTTTTCTTAATCTAGGAAAATTGAAAATATATTTTTTGGAACCTTTTCGGATTTAATTGTATTAAAAAACTAATTAAAAGGTATTAAAATCTAATTTAAAATGGGAAAAATAGCTAACAGTACTGGAAAAATATGAAAATTTCAGGTAAATTCTAAGAAGGGATTAGAAAGCTAGGAAAAAAGAGAAAAGCTATGCTAGTAAACTGAAAATGAAGGCTATAGTGAAACTGCTTATTAATAAGCTATCTAGAAAAAGCAACAAGCCACTAAAGTGCACTAAAAGCTGACATAACCTTAATTATGCTATTTCTACTTAAAATCAACTAAAAGCTTCTAGTCTACAATGATTTGGTATGATTTCACCTAAGTAGCCAAACAGGCCTAATCCCCTACTTTTAAGCTTAAGTAAAGGCTTATTTAATAAGCTAAAGTGAAAACCAGAAATTGGGACCTCTAAACAACCAAACAAAGAGCTAATAGACCAATTATGAGCTAGTAACAAGCTTTAGTGAACCTAAAATTGACACTGCAACAGACCTGTGCACACTCAGTGAATGCTGAATGTGTGCACAGGGGATTTTTGATCTAAAAGCCAAGCTAATTTAAGTGATAAATAAATTTCTAAAAATTCAACTAAAATTGTATTTAGAAACTTAACCAACTAAAGTTTAAAATCCCAAAATTTCAACTGCTTTAAATTAGATATGAGTAAATTAAAAATCTAAGAATTTTGACTCATAAACCATTAAATCAGTTTTTTGACTTTTCAAACAGACTTGATATTTAACTATTTTGAACTTCTGAGCTAATGAAATGGAATTAAAATGATGAATTATGACTAAGGTTGTGTTTCTTTTTTTCCTTAGCTAAAGGTCCATGTGAGTCCCACTTCTATATAAGACTCTTAATTGGAAGGACATGATAATTTAAGCCTTGTGGATATAAACCAAATAAGAGATTTTTATGGGCCACACCTAAAAGTAATAATATTAAATGGTATCCCTTAGTTAAGAGAAAAAAAGAAACGCCCCCTAAATGAACCTAACTTATGCTAGTTTAACTACTTCTAAACCTATATGCATATTATGGACTACTGATTATTACTGAAGTGGAAATGAGAGCAGATATGATGCAAGTTTGACTTTCAAGTACAAGTGTGATTTTAAGCTAGAGAAGACTTAATTAATCCTAAAACAAACTCTAAGTATCAGTTTTAACCTATGATCAACAATCTAACTCCAAATCAGGCCTTAACCCAAACACTGGTTTCAGGACTTACTCACAAGCTTCTCTAAATCAAACTCCAATCCATGCTTAGCTACTCTACAAACCAGATTCAAATAACTAATTTTCAACTAGATTAACCTATATTAACACTATTATAACACTTAATCTAATACTGATCTAGTTATGCAGAAGTGACAAGTAAAATGCAGTACTAGATTACTTCTGAGACTAACTTAAACAACAGTAACCTAAGCTTAATTAGGATCAAGTAAACTGAATTTAATACAACTAACACTAATCTAACAATTCTAACTACAGATTTAGAATTTAAAGAGAAATAGACTTACAATTATCCAACCACTATGGTTTGCCAATGAAGAACTAATAACCACAATTCTAACTCTGATCTCAACACCAAATTAAACTATATCCAACCCAAATCCAATTCCATGTCAGCAAACCAGAACACTTTCACCTTAATAACTGAAGTTTGACTTTATTTTACTTAAATAAAGTTTGATTGTAGATTCTGAGTAAATGAAATTTAAGTAAATAATAAGCTAAAGTGAGCTTAGAAAAGCTTAATGAAACAGAAAACTTAAACTGAATACAATTTTAAAACAGATTTGCTATATATATTTTTTTAAGTATTTTTTTGATTTTTTTTTTTTTTTTTTTTTTTTTTTTGTTTAGAGAGATATAAAAGCTGAAAGTGATTAGTGATAAGCTAGAATAATCAAACTGAAGTGAAATTAAGCTATTGCAACAGTAAAACTGATATTAAGAGTAAATGGAGAATTGAAGCTAAATTAACTTTATTAATAAAAAGAGCTGAGTACAAATGAAAATTTGAATACAGGAAATAAACTTAAAATATTAAAAACAATTTAAGACTACAACTACTACTCATAAACTACACACTATAACTGTGATTACAACGGGGTATATATAGGTGAGCTAAGGAGCTTGGAAGGATCCAGAAGCTGAAGGTTGTGTTTCTTTTGAGCTATCCACAATCGTTAGATCAAATCCCAGCATCATTCCTTTCAACTTAGCCCTTGGATTATACTTCACACGTCCCATCCACCAATCATGTGCAAGGAAGCACACGGATAGCTGACCTGGCATTCCTTGTGTCAGCATGTGTCAGGGAATGTACTATTATACCCTCTAATTCAAGTAATTGTGCTCAATTGGTCGCGGGGTATTTAAGGTTCATCACATTTATGGGTTTAGTGGGTTTTGGGGGTTTTTCACTTGGCGGGTAAACTTTTAGTTAATTTATTTTATTTTAACCGGTTTGACTTCGTTGACCGAGTAAGTAAGGATTGACTTTGTTTGACCTTGTGGTAAATATTGACCATGGGTTGACCGTGGGTATGGACTTGGACGGGTACGATAGTGGGCTTTGGTGATTTTATGGGCCAAGATGATAATTGATTGGAATTGGACTATAAATGGATCCGGTTATTAACTTATGGACCAATAATGTAAAATCTGAAAATCCAGGGACTAAATCTGTAAATTCTGAAAATGTAATCCAAGGGCCTTTCTTGTCATTCTCAAATAAACCAAGGGCTATTCTTGCCAAATCCGAATCTCAGGGGAATTTCTGCTAATTGCTGAAACTTGAGGGACTGATTCTGCCATTTCTTTAAAGTTGAACAAATCTTTCATAAATCATCCTCTCAGCATAAGAATCTTCACAAATGCTCACTTCTGACCGTCCGGCTCAGCTTTAGCACTCTTTCTCTCTCGTGCTCGGGTTTTTGTCTAATTTGGCTTTTATTTGCGTGTTTTGTCATATCCGTACCTGCACATGCATAAACTCAAGAAACAACAAATATTAGAAATAAATGGCTCTTTCTTGGTTATTTTGAGACTGATTTGGTAAAGAAAAGATATGTGTTTTAGCACATATCATAGGGCACGGAAGGTGTCCTTGCAGCCGAACCACTATAAATACTCGCGTTGTGGTTTTGTGCTTCTTACTCTTTATCTTTTCATTACATATTTATATGTTTGTTTATCAACATCCAAAAGACATCCAAATAGATTGACATAAGTTGATCTAAATATTTTAAAACAGAGTTTTAATTGGTAAAACTATTCAACCCCCCCCCCTTCTAGTTTTCCACAATTAGCATCAGAGCTTCGTTACCAAGTTTCTTAAAGTTTATTGTACTTCAAAAACTTGATACGATCCATGGTTAATTGAAAACTACAAAGAAGGTTTTTCATAAAAAAAACACCATGTCTTTTAAAACTCTTTGTTTGGATGTTGATTAGATGACAACATTTTTCTTATTATTTATTCTTCATTTAATTGCACTAATCCTCTTTGTCATGTTGCTTAGTCAAAGCTCATACCTACCAAGCCATAGGAATCGCTTGGTAACAAGAGTACCTTCCCTAAGAAGGTATCTCAAACACAAAGGAGCCGGAATTGTCTACAGACATTTGTTGTGTCATTTGTAAAGACATTCCTAAGTGCATTAGAGGTATGACTTTCTACTTACCTCTAAATGACATTAGCTTGATAAATAAGTATGCTTACATAGATATTTATATAATTATCTTTTGTGCATATACATGTATTACATGTAGCTTCATTAGGAAGCCTTTTCTCACATACGTGTTATTTTTTCGTCTAAAGTCGTGGTATATAAAACTTGTGTTTTATTTCACTTAATCTAAAAATCATATCTTTCTAATAATAAAACAAAACACAAATCTCGAAAATTCCTCCTTCCTCATAAATAAACCCTCCGTCGTCCACTCTATCAAATCCCCACCTTTTCAAATCTTCCACTTTCAAAAATTACCTCTCATTCAAAACTTCATCCTCATCTTCATCTCATCTCATCTCAAACCTAGACCAATAATGTTCATCATCAACATGATTTACATCGCCCTCATGCTCATCGCCTTAACACTCATCGCCCTTGTGTTCCCTATGATGAAGTTCTCATACGGAGACATATACGTTGTGTTGTTAATCTACATTTGGGTTATATACCCAATCCTTTGTATCATTCTTAGCATTGAAATGAAATATTACTAGTTTATCTAGTTTATTATCTTAATGTGTTTTCTCACATTTTTTTATCTATATCTTTCGTATCTTTTCGTGATACATTAGAAACCATTAATGCATGCTAAAAGAAAATGTAGGCTAATACACATATCTTGGTATAAAACTATAAAACTATGTTTTTATCAAAAATCTGCTTCTGTTACTCCAGATCCACATATCCCTGTAGGTATGCTAGCCGGATCCCTGATAGAAGGGAACCGTCCTTCTGGATAACAGATTTTTCATGCAAAATATATATTTCAAAAAAAAAAAAAAAAAAAAAAAATTTCTTCCAAAAATGATGTTCTACTAGAATGTCAAAAATTAAGTGAGTTAAATGTCATTGTTAATAAAAATCTTGTAAAAACGTTAGGTAATCATTGTTTTACCCGTAATACGTCACATCCTATTAACTTTTCTTTCCTATAGGTTTCGCTATGTCGCATGAATATGAGTTTGATTTTTCACTCACTAGCGTCTACACTCCTAACATCTCCCTTGAGCCCAACACACCTGGCAATCATGTCCGTGGGTTCAATAATCTCAAAATCCCGTCACTTCGACGAAGGACGTATTGTCGACACTCCTCTACAATACAAAGAAGGTATCAATACCTCCTTCCAAACCATAGGATTGGAATGTCTTCTCGAAATTAACGAGAAAATATGTCCAAGGTTTGTATTGGAATTCTTACGTCAAGTCGAACTCGTTCGTAACGAGGATCGTTCTCTATCTCTTTGGTTTTGGATCAAAAACCAAAAGTTTGTTTTAACCTTTGGGCAATTTGCTCCAATTCTCCGAATTCCAAATCATGGACAATGTGCCTTCACCGAAGATTGGTCTCTTGATTCTCTCTTCAACTTTCGTGAAGAAAATAGTCCATATTGTTCACACATACCTTCCTCGCAAGACTCTACTCGCACAATATGCAAACCTCGACCCTATTACTCCGATCCAAACATTATATATACAAAGGATATCCGAGAAGAGTACAAGGCTCTGACACTCCTCCTACGGGAAAATGTTTGGAGTCTTAGGGGAAATCGAGAAATCCTTCCCGCTTGTTGTGCTCACATAATGTATTGTTTGCTAACACAACAACCATACAATCTCGCCTACTTCTTCGCAAGGAGAATTGTAAATCTTCAAGGCTCCAAGAAAAAACTCATCCCTTATGGAATGTTCTTGACGCGCCTTTATCATAACATCATGTACTTCCACCCTCAATTTCAAAGTCCGTTGTACGTACTTGTGAAAAAGATGATGGAACCTCTGAACACATCTCTCATGAAGACTTTCTTCATTCCTGAATCGGCAAACACTCATCAACCATTTGATGATCCTTCTAGCGAAAACGCTCAAGGAACATAGTAATCTTTCAAATAGGATCAATCCTTAGTATTCATGCTTTATCAATGTAATCCAATTTCTTTCATGAAATAAAACATTTTACATTTGATATCTTAGTGTTAGAACCTCTTTAACTAACCTTGAAATATAATGCATTGTTAAAATCATTGCATACCTTTAGTAAAGGTTCTGCTTAGCAGATAGACGGATCCCAAAGGTTGTGCTAGACGGATCCCTACTCTTAGGGAACCGCGGGATCCGACAAACAGAAAATGCAGTTGCAATCATTGTATATCAAACATGTCCTTAGAACACTTCACACTAAGCTAGACATAGTGCCTTAAGGCAGATTGAGTCCTCATCAAGTTAAGTAGATCTTTCGTACTCATACATAACTCACCTAGATCACACTCAAGACGCTTGTAGATCTATCGTTTCACTTAAACCCATTACTCTTCCGCTCTCAAGCTCACTCATCATTTCGCACATGATCCCTCATATCTAGCTTTGGAAATCTTTCAATTATGGCAAAATTTGTAACATATTGGATTTCATAAACACATCAAACCATGATATAAAGTGGCGTATGACTATATGTTTTAGAGAGAGAAAGGTTAGAGGTTTAGGGAACTTAGTGAGAGAAAGTAAAATTCTATTATGAGCTCCAACCCTCTACCTTGGGAGGTAGAGGGTATTTATAGTATCATACATAAACGCCACCTACGGGCTGTGGATCAGGCATACAGTGGGTAAAGACCCGTCCGTCCTCCACGGTGTAACTTAACTAAATACTACCTAACATTAAATAACTACGACTACGAGCTTTCTAACGATTACATATACTTGAGGTGACCGACACTTTAATAACTGGATTTACTAAATCCTAACAATCTCCCCCTAAGGGAGGTCACCTCAAATTACACTGAATACAAACAGATATTACATTAAGATTGTTCTTGGATTCTAGTTAAAGTTCTTTGCTCTGTAGCCCATAGTCTTTGATTCTTCATGTTTTGCATGTTTGGTTAAACCGAGTGGAGGTCTTTAACTGATCCACGTGATAATGAATTTTTAGCCAGCTTTGAGATCATCAGCTACCATGAATCTCTGACTCTTCCTTTGTAGTGTTGACATTATGTGATGTTGTGACTTTTGGAACGACATGCTCACATTCTGGATCATGATTTCTTTACATCAGAGTAGCGGAAGCTTTAGATTATTCATGATATTTGCAGCAGCATAGCAGAAGCATGGACTGAAAATATCAGAGTCGTTGATGCACTTATCATGATTTCTTTTGAAATGAATGTGTTGTGTGAGCATGCGGCTATGGATTGACCTTCTCCATTCTGATCAGCTGCAAACGTTGGGTGTACCTGCATACAACAGTTAGCAATAAAGCGTACGAAAGTATCTTTGATCACTTTCGTTGAATTGAGGTACACGGCCCACGGTTCCCCGTTGATCAGTACAAGTACTGCCTTTGATCACGTATAATTCCGAAGAATCTCCTTGACATGGTTTCGCAGCTGCTCTAGTTTTTCTCAAACCGGATCGTCTCAAAGAAGACAACACGGAGTGAGTGAATCAGCGAATTTGAGATTCACTGATTGATGAAAAGAGATTTGAAAAATAATCGTGTACTGCTCAATAAAATGTTTTTGCAATACAACGAAGGTTTTAAGGTAAATCAGTTATCAATCATAAACACCTTTTATTTTTGAAATATTAATACACAGTCGATGTGCTAGAGAAAAGAATTTTAAGCACAACGACCAGTTTTTCAAAGGTATCCGTTAATCTATAACCTGAACCAGGATTGATTCATGATTTTGAATCGCCCCATTGTTTCTGTTCAGTTTTCACATGGTTGATCTATTGGATATATCTCACATGCCACCTACCAAGAGCTTGTTTGATGTTGGCTCTAGAAGGCTTTCCATTTTCATTGTGAATATGTTTGCATATCACTCAGATGTTCTGGAAATACCACAAGGATAATGCGTAGGACTTTTAAAATATAATCTCTCTTTCCACATTGTGTGAAACAGATAGTCTTCATTGACAGTGTCCTAAAGAGATTTATTGATGATCTTGTGGCTCTAGACTCAAAAGTGCACATTTGGTTCCTATGCCGGAGACTAGGGAAAGGGTCTCATTTTCAATATCAACAATCTCTAAGAGAAAGTCGATAGATTATGTTGGTTCCTCGTGAGAATGAAACAAGCCCTTTTGAGAGGAACTTGAGTAGCTTGGGAAGATTAGTGCAGTGCGTCACTGGGTCCATGACGTCTTGTCTTCAATACCGGTGTTACATTAGTAACAACCAGTAGCATATGTATTGAACTCTGTATCTGCCCTAAGGTTGAATTATTGGAGGGCTATTTATTTTCACCCTTTTCTCATTCAATTCTTTTTCATTCTTCAACCCCTTCAGTGCTTACCGAGACTTCATAACTAGAACTTTGTTGGTTTTATTATAGTACTAGGTCAGTCTCAATCCGCACTCTTCCCATATTCTCATTTTTCTCCTTTTTTAATAATACCTAAGGACTCTACACTAACTAGTGGATTGTCCGTGGGTAGATCCTTCCGGCTCTGGCGGGATCGTGGGAACGAATACCTAACCTAACCATCCTTATATCACCATACATAAAGTAAATTTGGTCGGTCTTTTTGGTATTGTTCTTCTGCCATTGGAACCAATTGAAAACCATTTGAAAATCATTCCAGGTACTTGTGATATATTATCAAAGCATTTTGTACCTGAATTGTTTATGATATTTCAGAAAATGAGCTCCCCCTCAATATGTGCATCAAGATTCGAAAGTGTTTTGCACATATAAGGGAAAACCTGCACATTGAAACAAATCAATCACGTTTCAATCCTTTTTGGTTTGATATAGATGCTCCCCCTTAACATGTGCATGGAAAATTTGAAATCGTTTGGCACATGTAGGGATGAGAGCTTGTTAATCACTTATAAAACCATTTATCGAATTATCAGTTTAAATCCAATTTATATCAAAAATTCTCCCCCGATCACAATTTTCAAATAATTTGAGATCTATGATCTCTATAGATTTAAATTGTTTTTGAAAGCTTTTGAGGAGAATTGTGACTTGCTAATGAAAACATTTAGCCGATAAGGATCAAATCTGAGACTTTAAACTCCAACGATTAAACATGCTTGAATATTTTTTGAAAACATGAAATAAGCCTTGGTCTGAACCAATTGTATGACAAATAACCTTTTGATTTAATTGAAATCATTCTCCCCCTCAATCAATGACATAAGTTGTTGACTGAGAGTTAGAGATTTTGACAAATGCAAGTCCAGATGATTTTCAAAAATTGAGTCTGAGTTATTTTTCAAAGCTATGTAGTTTTCATTAGATAACAAATATTTTTCAGAAGAATTTATAGAAGGAAAAATATTTGTGAATGAAACATTTGTCTTTATGGTGACAAACATTTGTTTTTAGCTTCAGAGCATGAGATTTGAAAAATAAGATAAAGCATGGCTCTGTTCTTTCTTTTAAAAACGGGTTATAGACTGAAATGACTATAAGCCTTTGTTTATCTTTCTCTCAATTTTTTTTAAATGATGTACATTCGAACTTCATCTAAAGACCCATGTCACTCTTTGAATGACAACTCAAAGACCGTAGATGAAATCGAATAAAAGAAAAGATGGGAAAAATATTTTTAGCTTTTTCAAAGATTTTCTGATTTTTTATGGATTTTTTGAAATTTTATATTTTTCTATTTTCTTTTGTGGGTTTTATAATTTTGTATTTTTCTTTTTGAATAAATATATACAAGAGATTGATGAATAAAAAACTTTTACTCCTCTTCTTCCTCTTGAAGACGTTTGAGTGTTTCCGGTTGTAGACTCTTTAGACCAAGTCGTGGAAGGATAAACTCAAAAAGTTCTCTAGGAAGAGCTTTGGTGAAGATGTCTGCTAACTGGTATTCAGTCCTCACAAAATAAAGTTCCACCACACCGTTCTCCACTTTCTCCCTGATGAAATGATGTCAAATGTCGATCTGCTTTGCTCTTGAATGTTAAACGTTGTTGCATGAGAGAGCAATGGCACTTTTGTTATCACAATACAGAGGGATTTTGTTGAATTCAAAGCCACAGTCAGATAATTGGGATCTCATCCATAGGATTTGAGCACAACAAGATGACATGGCTATGTATTCAGCCTCTGTAGAGGATATAGAAGTACTCATTTGTTTCTTTGAAGACCAGCTCACAAGCTTATCACCCAAAAACTGAGCACCTCCTGACGTGCTTCGACGTGTATCTTGACATCCTGCATGGTCAGCATCTGCATAGGCTGTTAGTGACATACCAGTGTCCTTTGGGTACCAAAGTCCCATATTGATGGTTCCTTAGAGATACCGAAAGACCCGTTTAACCACTTCAAGGTGCTTTTTGGTAGGCTTAGCCTAGTATCTAGCACACATGCATACAGCGAACAGAATGTATGGTCTACTGGCAGTAAGGTACAACAGGGAACCAATCATACTACGATATTTAGTCTGGTCAACCATGATCCTTAAGAGGTCCTCATCCAGTTTAGTATGCTCCACCATGGGAGTGTCAACAGGGTCACAAGAATCAAATCCAAATTTCCTTAAAATTTCATTAGCATATTTAGATTGATTGATAAAAATGCCTCTGGGACTTTGTGAGATTTGTAATCCCAAGAAAAATGACATTTGTCCCATCGTTGACATTTAAAATTTAGATCCCATCTCCTTAGAAAAACTGTCACATCCATTGGGGTCAGTCGAGGCAAAAATAATATCATCAACATAGATTTGAACGTGAATTAAGTGTTTGCCTGACTTTCTGGTGAACAATGTCGGATCAACTTCTCCTTTGCTGAATCCAGTAGATAGAAGAAACTTTGATAGCGTATCGTACCATGCCCTTGGAGCTTGCTTCAAACCGTAAAGAGCCTTCTTCAAGCGATAGACATGAGTAGGATGCTCTGGATTCACAAAACCTTCCGGTTGGCTGACGTATACGACTTCTTTAAGATCTCCGTTAAGAAAAGCCGTCTTTACATCCATCTGATAGACTACCATGTTCTTACTTGAAGCGTTAGCCAGGAAGATTATGATTGCCTCGATACGTGCAACTAGAGCAAATGATTCTTCAAAGTCAATACCCTCCTCTTGACGGTATCCTTTTGCAACTAATCGAGCCTTGTTCTTTAACACATCACCATGCTCATCAAGTTTTACTTTGAAGATCCACTTTAGAGCAATGATCATAGCACAGTCAGGAGCAGGTACTAATTCCCATACATCTAGTCGATCAAACTCATGAATTTCTTCTTGCATGGCATTGAACCAGCTGTCTTCATTCATGGCAGTTTTGACGTCTTTTGGTTCGATTTTAGATAGTACGGAGTTGAAGAAGCACCATAAGGCGTCAGTTGCAAGTTGTTTACGAGTGGATACTGGATGAGAGGGGTTTCTAATGATGTTGTCCAATGGATGGTCATTTGTCCATTTTCTAAGGTGTTCGTGTGGTTGTTGTTGAGGAACTGAAGTAGCAAAGTCGTTTTCCCCTGATGAAGATGGTTCTGATGATGGTTCCGGAGCAAATATGTTCTCAAAAGGAGCATCTTCGGGAGTAGCAAAGGGGTTATCTCCATCATAGGTGAAAGAAACAATTCCATGATGTACACTCGATGATTGAGGAATTGATGATGAGGCGGAGTGATCAGCAGTAGGCGCTTCTTGACTCAATGACATAGAAACCGAAAGGTTATCTACATTGACAGGGATAGGAGCAGCGTCTGTTGATAGATTTTTCTGATCATTAGCAATAGGCTCAAAGTGTTCATTAGACATTGGATCAAACAATTTCTTCAAATCCTCTTCCGAAAGGGGTACATATGGAAACCGAAGGGTTATCTACGTTGGCAGGGATAGGAGCAGCTTCTGTTGATGGATTTTTCTGATCATTAGCAATAGGCTCAAAGTGTTCATCAGACATTGGATCAAACAATTTCTTCAAATCCTCTTCCGAAGGGGGTACATATGGAGAAGCTAGTGAGGGATTTTGTATAAGAGAAGAACTAATGGGACTACTTAATGAAGGTTGAGATGCGGGTCCAGAACTTGATTGTCCTGGAGCCAGTTGCCCGGAAAGCTCATCGAACATGACTTGAATAGTTTCCATGATATCTCGAGTTCTTTTGTTGTAGATTCGGTAACCTTTCTTGTTTGATGCATAACCTACAAAAACTCCAATGTCCGCCTTAGCTCTTAATTTTCCTAAATCTTGACCGTTATTCGTTGGATAGCACAAAGCACCAAATACACGGAGGTAGGAGATATCAAGTTTTCGTTTGTGGACAAGTTCGTATGGAGTTTTTCCATGAGTGGTGTGTATGAGGGAACGATTTTGGGTGTAGCAAGCAGTGGCAATGGCTTCAGACCAAAGAAACATTGGAACCTTTGAGTAGATTAGCATTGTTCTTGCAGCTTCAACAAGGGTCCGATTCCGTCTTTCAACTACACCGTTCTGTTGAGGCGTACGTGGAACACTTCTTTGATGACTGATTCCAATGCTTTCATAAAATTGACCTAATTATTTGTTAACGAACTCCGTGCCATTGTTTTTTCGAACAATTCTAACAGTCATATTAAGTCGAACCTATAGCTGCTTGATAAGTTTGATGATGACATCTGGAGTTTCATCCTTTGTCCTCAAAAACTTAACCTAAGTAAATCGAGAGTAGTCATCAACAACGACTAAAACATATTTCTTCCCATTTATTGTTTGCACTCTCATTGGTCCGCACAAATCCATATGAAGAGTATGAAGAACTTCCATAACTGAGTTTGTAGGTTTGGGTTTGTGAGCATATTTCCTGCTTTTTCCCAATTGGCATGCTGAACAAAGATGATCTTTTTCATACTTTAATCTGGGTAAGCCTCTTACAAGGTCCTTTCTGGAAAGATTATTAATGGTACCGAAGTTCAAGTGACTGAGACGACGATGCCATAACCATGACTTTGTTTTCGAAGCCTTTGACAACAAGCAGATTGGAGAAGACTTCATCATGTCTTCGATAGAGATGGTGTATAGGTTTGAACCACGTGTTCCTCTTAAAAGTTCCACACCATCAAGTTCTCTAACAAAACAAGTATGTTTTCTAAAAGCCACCTTTAGATCGGAATCACAGAATTGACCAACAGAAATCAGGTTATCACCAAGACCTTCTACATAATATACCCTGGAGATTACACTATGACCAACAACATAGTCTTCATAACCCATAATTGCACCAAAATGGTCGTTTCCGAATCTAACAGTCCCGATGAATTTACTCACGAAGTTCATGAGCCGCGAGCGATCTCCAGTCATATGCTTGGAACAGCCTGAGTCTAGGTACCACAGAACAATTTCAACGATCTGCAGTTGAACACAGACAAGAATGGATAACTGGATAATTGGGAACCCATGAAATAATGGGTTCCACTTGATTAGACAAACAGATTGGAACAACCACATCAGAAACAGAGTCAATAAAATCATTAGTGGTAGATGTCGGGCTAGTAGAAACAGTATATCTATTCAAAGCATGTTCACTTCTTAAAGGTATAGTTCTACCAGTGGGCATCCATTTCCTAATGGAGATTAACTTCGAAAATTTAGAGCACAACTTATTAAGATTAAATTTGCGGCCAGTAGGTATCCACTGATAACCTACATTACTAAATTTTCTTCCTGTGGGTTTCCAATGTTTTCTAACCTTCTTCCGCCTTTGCTTTCTAGCCTTTTTAGCTTGATTTTTGGCATTAACAATTTTAGCTGGGTATTTAACAGCATTAATCAAATCATTCATACCACATACATGATTAGTAACAGAACAGAAACCAAGCAATCATCATTACATGTTTTGTCAAAAGTAGCAGAATTCGCATTAATTACAGCACGCTTAGAGCTAACACTAGAATCAACACGATTCGTTTTATTCAACATAGTTTCATTCTTCCTAAGGTGATCTTCTACTTTCTTCCACTGAACATTCCTAGCTTGCAAGGTCCTATCATTCTTTGTGTTGCCTTGAGGCTTTGACCTTCTCGTTTTGGTGTCACTTTTTACTCCTGTAGAGGGAATGGGAACATTAGTTGGAATTGCTACTCTTTGCTTTTCAGGTTTAGAAGTGTTGGGATCTGAGCTACTTGAAGGCACATTAAAGTTCACTTTCTTAATACTGGGCATCGGATGGGTTGCATACTTAGCACTAGGCACGGAACAAGGCATCACAGCTTTATCTTTCTCACATAAGGATTTAGGACATGTTGCTCTTAAACATTCTAACAGCTCCTTAGATCGTTTGGCCTGAATGCAAGCAAACCTAATTTCACTATCAAGGAGCTCATTTATGAAATCCTCGCCTACAATCTCACGGAGACATTCTAGACTATCCTTAAGGTGAGAGAAATAGTTATGAAACACTAGTTCATTATTTCTAAGATGAGGAGGAATGTATTTAATAGTCACAGTATATTTAGAATCTACAGATGACTTTGATGCAACCTTCTCATTAAAGACAAGTGGCATTTTCCCTTTTACCTGAGTCTTTAGATTCTCAATTTCCTTTTGTAACGAAGTTATTTTTTCATAGTTTTTGTCACGAGTGACTTTCACTGAATTGTATAACTCTTTGAAGTGTCGTTTGACCTTTTCATTTTCTTCCAGAAAACTCTCATTTTCTTGTTGTAATACGTTAATGATGTTTTAAAGATGAAAGTTTTGAGAAAATTGAGAATCTAAAGGAGGAGGCATTTGGGAGCCAGTCACATTGTTCTTTTCACCCTTTAATTGTGAAATTTGGGCTTTCAATTTTCTAATCGTGTTACAGTGAGCTTGAATCTGTTCGTCACGTTTGTTTATTTCAAAAACTGCATCAAACTCTAGAACATTTGAGGATGTCTTGATGTTTGAGGTTTTGACATTTTCTTTGAGATGTTGATATTTTAGTTGCAAATCAAAATGTTCAACTTCTAGCTTAGAAAGATGTTTTACCAAATTATCGTGATCATCCTGGTCAATTTTCTCATTTAGTTTTGAGTTTTTGTTTTCAAGCTCAATGACATGATCATGGGAAACTTTCAAAGCAATAGATAATTCATGAAATTGAGAAGCAGTAATAGAATGCTTAGTAACATTATAAAACACATCTTGAGCCACACAACTCAATACTAAGTTCTCATTTAAGATATGCAGATTCTTCCTTTCAATTTCATTATATTTGAGTTCCCGTTCATAATCATTGACCTCAACTATCATTGCATCAAATTCCTTTTCAATTTCTTTAATATCTGTGTTAATCCCTTTTTGGAGACTCTCAAATTGACCTTTTAATTGTCTAAAGAAAGGTATGACCTCAGTTAGATAGCATTTTTTAGTTTGCTCAGAACCCCTTTCCCCTTCAGTTATCCCTGTAGGTGTGATTCTCTTCTTACATGTCTTCTCAAAATCAACGAATAGTTGATAAACAACATACACGCTGATTAAGGTCTTGCTATTAGTGGAAATAGTTCTAGGAACTAAATGCATTGGTGTATTCGGAGGATACACAGTAGCTGCAGGCACTTTCCTAAGGGGAGTGTTTGTTTCAACAAGTATGTTAATACAAATAAGCCGTAAAAACGTTTATTTATATTTTACGATCTTCTAATGTTTTGTCGATAACAAAAGTAAAATCATATTAACGAAACAAATAAAATACGTAAATGGTTTGAACTAATAGTTTTCTAACATATTCACATTTTCACATAAAACACTAAAACAAGTATAAGTGATTTTATGATATATATATATGTACAACAACTAGTGTTTACATATTGGGTTAACAAGTATAAATGATTCTATGATTTAGATATGTACAACAACTAGTGTTTACATATTGAGTTAGCATATACTTAAACTAAGTATACTAAAATGGGTAAAAGCATGTAAATACTAAAATAAGGTAAAAACATGTAAATACTAAAATGGGTAGAAACTAGCAAATGGTATTGAACCATAACCCATGGTTTTATATATACCACTTATCTAAGTTCATTGTATCTAGAAAGAAAACCATGGATCAACCCATAACCCATGACCCATGACCCATAACCAAAAATACCCATGGGCAAAGAGGAGCGTTCCATGGATCCCTAGCTTTGTGCTAGCCAGATCCTAAGTGGAAGGGATCCGTGGGATCCGGGGAAACAGTAGAGAATTTTCTCTATAAATAGAGAGCCATTTCTTCCTTACTTGTCATCCCTTTACACACATACTTCCCCCAAGTATTCTAACCCTCTAACCTCAGATCCAAGAGATCTATGTAGCGTTTCTCTTTTGTTTATGTGTGATCTTGTAGGTTCCTCTTAAAGGAAAGATCACCACATCTTGAAGACGTGCAAGCTCAAGTCCATGAGTTGCCATGCTTCGTCATCATCAAGACAACGAAGGTTCTCTTGTTGATAGTTCTTCCTTTCTCCATAGATGTTGGGTTGAAGGCATTAGTGAAGAATGCCGAAAGTGTCAAGATGGAAGCATTAGTGAAAGGTGCTTATCATCCGCGTCAAAGCATTAGTGAAGAATGCTTAAGGTGTCAAGACAAAGGCATTAGTGAAGGGTGCCAAGCGTTGTGTCAAAGGCATTAGTGAAGGATGCCGAAGAATCAAATCAAGTAGCATTTGGGAAGAATGCTTAGGTCGTATAATCGATAAGGTGCATCGTTATACATATAAGTGTTTATTTATTCACAAGGATGGTGATATCCTTGATGGTGTTGTAACAAGGAGTAGATCTCCTTGAAAATAGGTGTTGTGTCATGAAGGGTAGTAGTTCCTCCATAATGGAACTAGGTGCTTAGCCTAGTACCTAATAAAGGGTAGGCGACGTTGTGATAGGATTAGTTCTCCTAAGGTGTGAAAGAACTCGGTGGTTAGCCTAGCACCGTATAAAGGGTAGGCGACGTAGTGTTAGGTGTGGTTCGCCTTGGTGTGAAAGAACTCGGTATTTAGCTTTGTACCGGAAAAAGGTTAAGCGACGTTGTGAAGGCTTCTCCGCCATAAGGAGATTTGGTGTAGTGCTTACGAACTCTCGAGTAGGTGACTCGGGGAGTGGAGTAGGGCAAGGAAGGTGTCCTTGTAGCCGAACCACTATAAATAACTTGTGTCGTGGTGATGTGCTTCCTACTATTTATCTTTCATTTTACGTTTATATATCTATCTATCAACGTCCAACATAAATAACCAAATAGATTGACATAAGTCGATCTAAATATTTAAAAAGGAGTTTTAAATTGGTAAAACTATTCAAACCCCCCTTCTAGTTTTCCGCAATTGGCATCAGAGCTTCGTAACCAAGTTTCTTAAAGTATATTGTACTTTAAAGACTTGATACGATCCGTGTATGTTTGAAAACTACAAAGAAGGATTTTTTTTGGGATCATATTTTCTGTTAAATCATTTTGTTGGACATTGATAGATGATTCTAACAATATTCCGTTCTCGAGTAATTTTCATGCTAGAATTTCCCAAAATCTTCATTCAAAGATGAAGTCAACATTCAAGGAAGGATTCTTAAAGTAATCACAACTTTAGTACATCAAGTAAAAAGGATTACTTTAAAAGCTCATGAAGTATTTTTGGTCTTATACCAAATCAAGAAGCATAGAGGTATGTTTTACTTTTCATTAGATAGGATACTTGAGCTCTACTTATTTTCACAAGTACTACTTTGATTATTAAAACATTAAGAGCGTTAGAAGTCTCTTTCGTCACTCTTCCACCTTTCTCGTCATCGGGAATAATATTTTTTTTAAACGCCGTCATCACATCCTCGGTATGAGATTCATCAAAAGCCGTCATCCAAAAACAATCGTCATCTAAAACCTCCGAACTATTTTTTTGGTAAGCTATTCCATAAGCATACTACAAAAATAATGTCAAACAACCTCGTTTATGTTCATAGTAGCCGGATCCCTCTAGTTGTACTAGCCGGATCCCAAATACAAAGGATCCGGGGGAACCGTAGAACAGAACTCAGCTATACGCTTTCAAAAATCACCACTGATCTTTTTCCCTCTATTCTCATAACACAAAAACGACCAAGCTACTGAATCCATCCTCATTGGCTTCCATAACCTCAAGTATTCCTTCCTAGAACACCATTGTAAGTAATTACATTAACCTGTTCTAATTTTCATCATCTTCATTCTAGGGTTTATGGTTCCTTAAATTACAATCAAATTAATTTAATTAGGTTTTTTCAAATTAATCATGAAAAGGGGCTTTTTAACTAAATCACATTGTGCTCACAACATTGTTAATACAAATAAAAAACCATAAACCCATTTCCAACTAATTTTACCTAATTGGAAAATTTGTATTTCTAGGACCAACCATGCCCAAAGCCACTCAACAAGATCATCATGACACCGTCCACTATCTTACTCACTACTATCGTAAAAGGGGCCTGACCAAAACTAACCGTAAAATTTTCAAAAGCCTCACAAAACGACTTATTCACAAAGGTCGTGTAGTCAAGTAATGTTTCCTTGAAGATACCGACATTCGTCAAATTTTCTCGACAATCAACTTTGATTGTCTTCTTGACATTGATGAACAAATTTGTCCGGTTTTTATTTTTGAGTTTTACAAAAGCTTTAGGATCATTAGAAACACCGATAATAGCATCTCAATTGCCTTTATCATCAACACACAAAACCTTACTCTTCCTCTCAACACTTTTGCTCAAATTATTCTTATTCCTTGTAAAGGAATTTGTATGTACTCTCAAGATTGGGCAATTAACGCTCAAAACCTTGCACTTGATCCTAAGCCTCTTTACAACACTCCTCTCGACAATCCCGAAACCATTCGTGATACTATCTTTAAAATTAGGACCAACCAATCCCGTTACGATCGTAACAAAAAGCTCATTCACCGTGATCCCTATAAAAAGGAACTTTTTGAAATGCATCCCATGTTTAGAAAATGGGAAGAAATCCTTAGGGAAAACATCATTAGCCTAGTTGGAAACAAAGATCATCCAAACGCATGCCTTGTGCAAATGATCTATTGTCTTATCCACCAAAGGCCATTTAATCTTGCCTATTACATGGTAAGGAGAATGGCTGGGGTATTCAAAGCTTCCAGCATGGTACTCCCATATGGTATGCTCCTAACACGACTTTGTAAGTATGTTAGTGCATTGCAACCATCCCCTATCAACGATGACCATTACCTTTCCGATCACGTCATGGTACCCCTTACCAAACAACCATCTAAACGGTTCATGGTCAATGGAGAAAAACCCGAAGCCCTCTCGGACTCCTCGGCCGGAGAAGAAGAAGAAGAAGAAGATAAGGAGGACATCGACCCCATATCCAAAATCAAATTGGACATTCTTGAATACCACGAACAACTTCCAACCATTCCAAACGAGACCGCGGAATACAAACAAATAAGAGGCATGATTCAAAACCTCGCTTACAATCTCACTAAGCCATCAAAAAGAAAGAGGAAGAATTGACGAAAGAGACAATAGGAATGTGCTTATTTTTATTTATCTTATGTTTGAATGATTTCTTTTTAGCATTGTTGGTTTATGGTATTTTGGATATTGTTTCTGGTGCTATATGATGGCTTGCTTGTTCTTATTGCTTGTTTTATAGACGTAATAATGTGCAAAACCTGCACATCTTTTCTGAATAGGTTCTGATCTGCAGATGCCGGATCCCTAGGAATAGCCTAGCCGGATCCCCTCCTTGAGGGAACCGTGGGATCCGTGTCAGCAGATAAGCAATATTGCATTCCCTACATCAAGATTGCTTTCTAGATAAACTTCACATTAGCTAAGCATCTGTTTTAGAACCCAAATAAGTCTTATTCCATGATAAGAAAAAGCTTAGACTCACTAAAGGCTTACTTAAGATCTTAGTCTAAATACGTCTTGATTTACTAACACGTCAAAAACCACCATATTTCCGCTCCATTACTCACAAGCCAAATTTTCATCTTTCAAAACACTTACGTAGACAAATTAAAACATTTTTAGAAAATTGTTTCAAGTCATTCTTATTTCAAAATGAGTCAAAAATTAGTTTTTCAATTCCTATAATTTTTAAGGATTTTTCAAATTTCATCACAAGCTTTAATCTGATCACTAGGATCATTTATTATGACTTAACACCTCCAAAACACTTAGTGTTAACCTTGGATATCCATTGGTAGTCAGTTTATCCTATCCTCCTTCCATAAGAAACAATCATTAGCTACAAACACTTATTACTCATGATCATTCAAGTACCCTATCATCCTAAAACACTTAGGAGAGCTGAAACACCAAAATTAAGATAGGCTTTAGCTTCTAGAAACCTCATTTCAAACCTGTCATAACTGCTGAGAGCCGGATCCCTAGAAATAGCCTAGACGGATCCCTCCAAGGAGGGAACCGTGGGATCCGGGTGACAGTATATGTCTAACATTGCTAACCCAAACACTCAATCTCATCTTAAATGAGTTCCTAGATCAGTGTAAACTCTGAATCTCAACCTTGTGCATGTCAATCATCACATTTCCATGAACATTAGTGGATTAAGTCTTAAATACAAAATTGCCAAGATCTTCTCTTTATAAACCACATTACCTAGAACACTTTAGTCATCTCACACAAAAATATCAGCAATTGCAACCATTTCCCTTGGTCATTTCAATATGAGAAAGGCTCCTAGTGCTCACTCATCCACCCAAGAACCACCCAAGAAACTTGCTAGAATCATACACGAAGTTTCTTCAACCGAATCATCTCCGGTTAAGTCCACCAATGCTAGGATTTCTCCCACATCAAGGAAACCAATCAAACTAATCCCCAAGAATAAGATTCCCACTAGGATATCTTCACCAAATTCTACCATAGCAAACAAACCCCCCACAACTCAACCAACATCATTAGTACCTAGAGATACTTCACAATCATTTTCACACTCTCACAATGTAGAAGACTTACCCTCTTGGCCATCTCATCTTTCACCATTACCATCCAATTCACATGAAAAGATTGAGCCACAAAATCAAAATATTGAATCAACACTTGATCCAAAAGCAAACTCTATCATCCCTCCCAATAGTCCATTTTGGATTATGAGAAGACATCAAAAGCAACCACCTGACCAAATGGAAGATGATGTCTCTTTACCTCTAGCCACAAGCATTATAGAGCCACCACTAAATGAGTCTCAACCAAATCCTCCTTTATTTGAAGAACCTCAACCCACTTCACTTGAACTTTCACTTCAAGAAATCCAAAACCATAACAAGGATTGCTATCATTGTAAACACGTTGAAAGGTTGATACATGAATTCCTCTACTAAGCCAACTTCTTTGAAGCACATACTAAGATCGTTCAAAGAACCCACCAAGAACCCACCTACTCACTCGTGATCCTCGGAAAGAGTATAACTTTACTGGTTCCCTTTACCAACGTTAACGACTATAAAAACACACTCTACTGATTTCACAAGATCCATTACACCAAATATTTCTCTTCTAGAACCGTTAAAACATAAATTCTGAATTAGGTGATTACAAGTACCTTTACACTACTAACTGTACGTGTTCCAACTCTAAGTCTCAAATGTGACTAGATCCTTGAGTAAATTCTACTCTAACTCACAAACCCAATCGTTACAATCTGTATATGACAGTGGGCCTAGGGTGCCAAGGGAGGAACCTCCCTAGGCAGATCCGATAAAGATCCCTAGGCCGAGAGTCGTCAATACTGTCCAAACTTTACTCCAAAGATCTTCGATTTCGGATAGAATTAAAACCACAAAGTCGAGAGGATTCACAAAATCCTACTATCCCATGAACTTACTAGTACTCATTATTCACAAACATCGATTACTAACAAAGAATACCTTCCTCCTATCCTATTTGACTGATGGTTACCTATAGGTTCCAATTGTGATTCACAAAACCTCCACAATTCAGTATTATTTACTAGGATCACTAGTCTAATTTCGAACACTACTTTAAACTTTTTAGGAATTTTTAATATCCTTAACTTTTTGATTAAAAACTGAGTAAAACTTTATTCTTACTGAACTTTGTTAAAAGATTTTTACAAAATTAAACAGATGCATTCACAAAACTTTCTACTTTTAAACCGAACACTCATTACCTCGCCTTTATACCACCAAAAACTGCACAATC
>BPTQ01000005.1:102748742-102780004 GCA_019973895.1 Chrysanthemum seticuspe | reverse complement strand
CTATACAGTTGTCACAAGCTTAATCTTTTGAAAAGATCTCACATGTCACCCACCAAGAGCTTGTTTGATATTGGCTCTATAAGGATTTCCATCTTCATCGTGAATACTTTTACATACCACTCAGATGTTCTGGCAAAACCACAAGGATAATGCGTAGGACTCTTAATATATATTTACTTTCCACATTGTGTAAAACAGCAAGTCTTCAAGAATAGTGTCCTAATGAGATATTGTGGATGATCTCTTGGCTCTAGACTCAATAGTGCATTTTTGGTTCCTGTGTCGGAGACTAAGGAGAGGGTCTCCTTCTTCAATATCAACAATCTCTAAGAGAAAGTCGATAGATAATGTCGGTTCCCCGTGAGAATGAAACAAGCCCTTTTAAGAGGAACTTGAGTGGCTTGGGAAGTTTAGTGCAATGCGTCACTGGGTCCATGACGTCTTGTCTTCAATACCAATGTTACCTTAGTAAACACCAGTAGCATATGAATTTGAACCCGGTTACTGCCCTAAGGTTGAATTATTGGAGGGCTATTTATTTTCACCCTTTTTCATATTCATTTCTTTTTCATTCTTCAACCCCTTCAGTGCTTACCGAGACTTCATTACTAGAACCTTGTTGGGTTTATTCCAGTACTAGCTATGTCTCAGTCCGCACTCTTCCCATATTCTCATTTTTCTCCTTTTTTTTTTTTCAATATACCTAAGGACTCTACACTATCTAGTGAATTGTCCCTGGGTAGATCCCTCCGGTTCTGGCAGATCGTGGGAACAAATACCTAACCTAACCATCCTTATAACACCATGCATAAAGTAAATTGGTCGGTCTTTTGGTATTGTTCTTTCCTTCATGAAACCAATTGAAAAATCATTTGGAAAACCAATCAAGGTACTTGTGATACGAGATCAAAGCATTTTGTACCTTAATAGTTTTGATCATTTTGAAAACCTCCCCCTCAACATGTGCGTATGATTTATAAATTGTTTAGCACAAGGAGGCAAGAGGACTTTGAAATATTTTCTTTGATCACAATTTTCATACGAAAAAGCCATTTGATTTTCATGGTAAAATTCTCCCCCTCAATATGTGCATAGGATATTTGAAATCATTTTTATCACATAGAGGCAAGAGTTCTTTTGAAGCACATCCACGATTACAAAAGCCATTTAAGAAACCATTTGAAAACTCAATCAAGGTACATTATGTTAAAACATAAAAGCTTTTGTACCTCGATAGTTTATTTGCTCCCCCTCAATATGTGCTTCAAGATTCAAAAGTGTTTAGCACATATGAGCGAGCAGCGTGCACAATTAAATCAAAACGATCACCTTTTATCAAATTTCATTATTAAATCACAAATTGTCCCCCGATCAAAAATATCAAACCCTTTGAGATTTTGGATCCCAAGTGATTTAATAAGGTTTAGAAAACATGGGAGAATATGTGGCCTGGTTTAAATACTCATCATGTTTTTGGATAAATCCTCCTCCTCAACATGTGCATTGTGTATGAAATCGTTTGGCACATGGAGGCAGGAGTGCCTTTAAAGGACTAAAACCAATTCCATTTAAACAGATAAGAGATTTAACTCACGATCTCTACCCTGATCAAAATTTCAAACCTTTTGAGATTTGTGATCCCAATTGATTTAAATCATTTAAAGGATTTTTGGGGAAAGACGTGGCAAGATTCAATTTTGAAAGATGACAGATAAGGACCATTTTAAGACGCTAAAGATTGTTAGTGTCAGGTATGATAGTTTTTAAGAGATCTTTTAAGTAAAACAAAACAGTTTCACAATCAAACAAGAACAGAAAAAATTTCATTTTGAAAGAACTTGATTCTAAAGAAAAAATCATACCATGACATAACATTAAATCTTTAGATCACCACTTATTATCGTACAAGACGGAACTTTTGTGAAGAAACATCGTTTGAAAATATTTTATTTTAAATCACTCTCCCCCTCAATCCATGACAGAAGTCAATAATTGAGTGACTTAGGTTTTGATAACATGAAGTCCGGTGATTTTCAAAAATAAAGTCCAATTAATTTTCAACACAATATTTTCCATTTTCAAAACAATTTAATCAAATTATTTTCAAAATTGTTAGAAACTGGTATCATGCACAAAGATATGTTAAGTGGTTGAGAAGCTTCTGTTGTTGCTGTAGGGCTTGGAAGAAAAACCGTCTGTTGAAGCAGTGAGACTTCTTCTTACGTTGCATTTTGAATGCCAACTGAGGTCAAATTAAGCTCCGTTTCTTCAATCACTTAGAAGAAAACCATCTGCTGATGCAATGAGACCTCTTACGTTGCATTTATGCCAACTCTCCATAGAAGTCCAATTAAGCTCCGTTTCTTCATTTGTCAACCCAAGAAATAGTTACCCTTTCCTTTCGGCATCCAATCATCTTCAATTGTGGGATCCAGATCGGGAACATTCTTATAACCAATATACCTGCATACGTTAGTGAACACACATACAGATATATGGTGGTCGACATCACCCATAACAGCAATTGACTAATTAAAGTCAATTCAACATAACAATCAGATCATATAAGGCATGGGGTTTATGTGTTAATCAAACTTTAATAATCTAAACCTAACAATCATATCCTAAATTCCTAGTCCTTCGACACAGGCAAATATCATTTTTAATTAAGCACGTAGGATAATTAAGAAAGCTCGTTAGATGATATAGATTTGAAAACATTCTCCCCCTCAATCAATGACTCATTTTTCTGAAAAGTTTTAAAAGCGCTGAAGTCATTGATTGAGTTTTCAATTTTAGAAACACTCTGAATCTGATTGTTTTTAAAGCAACTCATTTTCCACCATTTTTGAAAACACCAAATATTTTTCTGAAGAATTTTAGACGGAAAAACATTTGTGTAGGAACAGCAGTCTTTCGACATACTTTCCTTGTTTTGTTTTTAGGATAAGTGCACGAAATATTTAGAAAATAGGTTTAGCGCAGCACTTTCCTTCCTTTAAAAGAACGGGTTGCTATCTGAAATAATAGCAAGCCATAGTTTAAAGCACGGGTTACAGTCTGAACTAACTGCAAGCCATAGTTTGAGACATGTTTAGAAAGAAATATTTACACCTCCTGCTCGAACTTCATCTAAAGTCCCGTGCCATTATTGAATGACATTTCTAAGACCGCAGATGTTATCGATACCAGAAGACATGTCTTTAGAAAACATATTTTTGGTATTTTTTGATATTTTCTGATTTTTATGGATTTTTTAAGGTTTTATATTTTTCTATTTTCTTTTTGAGGTTTTCTATTTTTGTATTTGGTTTTGCTGGTTTTATATTTTTGTATTTGGTTTTTCTGGTTTTATATTTTTGTATTTGGTTTTACTGATAATATATACAAAGATAGTGAAGATGATATAGTATAAGAGGATGATGATACGAGTACCGAGATAAGGATATCGAACAGCCCCGTTGTAGAAGATAGAAGTCATCATCTCTTAAACATTCACCACCAAAGCAAATCGAGGCTCCAGAATAGAAGACAGAACATGAGCCTTTGAGAAAGAGAGACTTTGGCAGCTTCCCCCCAAACCGAAAATCCTTATGTTGAGCAGATTTGAAGCTCTATTTCAAGCTTGCTTTAGCCAGGTGCACAAGGAAGCACACCATTATCATAAATCTCGCTGCTCCATTTAAGAACGATAATCGAGGATCTCCATTCGGGGTTATATCATCCAATAGAAGAACAACAACGTTTCATCTCACACTTAAATAGTCTTCTCAAATTTCATAACCACTGAAGTCTGACACAATCCATTCCAAAAAGGTGTCAAGAGACCACTTCCCCCAAGTAGTTGAATTGATGCAGTCAATCTCTTAGACTAGAGCTCACGAACCCGAATACACATACCCGAAGACAAAGAAACTTATACCATCGAAGTAACAGATTAAGTCCAATAGCCAAAGAATAACCCCGATGTATACTTTTCTCTCCCCTGAAGAAAGTGTATGAAGCTCAAGAACCCGAAGTACCCGAATGCCCAAAGAGAGAATAACCGATAACATTGAGGAAGCAGGCCGAATAACTGATTATCTCTGCGGGTGACAATCTCTGCGGATGTCAACACCGGAATAAGTGATTATATCTCTGAATCACAGATTAAGCCCTCAGGTAAAACAGCTGAGCATCCCCAATGTACACAATCTCTATCCCCTGATGATTGTGATAAAATCAAAATCATCACACACTTGTGTACCTCTTTCATCTTCAGAAACTAACTCTTCCATCTCTTCCCCCACGTCGTTGGAATAATAACACAAAAGCCTTCATGAGTAAAACCTTGAGTTTCTCTGCGGTCATGACATTTGTTTTACCGGGATATCTTCAATCACTTAGAAGAGTTAAGTTCATCAAGTTTACTCGTCATGAGTCAAACCTTGAGTTTCTCTGCGGTAATAACATTTGTCTTCTCGGGATATCTTCAATCACTTAGAAGAATTAAGTTCATCAAGTTTTTACTCGCTTTGTTTTTATATGTGAGTCTCCTTTCTCCTTGCTGGTTTTGACACTTCAGAATCAGCAACTCATTGTAAGCCCGTATACTAGAAATTTGTTGAGAAGAACACTTGAACTCTTGTGGGAATCAACTTGCTGAAGTACATTGTGAGCAAATCTAATTAGGGATTAAATTTGGCATTTCAAACTCCCCCGATTAGTGCTCTCCCCTAAACCAACAATCTTTTAATAAATGCTCAGAATAAGAAGAAGTCTTTTGATAATCAAATTCAACCCGTCTTTTAGTCTTCTAACATACAGTAGAAAATGTAGAATCGACTGTAGACTCGACCTTCTTCAAGATTGTCCAGTTGGGGAATAGTAAGTCAACATCTTCAACTCACCAAAAACAAGAACATCAGCGAAAAGCATCCCAATCAACTTACATCTTGCACATCCCCTTAACTAGAATCCCTCCCAATCAAACAAGAACAGAAAGATGTTCATCAAGGAAATCAGCAATCAGGCCGCAACGAACACACGAAATGGTAATACCAAGCAAACAATCACATCAAACAAGAACAGAAGGTTGTTCGGAATCATCATGTTGATGTGCACGTGAAGCATTAACCGGAAGCACTTTTTCAATAAACTCATATCTGCTTGTGAAGATGTCAACTAACGGCTCTTAAGAAGAAACTCCATGTGAAGATTACCCAATAAGAAGAAGCTCGGTTCTTACATGAGTTTAGAGCCGTATGACCATTTAAATTCTCAAATAATAATCATAATCAACCATGCAATAATTTCACACTTCTTCTCCCCCTCAAGAATTGCATACGGAGTTGCCATTCTTGATTAAATAAGTGAAAATCGTCCGAATGTTCTATTCACACTTCTCACCCGCAAAATAAGCACATGATGTCGCCATCTTCATTATAATCGAGCAAGTGGAATGAGAAAACAATCAGTGGTAGCCCGGTTCACTTGATGACTGAAGCGCATGGAAAAAGTATGAAGCATGTTGATGAGAATGGTCATAATTGAGAAGATTTCTCTTCTTTAGAAGATAAAGCGCACTGACACATACACTTTTCTTTTCTTTAGAGAACGAGGCATGAACTGTTGTGTTCATACGTCATTATGTTGAAGTACGAGGCCTGAACTGATGTGAACAGACGTCATAATCTCTCTCTTTTCAATCTCTTTTGGCAAAACATGCAATCATCCCCATTATCATTCTGTAGGCTCTTTGTTGTGACAACAGATGGAGAAAACCCAATATGATGAATTTGACTCTGAAGTAAGCTAACCCGAACTCGTGACTTAGACTTGCACATATGTAACAAAGAGCGGGGCCGAGACTACAAGCTCCATTGAATCTCAAGTACTCTATACTCTTCATCCAACCAACCATCAAGTATAAGACGTACATCACCTCTTGAAAATCCACAATTGAATGTGACACTGAGCACTACAACGTAACTCCTTTAAGTGATAGTTATTTTGAGGTGATAAAAGCCCAATTCCCCCAAGTGGTAAAAGAAGAGGTAAAAGTCACCCAACAATAACTAGATTTCCAAGTCTTCAATTTTGATAATAAGCTCGAACAAGGATCATGAAGAATCTTCATCCATCCATCCCCTGATATCTTCAGATACTAAGTACACTCGCCCGTGATAATTCAGTTCAACCACAAATAAATAATACTGAATTAACGCCGTTATCACATCTTCTGGTTATCTTCTCAAATCTAGCCTTCTTTGACTTTTTAAATGAACTTTGATAATGGTTTCATCCCAACCATGGTTAAATGAGCATAACCCCGTAAAACTTTGAAGTAACCAAACTGCCATGACGAATATCCAAACACACATCCACTTCATGAAGTACACCCTTTTATCCCTTCTTCGAAACAGAAACCGTAGCACCAACATCAAATAAGAGATCTCGAGATACACTTTCCTTTCTCCAAGATGGTTCCATCATTACGGGATTTTACAACTCTATGGTTTAAACCGAGAAATAGTTTCTTTCGTGGGATTTTACAAAACCAAGAATAAACCGTAAGATAGATCCGGAAATGCACTTTACTAATACCAGGATGTTTCCATTGTCACGGTATTTTACAAGTCTATTATTTAAACCGAGAAATAGGTTCTTTCGCGGGATTTTACAAAATCAAGACAAAACCGCAAACAATGTTAGCTTGAATGAGTTATAACGACTTTGGTTTCGGTGAATATCTTGTTTTAGGGGAACATGCAGCGGTTCATCAATGGTTCAATGTCCAGCATCAACAATATCATCACCCATCCAAACAACACTTTGATAAACACATTATTCACGCATTCTGTCGGCTATTGTAGTGACCACATGGAGAAGTAAATCCGATATGTCAAACTTGATCATGAAGTAGAATTCCCCAGATTTGTTACTTAAACTTGTACTAATCCTTGTGAAGAAGAAACGGTGTACCCAATGTACAAAACCTCTTGACATATCCTCAACTGTGTGAGACACCGAAGTGATAGTTACGTTGTGGGTAAGCTGAGAAAGAATCACAACCGTAATTAAATAGCCAAGTCTTTATCACCCTCTATAAACGTCCAAACAATTCATCTTCGCGGAAGGGTAGAAAGAAAGAAGACGAAATAAATAACAGGGCCCGAAAAACCCTCACTTCAAATCCAAATAAGAAGTATTGTCCAAACAACCCCGTAGTCACTTTGTTGAAACATCAATTCAAGCTGTGACACAATATATTACGTGAAAATGCATAGACCAAAGTATCAAACCACATCACAACAAGTCTCATCATCAAACCAAATCACATTGTCATCAAATCTCATCATCATGTTATGACTAGAGACTGAGTATATTCGGTCCAAAGGATTAAAAGATTATTTAATAATTCCAAGTCATAGCCTAAATCTTTTCAAGCCTATATTCACAATGTATCTTTTCAATCCGTGTAACCAATTAACTTCAACTCCCAAAACAATGTATAGTCCGACCTTATCACATATACCTGATTCACAAAAATTCGTTGTATCCTCATATGATGATAACAATCACTCGAAACACCAATCACAACATAATACCATATGATACCTTTTGCCATTTGACACATCATGCCCAATAACAATTAAAAGTTATTCGTCCAAGCACAAATGATGTATCAGTCCCGTATAATTTTAACCACGAGACTCACTTAACACACACGAGGCCCAAACTCACAACTGAATGTAGCCCAACAATACATTCGACCCATCCAATGACCCATCATAGATACTGCCCTAATGAAACGGGTATATAACACCAATCACACCCACTTATCCCTAAAAATACGCCTACATCCAAACCCTAAATTAGTCTCCTCTCATATCATTCCGCCCCCATCTAAACACAATACACAGTTACACCCCAACCCTAAAATCACATAAAAAATTAATCCGCCTCACTCCAAATATCATGTATCAAAAACGCATCTCACACCGAACAAACAAGGCTAATAGTCACAAGAAATAATCTTTGGACCTGACCTCGCCACAGGGTTGGCTCGAGGAGTGGGTTTTGTGGTTGAAACAAGACAATCACGGGTAGGTTATTCCATGTTATACATAACGTTTAGTTAATTCATGATATGCACGAATATTTTTGTCCCGTTTGATTATTTCCTTTTAACCGAATCAAGAAGAGGTTTGAACCCCTAAATGGTTTTGAACTTTATTCATTTTAATTCGAACATTGTCCAATTAGTATAACAAGAATCTGTGATGAACATATTGTGTTGAGGGCCTTTTCAATGGTCATGATATACATATATCACCAAGCACGAAATGGTTTCTGAGATTCATTTGTTTTTCATTTTGAGTCTTGGTACAGATATAGTGATAAAGAGGGTCTTGGAGTGAGTCTAGTTGTAGGTTAAGTTATATTCGGATAAGGTTGAGTCAGGATTGGTTTTGGTTTGGATTCGAACACCTTTTTCATTATGATATTGTTGACTGATGGCCTTCCTCATTGAGTATGATGGTTTTGGTTCGGATGTTAGATATGGATAATTGGTTGTGTCGATGTAAAAGGACTGATGATGGTGTTATTGGAACCTGAGGTCATGAGTCTAGATGGTATTTATTTGTTGTTGTGGTCATGGTCAGTATAACTTCTTCATCTTTCATCCTTTCTGTTGTAAGTCGCTAGGTCTCATATATGAGCCAAGTCGCTAGCCAATTCGCTACGCCAATTCGCTAAGCCAAGTCGCTAGCCAAGTCGCTAAGCTAACTCGCTACGTCTTGTTCAATAACAAGTCGCTACCGTTTAAAAGAGTCAAGTCGCTAGCAGTTTTCCAAAGCAAGTCGCTAGTTAGCTTTTGATATAACTCGCTGTTGACTTTCAAAAAAGTCAACGATTAACCAAGTCGCTACAGAGAACCAGTGAATCTGGACAAACATGAGGCCAAGTCGCTAATATGAAATTCTGGCGAGTTTTCCGACCATATTCCATTCATCTTCATTTTACCCAGAATACTGTATAAAGTTGCATTTTGACCCATGTTTGACTGCAAATATGACTGTTTGACCACCTAATAACTCACTGCTTGGTAACAACAAAGACATAAGGATGAGATAAAAATACTTTTGGACCATAGGTAACAGGTATGAGATAAAAATACTTTTGGACCAAAACGTAACAGGTATAACAAAGATATTACCAAGACATGACAATTTTATTCTTTTGACCAAAACGGATGTTAAAACTGGTGTAGCAAAACTGTTAACCACAAGTATAAAATATTATCCGGCCACCATAAAGTACAAAATCAGTTTTCAAAATGAACCAAAAACCACCATAACCATGATACAAAACCACACAAATCAACAAAACACAATAACCTTGGCTCTTGATACCAATTGTAGGATCGTGTATTTATTGTGTTAATGATTCGGGTGGTCTTGGATGATCAAAATACATGTTTGCCATAGTTAGAGAGTTAGTAGAGAGAGAGAGGGTGTTCTTGCTAGAGGTTTACACAAATGTTGAATGTTAGATTATGAGAAGCACCACCCCTTCCATGGATGGAAGGGGTATTTATACTTACACAATACACGACCTCCTATCGGCCTATGGAACAGGGATACAGTGGGTAAAGACCCGTCCTTCCTCCACGGTGTTGCACTAAACTATTTTACGCTACTGACTAACTAATTAACTACATAATAACGTAAATAACGACAAGTATACGAGCTAACTTATGCTAGATAATATTTGGGGTGACCGACTCTTCACTGTGGAATTTTCTAATTCCTAACAGTGCTTATCATCCGCGTCAAAGCATTAGTGAAGAATGCTTAAGGTGTCAAGACGAAGGCATTAGTGAAGGGTGCCAAGCGTTGTGTCAAAGGCATTAGTGAAGGATGCCGAAGAATCAAATCAAGTAGCATTTGGGAAGAATGCTTAGGTCGTATAATCGATAAGGTGCATCGTTATACATATAAGTGTTTATTTATTCACAAGGATGGTGATATCCTTGATGGTGTTGTAACAAGGAGTAGATCTCCTTGAAAATAGGTGTTGTGTCGTGAAGGGTAGTAGTTCCTCCATAATGGAACTAGGTGCTTAGCCTAGTACCTAATAAAGGGTAGGCGACGTTGTGATAGGATTAGTTCTCCTAAGGTATGAAAGAACTCGGTGGTTAGCCTAGCACCGTATAAAGGGTAGGCGACGTAGTGTTAGGTGTGGTTCGCCTTGGTGTGAAAGAACTCGGTATTTAGCTTTGTACCGGAAAAAGGTTAAGCGACGTTGTGAAGGCTTCTCCGCCATAAGGAGATTTGGTGTAGTGCTTACGAACTCTCGAGTAGGTGACTCGGGGAGTGGAGTAGGGCAAGGAAGGTGTCCTTGTAGCCGAACCACTATAAATAACTTGTGTCGTGGTGATGTGCTTCCTACTCTTTATCTTTCATTTTACGTTTATATATCTATCTATCAACGTCCAACATAAATAACCAAATAGATTGACATAAGTCGATCTAAATATTTAAAAAGGAGTTTTAAATTGGTAAAACTATTCAACCCCCCCTTCAAGTTTTCCACAAAGTACTTTTGTTTTTTGCTTATCCATGTCTTTCTTCCAAAAGATTTGTTCTGGGGTTAATTGAGTTTGAGGCTTAAAAATGTTTAGGGAGATCCAATTTTCTTTTGTCTAATCATGGGGTTTGATCGTCATGTTTTTCTTTTTACACTCGGGCTCTTTTAGCTTCTTATCCATTTTCTCCCTAGAGGCATCTTCTAATTTTCTATCCTCTTCCGTGCTTCCAATACATGATGGTTTTTGCCTAGGCTTGACGATCTCATTACCATCATATACAATCGTATGGAAAGCCTTAGCCTTTTTACAATACTCGGGATTTGGCTCCTCTACAAGGGGAACACTATGCTATTCGCTTAAGACTCTGTGCTTAGTGATCATGTGAGCAGTCTTAATGGTATTCCCTTGTATGTACAACTTATTTTCAAGTTTGTTTTTCAAAGTTTTTAGATTGGAAAAGTCATTCAAAAGTTTTGCTTCCTTAGCATTAAATTCTTGTTTAAGCACTTTAACATTATCTTGAAGTTCTTGCTTTTGCTTAACAATTTTAGAAAGCTTTTCTTGTAAGGAGTTTAACTCGTGTTTTAACACTTCTTCTCTAAAATTACTTTTTCTAATAATTGTACGCATTTGGTCATCCATTTCCTGCTTACGGGTAGTTAACTCAAACTTATCACGTTGTTCATAAATAGCAACCTGTTCTTTATATGCATTCAGTTCATAGATAACAGAATCATCAGGGGCACATGCAGTATATTCATCAAAAGCATAGTCATCATTGACTACAGAAGATACATCACTTGGTACAATCTCACTTTCACTTTGTATCATATATTGGTCATATGGGACAATATTACTATCACCCACATTATCAATATCTGATTCATAAGTTTCATGAGATTGTACTTTGTTATGTATCTTTTGCTCATCAACTTCATCGTATAGTTTTAATACCTCTGAAATAATTGAATCTTTGGATGCACCAGCCTGTTGTGGTGATGAGATCTTTGGAGAGACCATTGGTGAGATGCTAGCCATGAAGATTGTCTGGGCAGTAGGTTCATCATCGACATCAGAGTCAAATGCATCACAGTCAGCAACTTGAAAGGCATTTTGATGATTGTGACCTATTTCCTGAATTGGCTGCTCATCCACATCATCATCATAGGTTTTGGCGTTTCCCTCAGCGAGAAACAGCAACTCTTCTTCATCCAAAACCGCTCCACTGTCATGAGCTTGTACCAGTGGCATCTTGTCCCTGAAATACTCTGCATTTTGAGGGCGTTTTGGAGATGTGCAGTTCCTCGCAATATGTCCTTCACCACCACAGTTGTAGCACTTGATTGACTTTCCTTGTCCTTGATTTGCATTCCTTCCACGATTCTGATTAGCCATATACCCTCCACCTACTCTACCTTTTCCTTGTTCATACTGCCTTCCTTGAACTGGTTGCACCATAATCTTTCTATCTCTGACAATAGCATGATTGTGTAGATTGGATGCAGTTCTGATTTCATTGTTAGTGTGTAGACTGTTAGTGTGTGGAGTGAGGTTCAAGTTTTGCTTAACCATAAGAGCCAGATGATTGATGAAATGTTCCATGACTGCATCAGCATCAGGTTGCTTGAACCTTGGATCGGGAATGAGTTTGTGATTACCATTTCCAGTAGGTATGACTTGTGAAGCTTTGGTAGTAATCCCTACATTGGTGTAGAATGTTGTTGAGTCATTTGATGAGCTTGCCTCTCCCTGATTAGATTTGAAGTTTTCAAGAATCATTCGTTTAAACATAGCATGTCTCTCATTCTGAAGCAGGAACGCATACAATTGCTCATAGTTAGTGTTCCTCAAACCTTTAGTTAACTTGACTGAAGTGACAAATTTGTGCCATTCGGGATTCATGTTGTTCACAAACTTTGAGTTTAGCTGAATATTTGGCATAGTCATTTTAATATTCCTCACGTCATTCACAAGCTTGTGGAACCTCACGTAATATTCAGTGACACTTTCCCCTGGTATCATCTTAAAGTGCTCAAATTCATCATACAGTTGTGATTCTCTGTCTTCTTTAGTTATTTCAAAATCAGAGAGAAGCATCTTGACATTGTCCCAAACTGCCTTGGCTTTAGTGTTGTGATTGATTAACTTGTAGATGTCTTTTGGAAGACCCTGAAGTATAATGTTTGAAGCCCTGATATCAGCATCATATCTCTTTCTCTCCTTATCACTAAGCTCATCATACGTCTTTGGCCTGTCCAAACCTAAGATCATTGTTCCATCTGCAGCAGTTTCAAGTGTGTCTCTTGTAGTCTCAATCTGATAAGGTCCTTCATCAATTGATTTGAGAATGTTGACCCCATTTTCCTTTCCCAAACAATACAACCTAATTTGTTGAGCCCATGAGTCATAGTCAGTTCTGTCAAGCATGGGTGGACGAGTATCTGATCCAGCTGCTTGAACGTCCTCAGCTACATAAGAGATGATTGTAGGTACGTTGGTAGACATGATTACAGATTTCACGAGATTTTATAACTCTATGATTAAACCGGGAAATAGATTCTTTCACGGGATTTTACGAAATCAAGAGAAAACCGTATCAGAAACAATAAGTAACCAAGTCGCTATAAACCTTGAAGACAAGTCGCTAAGTCACCAAGTCGCTAAGTATACAAGTCTCTTTAGTGGACAAGTCGCTAGGCTCACAAGTTGCTAGAGCGACAACTCGCTAGAAGCACAAGTCGCTAGTGATACAAGTCGCTAGACACAGGTCGCTAAAGTAACAACTCGCTAAGTGGGCAAGTCGCTAAAGAACAACTCGCTAGACTGAATAGTACGACCACTACTTTGTACTATATGTCGCTTTGTCTCAAAAGACAAGTCGCTAGAGCACAAGTCGCTTCCCACAACAAAGTCAAGTCGCTGAAGATTGTAAAGACAAGTCGCTAGGTTGACAAGTCGCTAGCCGAAATGGTACAGCCACTACTTTGTACTATTTGTCGCTTTGTCTCAAAAGACAAGTCGCTAGTGCTCAAGTCGCTACCACAACAACGACAAGTCGCTGAATAATATAGATACAAGTCGCTACAAAGAACATTATTTCGAGACTCAAGTCGCTAGCTAGAAAAGTTCAAACACAACACTTTTCAATCCAAAACTAACCCAACCACAGTGATTCAAGCTTTCTAAATCAAAACCCAAGCACTTACAATGATTCTAAACACGAAAGTACTATCAAAATTCAAACTTTAACACTAGAAATGATCCAAATGATGCAAACACCACTAAACTTTTTCAAACCCAAAAACCATATAAAGCCACTAGAAATCCAAGAACATGTAAGAGAGATGATCAAACCATGGCTCTTGATACCATTTGTAACATATTGGATTTCATAAACACATCAAACCATGATATAAAGTGGTGTATTACTATATGTTTTAAAGAGAGAAATGTTAGAGGTTTAGGGAACTTAGTGAGAGAAAGTAAAACTTTATTATGAGCTCCAACCCTCTACCTTGGGAGGTAGAGGGTATTTATAGTATCATACATAAACGCCACCTACGGGCTGTAGATCAGGCATACAGTGGGTAAAGACCCGTCCGTCCTCCACGGTGTAACTTAACTAAATACTACCTAACATTAAATAACTACAACTACGAGCTTTCTAACGATTACATATACTTGAGGTGACCGACACTTTAATAACTGGATTTACTAAATCCTAACAAAATTTATCATAATCATCCTTACCTCAAAATTGGTCAAAATTGATCAAATTCTAGTTTTTCCATCTTAAAACCTTTAGGATATTCTCCAAAACATTATTCTACGTCACTATCTGATCTCTAGGATCACTTAGCTCCATTTCACACTCTTAAAATCTTTAGTGTCATCTTTGTTCATTCATTGGTACTAATGAAAGTTCCAATTTCTTCCATAAAAGACAATCATTAGCTACATCACTCATTACCCTTAAGTATTTAAGCACCTCTTCATTTAAGACACTTAGATGAACTGAAACACTCAAGAAGAAATAGGCATTAGACCTTACAAAACATCACTGCTATCTTTTCTTAGCTGCTGAGAGACGGATCCCTGGGATTAGCCTAGACGGATCCTTCATTGGAGGGAACCGTGGGATCCGTATGACAGACTCATGCCAACTCTAGTTAAAACAATCATTTCAAGCTCATCTTACTAACTTAAACACCCCATCTCATTTTAAATGAGTTCCTAGATCAGTACAACTCTGAAGTTGAATCTTGTGCATGTTAATCATCACATTCCAATGAATTTTAGTGGATTAACTCTTGAATGCACTTGCCAAATCCCTTGCTTTATAAACCACATTGTTAGGACTCCTAAAGTCATCATCTTCATCCTCATTTTCAGCACTTAGAAATCTTTACAAACCTCTTGAAATCATCTCATCATGAGGAAAGCTCCAAGTGGTAACTCATCCACCAAAGAACCATCCAAGAAAATTGCTCGTGTTATACACGAAATCTCTTCAACCGAATCATCTCCGGTCAAGTCCACAAATGCAAGGATTTCTCCTCCACCAATCAAAACATCCCACAAAACTACCTATGCCAAACACCACCATACCTCCTAAACCAAAAAATCCCATTTCCACTAAACCATCACCATTGGTACCTAGAGCTATCTCATTCACAACTCCACTCTCATCACCACACCTTTACAATCTAGAGGATTTGCCTCCTAGGCCGTCTCATCCTCCCCCTCCAGCAACATTCTCCTCATTAGGAGGAATGTTGGAATCACTCCTAAACATGATTTCAAGTGTTAGTAATTAAATGTAAGAGTTAGCTTAATTATGGCCTTTATGTTTGTTATTAGCTTAGGCTTATGTAGAAGGCCCATAAGCCTAGGCCCAAGTCCAATAAGGAAAGGGAGGGACTAGGAGTGTTGCCCTAGCTCCCTCTCCTATAAATACTTTGTAATAACCCTCACTTGAGGGTTGGTTGTTCAATTCATTCACTCTTTCACTCTCTACACATAACCGGCCATAGTCATACGTGTGTGTGTGTTTGTATTTGTTCAACCTATCTCTATCTCTTCTATTGATGCTTGTGTTACTAATATGGTGACCTAACAGTGGTATCATTCGCCAAATAGTTAGGTGAGCATATTTTTTTTTGAAGTTTTGGTCTTACGCGTAAGATCGTTTCAAACTTTGATTCGCTTAAAAACGTATTTTTTACACTTTTTAATCCAAGATTCTTGTCCTTTCAACGTTTGAAGGTGTTGAAATATCTGTTTTTGGCAAAAAGTTTCAAACTTTACGTGTGGATCATTGTTTTTAAGCTAGGTTTTTTACGTGGGTATTGTTCTACGCGTAACTGTTTTCTAAGCTTTGGATCATCAAGTTTCACACTTTTGTGTCATTTTGGTGATATTGAAGCTATTTCATCACAAAAATCTGGTTTGGAAACATCATTTGACAGAAATCACTTATTGGCTAATTTCTACGCGTAAGAGAAACCCTAATCTTACGCGTAACTTGTCCTTGGTTTGATCTTCAGTTTCGTGGCTTACTCAGTGTTTTTCTTGCTTGGATAAGCCTGAAAACACTTCGACATTGGATATCTTTTGCACTGTGATAGTGTAAAAGATCGTTTGGGTAAAACCCTAATCTTACGCATAAGATTAAGCTTACGCGTAGAATAACATTACGCATAAGATTCTTCTTACGCCTAAGCTGTGTCTTACGCATAAGGTAATCCTACGCCTAAGGTTTCTACGCTTAACTTTCTGTTTACGCATAACTTTAGTGTTTTCTCATTACTTACGCGTAAGCTAATCCTACGCGTAACTATTGTTGTTATGCGTAACTTTGGTGTTTTTACGCATAAGTGTTATTTTGCCTTCACGTGATTTCTACGCCTAAGGATACTTCATCAACAACGGTTCATTCGACTACAAAGATCCATTTAACAACACAAGTTTTCAACATGTCACAACCACCATACTCTAACTATTTTCCTTACACTTATCAACAACAACAACAACTAAGTCCACAACATCAACAATTTAATCATCAACAACAAATTTATCAACAACAATTTAATCAACAACAAACTCCACAACTTGGAGCAATTCCACCACCACAAATGGTTCAACCACCACCTAGTCTTCAAGTACAACCTTACACAAACTTCTACAACCAACATCCATCCAGGAATACTATGAAGTAACCGACATGGTTTGGCAAGATGTGTGAAGCCTTAAGTAGCCAACAATCAATTCATGAAGCTGGCTCACTTGATAGACCTCCAATGCTCACTCCTGGTAATTATGATCAATGGGTGATAAGGTTCTTTAGGTTTTGTGATCTAAAGAAGCCACATGGAAAGTTCTTAAAGAAGGTCATTATGGAAGGTCCATTTCAGTTGCCTACTATTATTACACCCGCAGATCCAGATGTCAATCCACCAAGAGATGCTGTCACCAACATTGCAACTATCTCAGACCTCAATGGTGATGAACTTCTACACTTTGAAGCCGATGAAATAGCAATGCAATACATCCTTTTGGGACTACCTAATCCGATCCTTCAAAGTGTTGATGCTCAAAAGACAGCTAAAGCAATGTGGGAATATATTCATCTACTAATGGAAGGCACAACACTCAATCAAGAAGATATGGAATCCAAAATCTACTTGGCTTATGAACACTTCATGATTGAACCAGGAGAGACATTAGAGTCATATCATCATCGTTTTTCAGATATCATTAAGGATGTGGACAAACACTACATCATCATGCCACGAATTGCTGTCAACACTAAGTTCCTAAGTAGCCTTGGTCCGGAATGGGAGAAGTATGTCATTTTTCTCCGTCAAGCTAAGAACCTTCATCATGCTACATACGGATTGTTGTATGACTATTTGAAGCCTCACCAAAAAGAAGTTGACAAAGAAAGGACTATCCGTGGACTCCCAACTTCACAGTCAATTCCTGATAATCAACAACTTGCTTTGTAGGCTCAAACTAATCTTCCTCCTCAAACAGCTCAGAAACCAGCTCCTCAACCAACTGCAACCATCACACCATATGATCAGTCACAGCAACAACCTCAACAAACTCAATTGGTTCCATACAACAACAACAATGCTCAAGCACTTTACAGTGAAGCTGATGAGGACTCTGCTGCTTTCGATGAATTGCAACAAGGATTTGTTATGATTTCTAAAGCCTTCGGTCGATATATAAACAAATCCAACAATCGCATTCGTTCCTCATCAAACACAAGGAATCAAGCTGTTGTGAACAATGGACGTGTTGAAGTTCAGAACCATGGTTATGGTCGTCAGATGGGAGGTGGTCAAGGGTTTAATGCTATTGGAAGGAATAACCAGGGTGCTCCACAACAACAGAGAGCTCAAGTGGTTGAACAGGGGAATGCTCAGAATGGGGTTAATGGTATTCGTTGTTATAACTGCAATGAAAAGGGTCATCTGGCTAATGCATGTCCTAAGCCAAGGACAAGAGGCAGTACTTATCACAAAGAGGCGTTGCTCTTGGCTCTTAAGGATGAAGCTGGTGGAACTCTTACAAACAAGGAACAAAGCTTTATGGCAGATGCAGATTTTGATGATGATATGGAGGACTTGCAGGCTAATGCAACAGTGATGTTGATGGCACAAATGCAAGCTCTACACATGAGTGACACAGGCCCAGTTTATGACACTGATGGCTTGTCTCATGTACCGGAACAAAATATACTCAACCCTGATCTGATATCTCCCCCAATTTCTCCATCCGACCAGGATCAGAGTGTTCAACATGAGCAATCCACATCTCATTCCGATGATTATCAAATAGATCCCGTAGTTATATTTGACGATCAAGATGACCTTATGGGTAATATTGATAATCAAGTTGACTCCATGATTATATTTGAGGATCTAAATAATGATCATGTTGAGACTCACGTTGAACAAAATGAGCTTCGGTCTAATAGAGAAATTGAGCTCTTGACCTTAATTAAAGACCAACACTCTCGGTTGGAAATTTGCACGAAATTAAAAGAGAAAAATGCACTGTTAATTAGGGATAATGAACGCTTAATTCGACAAACCAATTTTTTCAAAACTCAAGAAAAACGTGAAGAAGGTTTTGAAGTCGCTTTTGCTAAATCTCATCAAAATGAAAAATCATTAGAACGACAGATACGTGATCTAGCCGTCTCCAAGAATGCTTTGTTGTCTCAAATAGAACAACTGAAACATGAACATAAACAACAACTTAACACTCTTACTTTGGAAACTCAAAAAACCAAGGCTGAGTTGTTAACTTGTCAAAAATAGTTCTCAGAGTACAAACAGCATTCCACGAAACAAATAGATAACTATCTTGAAGAAATTGTCGACTTACAAACCAAAATCAAAGAGTTTCGAAATGTTATTTATAAACATGGTGAGTCAATCACAACCATTCAAAAGTTTACTTTTAAACTTAATCTAAATGGATATGGACCAATACTTGCTGATTACAAACCTAAGTTTTCAAACAGAGCATTCCAACCAAATCCTGAAGTTTACAGTGCAGAACATAGAATTGATGATTCAATTATGACTGTTGTTGAATATAATCGCATGGAGGAATTAGATGCAGATGACGAGAGTCGGTCAAAAATGGAAAAATGTCGTTTATAACAAACCATTTAACTATTCAAAAGTCGTCACTTTTGTCAAACAACAAGATACTTCTAACAAACCTTTTGTTATCACACCAGTCTCTGAAGTTAGTCCCAAACAAAATGGTGCACAAATTAATGGTCGTTTACCTTCACTTAGTGAAGTTAAAACAAAAGCCGAAAGTTGTCGCGTCATAAAATACTTTGACACTTTCTTATCTAACCTCAAAATTTTAGAACGTGAGATTGAATTTTATTCTGAAATAAAAGTTGAACATTTTCAATCGCCAATGGCGCGAGAACATCGAGACATTTTTCACAAGGAACTTGTGCACTATATTGTGCACTATATTGGGAAAGGGATTTTCACAAGGAACTTGGTCTCATGAAAACAGTTTTCGAGAAAACAGAAACATAGATTTCAAATACTAAACGTAAAAAAAAATTGTTGAGAAAAGATGTTGATTGACTCTTGGAAGATGTTATATGTGCTGATATCAATAATATTGTTTTATTACAATCTATTACATATGCATCTGATCATATCTCTGCTGATTCTGTTGATATTGTTGAGAATATTGATAATGTGCATCAGATCGAATCTTTAAAAGTTGAAAATGAACGATTGATAAATGAACTTTCAAATTCAAAACGTCGTCTTCAATGGTGTCAAAAAGATTGTCAAAATTGTGAACTTGCTTTTTAAAACAAAATCCACCAGTTCAAATAAAAAACGGTTAATCCAAAACTTGAGCAACTGGATGATCAAAACGTGTCTTTTAAGTGTCAAATCTCAAAATATGAACATGAACTTTCAAAAGTTAAACAGGAATATGGTGTCATATTTGATTTACTCAAACAGACTCTTGATGAAGCATCAAACGAACTTGATCATTATCTTGCACACACTAAAGAAGTCATGAATTTTGCTGGAAATCTTCGTTCTGAAAATCAAGATTTGGTGCACACTATCATTAAGTTAAGGGAAATGTTAGGAAAGTATGAACAAGTTCAGCCTAGCCTCATTAAGAGAATTGCACCTGTAACACTTAGCAAACGTGAACCCAGAATGCCTACTGACAACACACAAGATACTAATATGTTTCCCTCTACTGAAACAGGAATAGTTGCCTCTTTTCCCAACGTCCGCACTTCACAGCCTAGGAGCAATACAAGGAAGAATAGGAAGTTGCGACCTAAGAAAAGATTAATAAAGAATGCAGAAGTAGAAGAACACCCTAGGATTTTTAATAAGACTCATGTTGCACCCACTTTAGATATTGCGTCTGACAAATGTAATGGAAAAAGTGTTGTAACGAATGCTAAACCTTTAAGTACTTTTGATATTCAGTCTGATGCTTCTTGTGTTATTTGTCGTAAAAATATGCTTTCTGATTGTCATGACAAATGTGTTGCTAGAGCTATCTTGTCTCGTTTACGGAATCGGTATACCTCTAGGCCCACTAATGCTTCTAAGTCTGTGCTTGGTAGACCGCCCTCCTTAGATTCTAAGAAACGCATTGATGTCCCTGTAGTTCCAGTATCACCTCCAAAGAATGTAGTACCACCTAGTGCATTCACTAAGACTAAAGCTAAGACTAGTTGGAGATGGCAGAAATGGATACATAATACACTAGGATTTAAATGGATGCCTAAAATCATTGATGTATGTATTTATACTATAACTGCTGAGGAACCCTCTAACTCATCGGGTTCCACATCTACCTCTATTCCATATGTGTCGTCTGTGTGTAATGCAGGTGATACAGATCATCCTTTGGATTGTTGATAGCGGATGTTCCCGACACATGACATGCAATCTTAAACTGTTATCAAACTTTATTGCAAAGTTCATTGGCACTGTCAGATTTGGGAATGATCACTTCACAGCTATCATGGGCTACGGAGATTATATCAATGGCAATATCGAAATTAGCAGGGTTTACTATGTGGAAGGCCTCAGTCACAATCTCTTTTCAGTCGGTCAATTCTGTGATGGAGATTTGGAAGTTGCTTTTTGGGAGAAAACTTGTTTCATTCGTGATCTACAAGGAAACGATCTAATGTCTGGCTCTCGCAATTCTAGTCTATATACAATCTCAATGCAAGACATGGTTGCTTCATCTCCCATCTGTCTACTTTCAAAGGCAACATCAACAAAATCCTTGCTATGGCACCGTCGTCTCTCACATTTAAACTTTCAAACCATCACCAAACTTGCTTGACACAAACTTGTTGAAGGTCTCCCAAGATTCCGATATTCCAAAGATCACCTATGCTCAGCTTGTGAACAAGGGAAAAGCACTCGTGCACATTTTCCTTCAAAGGTGGAACACAACTCTTAACATGTGCTTCATCTTCTTCACATGGATTTATGTGGCTCGATGCGCGTGCAAACGATTAATGGCAAACGCTACATCTTGGTAATTGTCAATGACTATTCACGATGCACTTGGGTCTACTTTCTTCGAAGTAAAGATCAAGCTCCACAGATGATCATCACCTTTCTCACAAAAATTCAAGTTCAGCTCCGGAACACCGTCCGCCAAATCAGAACAGACAAAGGAACTGAATTTGTTAACCAAACTCTTCGAGAATTTTATGAGAAAGTGGGAATTGAGCATCAAACATCTATTGCACGTACACCAGAACAAAACGGAGTTGTTGAAAGAAGAAACCGAACGTTAGTGGAAGCTGCAAGAACAATGTTAATCAATGCTAAACTTCTAGATTACTTGTGGGCAGAAGCTGTATCAACTGCATGCTATACTCAAAATCGTTCAATGATTACTAAACGCCACAACAAAACACCTTTTGAGCTTATCCATAACCATAAACCGAATCTAAAACACTTTCATGTATTTGGATCCCTTTGCTACCCAAATAATGATCGTGATGACTTTGGTAAGCTCAAAGCCAAAGCTGACATTGGAGTATTTATAGGATATTTTGAAAATTCTAAGAGTTTTCGGATCTAGAATCGTCGTACAAAGCAGGTTATGGAAACGATTCATGCTAATTTTGATGAACTTACAGAAATGGCTTCTGAGCATAACAGCTTGGAACCCGGTCACAACTGTTTAAACTTCCCTCAAACCCCATCATCAGCTGAACTAAGCCCCCAGCTTACTCGTCAACAAATGGAAACGCTATTTGCTCCGTTGTTTAGTGATGACATTGATGAACGTGCTCCAGGTGTATCCGCTGTTTCCGCTGCTCGACCTGATCATACTCTTATACCTGATACCCCTGCTACAACAACTATTGTTGAAGAAGCACCACCAGTTGAATCTACAACAACAGTTGAACAAACTGCTTCCAACGATGCTGAACCAGCTGCTGATGCTCTTAATTAAGTAACCCCACCTGCAGATTTTGATCCAAATGCGTTCTTTAACCCGTTTGCAAATGAAATTGCTGCACCTGATGTCGCGGAATCATCAACAAACCACCTGAATCCTCAAAATCTGCACAATGTATACCAACATCAACCCTCTACACATCGTTGGACAAAAGACCATCCTCTTGAGAACATTATTGGCAACCCAAATCAACCAGTCGTTACACGACAACGTCTTCACACAGATGGTGAACATTGCATTTATGCACTCACTGTCTGCCAAACTGAGCCTAAAAACATTAAAGACGCAATGACAAAAGACAACTGGATTGAATCCATGCAAGAAGAACTCAACCAATTCAAACGTCTTGAAGTATGGGAACTGGTTGAAAGACCAACAGGGGTCTATGTCATTGGTCTCAAATAGATTTGGAAAAACAAATTGGATGCTGAAGGGAACGTAATCAGAAACAAGTCACGTCTGGTGGCTAAGGGTTATAGACAGGAAGAGGGTATTGACTTTGAAGAATCATTCTTTCCGGTTGCTCGTCTTGAGGCTGTTCGGATTTTTCTCGCGTTCGTGGCTCATATGAACATAACGGTCTTTCAAATGGACGTCAAAACTGCTTTTCTGGATGGGCAACTGAAAGAAATGGTTTATGTCAGCCAGCCAGAAGGATTTGTTGATCCCGAGTTCCCGAACCATGTCTACAAACTGAACAAAGCTCTGTATGGTCTCAAACAAGCTCCTCGGGCGTGGTACGATAAGTTATCATCCTTCCTCATTGCCAATAAATTCACCAAAGGTTCGGTCGATCCCACACTTTTCATACAATATCACGGGGCTCACATTTTAATCGTTCAAATCTATGTGGATGACATCATATTTGGGTCAACACATTTAAAATACTCAAATGCTTTTGCAAAATTAATGACAAAACATTTTGAAATGTCAATGATGGGTGAACTCACATTCTTTCTAGGAATGCAAGTTCATCAATCACCCCGTGGTATTTTCTTGAGTCAGTCAAAATATGCTCTTGAATTGTTAAACAAATTTGGAATGCAAAACTGTGACACCTATGCCACACCAACGGCTCATACCAAGAAGCTAGATGCTGATTTACGTGGGAAATTGGTGGACCCTACCAAATACCATAGTATTATTGGGTCTCTCATGTATCTAACAGCTAGCAGGCCTGATATTGTTTTTGCCGTATATCTTTGCTCCCGTTATCAGTCGAGACCAACTGACACCCACCTCTCTGAGGCTAAAAGAATCCTCCGATACATCAAGGGAACCATTAACTTAGGGATCTGGTATCCAAAGGATTCTGGTTTTGAACTAATAGCTTTTTCAGAAGCTGATCACGCAGGATGCTTAGACTCACGGAAAAGTACTTCAGGAGCATTATAATTTCTTGGTGATAAACTGGTGTCATGGCAATCGAAGAAGCAGGATTGTACATCGCTGTCCTCAACAGAAGCAGAATATGTAGCCATGTCGGCGTGTTGTGCTCAAGTCATTTGGATGAGAACACAACTCAAAGACTATGGTTACGTATTTGACAGAATCCCGATGTACTGTGACAATCGGAGTGCTATTGCGATCTCATGCAACTCATTTCAACATTCGAAATCAAAGCACATCGATCTTCGATATCATTTCATCAAGGACCACGTGGAACAGGGTACTGTTGAATTATACTTTGTGGGTACAGAATACCAATTGACAGATCTCCTCACCAAAGCCTTAGCTCCTGCTAGGTTTAATGAGTTGGTCCACCGGATTGGTATGCGGTGTTTGACTCAAGAGGAACTGGATGAACTCTTAAAACATTTTTAAAACCAGTCAAACACCAAAACCTCTTTTGTAAATATTTTTCAAAAACAAAATACAAAATTATAAAATCAGATAAAACAACAAAAATATTCTTCTATCTATATTTCTTTTTACATGGCAAGTACAATTCTTCCGTCAACACTCTTATCTTTCAAAATTCAGTATTTTTAACGATCAAGTGTTGAGGGGGAGAAAACTAATATTTTTCAATATCATAAAACATTGTACTTGCATGTTACCTTATCCCGGTTGTTTCTTTTATAAATGGTGGTCACATTTCTGGTTTTCTGACACTCCTCGGACTAAAATTTATAAACTTTCATTATTTCTTAAGTCGAGGAGGAGTGTCGTCAAATTTATTTCCAAATATCCTTCGTTTGGTAACCAAAATGGAAGTTATGGGCATTGGATGAAAATGGTTAAGGTGGAGGGACTAAAACTATCATAAGCTCAAAGTTATTTTAATAAAACAACTACCTTAAATCATTTATTTTATCACATTTAATATTTCACCTAACTTCATCCACGATCCACATTCAAACTTCAAATCCGGCTTCTTGATCTTCATTTTGTAAGTGATTTCGTAATCTAAACGTGTTTACAAACAAGGGTTTTGAATTATATGCAAATCCAACGGCTAAAACTTGTGTTTTGATGATCTTTGTGTTTTACGTGTAAGCATAAGAACACAAGATCATCAGGCGTGTGTTTTTTAATGATGTAATGGTGTTAAAATGTTGAAAACTATGTACTAAAACCATTTTCATCAATCTAATTCACCCAGAAACACGAATTGTCCGTCTTTCAAAATTAGGGTTCATAAATCGATTTGGGTGTTTTCAAATGAGAACGTTTTTGGTTAAAAGGATTGTTGTGAGATGTTGTATACACGTTGAATTGATCATATCTATGCCCAGAACTCGCCCAGAAACATCAATCATGATAGTATTTAATTTTTAGGGTTTTAGTTCATACGGTTTGGGTATTTCTGATTCTTGGCATGTTTGATGTTAAAACTTGAACAAAACATCTCATTTGGCATCTAAGACATCCCTGAAAAACCTTGGTGCATTTTCCATGGCTAAATCAGTTAGGCGTAATTCTTGAACCTTAGGGTTTAGGCTTACGCGTAATCTGTTCTTACGCGTAACTGTTTATATGATTATTCATGGTATGATCTGATAAATATTGAATGTATGTGTTAATATTGGTGCTATGATTATCTTATTTCAGGTTTATTACGCGTGAAATTCAGAATCAAGGTTACTAGCAAACTACGCATAAGGATCACCTTACGCGTAGAAAGGTATGCGTAAGAGTAATCTTACGCGTAACTATTACGTGTAAGGTTCTACATAAGGGACTACACGTATCCTGTACAGGATATGCATAAACAGTGACCTCTACGCATAAGGTTTACTCTTACGAGTAAGCCTTAAACGTAAGGTTTATATACGCCTACGCGTAAGCTCTATGCATAAGGTCCCCTTTTCCTACGCGTAATATTTCTTACGCGTAAGTCAGGATCCTACGCATAAGCTTGCGTTTACGCGTATATCATTTCTGTTTACGCATAAGCTTGCCATTTCTACACCTAAGCCTTGTTTAACCTTTATTATGAATTGTTACGCGTGCAAACTTGTAAATAAATAAATCATAACGCCACGAAACCAATAATGTCACTAATAAGCTTAAATGTTTAACAAGTTACGAATAATAAGTGAAAACATGGACTTTAAAACTTAAAGTTAATCAAATCACGTAACTTATCACGACGTCATTGGACTATTAGACAAACAAGTGACATTGGACTCGTAACAATCATCGACATATCACATTCAATAAATAGATAGACAATAAAACCATCTGTTGACTAACATAATGTCTTTCGATATGTTGGTTCTTTTGGCTAAATATCTTTTAGATCACGACATGGACGCTCAAATGCAGAATGTGGATGCACCAAATGTTCTCACCATTGCTGATATCTTCCCTAATGGCTATCCAATGAAGATTGGAAAGAACAATCTTCGTGTTGATTTTGATACCCTCACATGCTCAGAATCTTCTTGCTTGATAGCAGTGGATATTCTGAAGAATCATTCTTATCAGAACATGCTCACCAACTCTGCCACAGTTCCGGAGATCTACATTCAGCAGTTCTGGAATACAATGCAAAAGATCAAAGGTCAAAATGCTGTGACGGTGACCCTCAACGACAAACAAGTTACCATCACACCTGCAGACTTACGGGCTATTCTTCTCATCCCTGTCATCGAACCAACTGAATACAATGCCGCACCAACAGAAGAGTCTGTTCTCCAGTTCTTGATTAACATTGGCTATGACGAAGCCACAGGAGTAATGTCAAAGCATTCACACGTGGATCTTAAGAATATTCCTCAGCCATGGAGAACCCTATACATCATCATCACCAAATCTGTTTCTAGTCGTGACAGTGGCTATGAGCATCCCAAGCTCATAGAACTGCAAATTTTTTGGGCTTTGATCAACATGAAGCACATCGAAATTGAAGCTCTGATATGGGACGACATGATGTCATTCCTTAAAAAACTTGGCTCAAAGATTCCATATATAAGATATACAAAACTGTTGATCCAAAGAGCACATGGGTATAACCCTGATATCCCCAAGAGAATCAATGACCCCAACAATCATGACATGTTGTATGAACCTACTCTAACAGTCAGATTTAAGGAATCAACAACAAAGAAACAAGGTGTTGTGTTACCGGATCACCTTCTCTCTGATGAAATCAAACAGCTTTACTCATACAAAAGGTATCTGGTAGCAGTTGATGAAGGAAAAGTTAGTTTTCTCGATGACAAGTCTTCTGGTACACCTACTAGGAAAACCAGAAGAGGAAGTGCAGGAAGTGCTGCAACCACTGAGAGTCAAAGAAATTTTCCTAAAAGGAAACCTGGCCGTAAGAGGAGAGTTCCCTCTAAGGAAGTTGTTCCTATTCCTATTCCTAAGCCCGAACCGCCAAGAAAGCTAAAGGATGAAAGCTCTGAGGAAACTGAATCAGAAGAAGAGACAACTTACTCTGAAACAGTCAAATATGACACTCAAACAGCCACAAAGCCTTCAAGTCCCAAAGGTGATAAAGGAAAGACTCCAGTGATTGAGCATGAAGAAGAAAGCTCTGATGAAGAGCCTCTAGATATTGATTACAGGAGGAAGTTCAAAATCATTAGACTCCAACACGTTGCGAAAGAGTTTGCAAAGGATAAAATGGGTGGCCCCGGAGGGTCAAGTGATGGAGTTCAATCTACACCAATTCTTGATGCGGTTAATCAACCCGATAAGGGAACTGGTGCCACCATTCTTGAGCAAAAACAAAAGCAACAGGAGGATCCTATTGAGTATGACATTGAGGAACCAGAAACTGAAAAGTCAGAGAAGGAAAAAGCTGATAAAGAAGCTGCAGCTCAAGCTAAAGTTGATGAAGAAGCCGCAGCTCAAGCTAAAGCAGATGAAGATGATAGGATTCAGGCTGAAGAAAAAGCTAAAACTGCTAAAGATGAAGAAGTAAACTATGATGATTATCTTCTCAACAGTCCAACTCATTCCAAGGAGATAAAGACTTAAAGAACCTCATCAGTACTGAAATCCAACGTCAAAGAGCGTGTGAGCATGTTGAAGAATGACGTGGAGACACTGGAGCAACGAAGCAGACCTGAGGCAGATTTGATGCAGACAACAACAACATACTATCACTACCATCACAAAGAACAATGATCAAAAAACAAAGATAATGATGACGTCAAAACAGAACTGTTTAATGAAGACAATTTCTCTACACTGGGGAGATTGTTCGAATCAAGGCAATTCTTCTCACAAGAAAGAAGAATGTCAGAAGACGTCAAAGCTACTATTACATCAGCACCTTCACTGTTCATATTTTTCAATCACTAACACTTAGGGGGAGATTGTTGAAATCACTCCTAAACATGATTTCAAGTGTTAGTAATTAAATGTAATAGTTAGCTTAATTATGGCCTTTATGTTTGTTATTAGCTTAGGCTTATGTAGAAAGCCCATAAGCCTAGGCCCAAGTCCAATAAGGAAAGGGAGGGACTAGGAGTGTTTCCCTATCTCCCTCTCCTATAAATACTTTGTAATAACCCTCACTTGAGGGTTGGTTGTTCAATTCATTCACTCTTTCACTCTCTACGCATAACCGGCCATAGTCATACGTGTGTGTGTGTTTGTATTTGTTCAACCTATCTCTATCTCTTCTATTGATGCTTGTGTTGCTAATATGGTGACCTAAAAAGGAATAATGATACAAAATCAAAGTGTTGAGTCAACACTAGCTCCGGCTTCCTTTCATCGTCACCATCAAATAATCCCATTTGGATTATGAGAAATTATCAAAGTCAACCACCCGACCATATGGAAGTTGACACTTCTCTACTACCACCATCATTATTGGTTGAGCCATCTTCAAATTCACCTCCACCAATCCCTCCGTCGTTTGAGGCTCCCCAACCCGCTTCACTTGATCCTTCGCATCAAGCAATTTCATTTCTTCTACCACCACTACCTAGCCATGACAAAGATTGTTATCATTGTCAACATGTTGAAAGTTTGATACATGAAGTATGAGAAGATCAACGTTTCATGTTCTATCACCTCCTCGAACGTTTCGACGAGATTAAACCTAAACAAACTTGAGCTAGAGGATTTTGGTGGTGTCCTAGTATCAAGCGTTACCTAGATAAGTCTAGTAATTCCAAGTCATGTATCATTCATTTTCTTAGTCTTTAGAGTCATGTATATCATATCTCTAGTTTTATTAAAGGAAATTACATGATACTTGCTATTTTTCTGAGTATATGATTATGTTGTATAATACATATCTCACTTTGATGTTAACATTTTTTGTTATATCACCATTGCTGAATTTAGTCATCAGCCAGACGGATCCCTGATATTTGCCTAGACGGATCCCCCCAAGGAGGGAACCATGGGATCCATGCAATAGAAAACTATTTTTTTCTAACTTGAATCATATTTGCAGGAAATTATGCATTATACTTGCTTTCTAACCTTTTTTTTGTATTTATTCAATTTACACATGAAGACTTTGACACCATAAAGCTAGGGGGAGCTTTGTGTCAAAGCAATACATTGCAAAATCACTTGCAATATTAGGATTACATTTCATGACGTCCCTTTGCAAAGTTGCAATCATCAAGGGGGAGCATATTCGTCGCATAGACAAAATCTTTTGCAAACTTAGTTGCAAATGAACTAGCTTAGTATTAATTTTCTTGACGCCCTCACATAGGGATGGACTCGTCAAGGGGGAGTTAAGACGAGATCTTTTCCCGTTATTTGCTCTATATTATTTTTTTTTTCTTTTCTCGCTTGTTTTTCTTAAAACAATGTGTTAGTTTACTTTCGAAGCTCTTTTTGTTTCGACAAAAAGGGGGAGAAGAAAGTAAAAACTACAAATTCAAACGTTTACGAATTTTAGCTTTTCCTTAAAATAATTTTATGTTTTGTCATCAACAAAAAGGGGGGATTGTTAATACAAATAAGCCGTAAAAACATTCATTTATATATTACGATCTTCTAATGTTTTGTCGATAACAAACGTAAAATCATTTTAACGAAACAAATAAAATACGTAAATAGTTTGAGCCAATAGTTTTCTAACACACTTAACGTTTTCACATAAAACACTAAAACAAGTATAAGTGATTTTATGATTTAGTATTACATATGTACAACAACTAGTGTTTACATATTTGGGTAAAATATACACATAACTAGTATGTAGTATATTGGGTAATATAAATGGGTAGAAACTTAAGTATCATAACGCATTGACCAAATACATTGAATGTAGTTGGGTACAACCCAAAGTCCATGATGTGCTATTTCATCCTGCTTTTAATATTTATAAAACTTGAATAACTTATGATAGACATATACTAACGGGCAGAGTACCCAATCAGATGTAGTAAAGCCTTAGGTAAATTTGAGTATCGTCCCAAGAGAGCTGTGACCTTGAAAGAACTAAGATGATTTATTAGGAATTAGAAATTCCAGGTATTAAAGAGTCGGTCACCTCAAGTATATGTAATCGTTAGAAAGCTCGTAGTCGTAGTTAGTTTAAGTTAAGTAGCATTTAGTTAAGTAACACCGTGGAGGACGGACGGGTCTTTACCCACTGTATGCCTGATCCACAGCCCGTTGTGTGGCGATTTATGTAAGACTATAAATACTCTCTACCTTCCACAATGAATTGATTTACGATGAATTGAATTTGATTGATGCTGATGCTCGAAAGATTGCTAATGTATATGAACTCCACTGGCTGAGAAATTATGGACCTTAAAGATTAAGGATTATTTAGTAGAATCAAGAAAGTTCCAGTGTCGAGAGAACCCTGCTATGAGTTTAAATGGATTCCGAAATGATGTAGACTAACCCATGAGACGGGCAATCATATACAGATAGTATTCAATAAGTTCAAAATATTTATAATTTTCGTCCTACTTTATCGTGTAGTACCTGAAACCCAACATGGGTTGATGTAAGTTACATAAACCAGTTACGCAATACTATGAATTCAAAGATGGGTAAATATAATGGGTTATATGATGTATGATCAATACACATATAAAATGGGTTTATACATTTGTGATCAACAACATGTATACATTATGATTTAGTATTTTAGTGAATATGAACAAAATCACAAAATACACTTTTGCAATTCACACAATCTTTTGATAACCGAGTTTGATAAATGCATAAAATAAACAAAGCAATTTTACTAAAATGCAAACAATAGCTGTTTTGT
>BPTQ01000005.1:102621903-102727376 GCA_019973895.1 Chrysanthemum seticuspe | reverse complement strand
GAAATGGAAGATAAACACTCATTAACCGGTCCTAGTACATAGATTACCATAGGCTTGAGAATAGATCAAACCTCCATCGCTTTGGCGTAAGCACCTAGGAAAGACTATCAAAGAGGTCTTTAAAGGGTTGTAATGTTAGGCTTACGGTAGGAAAACAGAGGGTTTGGTGGGATAGGCTATATAGTGGTGGTAGGTCAAAAATCTCTTATGTTACAAGCATACGAAGAATGGCGTTGCTAAGCCAAGACTCGACACTCTAAACTCTAGCTAACTGAAATAAACAAACATAAATTAAAAGGATAGATGTAGGATGGTAGCCCGTATGTTTTTTTTTTTTCATACACTTTTACTCTACCATCCTCTACAGTAACATCAAAATAATAGGGATTTATAGGCACATCCCTACACTTGAGTTTTTATTACTCTAACACTAATTTGACCCGAATTGAAAAGATCAAAACACTTGGGGTACATTATTACGCAAACAAAGGGAATTTGAATTAACGTTCCCTTCCTGTCATTTCATAAACTTTAACTTTTCCCATGAATCTCAATCGTCCCTAAACTGTATACAAAGGATATGACTCGACTTAGCAACTCATGTAAGCAACTAGATAATTGAACTAAGAGTTTAAGGTGATAACAATAATGAACTAAAAATGAGTGCATACAAGGTAGGCTAAGGCGATTTGGGTGTATATTTGGGGGTGGGGTGTAAACAATGCTCTTCATTGATATTCTGAAAAAACCGAAACATCACGAGAACCGCGAAAAGGATAGGCTCTGAGGGGTTAACTAGGGGTATCGTGTACTAAAGATGAGTACAACGCAAAGGGTGTGGGGGAATTACTCAACCGATGTGGAAGAAGTAATTATATTACGGGTATCAAACAAGGGTTATCCTAGTGCCTCTTTTCATTTAGTTATTCCTAACTACACAAGTGTAGTCTTACTTGCGATCTCGGAATGCATCACAAAACAAGTACTAGAATCTAATATACTACCGGTTTAGACTCTAAACATTAAGGATGAATGCTTTTAATTCCTAATAATCTAAGGGCGATCCTCACATTTTGGGTGAAATTTAGGTGGTAAAGGGTTTTTGTGCTAGTCATGCAACTTCCTATCCGTGAGACGCTTTTGTTAAGACTAATGGCCCACTCTTATATGTCATGAAAAATTTTAAATTTGGTGCCAAAATTACCCTAACCGACATTTTCTCATGGTTTATTACACAAATACATATGGACAAAGCAAATAATCAAGGATAAGCATAGTTTCAAAATTCCTGTTTTATTTTCCCTCCCTACACTTAAACTGAACATTGTCCCCAATGTTCCCCGAAAGTATCAAAGTTATGATAATTGGAAGGTAATTAAAAACGAAAGAAACTAGTACTCCCCTGATTAGCTCGGTAGGATCCGTGTGTGAAGTAGTGGTTAAATCCTTTCCAAGAAGTGTTTATGCGTGAAAAGCTCCTTCCAATCTTATGTAACTTCTTCATGATAAATTAAACCTGCACACTTGAAGAAAACAAACAAAACCTTCGCGTAAAATCGGCGGTAATAATATATATAAGACTTGATTTAAACTAGGATATAATGCTTGTGGAATGGATGTTTACAAAATTTCTGGAAAATTAAGACCTGAAAAATTCCAAAATTTTTTTTAAGTAGCTCAGAAAATGAGAAAAAAGTAATTTGTTGTTTTTACTCCTTCCTGACGCCGTCAGGTTGCGATCATGACGCCGTCAGGTTATCCTGACAAAAACTGGTCTGCGATTTTCTGGAAAAAATTCTGGAAAATTTACATCTTTAGAATCTGAAAAAATTTCTGCAAAACATCCATTATGACTCGATACAAGCATTTGACTCTAACAAACACACAAATATATCTTTTAATGAATTGTTATTCTCATGTTTACGTTTCCTTGAAAACGTGTGTAATCCTCCCTACACTTATCCCTTATGTAAAATACCTTCATATGTAATTAAGACGAGGTTAAAGACAAAATAAAGCATTTTTACAAATTCAAATATGAGAATAAACAATTAATAAAAGATATACGACACACAAATGAAAATGAAAAACAAGGACACATGGGTTGCCTCCCAAGAAGCGCTTGTTTTTGTTCGAGTCACGAGCCTGACTCTACCCTTATTTAACGGATAAAGGGGAGGTTTTCCCTACACTTAAGTTTAAGTGCGGGTGATAGTAGCGATACACACCCTTAGGGTGGAAATTTGCTACGTGAGGAGAGGGTGATGGGTGATTTATGTGCTCAAAGGAGTGTGCTCTATTCATTATAACCTTACCTAATTCAATTGGTGTAGCGGGTGAATCAAATTTCTCTCCTAAAAATGGATCATCTTCTATCAACTTCAAAAGATTCTTAGTTAAGGATCCATCCTGACCTAATAAACCCGGTTTAAACCCATAATGTTTCTTGTTATCAACCATGAATGGGTGATATAAGTGTGTAAGGTCATGGGTTACTCCTATATTAGCTTCCATTCTACATGGCCTAGAATCTACCACCTTTATCAAGCAACTACCCGGACTATCTATTTTGATGGGTGGATTGGGCCCTAATTCAATTCCAAGATTCACATCTAAAGACGGAAAATTGGGTAAGGTTTTTGGTTGAGGCTTCGGTTCATCAAAATTAGGAACTTACCTAAGATTAAGAGAGAGGTCATGACAACAAGCATCTAAACCTACATTCTCTAGTGGCGTTCGGTCCAAAGGTTCTATATCAATCGTGGTTCCTATAGTCTCTTCTACTTCTTCTGGGTAAGTTATAGGCGATGTGTGTTCCTCAAGTGATGGTAGGGCTTATGGGCTTGGAGTTTCCACCTTTTTCTCCATTATATCTAGATCTCCTAAATGTTTGAAATCTATCCCACACATGCAACTAGGTATTTTAGCTTCAACCATCTCACAATCTTGTTTGGGTTTAGGTTTCATGTTCTTAAAAACTAGGTCTTTTTGATCATGATGCCTAAGGTTAGATAAATCTTTCTTATCCATTTCCTCAAGTTGTAACAACTGAAGGTTTATGCATAGGAGGCTTTTCTGAAAAATTCTAAAGATGGTGTCACTAAAAGGAGTTGATCTTGACAACGATCGTTGAATAGAAGCCACACAAACACAAAATATATCAAATCCATCCAATCTTACACCCTTGTTCTTTTGGATATCTTTAAGATCACTCACAAATTTATCAGAACAATAAAAACCAAACCAACTTGCGAAATTCAATTGTTCCTCATTTGTTAATGATTCAAATGCTACTTCACTTGCCATAGTGACAAATGAAAATGGTTTTACAAACACAAACACAAAGAAGGGGGATAGACTAAAAGAAAGATAAAAATGAGAAAAAAGTTTACTTGATAGGAATCAAGTAAAGAAAACCTAAACGAGGTGGACTACTAGCTAGCTATTCTATTCCCCGGCAGCGGCGCCAAAAACTTGATAACGCTACACGCGTCGTTCGGGGTCAAAGGAACTTCCTTTTCGTCGAGCAAGTTTTTCAACACCCTAGGCAGTGAACCTAATCGTTGTAGTGTAGTATTAGGGTAAGCCACAGGTATTGATATCGTTCTCTAGGGGAATAGGAATGCTAGTGAGAAGTTACTACGCTAAGGTTGTGGTTGAGGAAGATTATTTTTTTATCTTTTTATATTTTTTTAAGGAAAGGAAAGGTATGAATCTCGGGGTTTGAATTTGGGGGGTTGGTATTTCTACCGATTACTCTACTTATCTAATTATCTAATCTAAGGTGTATGTAGTCTATGTCTAATTAATGTGTGCTCGTATGATAGTTTAAAGATGTGTTTACTTAGATTTTACTACTCCTTAATTATCTCCTATTGGTGGTTGAATTGTCACGTCCTTATTCCTAGTTGCGTTGTGTGTCTAGGGTTGTAGGGTATGCGTTTCTCCCTAACTCTTTGAACTTACCAAAGGGTCTCGTCTACAAAACCCACTAGGGATAATAAACTCTTACTCTAAGGCACTCTTTGGATGGTTTAGCTTACAACTACTCAAGGAGTCATATTCTAAGGTTCACAAAGATTTAATCAAGCATTAAGTACACAACGAATGACCTATCGCATTACTAGATCATTAATCAACTAAGATAAGAGACAACCAATCAATATTCAATAATTAAGTTTCATATTCCCTAAGCAAACACACAAGTAAATTAGCCGGACATGGAAAACATGCAAGCATACACACAAATAATAAAAGACATAATTGTATTAATGAAGTAAAACACTTATCTGGGTGTAAGATAGGGTTTGGAACCCTAAAATACTGTACAAGACAGCCTTGGTTCGGTTTAGGTTTTTACTCCAAAAGACTACCCTCACAATACTAAAAAATTCGGATTCTATATATAATATTACATATGCGACGGCGTCACCTTATGTTTTGTGACGTCATCGTGTCGCCGTCATTAGGGTTTCATCTTGGCCACGTTAGACTTGCGACGGCGTCACCTTATGCTTGTGACGCCGTCCTCTTCAGCTTCTGACGCCGTCTGGATTACATCTAGGCCGTCTGAGTTGCGACGGCCTACTCTTTTATAACTTGACGTCGTCACTTGAAAATGGGAGTTTTGGCTTCTGTCCCGTCACAAAGATCCTCTGACGGCGTCACAATTAACACCTGACGCCGTCACCTTATGTTTTCAGCAGCTTTGAGTGTCTCGATTCTGACTTTGGCCATTTTCTTCGTATAATCGCGCCTTTTCGTCCAAATAAGTGCCATTCCAGTATTTTGCCTTCAAGAGACCTAAAAAGTGAAAAGGAACGATATTAAGCAATAACAGATACAAAAGTGATCAAATAAGGGCTTAAACGACCCCTCAAAAAGGTACCTTTTAAAACCTTATCACTAGCCATTTCTTTTTCTTGGAAAGTTGCTTTACTAGTGAAGGCTTCATCTAGGTAAAAAGGTCTTTGGGGGCCTATGAGGTTCTTATCTATCCAAGGTCCATATCTAGAAGGCTCTCTATCCTACCTAATCTCATGTGGGATTTCCTCTTCTTTGTAGTACGTATGCTTTTTGACATCGTAAATTGGCCTAGCACTCCCCTCTCCTACCACTATCTTGGACATCTTACAATCGATGATGGCACTAGCGGTAGCTAAGAATCCTCTTCCTACTAGTAATGGGTATGTCGGGTCCTTATTCATGTCTAGCACATGAAAGTCGGCCAAAAGAGTCAACTCTCCTACGTGTACTACCATGTCTTTTATTATTCCTACCGGACGTGCAACACTACCGTCCGCTAGACCTAAGATGGTTTCCGTTGGTTCTATTTTACCTAAGTTAAGGCTTCTATGGAGGGACAATGGAACAAGATTGATGCATGACCCTAAGTCGGCTAAAGCGTCGAGAGGTTTGGAAGTTCCAAGCCTACACGGAAGAGTAAATAGCCCGGGATCGTCTAACTTCTTAGGTAAATTATTTCGCACAAAAGCGTACCCATGTTTTCCAAGCTTAAGTTCTAACTCATATTTTTCTTTTAAAGCATTATAATAAGGTGCATGAGCTAAGACCTCAAGAATCGGTTTTTCTTGATGGAGTTCCTTGTACTCCTCCTCTAAACTAGGTTTGGATTCTTGGTTGACGAGTTTCTCAAGAGTAGGTTCTACCAATGGCGCAGGGCCTTGGTACCTCATTTTGGATGGCTTGGAACCCTTTTTGATAGCATTTACCGAGTAAACCGTTGGGTGTGAGGGGCATGGATGTGCATTCTCCCATGGTGAACAAGAACATGAAGTCGACGAAATCGAATTCACTTTTGGGTTCTTTATAGTATCACTTCGGAGTGCTCCAACTTCCCGTTCATTGAAGGCTTTTAAGAGGGGATCAAGCTTGTTTGTCATCTCGCTTTGTCTTTGCTTAAAATCGGCTTCAAGCTTAGTCAATCGAGTCTCTTGAGATGACAGGAATCTAGATGCAATTGCCTCAAGATTAGTGGGGTTCCCGGTGTTTAGAGAGTTGAACCTATTAGGTGGACTAGATGAGCTTTGGGGTGTGCTTGAGTTTTGGTTCCACTTAAGGTTAGGGTGATTTCTCCATGAGGGGTTGTAAGAGTTTCCTAAGTTGTTTTGTTCGGGCTTGAAAGTGTACCACTTCTCTCCCGCTCCGTCGGTACGCATGGAGGCGTAGTCCGCAAAAGCTTGTTCGGGGAGTCTTGTGCAATCACGAGTGTCATGGGGACCACTACATAACTCACAAGGTAGAGTGATTTTATTCACTTGACGTAAGGACTTAGGATTTTTGTAGGAACTCATTAGGAATTTTACTTGATCTTCAAGTTCGGTCATCCTACGGTCGAAAGATTGTGAGGTAATGGGAGGCAAGGAGATTGCCTTAACGGTTTTGGGCAGCTCGCGGGGGTCATCCCAACTTTCGTTGTCATAGAGGGCAAGGTCCTCTATTATACCCCATGATTCTTCCGCGGTAAGATCACTAAGTTTTCCACTGGCCGCTTGGTCAATGGATCGCTTGGTGGGGAAGTTGACATGATCATAAAAGATTTGGACTTGGAGCCAAAGATCAATGCCGTGATGAGAGACTTTATGAAGTAAGTCCTTGAATCGAGTCCATGCTTTGTAGAGAGATTCACCCTGACATTGTTGGAACATCAAGATGTCATTCCTAAGCTTAGTGGTTCTCCCCGGTGGGAAAAATTGAGCAAGGAAGCGAGAGGTAAGATCATCCCAACTTGAGATGGAGCCGGCGGGAAGTCGCTCAAGCCAATTACTAGCTTGGTCCCGTAGAGAGAATTGGAAGAGACGCAGGCGCGTGGTCTCCCGAGTAGTAGCATCAAGGTCGATGGAATCGAAAATTTTAAGGAAATCCCTAAGATGCTGATTTGGATCTTCGAAACGAAGTCCATGGAATGCACATCCGTTTTGCACCAACCGGATGGTGTCGGATCGCAGGGCCGTAGTTTGGGCTTGGTCGGGAAGCTCAATGGTGTTCCTATAGCCTAAGTGGCTTGGTCTCGAGTTTTCACCAAGAGTACGGGCTCTTGGCGGGTCATTTGGTGGTGGATTGATGAGTGGTGATTGGTTATCACTTTCCATGATGAAAAGTGATGGGATTACGAACAAAGGTCACGAAGAAGGGGGATAGAGTAAGAGAAAGCTAAAAAATGAGAAAAAAATTACTTGATAGGAATCAAGCAAAGGAAACCTAAACGAGGTGCACTACTAACTAGCTATTCTATTCCCCGGCAGCGGCGCCAAAAACTTGATAACGCTACACGCGTCATTCGGGGTCAAAGGAACCTCCTTTTCATCGAGCAAGTTTTTCAACACCCTAGGCAGTGAACCTAATCGTTGTAGTGTAGTATTAGGGTAAGCCACGGGTATTGATATCGTTCTCTAGGGGAATAGGAATGCTAGTGAGAAGTTACTACGCTAAGGTTCTGGTTGAGGAAGATTATTTTTTATCTTTTTATATTTTTTAGAAAAGGAAAGGTACGAATCTCGGGGTTTGGATTTGGGGGGTTGGTATTGCTACCGATTACTCTACTTATCTAATTATCTAATCTAAGGTGTATGTAGTCTATGTCTAATTATTGTGTGCTCGTATGATATTTTAAAGATGTGTTTACTTAGGTTTTACTACTCCTTAATTATCTCCTATTGGTGGTTGAATTGTCACGTCTTTATTCCTAGTTGTGTTGTGTGTCTAAGGTTGTAGGGTATGCGTTTCTCCCTAACTCTTTGAACTTACCAAAGGGTCTCGTCTACAAAACCCACTAGGGATAATAAACTCTTACTATAAGGCACTCTTTGGATGGTTTAGCTTACAACTACTCAAGGAGTCATATTATAAGGTTCACAAAGATTTAATCAAGCATTAAGTACACAACGAATGACCTATCGCATTACTAGATCATTAATCAACTAAGATAAGAGCCAACCAATCAATATTCAATAATTAAGTTTCATATTCCCTAAGCAAACACACAAGTAAATTAGCCGGACATGGAGAACATGCAAGCATACACACAAATAATCAAAGACATAATTGTATTAATGAAGTGAAACACTTATCTTGGTGTAAGATAGGGTTTGGAACCCTAAAATACTATACAAGACAGCCTTGGTTCGGTTTAGGTTTTTACTCCAAAAGACTACACACTAATACTGAAAAATTCGGATTCTATATATAAGATTACACATGCGACGGCGTCACCATATGTTTTGTGACGCCGTCGTGTCGCCGTCATTAGGGTTTCGTCTTGGCCACGTTAGACTTGCGACGACGTCACCTTATGCTTGTGACGCCGTCCTCTTCAGCTTCTGACGCCGTCTGGATTGCATCTAGGCCGTCTGAGTTACGACAGCCTACTCTTTTATAACTTGACGTCGTCACTTGAAAATAGGAGTTTTGGCTTCTGTCCCGTATCAAAATCCTCCGACGGCATCGCAGTTAAGCAGTGACGCCGTCACCTTATGTTTTCAGCAGCTTTGAGTGTCTCGATTCTGACTTTGGCCATTTTCTTCGTATATTCGCGCCTTTTCGTCCAAATAAGTGTCATTCCAGTATTTTGCCTTCAAGAGACCTAAAAAGTGAAAAGGAACGATATTAAGCAATAACGGATACAAAAGTGATCAAATAAGGGCTTAAACGACCCCTCAAAAAGGTACCTTTTAAAACCTTATCAAGTACTTTTCCGTGAGTCTAAGCATCCTGCGTGATCAGCGTCTGAAAAAGCTATTAGTTCAAAACCAGAATCCTTCGGATACCAGATCCCCAAATTAATGGTTCCCTTGATGTATCGGAGGATTCTTTTAGCCTCAGAGAGGTGGGTTTCAGTTGGTCTCGACTGATAATGGGAGCAAAGATATACGGCAAAAATAATATCAGGTCTGCTAGCTGTTAGATACATGAGAGACCCAATAATACTTCAGTATTTGGTAGGGTCCACCAATTTCCCATGTAAATCAGCGTCTAGCTTCTTGGTATGAGCCATTGGTGTGGCATAGGTGTCACAGGTTTGCATTCCAAACTTGTTAAGAATTTCAAGGGCATATTTGGACTGGCTCAAGAAAATACCACGGGGTGATTGATGAACTTGCAGTCCTAGAAAGAACGTAAGTTCACCCATCATGGACATTTCAAAATGTTTCTTCATTAGTTTTGCAAAAGCGATTGAGTACTTTTTATGTGTTGACCCAAAAATTATGTCATCCACGTAAATTTGAACAATTAAAATGTGTGCCCCGTGATATTGTATGAAAAGAGTTGGGTCGACCGAACTTTTGGTAAAATTATTGGCAATGAGGAAAGATGATAGCTTATCATACCACGCCCAAGGAGCTTGTTTGAGACCATACAGAGCTTTGTTCAGTTTGTAGACATGGTTCGGGAACTCGGGATCAACGAATCCTTCTTGTTGGCTGACATAAACTATTTATTTCAGTTGCCCATTCAGAAAAGCAGTTTTGACATCCATCTGAAAGACCGTTATATTCATATGAGCCGCGAATGCAAGAAATACCCAAACAGCCTCAAGACGAGCAACCGGAGCAAATGATTCTTCAAAGTTAATACCCTCTTCCTGTCGATAACCCTTAGCCACCAGACGTGACTTGTTTCTGATTACGTTCCCTTCAGCATCCAATTTGTTCTTCCAAATCCATTTGAGACCAATGACATAGACCCCTTTTGGTCTTTCAACCAGTTCCCATACTTCAAGTCGTTTGAATTGGTTGAGTTCTTCTTGCATGGATTCAATCCAGTTGTCTTTTGTCATTGCGTCTTTAATGTTTTTAGGCTCAGATTGGCAGACAGTGAGTGCATAAATGAAATGTTCTCCGTCTATGTGAAGACGTTGTCTCGTAATGACTGGTTGATTCGGGTTGCCAATAATATTCTCTAGAGGATGGTATTTTGTCCAACGATGTGTAGAGGGTTGATGTTGGTATACATTGTGCAGATTTTGAGGATTCAAATGGTTTGTTGATGATTCCGCGACATCAGGTGCAGCAGTTTCATTGGCAAACGGATTAAAGAACGCATTTGGATCAAAATCTGCAGGTGGGGGTACTTCATTAAGAACATCATCAGTTGGTTCAGCGTCGTTGGAAGTAGTTTGTTCAACTGTTGTTGTAGATTCAACTGGTGGTGCTTCTTCAACAGTAGTTGTTGTAGCAGGTGTATCAGGTATAAGAGTATGATCAGGTTGAGCAGCGGAAACAGCGGATACACCTAGACCACGTTCATCAATGTCATCACTAAACAACGGAGCAAATAGCGTTTCCATTTGTTGACGAGTAGGCTGGGGGCTTAGTTCAGCTGATGATGGGGTTTGAGGGAAGTTTAAACGGTTGTGACCAGGTTCCAAGCTGTTATGCTCAGAAGCCATTTCTGTAAGTTCATCAAAATTAGCATGAATCGTTTCCATAACCTGCTTTGTACGACGATTCCAGATCCGGAAACCCTTAGAATTTTCACAATATCCTATAAAGACTCCAATGTCAGCTTTGGCTTTGAGCTTTCCAAAGTCATCACGATCATTATTTGGGTAGCAAAGGGATCCAAATACATGAAAGTGTTTGAGATTCGGTTTATGGTTGTGGATAAGCTCAAATGGTGTTTTGTTGTGGCGTTTTGTAATCATTGAACGATTTTGAGTGTAGCATGCGGTTGATACAGCTTCTGCCCACAAGTAATCTGGAAGTTTAGCATTGATTAGCATTGTTCTTGCAGCTTCCACTAACGTACGGTTTCATCTTTCAACAACTCCGTTTTGTTCTGGTGTACGTGCAATAGATGTCTGATGCTCAATTCCCACTTTCTCATAAAATTCTTGAAGAGTTTGGTTTACAAATTCAGTTCCTTTGTCTGTTCTGATTTGGCGGACGGTGTTCTGGAGCTGAACTTGAATTTTTGTGAGAAAGGTGATGATCATCTGTAGAGCTTGATCTTTACTTCGAAGAAAGTAGACCCAAGTCCATCGTGAGTAGTCATCGACAATTACCAAGATGTAGCGTTTGTCATTAATCGTTTGCACGCGCATCGGGCCACACAAATCCATGTGAAGAAGATGAAGCACATGTTGAGAGCTGTGTTCCACATTTGAAGGAAAATGAGCACGAGTGCTTTTTCCTTGTTCACAGGCTGAGCACAGGTGATCTTTAGAATATCGGAATCTCGAGAGACCTTCAACAAGTTTTTGTCGAGCAAGGTTGGTGATGGTTTGAAAGTTTAAATGTGAGAGACGACGATGCCATAGCCAGGATTTTGTTGATGTTGCCTTTGAAAGTAGACAGATGGAAGATGAAGCAACCATGTCTTGCATTGAGATTGTGTATAGACTAGAATTGCGAGAGCCAGAAATTAGATCGTTTCCTTGTAGATCACGAATGAAACAAGTTTTCTCCCGAAAAGCAACTTCCAAATCTCCATCACAGAATTGACCGACTGAAAAGAGATTGTGACCGAGGCCTTCCACATAATAAACCCTGCTAATTTCGATATTGCCATTGATATAATCTTCGTAGCCCATGATAGCTGCGAAGTGATCATTCCCGAATCTGACAGTGCCAATGAACTTTGCAATAAAGTTTGATAACAGTTTAAGATTGCCTGTCATGTGTCGGGAACATCCGCTATCAACAATCCAAAGGATGATCTGTATCACCTGCTTTACACACAGACGACACAGATAGAATAGAAGTAGATGTGGAACCCAAAGTGTTAGAGGGTTCCGAAGCAGTTATAGTAGAAATACGCACATCAATGACTTTAGGCATCCATTTAAATCCTAGTGTATTATGTATCCATTTCTGCCATCTCCAACTAGTCTTAGCTTTAGTCTTAGTGAATGCACTAGGTGGTACTACATTCCTTGGAGGTGATACTGGAACTACAGGGACATCAATGAGTTTCTTATAATCTAAGGAGGGCGGTTTACCAAGCACAGACTTAGAAGCATTAGTGGGCCTAGAAGTATTCCGATTCTTAAGATTCCTTAAACGAGACAAGATAGCTCTAGCAACACATTTGTCATGACAATCAGAAAGCATACTTTTACGACAAATAACATAAGAATCATCAGACTGAATATCAAAAGTACTTAAAGGTTTAGCATTCGTTACAACACTTTTTCCATTACATTTGTCAGACGCAATATCTAAAGTGGGTGCAACTTGATTCTTATTCAAAGTCCTAGGGTGTTCTTCTACTTTAGCATTCTTTATTGTTCTTTTCTTAGGTCGCAACTTCCTATTCTTCCTTGTATTGCTCCTAGGCTGTGAAGTGCGGAAGTTTGGAAAAGAGGCAACTATTCCTGTTTCATTAGAGGTAAGCACATTAGTATCTTGTGTTTTGTCAGTAGGAAATCTGGGTTCACGTTTACTAAGTGTTACTGGTGCAATTCTCTTAATGAGGCTAGGCAGAACTTGTTCATACTTTCCTAACATCTCCCTTAACTTAATGATAGTGTGCACTAAATCTTGATTTTCAGAACGAAGATTTCCAGAAAAATTCATGACTTCTTTAGTGTGTGCAAGATAATGATCAAGTTCGTTTGATGCTTCATTACGAGTCTGTTTGAGTAAATCAAATATGACACCATATTCCTTTTTGACGTTTGCAAGTTCTTGTTCATATTTTGAGATTTGACATTTCAAAGACACGTTTTGATCATCTAGTTGCTCAATTTTAGGATTAAACGTTTTTTATTGCAACTGGTGGATTTTGTTTTGCAAAGCAAGTTCACGATTTTGACAATCTTTTTGACACCATTGAAGACGACGTTTTGAATTTGAAAGTTCGTTTAACAGTCGTTGATTTTCAGCTTTTAAAGACTCTATCTGATGCACATTATCAATATTCACAACAATATCAACAGAATCAGCAGAATCAGCAGGGATATGATCAGATGCATATGCAACAGATTGTAATACAACAAGATTATTGATGTCAGCACGGATAACATCTTCCAAGAGTCGATCAACATCTTTTCTCAACAATTTCTTTTTACGTTTAGTATTTGAAATCGATGTTTCTGTTTTCTCGAAAACTGTTTTCATGAGACCGAGTTCCTTGTGAAAATCCCTTTCCCAATATAGTGCACAAGTTTTCAAATTTTTTACATGGGGTAAAAGTATTTTCTGAAGAATGTCTCTATATTCTCGCGCCATTGGCGATTGAAAATGTTCAACTTTTATTTTAAAATGAAATTCAATCTCACGTTCCAAAATTTTGATGTCAGATAAGAAAGTGTCAAAGTATTTTATAACGCGACAACTTTCGGCTTTTGTTTTAACTTCACTAAGTGAAGGTAAAGAACCATTAATTTGTGCACCATTGGGTTTGGGACTAACTTCAGAAACTAGTGTGATAATAAAAGGTTTGTTAGAAGTATCTTGTTGTGTGACAAAAGTTACGGCTTTTAAATAGTTAAATGGTTTGTTATAAACGACATTTTCCATTTTTGACCGACTCTCGTCATCTGCATCTAATTCCTCCATAAGATTATATTCAACAACAGTCATAATTGAATCATCAATTCTATGTTCTGCACTGTAAACTTCAGGATTTGGTTTGAATGCTCTGTTTGAAAACTTAGGTTTGTAATCAGCAAGAATTGGTCCATATCCATTTGGATTTGGTTTAAAAGTAAACTTTTGAATAGTTGTGATTGACTCACCATGTTTATAAACAACATTTCGAAACTCTTTGATTTTGTGTTCTAAGTCGACAATTTCTTCAAGATGGTTATCTATTCATTTCGTGGAATGCTGTTTGTACTCAGAGAACTGTTTTTGACAAGTTAACAACTCAGCCTTGGCTTTTTGAGTTTCCAAAGTAAAAGCGTTAAGTTGTTGTTTATGTTCATGTTTTAGTTGTTCTATTTGAGACAACAAAGCATTCTTGGAAGCGGCTAGATCACGTATCTGTCGTTCTAATGATTTTTCGTTTTGATGAGATTTAGCAAAAGCGACTTCAAAACTTTCTTCTCGTTTTTCTTGAGTTTTGAAAAAATTGATTTGTCGAATTAAGCATTCATTATCCCTAATTAACAGTGCATTTTTCTCTTTTAATTTCGTGCAAATTTCCAAACGAGAGTGTTGGTCTTTAATTAAGGTCAGGAGCTCAATTTCTCTATTAGACAGAAGCTCATTTTGTTCAACGGGAGTCTCAACATGATCATTATTTAGATCCTCAAATATAATCACGGAGTCAACTTGATTATCAATATTAACCAAAAGGTTATCTTGATCGTCAAATATAACTACGGGATCTATTTGATAATCATCATAATGAGATGTGGATGGCTCATGTTGAACACTCTGATCCTTGTCGGATGGAGAAATTGGCGGAGATACCAGATCAGTGATGAGTATATTTTGTTCCGGTACCTGAGACAAGCCATCAGTGTCATACACTGGGCCTGTGTCGCTCATGTGTAGAGCTTGCATTTGTGCCATCAACATTACTGCTGCATTAGCCTGCAAAATCCTCCATATCATCATCAGAATCTGCATCTGCCATAAAGCTCTGTTCCTTGTTGGTAAGAGTTCCACCAGCTTCATCCTTAAGAGCCAAGAGCAACGCCTCTTTGTGATAAGCACAGCCTCTTGTCCTCGGTTTAGGACATGCATTAGCCAGGTGACCCTTCTCATTGCAGTTATAACAACGAAGACCATTAACCCCATTCTGAGCATTCCCCTGTTCAACCACTTGACCCCTTTGTTGTTGCGGAGCACCCATGTTATTCCTTCCAATAGCATTAAACCCTTGACCACCTCCCATCTGACGACCATAACCACGGTTCTGAACTTCAACGCGTCCATTGTTCACAACAGCTTGATTCCTTGTATTGGATGAGAAACGAATGCGATTGTTGGATTTGTTTGTATATCGACCGTAGGCTTTAGCAATCATAACAAATCCTTGTTGTAATTCATCGAAAGCAGCAGAGTCCTCATCAGCTTCACTGTAAAGTGCTTGAGCATTGTTGTTGTTGTATGGAACCAATTGAGTTTGTTGAGGTTGTTGTTGTGACTGATCATATGGTGTAATGGTTGCAGTTGGTTGAGGAGCGGGTTGAGGAGCTGTTTGAGGAGGAAGATTAGTTTGAGCCCACAAAGCAAGTTGTTGATTATCAAGAATTGACTGTGAAGTCGGGAGTCCACGGATAGTCCTTTCTTTGTCAACTTCTTTTTGGTGAGGCTTCAAATAGTCTTACAACAATCCGTATGTAGCATGATGAAGATTCTTAGCTTGACAGAGAAAAATGACATACTTCTCCCATTCCGGACCAAGGCTACTTAGGAACTTAGTGTTAACAGCAATTCTTGGCATGATGATGTTGTGTTTGTCCAAGTCATTGATGATGTCTGAGAATCGATGATGATATGACTCTAATGTCTCTCCGGGTTCAATCATGAAGTGTTCATAAGCCAAGTAGATTTTGGATTCCATGTCTTCCTGATTGAGTGATGTGCCTTCCATTAGTAGATGAATATGTTCCCACATTGCTTTAGCTGTCTTTTGAGCATCAACACTTCGAAGGATCGGATTGGGTAGTCCCAAAAGGATGTATTGCATTGCTAGTTCATCGGCTTCAAAGTGTAGAAGTTCATCACCAGTGAGGTCTTTGATAGTTGCAATGTTGGTGACAGCATCTCTTGGTGGATTGGCATCTGGATCTGCGGGTGTAATAACAGTAGGCATCTGAAATGGACCTTCCATAATGACCTTCTTTAAGAACTTTCCATGTGGCTTCTTTAGATCACAAAACCTAAAGAACCTTATCACCCATTGATCATAATTACCGGGAGTGAGCATTGGAGGTCTATCAAGTGATCCAGCTTCATGAATTGATTGTTGGCTACTTAAGGCTTCACACATCTTGCCAAACCATGATGGTTCCTTCATAGTATTCCTGGATGGATGTTGATTGTAGAAGTTTGTGTAAGGTTGTACTTGAAGACTAGGTGGTGGTTGAACCATTTGTGGTGGTGGAATTGCTCCAAGTTGTGGAGTATATTTTTGATTAAATTGTTGTTGATAAATTTGTTGTTGATGATTAAATTGTTGATGTTGTGGACTTAGTTGTTGTTGTTGTTGTTGATGATAAGTGTAAGGAAAATAGTTAGAGTATGGTGGTTGTGACATGTTGAAAACTTGTGTTGTTAAATAGATCTTTGTAGTCGAATGAACCTTTGTTGATGAAGTATTCTTAGGCGTAAAAATCACGTGAAGGCAAAATAACACTTATGCGTAAAAACACCAAAGTTACGCGTAACAGCAAGAGTTACGCGTAAGTAATGAGAAAAAAACACTAAAGTTATGCGTAAACAGAAAGTTAGGCGTAGAAAACTTATGCTTAGGATTAACTTATGCGTAAGGCAGAGCTTAGGCGTAAGATAAATCTTATGCGTAATGAATTCTACGCGTAAGCTTAAGCTTATGCGTAAGATTAGGGTTTTACCCAAACGATCTTTTACACTATCACAGTGCAAAAGATATCCAAAGTCGAAGTGTTTTCAGGCTTATCCAAGCAAGAAAAACACTGAGTAATCCACGAAACTGAAGATCAAACCAAGGAACACTTATGCGTAGTTTTAGGGTTTCGTTATGCGTAGAATTCCACCAAAAATGATTTTTGCCCAAAGATGTTTCTAAACCAGATTTTTGTGATGAAATAGCTTCAATATCACTAAAGTAACACAAAAATGTGAAACTTGATGATCCAAAGCTTATAGAACAGTTATGCGTAGAACTTAACCCACGTAAAAAACCAAGCTTAAAAACAATGATCCACACGTAAAGTTTGAAACTTTTTGCCAAAAACAGTTATGTTAACACCTTAAAACATTGAAAGTACAAGAATCTTGGATTGAAAAGTGTAAAAAATAAGTTTTTAAGCGAACCAAAGTATCAATCGTTGTTACGCATAAGACCGAAACTCACATAAACAACAAAAAACGATTCACCCAACTATTTGGCGAATGATACCACTGTTAGGTCACCATATTAGTAACACAAGCATCAATATGAAGAAGTAAAGAAGAGAATAGATCGGTTGAACAAATACAAACACACACACACACACGTATGAACTATAACCGGTTATGGTAAGGTGTAAAAGAGTGAATGAATTGAACAACCAACCCTCAAGTGAGGGTTATTACAAGGTATTTATAGGAGAGGGAGCTAGGGCAACACTACTAGTCTCTTCCTTTTCCTTATTGGACTTAGGCCTAGGCTTATGGGCCTTCTACATAAGCCTAAGCTTAATAACAAACATAAAGGCCATATTAAGCTAACTATTACATATGAATTACTAACACTTGAATAAAGGTTTAGGAGTGATTCCAACACAACATCTTAAAGAAAATGTCAAAACCTCAAATATCAAGACATCCTCAGATGCTCCAGAGTTTGATGCAGTTTTTCAAATAAGCAAACGTGACGAACAGATTCAAGCTCATTGTAACACTATCAGAAAGTTGAAAGCCCAAATTTCACAATTAAAGGATGAAAAGAACAATGTGATTGGCTCCCAAATGCCTCCTCCTTTAGATTCTCAGTATTCTCAAACTTTTCATCTTCAAAACTTGGTTAATGTTTTACAAAAGGAAAACGAGAGTTTTCTAGAAGAAAATGAAAAAATTAAATGACACTTTAAAGAGTTATATGATTCAATGAAAGTCACTCGTGACAAAAACAACGAAAAAATAACTTCTTTACAAAAAGAAATTGAGAATCTGAGGAGTCAGGAAAAAGGGAAACTGCCACTTGTCTTTAATGAGAATGTTGCATCAAAGTCATCCTCAGACTGCAAATATATTGTGACTATTAAATACATTCCTCCTCATCTTAGGAATAATGAACTAGTGTTTCATAATTACTTTGCTCACCTTAAGGATAGTCTAGAATGTCTCCGTGAGATTGTGGAAGAGGATTTCATAATAAGCCTCTTGATAGAGAAATTAGGTTTGCTTGCATTCAGGCCAAACGATCTCAGGAGCTGCTAGAATGTTTAATTGCAACATGTCCTAACTCCTTAGGTGCGAAAGGTAAAGCTGTGATGCCTTGTTCTATGCCTAGTACCAAGCATACAAACCATTTTATGCCCATTTTTAAGAAAGTGAACACTAATGTGCCTTCAAGTAGTTCAGATCCCTGCACATCTAGTTCAGGAATGCAAAAAGTAGATCAACCAACTAATGTTCCCATAATTCCCTCTACAGGAGTAATCAGTGACATAAAAGCAAGCTGGTCAAAGCCTCCAGGCAATACCAAGCAAGATAGGACCTCGCAAGCTAAGAGTGTGCATTGGAAGAGAGTAGAAGATCACCCTAGGAATATTAAGTTTGAGTTGAATAAAACGAATCGTGTTGATTCTAGTATTAGCTATAAGCGTACTGTAATTAATTCGAATTCTGCTACTATCCGCAAACCATGTAATGATGACTGCTTGATTTCTGTTACTAATCATGAATGTGGTGTGAATGATTTGTCTAATGTTGTCAAATGCCCAGTTAAAATTGTTAATGTTAAAAATCAAACTAAGAAGGCTAAAAGGCAAAGGCGAGAGAAAGTTAGAAAACAGTGGAAACCAACAGGAAGGAAATTTAGTAATATAGGTTATCAATGGATATCTACTGGCCGTAAAATTAATGAGTTGTACCTTAAATTTGCTAAGTCAATGCCCACTAGAAAATGGATGCCTACTGGTAGAACTATTCCCTTAAGAAGTGAACATACTTTGAATAGGTCAAATACGGACACTAGCATTGCATCTATTTCTGATGATCCCATTGTTTCTACTTCTGATGTGGGTGTTCCAATCACTGTTACTAACCAAATGGAACCCATTCTTGCATGGGGATCCCAATTATCCAGTTATCCATTCTTGTCTGTGTTCAACTGCAGATCGTTCAAATCGTTCTGTGGTACCTGGACTCAGGCTGTTCCAAGCATATGACTGGAGATCGCTCGCGGCTCATGAACTTCGTGAGTAAATTCATCGGGACTGTTAGATTCGGGAACGACCATTTTGGTGCAATTATGGGTTATGGAGATTATGTTGTTGGTGAAAGTGTAATCTCCAGGGTATACTATGTGGAAGGTCTTGGTCATAACTTGTTCTCTGTTGGTCAATTTTGTGATTCCGATCTAGAAGTGGCTTTTAGAAAACATACTTGTTTCGTTAGAGAACTTGATGGTGTGGAATTGTTAAGAGGAACTCGTGGTTCAAACCTATACATTATCTCTATTGAAGACATGATGAAGTCTTCTCCAATCTGCTTGCTGTCAAAGGCTTCTAAAACTAAATCATGGTTATGGCATCGTCGTCTCAATCACTTGAACTTCGGCACCATTAATAACCTCTCCAGAAAGGATCTTGTCAAAGGCTTACCCAGATTAAAATATGAAAAAGATCATCTTTGTTCAGCTTGCCAATTGGGAAAAAGCACGAAATATGCCCACAAACCAAAACCCACAAACTCGGTAATGGAAGTTCTTCATACCCTTCATATGGATTTGTGCGGACCAATGAGAGTGCAAACGATAAATGGGAAGAAATACATTCTAGTAGTTGTTGATGACTACTCTCAATTTACTTGGGTAAAGTTTTTGAGGACAAAAGATGAAACTCCAGATGTCATCATCAAACTTATCAAACAGCTTCAGGTTCGACTCAACAATACTGTTAGAATTGTTCGAACAAACAATGGCACAGAGTTTGTTAACAAAGACTTAATTCAGTTTTATGAAAGTGTTGGAATCAGTCATCAAAGAAGTGTTCCACGAACTCCTCAACAGAACGGTGTAGTTGAAAGACGAAATCGAACTCTTGTGGAAGCCGCAAGAACAATGCTAATTTATTCAAAGGTTCCAATGTTTCTATGGGCTGAAGCCATTGCCACTGCTTGCTACACCCAAAATTGTTCCCTTATACACACCTCTCATGGAAAAACTCCATATGAACTTGTCCATAAACGAAAACCTGATTTATCCTACCTTCGTGCGTTTGGTGCTTTATGCTATCCAACAAATGACGGTCAAGATTTAGGTAAATTAAGAGCTGGAGTTCTTGTAGGTTATGCATCAAACAAGAAGGGTTACCGAATCTACAACAAAAGAACTCGAGATATCATGGAAACTATTCACGTCACGTTCGATGAGCTGTCCGGGCAAATGGCTCCAGAACAATCTAGTTCTGGACCCGCATCTCAACCTTCATCAAGTAGTCCTATCAGTTCTACTCTTGTTTCTAATTCCTCTCCAGCAACTCCTTATGTACCTCCATCAGAAGATGATTTAAAGAAATTGTTTGATCCAATGTTTAATGAACACTATGAGCCAAATGCTAATGAAATGTCAATTCCAACAACAGAGGCTGCTCCTATCCCTGTCAATGAAGTCAACCCTTCAGTTTCAATATCATTAAGTCAAGAAGCGCCTGCTGCTGATCACTCTGTCTCATCAACAAATCATCAATCATCGAGTGCACATCATGGAATTGTTTCTGGCACCAATGATGGAGATAATCCCTTTGCTACTCCTGAAGATGCCCCCTTTGAAAATATATTTGCCCATGAATCATCATCAGAACCATCTTCATCAGGAGATATCGACTATGCTACTTCAGTTCCTCAACAACAACCACATGAACACCTTAGAAAATGGACACATGATCATCCATTGGACAACATCATTGGAAACCTCTCCCGTCCAGTATCCACAAGGAAACAACTTGCAACCGATGCCTTATGGTGCTTCTTCAACTCCGTACTCTCTAAGGTTGAACCAAAAGATGTTAAAACCGCCATGAATGAAGACAGCTGGTTCAATGCCATGCAAGAAGAAATTCATGAGTTTAATCGACTAGATGTATGGGAATTAGTACCTGCTCCAGATTATGCTATGATCATTGCCCTAGAGTGGATCTTCAAAGTAAAACTTGATGAGTATGGTGATGTATTAAAGAACAAGGCTCGATTGGTTGCAAAAGGATACCGTCAAGAGGAGGGTATTGACTTTAAAGAATCATTTGCTCCAGTTGCTCGTATCGAGGCAATCAGAAACTTCTTAGCTAATGCTGCAAGTAAGAACATGGTAGTCTATCAGATGGATGTAAAGACGGCTTTTCTTAACGGAGATCTAAAAGAAGTCGTATACGTCAGCCAATCTGAAGGCTTTGTGAATCCAGAGCATCCTACTCACGTCTATCGTTTGAAGAAGGCTCTTTACGGTTTGAAGCAAGCTCCAAGGGCATGGTATGATACGCTATCAAAGTTTCTTCTATCTACTGGATTCAGCAAAGGAGCAGTTGATCCGACATTGTTCACCAAAAAGTCAGGAAAACATTTAATTCGCGTTCAAATATATGTTGATGATATTATTTTTGCCTCGACTGACCTCAATGAATGTGACCATTTTTCAAATGAAATGGGTTCCAAATTTCAAATGTCAATGATGGGACAAATGTCATTTTTCTTAGGATTACAAATTTCACAAAGTCCCGGAGGCATTTTTATAAATCAATCTAAATATGTAAATGAGATTTTAAAGAAATTTGGATTTGAGTCTTGTGACCATGTTGACACTCCCATGATAGAGCGTACTAAACTGGATGAGGACCACTCAAGGATCATGGTAGACCAAACGAAATATCGTAGTATGATTGGATCCCTGATGTACCTCACAGCCAGTAGACCAGACATTCTGTTCGTTGTTTGCATGTGTGCTAGATATCAGGCTAAGCCTACCAAAAAGCACCTTGAAGCGGTTAAACGGGTCTTTCGGTATCTCCAAAGAACCATCAATATGGGACTTTGGTACCCGAAGGACACCGGTATGTTACTAACAGCCTATGCAGATGCTGATCATGCAGGATGTCAAGATACACGTCGAAGTACATCTGGAGGTGCTCAGTTTTTGGGTGATAAGCTTGTGAGCTGGTCTTCAAAGAAACAAATGAGTACTTCTATTTCCTCTACAGAGGCTGAATACATAGCCATGTCATCTTGTTGTGCTCAAATCCTATGGATGAGATCCCAATTATCTGACTATGGCTTTGAATTCAACAAAATCCCTCTGTACTGTGATAATAAAAGTGCCATTGCTCTCTCATGCAACAATGTACAACACTCAAGAGCAAAGCACATCGACATTCAATATCATTTCATCAGGGAGCAAGTAGAAAACGGTGTGGTGGAACTTTATTTTGTGAGGACTGAATACCAGTTAGCAGACATCTTCACCAAAGCTCTTCCTAGAGAACGTTTTGAGTTTATCCTCCCACGACTTGGTCTCAAGAGTCTTCAACCAGAAACACTCAAACGTCTTCAAGAGGAAGACAATGAGTAAAGGTCTTTCTTCATCCATCTCTTGTAAATATTTATTCGAAAAAGCAAATAGAAAAATATAAAACTTTCAAAAATCCATAAAAATTTGAAAATCTTGAAAAATTTCGAAAAATATTGTCTTTTTGTCATGTTTTTCTCGATTCGATAATATCTACGGTCTTTGTGCTGTCATTCAAAGAATGACACGGGACTTTAGATATTGTTTAAATGTTCTTAAATATATATAAATATATATATATATATATATATATATATATATATATTTGGGAGAATGTGAAACAATGGTTTATTGTCATTTCAGGCAGTAACCCATTTTTCAATGAAAGAACAGAGCCATGCTTTATCTTGTTTGTCAAATCTCATGCTCTGATTCTATAAAAAAAACTACTTACTATCTAATGAAAACTAATTGCTTTGTAAAATAACTCGGACTCTATTTTTGAAAATCATTTGGACTTAACGTTTGTCAAAAATATCTACCACTCAATCAACAACTTATGTCATTGATTGAGGGGGAGAATGATTTCAATTAAATCAAAAGGTTATTTGTCATACAATTGTTTTCAAAAGATAACCATGCATGTTTAATCAATGGAGTGTAAAGTCTCAAAATCTGATACTTATCTGTTAAACTGTTTTCATAATCAAGTCACAATTCTCCTCGAAAGCTTTCAAAATCAATTTAAATCTACAGAGATCACAAATCTCAAATGATTTGAAAATTGTGATCGGGGGAGAATTTGTGATTCAAATTGGATTTAAACTGATAATTTGATAAATGGTTTCATAAGTGTTTAGCATGCTTTCCTCCCCACATGTGCCAAACGATTTCAAATTTTCCATGCACATGTTGAGGGGGAGCATCTATTTTTAAACCACAAAGAATTGAAACGTGATTGATTTGTCTCTAAGTGCAGGTTCCCTCTAGTATGTGCAAAACTCTTTCAAACCTCGAGGCACATATTGAGGGGGAGCAAAATTATGAAAACCTCATCCTTCCCCAATATGCTTTATCTACTTAATTTAATCAGGGAAGTGATGTTGATATCTTTTAGAAAATGGTAATCAAAGAAGTTAATTCTTCCTCTTGCCTCCGTGTGCTAAAACGATTTCAAATACATGATTCACATGTTGAGGGGGAGCTCTTTTTCTAAAAATATCAAAAATAATTCAGGTACAAAATGCTTTGATAATATATCACAAGTATCTGGATTGATTTTCAAATAGTTTTCGATTGGTTCCAATGGCAGATGAACAATACCAAATAGACCGACCAAATTTACTTTATGTATGGTGATATAAGGATGATAAGGTTAGGTATGTATTCCCATGATCCGCCAGAACCGGAGGGATCTACCCAGGGACAATCCACTAGATAGTGTAGAAGTCCTTAGGTTTGATGAAAAAAGGAGAAAAGTGAGATATGGGAAGAGTGCGGACTGAGACTGAGCTAGTACTGGAATAAACCCAACAAGGTTCTAGTTATGAAGTCTCGGTAAGCACTGAAGGGGTTGAAGAATGAAAAAGAATTGAATGTGAAAAAGGGTGAAAATACATAGCCCTTCATTTATTCAACCTTAGGGCAGAAACCGGGTTCAATTCATATGCTATTGGTGGTTACCAAGGTAACATTAGTATTAAAGACAAGACGTCATGGACCCAGTGACACAATGCACTACAACTTCCCAAACCACTCAAGTTCCTCTTAAAAGGACTTGTTTCATTCTCACGGGGAACCGACATTATCTATCGACTTTCTCTTAGAGTTTGTTGATATTGAAGAAGGAGACCCTCTCCCTAGTCTCCGATATAGGAACCAAAATATGCACAATTGAGTCTAGAGCCACGAGATCATCATATAAATCTCATTAGGACACTGTCTATGAAGACTCTCTGTTTCACACAATGTGGAAAGAGAGATTATATCTTATGAGTCCTACGCATTATCCTTGTGGTATTGCCAGAACATCTGAGTGATATGCTAACATATTCACAATGAAGATGGAAAGCCTTCTGGAGCCATCATCAAACACGCTCCTGGTGGGTGGCATGTGAGATCTATCCAGTAGATCAACCATGTGACAACTGAACAGAAACAAAACTCTTTTTTTTAGCACATCGACTGTGTACTAATATTTCAAAATAAAAGGTGTTTATGATTGATAATTGATTTTCATTAAAACCTTCGTTGTATTGCAAAAAAACAATTTCTATTGTGCGGTACACGATTGTTTTTCAAATCTCTTTTCATCAATCAGTGAATCTCAATTCGCTGGTTCACTCACTCCGTGCTGTCTTCTTTGAGACGTTTCGGTTTGAGAACAGCTAGAGCAGATGCGAAACCCTGTCAAGGAAATTCTTCGGAATTATACCTGATCACAGGCAGTACTTGTACTGATCAACGGGGAACCGTGGGCCGTATACCTCAATTCAACGAAAGTGATCAAAGACACTTTTCGTGCGCTTTATTGCTAACTGTTGTATGCAGGTACGCCCAACGTTTGCAGCTGATCAGAATGAAGCGGTCAATCCATAGCCGCATGCTCACACTACACATTCATCTCTAAAGAAATCATGAAAAGTGCATCAACGACTCTGATATTTTCACTCCATGCTTCTGCTATACTGCTGCCTATATCATGAATCAACGAAAGCTTCCGCTACTCTGATGAGAATATATCATGATCCAGAATGTGAGCATGTCGGTCCATAAGTCACAACATCACATAATACCAACACTGCAACGGATGAGTCAGAGATTTATGTTAGCTGATGATCTCAATGCTGGCTCAAAACTCATTATCACGTGGATCAGTTAAAGACCTCCACTTGGATTAACCAAACATGCAACAATGATGAATCAATGACTATGAGCTACAGAGCAAAGAACTTTAACAAGAATCCAAGAACAATTGTAATGTAATATCTGTTTGTATTCAATGTATTTTGAGGTGACCTCCCTTAGGGGGAGATTGTTAGAATTTAGTAAATCCAGTTATTAAAGAGTCGGTCACCTCAAGTATATGTAATCGTTAGAAAGCTCGTAGTCGTAGATGATTTAAATGTTAAGTAGTATTTAGTTATGTAACACCGTGAAGGACGGACGGGTCTTTACCCACTGTATGCCTGATCCACAGCCCGTAGGTGGCGATTTGTGTAAGACTATAAATACTCTCTACCTCCCAAGGTAGAGAGTTGGAGCTCATAATAATACTTTCATTTTCTCTCACTAAGTTCCCAAACCTCTAACTCTTTCTCTCTCTAAAACCTAATATTAACGCCTACTTGTGTTTATGATATGATGTGTTTGTGAAATCCAATATGTTACATAATTAACTAAGCTAAGGGTAGTCTATGTCTATTGTTGTGTGCTCGTATGATGATTAAAAATGTGTTTACTTATATTTTATTACTCCCTAGTTATCTCCTATTGATGGTTGAACTGTCACGTCCTTATTCTTAACGCGTTGTGTTTCTAAGGTCGTAGGGTATGCGTTTATCCTTAACTCTTTGAAGCTACCAAAGGTTAATGACTACGAAATCTCTAGGATCCATAAACTCAACACTAAGGTATTCTTTGGATGTTTAGCCTACAATTCCACTAGTAACTATATGCTAAGGTTCAACAAAGATTAATCAAGCATTAATAGCACAACGAATGACCTATCGCAATACTAGGTCAATCACAATTAAGATAAGAGACAACCAATCAATATTCAATAACTAGGTTTCATATTACCTAAGCAAACACACAAGTAAATTAGCCGGACATGGAGAACATGCAAGCATACACACAATCAATTGAAGACATAATTGAATCAATGAAGTAAAACACTTATCTTGATGTAAAATAGGGTATGGAACCCTAAAATACTGTACAAGACAGCCTTGGTTCGGTTTAGGTTTTTACTCCACAAAACTACCTCCTTAAAACTGAAAAATTCGGATTCTATATATAGTGTTACAAACTGCGATGGCGTCACTCTTTAATTGTGACGCCGTCGGGTCGCCGTCATTAAGTTTTCGTCTTAGCCACGTTATCATTGTGACGACGCCACCTTATGCCTGTGACGCCATCGCCTTCAGTCTCTGACGCCGTCTGGATCAAATCTAGGTCGTCTGAGCTGCGACGCCCTACTCTTTTAAAACCTGATGCCGTCACTTGTAAATAAGCAATTTGGCTACTGAGTCATCACAAAACATGTTCCGACGGCGTCACAAATAAATTCTGACGTCGTCCCCTTCAGTTCCAGCAGCTTGAGTGTCTCGATTCTTGACTTTGGCCATTTTCTTCGTATATTCGCGCCTTTTCGTCCAAATAAGTGTCATTCCAGCAATTTGCCTTCAAGAGACCTAACAAGTGAAAATGAACGAAATTAAGTAGTAACGGATACAAAAGTGATCAATTAAGGTCTTAAATGTCCCCTCAAAAAGGTACCTTTTAAATCCTTATCAGTAGCGGTACATATGTGGGTAACATGTACGATGTGGGTGTGGTGATGGTGAGAGCACGGGAAGTGTCCTTTTCTGTGCAGTCTCACAGGTTTTCCGAGGGCGAACCGGTGGTGTATTTGGTGGTAAGGGTGGAACTGGTGGTGTCGGTATCTTGATAACACGTGATCGGATAGATTTTACTCTTTTCTGTGGTGTGTTTATCCTGATTGGACCATTTGGGTGGTGACTTTAGGCTTCCATAAAGGGTTCGGGTTCATAAGGCTGTAAGACCCAAAACTTCCTACGTCTTACTTGCGAAGGTGGCGGTGATGGTGACTCAGATGGCGAAGAATAGTCTGTCTCATATGGCTCTGCATCTACAAGAGTAGGATATCCTCTCCTATCAAGCACATACAGATCGTCGGGAACTGGAGCGATATCAGGTACTACTGCGATGTCCTCGGATGACTCCTCCGAAGGATCAGACTCCATATCTTCTGTAACGCGTCTGGGTGCTGGTGAGTGGACTGGCGTATCCAAGAAAGGAAGAGTATCTTTGGGCTCAGAATTCGATAAGATAAGAAAAAAAGGGGTAGAGGAAGACATAACTCTGTAACAACCCGGTAATTATAAATATTTCACCATATATAAGTAAGAAATCAACATATACATGCATAAGTAACGTTTCGGTAGTGGCACAGAGGACTTTATTGTGAAAAAGAGTTATAGTTTGCATTTTGTTCTCTATAACTACGGCTCTGATACCAATCTGTAACACCCTCAAATTTTGTTATACGCAGTGGAATAAGTTTGGGGTATTACTTCATGGTTCATAATCGTAATAATAGAAAACGACTCAAAAAAGGGACGTTTTAAAGAAAATAGTTATCATTCATTTATTTAAATCAAAGTTTACATAAAAGAGGTCCCAGCGGAAGTTATTGAAATACATATTATTTTATGAATGATAACGAAATGGACGTCATTTATAAGAAAGCCCATAGCCACTCCGTGCCAAGTTGTGCATTAGTTACATGAGATAAAATATGCTAAAAAGTCAACACAAAAGTTGAGTGAATCCATAGTGTTTGTATAATAATCAGTTGAACACAAGTCGAATAGTAGTAAAACCGTAATATCGTAGTACAACATATTGCCCTAAGTCTCATGACAAGCAAACCTTAACAATGTAGACGTCATAATGACGTAGGTTACAGACATCATAATGATGATATGAGCAACCGTGCCCTCGGGTAGGAGCTTGTCATTCTCATATTTGTTCTCAAATAAAGTGCATTTGGTTACCTAACCGGCTAACACAAATGGGGCATCAACTGCCAATAGATCTATTAACTATATTCGCGTTCACTCGCAAGTGATTAATGGTTCATGATATGAGGGACTTTTAGTGGCAATAGCAGGTAACTTAGGCAATAGCAATCAGGAAAACATACATAAAATACTTGTGTTCGGGTTTGTAGCATGTATCTCCCCACGAGTTTGAAAAACAAGTAAAAAAGTGGACTATGAACTCACCTTGATGATACAATAGTCTATTTTGAAAATAAATCAGGTTGTGAGAATAAACAGCTCTGACACGCGATCTGAGTTGGTATGTCAAGTTTCAGTATTCGTATTCAAGTATATGTGATGTTAATCACAAGCGTTTTCTCGACGATTAAGCGTTAAACGAGTTAACATGAAGTCTCTTCAAAAGTTAGTGAACGATACTATGTATCATGTTTTATTTTTATAGTTCGATTGACCGTTAGTGAAAGTAGACCATTTCGTATATAAGTTTATCAAATCCCGGTTTATTAAGTATTTACACTTTATAACCTTATAATTCCAAGTATTAACGGTTTATACCCTTAACTTTTATAAAAAGATAATTTATACCTTTCGACTTTCATAAAATGACGATGTATACCTTTTAGTTTCAAAAGTAACACTATATACCCCTATGTCTCAAGTTGATTATAATTTTAATCCTTGTTATAAAAATATTAGATTTTTGGCATTTTAAGCCCTTGACGTTTTAGGTCGTTTGCAAAAATAGTCCTTATTTTGTTTTTATCGCGTTTTAGGTTTAGAAAAAGGCGAGGATTCCTATGACTTGTCAATATAAGTTATTAATAGCTTGAAAACAAGCTTATAACAGCTTATTAGCTTATATTTTAGTGTGCACAAAAGGGGATACTTTTGAAAAGGTTCGCGAGACACCATGTTCAAAGTTAAATAAAAGTGAGGCATGGAAAGCTTTTAAGAACGTTCTTGTCATTTTGGAAACTTGGATATGCCCTCTCCAAGATGGCATAACCCTTTTTATATTATAGTGTTGTGAGTAAGTAGAAACAATTTATTGAACTTGGCCACTTGGGTTGTTTGCAACCAAAAAGAAAGAAAATGGAAAACGCGTTTTTGACTTCAAAAACGTATGGGTTTGTTTTAAAGGCTTTACAACATGATTGTTAACTTATAAAGAGTGTTTATTGCATAGCTCAATACTTAGATTTCCAAAAATTAACAAAATGAATATAGGCTTAGTTACTGATTACCTATCTTATTTGAAGGTTTCAAAAAGTGGTTTTAATTTTTCACAACTTCACAAATAATATGGGTGTTTGGGTTGGCTCGTTAAGACCAAAAAGAGAAAGAAAAAGAAATTAAGGTGGTTTCGACCCATTCTGCTTATTAGGACATGTTTAACATACTATATTAAGACTATTAAAAGTGTAAGAAGAATCAAAAAGGGCTTAGGTGCTTACCTCTTATGGAAATCGATCAAAAAGGAGAAAAGTGCTAAATGGGACTTCTAAACTTTCCAAGGCTTCCTAGCTTTGAACTTAAGCTTTTATTCCTCTCTCCAAAGCTTGAATATCACAATGTGGGTTTGTGGGAGTGTGTTGTAGGCTAACAAGTGAGGGATGAGAAGAATGGGAGTGATATAGGTGTATTTATAGGGCAAATGGAACTAGGGCTTCCTTAATGGAGATGGACACTTGGAGGGGTGTGTTGAGGTTGTAAAGGACAAGGTGATGTGTAGCTTTGGGGTTAATAAAGGTTTATGTGATGATTTGGAGTAATTGCCTTTGTGGTAACTTTAAAACCAAGAATTATGCACATAATATTTGACTAGGTTTGAAAGTTTAGGAGACATGGTGAGGTGGCCTTGATGTGTTTCAATATGAACCTCGTTAGTGTTAGCTAGCTTAGGAACTAGTGTAGTTTGGGTCTAAGTGAATTTGAACTAGTTTAGGGTACTTTGGTTAGTCTTTGGTTCCATTTGGACAAGAAGGAAAAGCTAGGGCACCAATTGGCTTAAAGGATTTGTACATAGGCTATAGTGAGTAGTACTTGTAGTTAAGACCTAGTGTGAACTTAGTTTGAATAATTAGTTAAGTTTAGATAATTATATCTTAAGTAAATGACATATTTAGCTTATGTGCATAAGATACTAGTACCACAAGCATTGGAGAGTTGTACCTTAGGTTTGAATTTTATGAGAAAAAATAATTTTTGTTTCTTTTTTAAATTTACCAGACTATAAGTTTTTCATGCACACGTAAGGTCTGGACTCAAAATTTAGTTTAAATATTACGCACAAAAATTTGGTATGTTGTGCATTTATATTAAAGATAATTATAGAAAATCATTTTTTTTTATTATAGTGTTTGTTTAACATTACTTCAATTTTTTAAAGGAAGATAACGAATAATTATCATGAGTCATTGCACTATAACCTCGTGTAATGATTATACTTACAAACGTGTGAGCATATTTGAGCATTTTAAATAGTATATTACTAAATAATATGTTACATGAGTGTTGGGAATTATACGTTTGAGTTGATAAGACAAAAAGAATGAAACAAGAGGGGCTTAATATGACAAGAAGAAAACTTACAAAAAGATGGAAGGACTTGCTTGCAAAAGAAGTTTTATTTATTAGTCCTTATTCTCTAGTATATAAGGAGGGCATAGGTGTAGGTTTTACATAAGTCTTCCAATATGTAGTCGATTAGTAAAGGTGTGTGTGTGTGTCCTAGGCGTATGTTCTTGTAAACGCCTATGTTATTAGTTTAGTTAGTAGACGTGTTCCTATAAACGTCTAAGATTAGTTAGTGTTAGTGAATGAAAACCTTGTTCAATAACAAAGTATTGTTTTGATTATTCCACTGCTTATTATCTTTGTTATTGATCCCTAGCTGAGCTTATAAACGATCTTATCAATTGGTATCAGAGCGGGGAGCTCTTGATATAGGGATTTTACAAGGTTCTATTGTCGAAGAAAGCAGGTTTAGATATTGGTAGTTTTTGATACGATGTCAAGGAAAATTTTTTGTTCGGTCCATTATTATTATCCTTCATAAATCTTCTACATGGTATCTTAATTAACTGTTACCTACTATTTCTTATGGGTCAATCTTAGGTTATCTATTGATTCACTTCACATGGGTCGGTGATTTCTAATTTTTTTTTTCAAGTGGGTCGGTTAGGTTTTTCTTACTCATCATAGATAATAACAAATTATATTTGTTATAGTTGGTGGATAATCGTGCATTGTATATTCATAATTGTATCATCATATGCTACGTCTTTATTATTCTACTTGTTCTGGTTATTATGTGATGTATCGGGTATTGATGCGTATTCAACCCTAACTTTGATCGAGTTAGGATTTTATCTTTTGAAACATGGTCGCTGCTACATGCTGTTTTCATATGGGTTTATTAGCTACTGGGTTCAGATTGAATACGTGAGTTTGAATGAGGTATAAGGGTTTTCTCAAGAACATGAGTACGCTTTACTGAGATTTCTGCTGGGACTAATAACTTTACTGCCAAGGTGATTTTATGATTGTTTATAGACTGAGGTTATTGGTGCTTCACATTCATGCTGGCTATTAGAAGTTTGTATTTGCTGCCACTCATAATACTCGTTCATGTTTCTATTGGTCGCGGGTTAGTATTGTTATGTTTGAAGGTTTGTACTACTCGTAGGATTGTTGATACTACCATTGAGAGTTAAAACTGTTAGCCTTCTCGTTTCTACTGCTCATGATGCTTTCTACTGCTTGTTATACTCACGAAATTTAACAAAAGTTCCCACTGCTAGTTACGAGATACTACGACTTGTTAATATTGATTTTACAACTGCTCTCGTTATATGATTCTATTGATATCTTTTCGTATCTACTGCTGGAAGACGTGGGTTGGTGACAACAAAGGTACAAGCTAATATTTATTCAAGGGAACCTAAGAAGATTTAGTACGGTTGCCTAAATTGGACGAAAGTACTGCTCATAAACGACGCAAAGTACTGCTTGCGTTTCCAAAGTACTGCTGGTCCCAAAAACAAGGTACTGCTGCGTCATAACTTTGGTATTGCTGTGATATTTTTGATGAGCGTGGTGATTTAAAAAATGAAAAAAAAAAAAAAAAAAAAAAAAAAAAAAGGCGATGGTACAATAAGGAGTTGTGATATATGGTTGCATGCTCTATAAAGTTTAAAGTGATATTCAATGGGCTTGTACTGATTGCATCTACTTTCGATGGTGGTTTTTATGTCAAAACAATAATCAAAACAATACTTTGTTATTTACATTGTACACTTACCCATATTTGCATTTTAGTATTTATAATTTCGTACACCGAGTTTAGGTATTACGATTAATTAAATTTAATATTGATAATGATAACAACAACGACGACAATAATAATATAAATTGTCCTTTTCGTTGAATAAAAAATCTAAGATGTATTTATTAAATTTTCACATAAAATTATGAAAACTGAAAATATAACATTTAAGTCCATAGAGCAAACCTTATTAATAAATTATTCTACTGAACTTGATTATACATTCTAGGAAAAAATGCATATATATCTCTCTCAAAATGAATAATTGCATATATATTCTTTGTACAATTTTCTTATGCACCTATTACAATGGTTTTTATGCATGCTTTGGATATATATGCAATTTTGCATTTTCAGAAGGATATATATGCAAAAGCCCCTAAATTCTATTGAACAATTAGAATATAATGTTATTGTAAATTTAACAATTAAAGTTTTATAATTAACCTTTTACCGACTTTTGTTTTCTTTACAACGTAAACACATATTTTTACAACTTTTATTTTTTAAGACGAATTTGATCTATTTTTTATAGCTAGTTTTAACTTTTTATTAGCTAATCATATGACTCAGTTTTACAATATGATAAATTCGTAGTCTCATGTTTATCTCATACTAGACAAGTACTTGCGCATAACAACGAGCTTTTATAGCGGATTGTAGCGATAAAAAAAATTTAGGAGTTATAAACAAAAAATAATAAAAGTTTAAGGATTTTAGGATTAAATATAATGTTTTGAAACCCGGTTCGACTCGGCCGGTTCCACCATGAACCGATTTCAATAAAAAGAACGGGTCAAATAAATCAGGTTTTTATATTTTTGAAACCCGGTTAGACCCAAAAATTGGTTTTGTATATTTTTCTTGAAAACTGCGGTGTAAGCTTGGACTAATTAGTATATATCTTAATACAATTTAATTTAAAATTATTTCATAAGTTTCTTTAGATAGATGAATAAATTTTTTAAGTTTGATCATGACTGAATTTTTTCGCTTTTCAAGTTTGATCATTTTTTGTTTTATATTGAGTATAGTATAGATAGTTTTTTTGAAAAATATTTTTTTGCTTAAAATGCTAGTGTGTAAAAAATTTTATTGTCTTTCTCAAAATGAATAAAAGTTTAAAAATATATAACATGTATGTATCCTAGGTATATTCAGCGCCTCCTTTCTAAAACCCTAAAATAAGCTGTCATAACCCCTTTCTCTTTCTCTTTCTCCTTCTCCTTCTCCTTCTCCTTCTCCTTCAACCTCCAAGAAAACACACAGTGAATTAATCATGCCGAAAAGAAGCAAAAGTAAGTTACACTCACTTCCAAACACCCTTAATATCAACTACATGTATGCATTTTCCATAAGTCCAATCATTATATTAACTTGTGCTAGCTTTTTATGTATTATAATCACTGTTCTTATAGAATACTAATCTGGGTCATTAAAAAGTATGTTTTTTTTATATACTATTTAAGTGATTTTGTAACCTTTGTATAAAAAGATGACATTTGTTAGAGGGTGTTTGATATTTCTTATAATAATTACTTATGAGCTGCTAAATAATAAGCAGTTCATGAAATAAGGTTTGGATTATGTTGGAAAGTTTTAGTCTAATTTAGTTATAATAGGTTTTAGGTTAAATATGGTGGTTTAGATAATTTTAATTTATCTCGATTAAAGCACATGGAAGTAACTGTTTATTTACTTAAAAATAAGCAGATATGTGTAAGTTTGGATAATAAAAAGCTGCTTCTACTTAAAAGTAAGCAGAAAATATAAGCAATTGTTTCATCTTAACTAAATAAGCAGCTAGAAACTTTGAAACTGTTTATTTTACCTCAAAATAAGCAGATTAGCAGAAGCAGTCTAGATTATACAAAACTGAGTTTACTTAAAAATAAGCAGATAAGCCAAAGAGCAGGAAAAGAAAAAGCAATCCCTTTTCTGTATTTTTTGTTGTTTCAAGACAACATATTATTAATGTTTGTTAATTGTTTATGAAATGTGTAGAGAGTAAAAGTAAAAGAGTGTCTTTGAAACAAAAACATAAGGTGATAAAGAAGGTTAAGGAGCATCACAAGAAGAAGGCTAAAGAGGCGAAGAAGCTAGGTTTGAACAAAAGACCAAAGGTCGAGAAGGATCCTGGGATTCCTAATGATTGGCCATTCAAGGAGCAAGAACTAAAGGCGCTCGAGGCTAGACGTACTAAAGCTCTTGAGGAAATCGAGCAGAAAAAAGCTGCACGTAAAGAGAGGGTAAATTTGTTTTCCTTTAAAAATGATTATTTATGTTCATAGTGTTTAAAATTGGTCTCTGATAATCAACTTTTTGGAGTAGGCAATGCTACTGATATGGGGTATGTTTTCATCCAATGGTCATTGTACATATGAGGTTAAGTAGTTAGAATTTGAATTAAATTATCTGATTATCATGACTTCATTCAGCATAAGCACGGCCAAACTGTATTGTATCTTATGCATTGCGTATGTTAGCTGATAATTTCATGTACGTATACAATTTTGAACATTCATATAGCAATGCTAGCAATGCTAAACGCCTGTCAACGTATTTTTTTATGAAATAATCCTTGTGTGATCCCAATTTAGATTATTTTTCGTTTTTCATGGTAAGAGGGAGCACTTTTTAGTGCTAATTTGGCATATGCATTCACTTGTTAAGTTTAAACTTGATGCTCTATGGTAGTGTTTGTTATACGATTTATGGTACTTCACAAAATACCCTCTCCCACAAAATAGAGTCACGTTTGATGAGTAAAAGGAGCCTGTATGATGTTTTTTGTTTTATTCAATTCTTAATGTCTTCTTATATGCTATTGCAGGCTAAAAAGAGGAAGTTGGGTCTCTTGGAGAGCGATGATGCTGATATCACTGATTTAGCTGAGCAGGTTTCTGCGAAAGAAAAGGAATTTGGGGTGAAAAAACCTGTTATCACTAATACCCCGGGTATGAACTTCACAGTTTTACCATTTTCTTAATGCTCCAATGCATCTCTGGATATTGTTTTTTTTAATTCTTTTGGATGTTCTTGGGAAATTCAGAGAGGGCGTTTTACAAGGAGTTGGCTAAAGTTATTGAAGCATCAGATGTCATTTTAGAAGTGCTCGATGCTCGGGATCCCATTGGTACGCGCTGTCCGGATATGGAAAAGATGGTACTGAAAGCTGGTTCTGAAAAACATCTCGTACTGCTTCTCAATAAAATTGGTAATCTTCTTGTCTTGTGTAGTATATACTATATACCTTTTACTTCTGAATGTTCTAGGGGTCAAATAACATTAGTAATTAGTTTCTCTGGTTATAAGTATAATGCTCAAGAATGCATAATCATTTTCTGTCGTTTCAGTTGCTTATATCTGTGTTTGAACTTGGATTTTAGATTTGGTTCCTCGTGAAGTTGCTGAAAAGTGGCTAAAGTATCTTAGAGAGGAGTTGCCAACAATTGCCTTTAAGTGTAGCACTCAAAAGCAGAAATCTAATCTGGGCTGGAAATCCGCAAAGGCTGCAAAAAAGACCACCGAAATTTTACAAACAAGTGAATGTCTTGGAGCAGAAACACTTTTGAAGCTCCTGAAAAATTACTCAAGAAGTCATGAGGTGTGTATTTGCTTTGAATGGGTCAATCCATGCTATGTCTGATTTCTAATGGGTACAATAAAGAAAGATGCTTGAAACAAAACGACTCTCAAGTTGCCCATGGTGCATTTTTAATGTTCCTGATCCTCTAAATCATTTTATTCTGTATTTTTTGAATTTAGTACTTTACAAAGTTGACTTATTTTAATAATGTATGATAAAGGGAATTTGATTTATTAAAAATATGCGTTGGACGACGTGTGACACATTTGTTTCAATATAATTTCCGGGTTGACCCCTTAGAGATGAAGCATGCCCCAAATAGACCCGTTATAAGTAAATAGGTCAAAAATGCCACCTCTGTGTTAACTAGAGTATTAAATTTTCAACTGATAGCAAGCTGTGTATTGCAGATCAAAAAATCGACTACAGTGGGTGTGGTTGGCCTGCCTAATGTGGGGAAGAGCAGTCTAATCAATAGCTTGAAAAGATGCCATGCCGTAAATGTTGGGGCTACGCCAGGTCTCACAAGAACCATGCAAGTAATACAGCTAGACAAGAATGTTAAATTAGTGGACTGCCCTGGTGTTGTGACGCTAAAATCTGGGGAAAATGATGCTGTTATAGCTCTTCGAAATTGCATCAAAATTGAGAAGCTGCAGGATCCTATTGCTTCAGGTAATTGAAATTTATCCGTAAAGATTCTTTGCTATGTGTTTCATGGATTTTTTTCACTTGGTATAACGCTAAAAAATTTATAGTTTGTAAGGGTGAACAGTTCTGGACAAGCTATAATACAGGTCGATTAAGGGGGTGTTTGGATTTGTGTTCTAAAACTGATTATCGCGACTTGTTTCAGCAAGGTTTAAATGAAGTTTGGATAAACTAAATCTTTTAGTTATGTAAAAATAAGTAAAATAATTAGTTTCATACCAGCCCAACAAAACTGGTTATCTTTGGGTAGCCAAATTTGATTATTGGTACTCTTATTTCTAGAAAATGTCTCTTTTATAAAACCACAAAAGCACATCCAAACGCTTTTACATACTGTTTTGCTACAACAATCTTGTATTGGAACACACACATTAAAACACCTATCAATTCTATTTTACATGGTATATGTCGAAATTCACCTGTTTATGCGAAGTATATATGGTATAAAAAGCCAATAGTGAAGTTAGCAGCACTGCAGCACAGACACTTTAGTATGCAACCTTTTTTTGCTGTCGCTGATAAATGCTTTTCATATGAATTGCAATAACAAGCCAAGAGTGAAGGCAACATCACACATGCTTTGATTGTCAATTTTATTTTGATGTCACTGAATGCTTTTTTATATATGTTGCAGTGAAGGAAATTCTCAGGCTATGCCCTGCAGAAATGTTGGTGACATTATACAAGATCCCTGCATTTGGTTCTGTTGATGACTTTCTTTCTAAGGTAGCTACAGTCAGAGGTAAGCTAAAAAAGGGTGGCATTTTGGACAATGATGCTGCTGCAAGAATCATACTGCAGGATTGGAATGAAGGTTTGTAATTGTATAACTAGCAGTTTGATAATTCTGCCTAAATAGCTAATTTGAGTTGGAAAATTGGGTGGGCCAAGTGGGTTGGGTAATGGGTCACCACAGGTTGGCTGACCCTTTTAACAATTCTTTGTTCATTTTTTGAAATTTGTAAATAACAAGTGTATTACACATATGATTGTAAAAACTTTATTGATCTTACAACAATCTATTACTCCAAATAGCATGATTTTGGAGGTTATAAACATCTAAGAAACACTTTTGGTGACTTTCGACATGTTTGACTTGGTTGCCCATTTGACTTATTTCTATATTAGTCTAGTATTTCTAATTTTATATTAGTTTGATCTGTTTGAGATGTATACAACCAAATCCAACCATTTTAGGCATGTTGGTTGGAACTGACACCTCCTAGCTAAGGTAGAAGACAATAAAATCTTATTTTCTCACTCTTTTTACAGGTAAAATTCAATACTATACAATGCCGCCTACTAGGAATGAAGGAGAGGCTATGGAGGCAAGCATTGTATCGGAATTAGGAAAGGAGTTCAATGTGGATGAAGTATATGGCACTGAATCGTCATATATTGGCAGCCTAAAGACTGTAAATGAATTGAATCCTGTTGAGATTCCACCAAGCGACCCTTTTGCTTTTGACCAGTCAATGCTCGAGGTTTGTATTCTATTTCAAATTATATCAAAGCGTTCTATCAAAATGAGTAAATGTCATAAATATTTGAAACCGTATACGTGATTTTGTGGTCTGTTATTACCTTGTGATGGTTAGGCAAGCAATCAAACATGCCTACTTTTTGTTTTGTTAAAAAAAGGTTGGGCTGGAGAAACCCACAAAAACTTTTGTCCACATTTTTTAAATTTATAAATATTTAGTATGCTATGAGCCTGTGATTTTAAAACTATATCACCACAATAATAATAAATTGTTTGTGTTTTAAAATAATGAGATTTTTGACGTTTTATGTGACTAAATACACTGAATGACTTTCAACATGCTGAACTCAACTGGCGAGATTCTTTCTTTACTTAAATCTTTGGCTTAACCTATTTGGTTCATTAAAACATAACCCAAGTCAACCCGTTTGTGATAATAGAAACAATTTTACGAATAAAAATTAACTTTGTCGTTAGATCTTCGTAACAATATAAATACTTAATTTTACAGGATGATAAACAACCAGAGCCAACTCCGATAGAAAGCAACAAAGACGAAGATGAAGCCATGGCAGAAGAGAAAGATGCACCAGAAACCAAAGAAGTGAATGCAAATAGCGAAGAAGTTGTTCTTAACAGCAAACAAAAGAAAGCAGAAAAGAAGAGAAGGAAAAAAGCCAGCAAATCCGCTGCAATGGAAGAAGACGCGCCTTATGACTTTAAGGTCGATTACAAGAGCAAACAATCTAACGCCATGGATGTTGGTGAGGATGAAGATGACAACGAGGATGGCGAAAAGCCTGAGACAACTGTGGAGGCTGATCAGGGTGAAGCAACAAAGTAAAACATTTGTATTTTAGTTTTGCAGAAATTGAGGCAATATTTTGGTAAAACATTGACCAGTGAGAATTGTACGATCCATTTATTTAGTTTGACATCTTTTGGTTTACCAAGAGTTGTTTCCTTTTTCGTTTGAATGGATTTATTAATTATATTTGGTTTCTTTCTTTGAGTTGTACATCAATGAGTATCAACGTTACGCTAGTTTAATCCATTACTTTTTTGAAATAAGGGTTTTAGATTTACGTTGAATGCAATCTTTCATCAGAATATAATGCAGTCACCACAGCCATAATGGTGATTTTTTTGAACCGCAAAACGTCAGTGATGAAATGTGAACTCGTTAAGGTGTGATTAGTGTGCACAGCTTTGGTATCTAGCGTCTATCTGTTTAGTAATAATCCAGAATAAGCGCGTCTTTCACGGATAGGCAGGAAGTGACTTAACTGTGTTAAAAATAAGCAGATACAAAGCAACATCACATGCTTTTATAAGGAGACACCAAGAAACAGTAATCTCAAATTAATCATACATCCAAACATCAACTATAGAAATCTATAGATTGTCCAATATAATCCTGCTTAATACTCCATCAATGTTAACATGTTTATAATTTAAACTTTAAGTAACCAATATCAATATACCAGCCCAATTTTCCACGAAGAGCCTAAACTACTAACCACATACTGATCCATGTTCAGTTAATAACATGTCCAATATTACACAATTTATCTTAATCATCTATAGATATTCCTAAAAGTGGATCCGTGCTGCCATTATCCGAGCTCTGATCTTCTGAACCTTCACTAGGCGAAGATGGAGAAACCGTTGGTTCATCGTTGGCTACAGATACCATCGCAGAAGCATTTTCAGTTTTAATAGCAGTTGCTGATGAAATATTAGGTGCGCTGGACCGTGGAACAATGCCTTGTGCTTCCATGGCTTCACGTGCTGCTTTCTCCTTGGCCTTTTTAGCTCTTTCTAGCACTTCATCCTGCATACATGTTCATCCAACAATTTAGACCATAACATTTATGAGGACTGCAGCATTATTCTTGAGATATCTTTACGTTAATAACAACTAATGGGTGGTTTTGAAGTTTACACCCTTTTTATGGGACGTTTGGCCCTATTGATTTACCACTAGAACAGGCAGGGAGGCAATTTTAATAAGATCTATAACCATAAACAAATAGGCAATTCTGAATTTGGAATTATCCCAATAAAGAAAACTTCACAATTTTCATAAGAAATGCGAAAACAAATGCACAATTTTCATATGACTTGTAGCAGTCGGTTTTAGATACTAGAACATGCACTCCATCACGAAGGCAACCTATCTTCAACTCCAAATCCTATAACCTAAATCATTAAATGATATTTTCTGGCCAAGCCCGTTCCAGCCAGAACTAAATATTACGTGGTTTGACCCAAAGCCATTACGATATGAAATGCATACAATCTGCTCATTTTCCCACTTCTACACATCCTATATGGGAGGTTACAATATACTATAGTAACTTCCAACATAAAAATATGTTGTACCTGAAACTCCTGTACTTGCTTTTGTTGTTCAGCTTGCAAACGGCCAACAGTGCTCAAGAATTCTCCCACAGTAGATTCAATGCGTTCATTTAGTGCTTCTGCAAAAGCCTTTCCCAAGAAAAACGCATCCAAAACTTCTTTACTTTCATTTTCTCCTGTAAGTCACAACTCTTGGTGTTTTAAAGAGGTAATTACATTTAAGTTTGCACTAATCATTTTCAAAAATGCACATCCCACCGCTCCCTTAGACAGTTTACAGCAAAGTTATATATATGAACCCCTCGCAGTTGATAACCGAATTCTTGCTCAAGGATCTAAAATCAGCCATAACTTAGGGTGTGAGGCTTATAGATAACCAACGCACTTGTAGCCTAGCTGTAGGCCCATCAACCAATAGGTTGTAGTAGACAAATAGGAATAAAAAAAGGTGTAGAGTGGTGTGTGTCTCTTTGCCTTTAAAAACCAATCATGTAGATAATCATTAAGTTTTAACAATTACTATTACGATTATTTATATTTGTGCTCAAACCGATTATATGTGATTCTCATTAATGTACCTCTCAAGTCCTAGCATAATTAAAATTACCAAATACTCGTACAACTAACTATTTGAGTATTACGTATTGATACCACCACATCAAATCCCAAACCTATCTCCAGCATTTAGCTTTGTTACCATTCATCATCTAATTCTTTTATCTCATAAATCAAAAGCAGTATCAATACACGATCCGAAACATCCCCCAAGGGTAATTGCAACTAATCTGATTCTCGCCATAGAATTATTTCAACAACAAAAAAAAAAAAAAAAAAAAAAAAAAAAAAAAAAAAAAAAAAAAAAAAAAAAAAATCACTTTCAAAACGGAGTTTGAAACACCTCTAACAAATAGCCTAAAAATCACATTTTAGGGGGTGTTTGTTTAAGCTAATTTGCGGGCTTATGAGCTTATTAGATTTCAGCTTATATCTCATAAGCCCAAGTTTCCCGGCTTATTTTGAGACTTACGAGCTTTATAAGCTTATTATATCATAATAAACTTATACAAAGTCTCAGAATAAGCCGGAAAATTTGGGCTTATAAAATATAAGCCGAAATCGAATAAGCTCATAAGCCCACAAATAAGCTTAAACAAACACCCCCTTAAATTTTAAGGGGAAATATACCAGAAGAAGGGCCACTGCTAGAATTGCACCTAAACCCATCATTTTTCTTCTGCAACAACATACCATGATTATTATTTGCAACCTTAATAAAGGTTAATGATGAATTTGATGGTTTATTGAAATGGGTATTTGATAAAACACGAGAATATGCAATTGGTGATGAGATTGACGTTGTACTCATTTTTAGGATTTATGTGAAGTTGCGGGTTTAAGATTCAGATTGAAAGATTTGTTGTTTGGGGATGTAATGAAGTGAAGAGTACTACAGTATTTGTTTGTTACTATATGACAATGCTATGTACCCGCCATTAAAGTAAATAATTGTGAGATTTTGGGTTGGTTTGGTACGTCGACTGTATTCTATTGGACTCAGTGGGTTGGGTTTGTTCGGATGTTGTTTTGGATACTTGGTAGTTGGGTTTACACTAGAGGTGGCAATTTGTGCCCCAAATCTAAAAAATGGGCAAACTTTTAAAAGATTTGGGCATATTTGGACCCCATCCTATTCTTTTTTTGAAATGGGCATATATTGCCCATTTAGAAGTTAAATGGGTATAATGGGCACATGTTTTTCTCGAACATTAGATTGTTTTTAAAGATAAACTTATATTTAATTTTTTAAATATAAATGAGGTGTTACGTTCGAGGAATTTATTTCGTCGTTTTGGGTCCTTTTAAAAGCGATTCGTATAACATGAGCCCGTTTTGCCCGTGCCCGTTTAGCCCGCGCCCGTTTGGCCCATTGCCCGTTTAGCCCATTGCCCGTGCCCGCCCGTTTTGCCACCTCTAGTTTACACGCATATATATGCCATAAATTTTGTTCAAACGTACTCCTACACACGTTTGAGATTTTTTTTTTGTTTTTTTTTTTTTTTTTTTTCTTTTTATAATGATGTATATATTTTCTCGGACCGATTCTAATTATGATATGAGTTTCGGAAGTAGGGTCATCATATGTCAGTCAGGCTGGTCTCGTATATACTTGCCTATAAATAGACGACATTTTCCTTTATCTGGTTATGTTTTAATCCCTCATTTTCTCTCTACATCTTTTCAGTAGTATATAAATCCTCTCCATCAAAGTTTCAGACCGTCGGAGGATGGTTCTGGGGCTTCAACCTCAGACTCCTTCTAACCGGTTCTTTCTATGCTTGTAGCATGTTTTAGCTTAGGATGACGACTAGCGGTGTAGGCGTATGTGGCCGATAGGCCCATGCCGGACAACAAAAAAGAGATGTGTTCGAAAGGCACCACTGATAGGAACAGGAGTTCGCACACACCTTTTATTCAGGTAACATTTTTTTACCCAGACGTCTATTTTATCCAGTAGTATCACACTTCACACCCCGTCTAAGGCGAAAACGCGGAGTTTGACGGACGGAATCGTCATAACATATTGATATAAAAAAGTAGAGAATTCACTAAATGAAATATTAACACAAATGTCATGACGACTTTGACATAAGTGGTGACTTGTATCATGGTTAGTCGCTACAACAACAACATGGTCATATAGCCACATATAGAAATTCTCACAACTCGGGACAAGCACAAGGCAACATGTTCTTAAATAACCAAATAAACAATAGGAATCTATAGAAGTGTTCTAATACAGATCAGCCAAGGAAAATGACCCATGAGGGTTAATCTTAGGTCTTGCTATGGCTAAGTAGGAAGCTCTATCCTCCTTAAGCATAATTAATGTTATCACCTGAAAAAACTAGAAAACGTCAACAATAAGTTGGTGAGCTCACATGTTTAAAATGTAAAGTGCATTTGTCGTGCATTGAATATTGTGGGACAATAGTGAGAATCATATATATGCAAACACTTAATGAAATCATACAATTGCAACAACTGAACCTCATGCCACAAACCACACATTAAGGATCCACACATATTGGTGCCTTTTTCCAAAGTTATACTAGGTGCCTCTTCCCAAAGTTATATCTATTTACCCATGGGCAAGATCCACACAGTAAGAATACACACAATAAGAATCCACACAGTAAAATACACATAATAAGAATCCATAAAAGAAGAATACACACAGTAAGAATCACACATTAAGAATAATATTGCAACAAAAATGCACATATTGTCCAAAAAGTATGAAAAACAGTGTAACACAACATAAAAGTAATTGAAAATAATTCTTTGAGTATCATTTTCCCTAAGAAAAGTACAAAACAGGGCCACCAAACTCACCTTAGCAAGTGGTGATAAAGGAAATAAATGTGCAAGCTCGAATGAAAAAACGTGTCCTAACCGCGACCTAATTCAACAAGACGCCTTAGGAATGATACGATGTGTTCGACATGCATACGAGTTTTAGAAAGTTTTATCACCCATATAAACTTGTAGTGAGGTTTTACAAAGTTTTCACATGTGAAAAATACTTAGAAAAACAAAGCAACCATTTCGTTTTATACCAAAGTTTCCAAATAGTGGTTGTTCAGGTGTTTAACTTAGCTTCAAATGACTATAACTCACTCGTTTTGGATTTTGCTCGTTCAAAGCCCTAAACGTAGTTTTATGTGTCTACTTTCAATAAAATAAGACCTTTGTTTAATAATGTTGGAATCACTCCTAAACTAGATTTCAAGTGTTAGTAATTAATATGTAATAGTTAGCTTAATATGGCTTTTATGTTAGTAATCATGCCAAGGCTTATGTAGAAAGCCCATGAGCCTTGGCCCAAGCCCATAAAGGAAAGGAAGGGAACTTGCATGTTTCCCTAGTTCCTTCCTATAAATAATGCTTGTAAACCCTCACTTGATGGTTGGTTGTTTAATTCATACATTCACTCTACGCATAACCTTTCTTAGTATCATACGTGTATGTGTTTGGTTTTGTTCATCCGATCACTTCTCTTCTATTTCTTATATTAATGCTTGTGTTATGAATATGGGAAACTAACAGTGGTATCATTCGCCAAATAGTTGGGTGAAAAGGTTTTGTTTTTTTGAAGTTAGTTTTGGTCTTACGCGTAACTTTCGGTTAACAAACTTTGTCACGCTTAAAAACTCATTTTTTACACTTTTCAATCCAAGATTCTTGTACTTTCAATGTTTTAGGTGTTAAAATATCTGTTTTTGGCAAAAAGTTTCAAACTTTACGTGTAATTCTTCGTTTTTAAGCTTGGTTTTATACGTGGGATCATTTCTACGCATAAGGTGTTTCTAAGTTTTGGATCATCAAGTTTCACACTTTTGTGTTATTTTGGTGATATTGAAGCTGTTTCATCTCAAAAATCTGGTTTAGAAACACTTTGGGCTAAAAAAATCAGTTTTGGTTAAGTTTTACGCGTAACAAAACCCTAAAGTTATGCATAACTTTTCCTTGGATCGATCTTCAGTGAAATTGGTTTACTCAGTGTTTTCTTGCTTGGATAAGCCTGAAAACACTTCGACTTTGGATATCATTTACACTGTGATAGTGTAAAGGATTTTTGGGCAAAATCCTAATTTTACGCATAAGCTCAAACTTATGCGTAGAACTCTTTACGCCTAAGATTTTTCTTACGACTAAGCCTTGTCTTACGCATAAGCTAATCCTACGCATAAGTTTTCTATGCGTAACTTTCAGTTTACGTCTAATCTTAGTGTTTCTCAATTCTTACGCGTAAGCTAATCATACGCGTACATATCATTTTTACGCGTAAGTTTGGTGTTTTTTACGCATAAGCATTACTTTGCCTAAACTTGGTTTCTACGCCTAAGGACACTTCATCAACAACGTTTCATTCGACTACAAAGATCCATTTTACAACACAAGTTTTCAACATGTCTCAACCACCATACTCTAACTACTTTCCTTACACGAATAATCAACAACAACAACAACAACAACTAAGTCCACAACATCAACAATTCAATCAACAACAACAAATTTATCAACAACAATTTAACCAACAACATTATCCACAACAAGGAGCAATTCCACCTCAAATGGTTCAACCACCACCTAGTCTTCAAGTACAACCCTACACAAACGGTTACAATCAACATCCATCCAGGAATACTATGAAGGAACCGTTTTGGTTTGCAAAGATGTGTGAAGCTTTAAGTAGCCAACAATCCATTCATGAGGCAGGATCACTTGATAGACCTCCAATGCTCACTCCCAGAAATTATGATCAATGGGTGATTAGGTTCTTTAGGTTTTGTGATCTAAAGAAGCCACATGGAAAGTTCTTAAAGAAGGTCATCTTGGAAGGACCATTTCAGATGCCTATTGTCGTTACACCCGGAGATCCAAATGCTATTCCACCAATAGATGATCTCACAAACATTGCAACTGTCGCTGAACTTTCTGGTGATGAACTTCTACATTTCGAAGCTGATGAACTAGCAATGCAATACATCCTTTTAGGATTACCCAATCCAATCCTTCGAAGTGTTGATGCTCAAAAGACTGCCAAGAAAATGTAGGAACATATTCATCTTCTTATGGAAGGCACTGAACTTAATCAAGAAGACATGGAATCCAAAATTTACTTGGCTTATGAACACTTCATGATTGAACCCGGAGAGACATTAGAGTCATATCATCATCGATTCTCAGACATCATCAATGACTTGGACAAACACAACATCATCATGCCAAGAATTGCTGTTAACACTAAGTTCCTAAGTAGTCTTGGTCCTGAGTGGGAAAAATATGTCATTTTCATCCGTCAAGCGAAGAATCTTCATCATGCTACTTACGGATTGTTGTACGACTATTTGAAGCCCCACCAAAAAGAAGTTGATAAAGAAAGGACTATCCGTGGACTCCCGGCCCCACCGTCACTTCCGGACAATCAACAACTTGCTTTGTGGGCTCAAACTAGTTATCCTCCTCAACCCGCTCCTCAATCTGCTCCTCAACCAACTGCAACTATTACACCATATGATCCGTCACAGCAACAATCTCAACAAACTCAATTGGTTCCATACAACAACAACAATGATCAAACACTTTACAGTGAAGCTAATGAGGACTCCGAAGCTTTCGATGCATTGCAACAAGGATTTGTTATGATTGCTAAAGCCTTCGACCGATATACAAACAAATCCAACAATCGCATTCACTCCTCATCAAACACAAGGAATCAGGCTGTTGTGAACAATGGACGTGTTGAAGTTCAGAATCGTGGTTATGGTCGTCAGATGGGAGGTGGTCAAGGGTTTAATGCTACGGGAAGGAATAACATGGGTGCTCCACAACAACAGAGAGCTCAAGTGGTTGAACAGGGGAATGCTCAGAATGGGATGAATGGTCTTCGTTGCTACAACTGTAATGAGAAGGGTCACCTGGCTAATGCATGCCCAAAGCCGAGGACTAGAGGCAGTGCTTATCACAAGGAGGCTTTACTCTTGGCTCTTAAGGATGAAGCTGGTGGAACTCTCACAAACAAAGAACAGAGCTTTATGGCAGATGCAGACTCAGATGATGATATGGAGGACTTGCAGGCTAATGCAGCAGTGATGTTGATGGCACAAATGCAAGCTCTCCACATGAGTGACACAGGCCCAGTGTATGACACTGATGGCTTGTCTCAGGTACTCGAACAAACCATATTCATCACTGATCTTATATCTCAGCCAAAATCTGAATCCGATGAGGCTCAGTATGTTCAAAATGAGTCGTCCACATACCATTCTGACGATTCTCAACTAGACCCCGTAGTTACATTTGATGATCAAGATGACCTTATGGTTACCTTTGATACTCAAATTGACTCCGTGGTTATACTTGAGGATCTGAATAGTGATCATGTTGTGACTCACGTTGAACACGCTGAACCTTTGCCTAATCCAGATGTTGATCTCTTACTTAAAGATTATCAATCCCAAATGGATGAATGTCGTTCATTAAATCAGCAATTACACAGTAAAAATGCACTGTTAACCAGGGATATTGAATGCTTAAAACGACAACTCAATTTTTTCAAAACTCAAGAAAAACGTGAAAAAGGTTTTGAAGTCGCTTTTGCTAAATCACACCAAAACGAAAAATCTTTAGAACGACAGGTTCGTGATCTAGCCGCATCGAAGAATGCTTTGTTGTCTCAAATAGAACAACTGACACATGAACATAAAAAACAACTTAACACTCATACTTTGGAAACTCAAAAATCCAAGTCTGAGTTGTTAACTTGTCAAAAACAGTTCTCTGAGTACAAAAAGCATTCCACGAAACGAATAGATGACTATCTTGAGGAAATTGTCGACTTACAAAACAAAATCAAAGAGTTTCGAACTGTTGTTTATAAACATGGTGAATCAATCACAACGATTCAAAAGTTTACTTTCAAACCAAATCCAAATGGATATGGACCGAATCTTGCTGATTACAAACCTAAGTTTTCAAACAGAGCATTCAAACCAAATCCTGAAGTTTACAGTGCAGAACATAGAGTTGATGATTCAATTATGAGTGTTGTTGAATATAACCGTCAAGAGGAATTAGATGCAGAAGACGAGAGTCGATCAAAATTAGAAAAGGTTGTTTATAACAAACAATTTAAATATTCAAAAGCCATCACTTTCGTTGCAAAAAAGGATTTTTCTAACACACCTTGGGTTATCACACCTACTTCTGAGGGTCCCCTTTCCAATAAAGTACAAATTAGTGGTCCTTTACCTTCACTTAGTGAAATAAAACCATTAGCCGAACAATGTAAAGTTATAAAATATTTTGAAACATTCATTTCGGACATCAAACTTTTGGAACGTGAAATTGAATTTCATTCTGAAATTAAAATTGAACATTTTCAATCGCCTCTTGCGCGTGCACAAAGAGATATTCTTCAGAAACGAATTTTACCTCATGTCAGAAATTTGAAAAATTGTGCTATTTATTGGGAAAGGGATTTTCACAAGGAGCTTGGACTTATGAAAAGAGTTTTCGAACAAACAGAAACATCAATTTCAAATACAAAACGTAAAAAGAAAATGTTACGAAAAGATGTTGATCGACTCTTGAAAGATGTTATCTGTGCTGATATCCATAATGTTGTGTTATTGCATTCTTTGTCATATGCATCTGATTATATCTCTGCTGATTCTGTTGATTCTGTTGAAATTGTTGAGAATACTGATAATGTGCATCAGATCGAGTCTTTAAAAGTTGAAAATGAACGACTGTTAAACGAGCTTTCAAATGCAAAACATCGTCTTCAATGGTGTCAAAAAGATTGTCACAATCATGAACTTGCTTTGCAAAACAAAATCAACCAGTTGCATTCCACAACTTTTAATCCAAAATTTGAGCAACTAGATGATCAAAACGCGTCTTTGAAATGTCAAATCTCAAAATATGAACAAGAACTTGCAAAAGTTAAAAAGGAATATGGTGTCATATTTGATTTACTCAAACAGACTCGTGATGAAGCATCAAACGAAGTTGATCATTATCTTGCACACACTAAAGTAGTCCTGAATTTTTCTGGAAATCTTCGTTCTGAAAATCAAGATTTGTTGCACACTATCATTGAGTTAAAGGAAAAGTTAGGAAAGTATGAACAAGTTCAGATTAGCAACATGAAGATACTTGCACCTGTAACACTTAGAAAAAGTGACCCTCGAATGCCTACTGACAAACCACAAGATACTAATGTGTTTCCCTCTACTGAAACAGGAATAGTTGCCTCTTTTCCCAACGTCCGTACTTCACAGCCTAGGAGCAATACAAGGAAGAATAGGAAGTTGCGACCTAAGAAAAGAACAATAAAGAATGTTGAAGTAGAAGAACACCCTAGGACTTTGAATAAGACCCATGTTGCACCCACTTTAGATATTGCGTCTGATAAATGTAATGGAAAAAGTGTTGTAACGAATGTTAAACCTTTAAGTACTTTTGATATTCAATCTGAAGCCTCTTGTGTTATTTGTCGTAAAAGTATGCTTTCTGAGTGTCATGAAAAATGTGTTGCTAAAGCTATCTTGTCTCATTTACGGAATCCTAAGAAACGGAATACCTCTAGGCCCACAAATGCTTCTAAGTCTGGGCTTGGTAAACCACCCTTTTTAGATTCTAAGAAACGCATTGATGTCCCTGTAGTTCCAGAATCACCTCCAAGGAATGTAGTACCACCTAGTGCATTCACTAAGACTAAAGCAAAGACTAGTTGGAGATGGCAGAAATGGATACATAATACACTAGGATTTAAATGGATGCCTAAAATCATTGATGTGTGCATTTCGACTATAACTGCTTCGGAACCCTCTAACTCTTCGGGTTCCACATCTACTTCTATTCCATCTGTGTCGTCTGTGTGTAATGTAGGTGATACAGATCATCCTTTGGATTGTTGATAGCGGCTGTTCCCGACACATGACAGGCAATCTCAAACTGTTATCAAACTTTATTGCAAAGTTCATTGGCACTGTCAGATTCAGGAATGATCATTTCTCAGCTATCATGGGCTACGGAGATTACATCAATGGAAACATCGAAATTAGCAGGGTTTATTATGTGGAAGGTCTCGGTCACAATCTGTTTTCTGTTGGTCAATTCTGTGATGGAGATTTGGAAGTTGCTTTTCGGAAGAAAACTTGTTTCATTTGTGATCTAAAAGGAAACGATCTTATGTCTGGCACTCGCAATTCTAGTCTGTACACAATCTCAATGCAAGACATGATTACTTCATCTCCCATTTGTCGACTTTCAAAGGCAACATCAACAAAATCTTGGCTATGGCACCGACGTCTCTCACATTTAAACTTTCAAACCATAACCAACCTTGCTCGATACAAACTTGTTGAAGGTCTCCCGAGATTCCGGTATTCTAAAGATCACCTTTGCTCAGCTTGTGAGCAAGGGAAAAGCACTCGTGCTCATTTTCCTTCAAAGGTGGAACACAACTCTCGGCATGTGCTTCATCTTCTTCACATGGATTTGTGTGGCCCGATGCGTGTGCAAACAATTAATGGCAAACGCTACATCCTAGTAATTGTAGATGACTACTCAAGATGGACTTGGGTCTACTTTCTTCCAAGCAAAGATCAAGCTCTACAGATGATCATCACCTTTCTCACGAAATTTCAGGTTCAGCTCCGGAACACAGTCCGACAAATCAGAACAGACAAAGGAACTGAATTTGTGAATCAAACTCTTCGGGAATTTTATGAGAAAGTGGGAATTGAGCATCAAACATCTATTGCACGTACACAAGAACAAAACGGAGTTGTTGAAAGACGAAACCGAACGTTAGTGGAAGCCTCAAGAACGATGTTAATCAATGCTAAACTTCCGGATTACTTATGGGCTGAAGCCGTGACAACTGCATGCTACACTCAGAATCGCTCAATGATTACCAAACGCCACAACAAAACACCTTATGAGCTTATCCACAACCATAAACCGAACCTCAAACACTTTCATGTATTTGGATCCCTTTGTTATCCGAATAATGATCGTGATGACTTTGGTAAGCTCAAAGCCAAAGCTAACATTGGAGTCTTTATAGGATATTGTGAAAATTCTAAGGGTTTCCGGATCTGGAATCGTCGGACAAAGCAGGTTATGGAAACGATTCATGCAAATTTCGATGAACTTACTGAAATGGCTTCTGAGCATAATAGCTTGGAACCCGATCACAACCGTTTAAACTTCCCCCAAACCCCATCATCAGCTGAACCAAGCCCCCAGCTTACTCGTCAACAAATGGAAAAGCTATTTGCTCTTTTGTTTAGTGATGATATTGATGAACGTGCTCCAGGCATACCCAATGTTTCCGCTGCTCAACCTGATCATATTCCAATACCTGATACACATGCTACAACAACTACTGTTGAAGAAGCACCACCAGTTGACTCTACAACAACAGTTGAACAAACTACTTCCAACGACGCTGAACCAGCTGATGATGTTCTGAACAATGAAGTACCCCCACCTGTAGATTTTGATCCAAATGCGTTCTTTAACCCGTTTGCTACTGAAACTGCTGCACCTGATGTTGCGGAATCATCTACAAGCCATTTGAATCCTCAAAATCTGCACAATGTATACCAACATCAACCCTCTACACATCGTTGGACAAAAGACCATCCCCTTGAAAACATTATTGGTAACCCGAATCAACCAGTCGTAACGAGACAACGTCTTCACACAGATGGTGAACATTGCATTTATGCACTCACTTTCTGCCAATCTGAACCTAAAAACATTAAAGACGCAATGACCAAATACAACTGGATTGAATCCATGCAGGAAGAACTCACTCAGTTTAAACGTCTTGAAGTATGGGAACTGGTTGAAAGACCAACATGGGTCTACGTCATTGGTCTCAAATGGATTTGGAAAAATAAATTGGATGCTGAAGGGAACGTAATCAGAAATAAGTGACGTCTGGTGGCTAAGGGTTATAGACAGGACGAGGGTATTGACTTTGAAGAATCATTTGCTCTGGTTGCTCGTCTTGAGGCTGTTCGGATATTTCTGGCGTTCGCGGCTCATATGAATATAACAGTCTTTCAGATGGACGTCAAAACTGCTTTTCTGAATGGTCAACTGAAAGAAACAGTCTATGTCAGCCAGCCAGAAGGATTCGTTGATCCAGAGTTCCCGAACCACGTCTACAAACTAAACAAAGCTCTGTACAGACTCAAACAAGCCCCAAGGGCGTGGTACGATAAGTTATCATCCTTCCCCATTGCCAATAAATTCACCAAAGGTTCGGTCGATCCTACACTTTTCATACAATATCACGGGGCTCACATCTTAATCGTTCAAATCTATGTGGATGACATCATTTTTGGGTCAACACATTTAAAATACTCAAATGCTTTTGCAAAACTAATGACAAAACATTTTGAAATATCAATGATGGGTGAACTCACATTCTTTCTCGGAATACAAGTTCATCAATCACCCAGTGGTATTTTCTTGAGTCAGTCCAAATAACAAATTTGGAATGCAAAACTGTGACACCTATGCTACACCAATGGCTCATACCAAGAAGCTAGATGCTGATTTACATGGGAAATTGGTGGACCCTACCAAATACCGTAGTATCATTGGGTCTCTCATGTATCTAACAGCTAGCAGGCCTGATATTGTGTTTGCCGTATATCTTTGCTCCCGTTATCAGTCGAGACCAACTGAAACTCACCTCTCAGAGGCTAAAAGAATCCTCTGATACATCAAGGGAACCATTAACTTGGGGATCTGGTATCCGAAGGATTCTGGTTTTGAACTAATAGCTTTTTCAGACTCTGATCACGCAGGATGCTTAGACTCACGGAAAAGTACTTCAGGAGCATTACAATTTCTTGGTGATAAACTGGTGTCTTGGCAATTGAAGAAGCAGGATTGTACATCGTTGTCTTCAACCGAAGCAGAATATGTAGCCATGTCGGCATGTTGTGCTCAAGTCATTTGGATGCGAACACAACTCAAAGACTATGGTTACGTATTTGACAGAATCCTGATGTACTGCGACAATCGGAGTGCTATTGCGATCTCGTGCAACTCTGTTCAACATTCCAAATCAAAGCACATCGATCTTCGATATCATTTCATCAAGGAGCACGTGGAAAAGGGTACTGTTGAATTATACTTTGTGGGTACTGAATACCAATTGGCAGATCTCCTCACCAAAGCCTTGGATCCTGCTAGGTTTAATGAGTTGGTCCACCGGATTGGTATGCGGTGTTTGACTCCAGAGGAACTGGATGAACTGTTTAAACATTCTTAAAATCAGTCAAACACCAAAACCTCTTTTGTAAATATTTTTCAAAAACAAAATAAAAAAATACAAAATCTGATAAAACTCAAAAATATTCTTCTATCTATATTTCTTTTAACATGGCAAGTACAAATCTTCCGTCAACACTCTAATCTTTCAAACTTCAGTATTTTTTTTGATCAAGTGTTGAGGGGGAGAAAGCAAATATTTTTCGGTTACATAAAACCTTGTACTTGCATGTTACCTCATCCCGGTTGTTTCTTTATGAATGGTGGTCACATTTCTGGTTTACTGACACTCCTCGGACTAAAATTTATAAAATTTCATTATTTCTTAAGTCAAGGGGGAGTGTCGTCATGTTTCTTTCCAAATATCTCTCGTTTGGTAACCAAAATGAAAGTTATGTACATTGGATGTAAATGGTAAAGGTGCAGGGACTAAATGTGTCAAAAGATCAAAGTATTTTTAAACAAAAATACCTCACCTAACTTTCTAAACTCATTTACTCACCTCATTTATTTCCCAACTAACTTAATCCTACGCGTAAAAATCCATCTACAAATCCGTGTTTCTGATCATCATTTTGTAAGTGTTTCTGTGTTTTTAACAAGATTTTAAACAAAGGTTTTGAGTCGTTTTAAAAACTAACGGTTAAATCTTAACCTATGAATGATTTTGTGTTCTACGCATAAGCGTATGAACAGCTAATCAAGTGTGAGTGTTTGTGGTTGAAATGGTAGTGTCAAAAAGTTTGTATAATCTCTATGATACCATTTTTATCATCAAAACTCACCCAGATACACGAATTGAATGAGATTAAAATTTAGGGTTTATGCATTAGTTTGGGGGTTTTTCAAATGTGAATGTTTCTGGTTAAAAAGATAGTTAAGTGATATTGTTTACATGATGAATTAACCAAATCTAGGGCTAGAACTTACCCAAAAACACTAATTGCGTTCAAATTGAAAGTTAGGGTTTATGTTCTTAGCATTTGGGTATTTTTGATCCACTTAGGTTTTGATGTTAAAACTTGCATAAAATAACTCACTAGCCTTCTTAGACTTACCAGAAAACGTTTGATGTGATTCCTATGGTTAGAACTCTTACACGTAGGAATTGAACTCTAGGGTTTATGTCTACGCGTAAATGATCTTCTACGCATAACTGCTTTAATGTGTATCCATGTTTAGAACTGATAATGATTGAATGTATGTGTTAATATTGGTGTTATGATGAATCTATTTCAGGTTTCTACGCGTGAATAATTCATAATCAAGGTTACTTGAACATCTACGCATAAGGATCACCTTACGCGTATAATGTTATGCGTAAGAGAAATCTTACGCGTAAGGTTCTACAATGGGGACTACGCGTATCCTGTGAAGGATATGCGTAAACAGTAACCTCTAAGCATAAGGTTCACTCTTACGAGTAAGCCTTACGCGTATATACGCTTACGCGTAAGCTTTACGCCTAAGGCCATCTTTTCCTACGCGTAATATTTCTTACGCGTAAGTCAAGAACCTACGCATAAGCTTACGTTTACGCGTATAATCACTCCTGTTTACGTATAAGCTTGCAAAATCTACGCCTAAGCCTAGTTTTAACCAAAATTATGAATTGTTACACGTGCAAACTTTTAAATAAATAAATCATAACACCACGAAACCAAAATGTCACTAATAAGCTTAAATGTTTAATAAGTTGTGAAAAATAAGTGAAAACTTGGACTTTAAAACTCAAAGTTAACCAACTCATGAAACTTATCATGAAGTCTTTGGACTATTGACCTAACAAGTGACATTGGACTCGTAACAATCATCGACATATCACATTCAAATAAATAGACAATAAAATCAACTATTGACTAACGTAATGTCTTTCGATATGTTGGTTCTTTTGGCTAAATATCTTTCAGATCACGACATGGATGCTCAAATGCATAATGTGGAAGCACCAAACGTTCTCACTATTAAAGATATCTTCCCTTATGGCTATCCAATGAAGATCGTAAAGAATAACCTCAAAGTTGATTTTGATAGCTTCTATTGTTCTAAATCTTCGTGTCAAATAGCGGTGGATATTCTGAAGACTCACCCCTATCAGAACATGCTCACCAACTCTGCTACAGTGCCGGAGATCTACATTCACCAATTCTGGCATACAATGCGAAAGATCAAAGGTCAAAATGCTGTGACGGTGACGCTCAACCACAAACAAGTCATCATCACACCAGCAGATTTGAGGGCTATTCTTCTTGTTCCCGTCATCGAACCTACTGAATACAATGCCACTCCAACTGAAGATGTCGTTCTCAAGTTCATGGTCGACATCGGCTATGATGAAGCTACCGGGGTTATCACAAAGCACTCATCTGTTGATGTAAAGAACATAACCCAGCCATGGAGAACTCTCTACATCATGATTGCAAAATCCGTTTCTGGATGTGATAGTGGTCATGAGCATCCCAAGCTTATGGAACTACAGATATTTTGGGCTTTGGTCAACATGAAACACATTGAAGTTGAAGCTCTGATATGGGACGACATGATGACTTACCTCAAAAATCTTGGCACCAAAATTCCGTATATCAGATACACCAAACTGTTGATCCAAAGAGCTCTAGGGTATAATCCTGATATTCCCTTAACACTTAATGACCCAAATCAACACTCCACATTGTATGAGCCTACACTCACCGTCATATTTAAGGACTCGACAACAAAGAAACAAGGTGCAGTGTTGCCAGATCATCTTCTCACTGAAGACATCAAACAATTGTATTCGTACAAAAGATATCTGGTAGCTGTTGATGAAGGCAAAGTAGGTTTCCTTGATGAAACATCTTCTGGTACACCGACTAGGAAAACTAGGAGAGGCAGTGCAGGAAGTGTTACAAGCACTGAGAGTCAGAGGAAGTTTCCTAAGAGGTCACATACTCTCAAAAGAAAATTTCCATCTAAAGAGGCCATCCCAATTCCCAAGCCTGAACCGCAACAAAAGCTAGTGGATGAAAGCTCTGAGGAAACTGAATCAGACGAAGAGGTCATCTACTCTGAAACTCCAACCGATGACACTCAAACAGTAGCAAAACCTCCCAGTCCAAAAGCTGATAAAGGTAAAGGGAAAACTCCTGTGCTTGAGCATGATAAGGAAAGCTCTGAAGAAAAACCATTTGATGAGGAAAGAGACTATCAAAAGAAGTTGAAGAACCTCAGACTCAAGCATCTTGCCGATGAATTCGTACTGGATCAAACTCGTGGCCCCGGAGGGTCAAGTGGTGGAACTCAAGCCACACCGGTTTCCGATGCGGTTAATCAACCCGATAAGGGAACTGGTACCACCACCCATGAACAACAACAAAGGCAGATAGAGGATTCCATCAACTACGAATTTGAGGAACCAGAAAAGGAGATGTCTGAGAAAGAAATAGCTGATGAAGAGGCTGCAGCTCAAGCTAAAGCAGATGAAGAAGCCAGGATCAAGGCTGAAGAATTGGCTAAGTCTGGACAAGATCACGAAGTTGATTATGATGATTTTCTCCTTAACAGCCCAGCACGCTCCAAGGAAGAAACATCTGAGCCACCAAAAGACCCTGAGTCTCCTCATGTATCGTCATCATTAGACTCGTCTTCTCACTCTTCACTTCCACCATCCAAAGGCATAACCAGATCCACATCCAAGTCAGTGAAGAAACCAACAGACTCTTGGATATCCCGGGCTAAAACAAAGATTGTAAAAGCTGTCAAGCAAGTCAAGAAGAAAGACGTAATCAACAAAAAGCTGAATCAACTGGCTGACAGAATCGACTATCTTCAAGATGGGATAAATGAGATGTTGAAAGAAAGGGAGAAAATCCAGGAGCTTCTCAAAGGAGATTTCCAAAGGGAAATGGAGAAGACGGCTAGAGAATTTACTCACAAATTTCTTCTCGACACTGTTCCTGGAGTTACAAGGGAGATGTTCACCAGACAGCTTTATCCAAATCTCATGAAATTGGTCAAGCAAACAATGCAATCCACCCCAGTAAAAATGACGATCAATCCACTTGAGCCTGCAGTTCTCTCTGATGCAGAGTTGATTTCCAAGCTGGTGCTACAATTGTCTTAACGATCTGCAACTTTCACCTCTGACGAAAGCAAACTATTTGAAGCATTACTGGAATACCAACTCAAAACAGCATGCAGAGTAGAAGCTGAAAAGCCTAAGCGTCCAAGAGACGATGATGATAAGGATAAGGATAAGGATAAGGATAAGGAGCCTAAACGTCCAAAGAAGTCTGGTGAACCCTCCTTCATGCCACCACCACCCCAAAGGACTCCATCTCAACAACGATCTCCTCCACGCTCTTCTGCTGACAAACCTCAGGACTTTGAGTTACCACCCCAGACAGAGAAAACCGGTGATTATTTCGAATACACTGGTGGTAACGATGAGGAAGTCCCTGAGCCCCAACAACAACCCACCTCTCCCGCTTCAGCAAAGAAACCAGCATCCTCATCCAGGCCAAAGAAGAAGAAGAAGACGTCTAAGGCTGATGTCGTCTCATGGTTAGACGAAGATGACACCGAATATGAATGGTTTTCTACACTGGTTGATGCTACTCCCTCCCTACCTAAAGATCAAGATATGGTAGAAGGTCGAACATTGGAGCATGCTAAGTTACTTCAAGAGAAGTTTCGGGTGAAGAAGAAGACCAAGTCAGAGTTAAAACGCATCAAGAATGAAGCTTTTCAATTGCTCAAAGACAGCTCGGAAAGTGCTATCGAAGTTGAATACCATCTTGAAAACATAACACAAGCCATGTCTAACAACATTGATTGGCTCAACCCTGAAGCAAACATTGACTTCACTAGAAAAGACAAGGCTCCATATTACACCGACTGGACCAGACCTCTCCTAACGATTGGCCAACCAGATCAACCGAAGATTCCATTTCGCTACTTCTTCAACAAAGACCTGGAATTTCTTCTACATGGTAGCGATCTGTCAAAGAAATACGCTACATCACTGACACTTCCATTCTCGGCAGCCATATATTCCAACTGCATAGCCATCGAAGAAAAGGCTTCTCACATGTTTGCTAACAGCGTGAAGAAGTATGACATTGATGCGATGTATGAGATTCACCATTGGCCTGAACGCCGAAGAATCTTCTACAAAAGCTGCCAGGTTCAAAAATCTACACATGAAGTGTTTAGTGATAAAGGGATCGTTGCTGTTAAGCATGTAACTCTCGCGTCTAAATGGGACTACACATTTCTCAAGACAATCGTGGTCAAGAGACAAGACGAAGAGGACTATGATTTCTGTGAAGCGGACTTTCAGAATTTGTCTCTCAACGACATTGAAGATTTGTATCTTTCCAAAGTACAGGGAAGAATGAGACAATTCTCGACTGAAATCCAACGTAGCAGAGTTGTACACTGTCATCAGAAGTATAGTGATCCAGGAACGTGTAGAATACTTGCAACTTGCCGTGGAATCGTATCAGATACATGTCAACCTCACCAGACCTAAGCTAGACCTTCCTGACATCAACCACCTTCCTCAATACACTCTCATCAGCAAACCGTTTGGCGTAGTCTACCGTAGTGAACTACACCGAAATTGCTTAATGGCGTGTAACGAGCTTCATAAGTTTGGGGATCATACACTCAAGACAGTCAGGGATGGGTTAGCTTATCGGTTAAAGGCGATACAACAGGGCATTGGGTCACAAAAGAGATGGAATTCTAAGGAGAGACGGGATGTGAAGAGGATCATCACGCGGATCGATGAAAGATTGTTCAGAAGGGACCAATTCAGAACTTTGGAGAGTTTCGTAGGTGGTCGTCCCAGCATATCTCTCACAGGCTATCAACGTCCCGTTTGCATTCCTGGAGTTATTGCTGGTCTTCCGGATTCTATTGGTAACCCTTGATTTGGTTCATTATCTTAACATTTGGATGTGCGATTTATAATGATAATGGCTTGTGCACACATAACAGTGTACAACCCGTTCTTGTAATGAAAGGACCCTGTGGTACGCTTCAGTGCCACAATCCTTATAGAAGGAGCGAAAGCTTCTTACTTTTGAGTAAAACTTATCAAAACTTTTATTTTTCAAAGTTTTGCTCAAAAGGACAAGTACTTCCCCTTATGATTTTCAAAACCTCAAAAATTAATATCACTTGTTGAGGGGGAGTATTTGCTTAAAAACTTTGTTCACAAATTGTTCTTCGTGATAATCTTCCCACAAAACTCGAAATGATCATATTCGATATCAAAATTTCGCCAAAAATAACATTTATATGCCATTTTTGAGGGGGAGAAAAATTATGTGATAAGAAATATGTTGTGAATTGCTATTGAATCCTCGTGTGAAAAGACTTCAACCCATGAATTGACGGGATCTGAACAGTCATACATTGAAAAGATTTGTCTTCCAAGACTTATCCGAGTAAATCGTACCTATTCGAGAAGCTCTTGATAAACATGAACTTTGACGGGTTTGACAACCTTTCGGGGTTGTCCACATCTTCAAGGTAGTTATTAGAGCTAGTTGTCACCTAAAAGTTGACAATGTATCTCTTTAACTATTCAACGAAATCGTGTCTCGCAAGGAATTGTCTATCTTGAGTCGATCAATTCAAAAAGTGCGCGCTCTTCTCTCACCATGCAGACTTCTGTCAAAACTCTCAAGCATGTGTGGAGGGGGAGTATTTCTGCAAAATCTCAAACACTCAACAGTGGTATTAAATGCTTTTACTCATAACCACTTTGAGAGATTTTCATGAAAATGGTTTTATTGCAACATAGGTTAGTCATGGAGTTATAAGGTGACTAAGGTTAGGTATAACCGTTCTATGATCCGCCAGAGCCGGAGGGATCTACCCAAGGGAACTACCAATAGTTAGAATTAGAAGTCCTTAGGTATGATTATAAAAAGGAGAAAATGAGAATCGGAGAAAGAAGGAGTTGAAGAATTAAAAAGAAAAGCAAAGAAAAGGGTGAAAATAAATAGCCCTCCAGATTATTCAACTTAGGGCAGACACCGGGTTCAATTCATATGCTACTGGTTGTCACTTGATGACGCCGGTATTGAAGATTAAAGTCGTCATGGACCCAGTGACGCATGCACTAAACCTTCTGTTGGGTCTATTATAGATTTGATGATACAAAACAAGAAGAATGAAACATGAAGGACTTAAAGTGACAAGAAGGGAAACTACAAAAAGATGGAAGATTTAGAAGATTCTAGAAGATATGCTTAAAAGAATATTTAGTTTCCTAATTGTATTATGATTCCTCTTGTAAACCCTAGATGTCTCTAGTATATAAAGAGACATAGGGTCATTAGTTTTAGAGTACGTACAAGATGTAGACGTCTAAAGGTGTGTGTGTGTGAGAACCTAGGCGTAGGGATTTGGGAAAACGCCTAGGGTTTAGTGGTTTAGTTAGTTAGTGTTAGATCAAGTTTTTGATCTTTATTATAGTTAGTTAGTTAGTTTATGATAATAAAGAAACCTTGTTCATAATGATGTTGATTCTATGTTTGAATATTCCGCTTTCATTATTATGTGTTTCTAGATATAATATTAGACCTCGTCTAAGAGCTTTCAACGATCTTCACATGTGGTATCAGAGCCTGGGGCTCGTGATATCTAGGGATCTACAAGGTTTTCTTGAAGAAGAAGGAAGAAAAATTCGAAGCTGTCAAAAATTCGTAATACTTCTGCAGCACTGTTTTCCAGAAGGCATAACTTTTTATTGAACCGTTGGATCGAGCTAAAATTTGAACGGGAGCTTCTTGGTATATCTATCTTTAATCTCACCGAAGGGATTGTCAATCGGAGCTCTCAATCAAAAGTTATAGGGTGTCGAAGTCTGCTGCAGAAAATTCGTAAGGTTACTACAACACTGTTTTGACACGATCATAACTTTTTCGTTAACCGTTGGATCGTAACGAAATTTTGGGTGGATGTTATCTATATACTCATCTAACTTTCCACCGAAGGGATCTTCCATCTGAGCTTTTATGTGAAAGTACTGCTGAAAGTACTGCTGTGTATTTTCAAAGTACTGCTGTGCGTTATTGGTCCCCTACAAGCAAAGTACTGCTTGGACACGAAAGTACTGCTCTGAGTTCGAAAGTACTGATCTTGGACACGAAAGTACTAGTCATTAGGATGAAAGTACTGCTCTTGAATTAAAGTACTGCTCATTGGATGCAAAGTACTGCTCTTGTTCCCAAAGTACTGCCCATATTTTCAAAGTACTGTTTGGTGTTTTTGAAAGTACTGCTTATGATTTTTCAAAGTACTGCTGCAACGTACTGTTTGTGATGAAAGTACTACTGCTCTAAATTTAAAAGTACTGCTTTTCATATGGTTTTCGATTTAAGGGGAAGTCGAGCGTGATAATGGTTATGGATTTTTGGATGACACACACACAGGTTATTGTTCATACACACAGGAAGAAGTTTATGTTCTTAAAAGGATTTAAAAAAGGCTCGTTTTGTATTTGATTCATTGAATAATTGATTACGAAGAGGATTATTTATCACTTATTTGAAGGTGAAGTGGAATTACTTGGTTTGTGTTCTGATCATCTAGCTTGATGAATCTAGCAATGTGTGATTTTTCTTATGATGCTTTATGCACACATTGGCTATCACTTAAAGGAGTTACATTGTAGTGCTAAGTGTCTCATACTAGTTGAGGATTCTTGTCAAGGGATTGCGGTCTACGTATATTTAGTTCGTATAAGTATGGAGTTTCGTGGATAGTAAAAGATTTAAGACACAAGTTTGGGAAATTCTACTTCTTCATCAAATTTGTTATACTCGGTTTTCTTCACAAGTGATCATTACATAAAGCCTACATATTTTGAAGAATCATTGATGTACATGCATCACTCAAGGGGAAGTGTTTGATTTTTACTACTGTTGATCATTATTACTACTGCTAGTTGGAATTTTCTACTGTTTTGGATCCATTTTTCTTATGATGCGTAATGGTGGGCGATTTGAAGCATTGGAAGTCTTAGATTGGAAGTATGATATTGGTTCGTGGTGGTCAAGATCATTATTTGCATACGTTCCCTATTTAGATAATAACAAAAAGGGGAAGAGATGTTTGAGTGACATGTTTAAGTCAAGGGGAAGATTGTTTCATTCATGGTGAGATTTAATTATCTCAACTTCTGCTACTTCGTCTAGGGAAGTTCGTACAAGAATCGTGTTTGTTTTGTCATCATCAAATAGGGGAAGATTGTTGGGTCTATTATAGATTTTGTTGAAACAAACAAAGACCTTGATAGATCTTGAGCTCGTGGATCGTTATGTATGCCTATGTAATCACAAGCACAATAAAAGACAATCTCTACTACTAATGTTTATCAGCGGAATATAAACACAAGTAATAACTAAGAACTTCTTGATCCTCTATGGATCTTTATATTAACTAAAACTGAGTTTTTCCAATCGGTACATAACTCATTCTAATGTGTTCCTTTTATAGATAAGGAACCCTAAACAATATCTCTAAACCGTTTTCCAAGAAACGTATAATCATAAAACTAAATAAGATATACACAATCACTTCCTAATAAAGCTCATGTATATCCACACTAAATAAACTAAACACAGAATAAACACTTCCGCAGAAACAAACTAATAACTATTATACTTCAGTAGATTATGTCTTCGGCAGAATCCACTTCTCTTCAGTAGAAACACTTCGGCATTAATATCAGCATAATCCAGACTTCACATAATTCCCAACAATCCTCCCCTAAACTGGAATTTGACTTGTTAAGTTCCAGTTTCTTGATAGATCTTACAGCACCAGAGGATTAAGCACAAACAACAGCAACAAAGAATCCAAAGAACATCTCTATGATGAAGAAATTCTGAAACTCCATATCTTTGCAGCAACAAATGACAAGAGGTACATCAAAACAGATTAGTTTCATACTATTCTCATCACATCCAGGTGTGTTAACTCCTGTGAGAGGTGAATCATTGAAAATAAATGGATTTGATGTCTCTTTACCAATAGCCATCACTACTGGAGTAGCCATATGTTTAAGTTCGTAAACTATGGTACACTGATAACCATCTGATTTATTGGCAAACCAGCAACCATATAAACGGATTTGAAATGTCTTTACCTGTAGCCGTGTGCTCAAGACTAGTCAATTCTTAGAATTGGTGAATTGAGAACCAAATATGGAATGCCACTGCCTTTACCACAAGCCATATACATGTGGGCTAGCCAATTCTTGGATTCCAAATAGGAATAAACCATGGTGAATTGAAAACCATACAACACTCAGCAATGAAGCATAGGTGGTTGCATACCCTATGATTTTTAGCAAACCATTACAGCTATCAACAGATTTGATGTGTCTTTACCAAAGCTGTACCCTTTGGACTAGCTAACTCTTTGACATACACAAAGTATATCAGGTGAGTCAATAACCAAGAAAAATTATACAACAACCTGCAAGAAAAGTTAGATAAAACCAAAAACATTTTTTTAACTAATAAATAAACAAAACAAATATTACAAACTAACCATAGAATTACAAACAAGATGAACCTTGATGTGACATAAGCTGATTTTTAATCAAACCAACACATTGAAAAGCATGAAGTTCATCATTGCCAACTGGATTAGGAGGCACTTCCAACTTGTGTCTCAGCAACCTTTCCATAAAAGTATCAGATAAAGGATAAAGCTTATCTGATAGCATACACAAAATCATCCCACATGTAGTCTGAACTACATGAACACAAGGCAGAGGATAAAATCTCCAACTCTCAATCTCCCACTTATGAGAATTCTTCCAAATAGAATATCCTTTACCATTTGGAGAATGAGAATCAAACATAACCTGAAGATCACCCAACAAATATAAACCTCTTCGTCATCTGCTGAAGGTGAAACATTTAGTTGTTCTTGTATAGACGAAGTTTGACCATGATCAGAAGCAACCTCCTTAACTAGATCATCAGCAGATGCATCAACCATATGTGTCTCCTTTGAAGTGTCAGCACATACCTTATTCAAATATTGTCTTCTTCTTTTGCTAGTATATAGAATAGGCTCCTTGCGCCTTGAAGATTTAGCAACAGGAGAAGAAACATCAGATGTAAGTGCTACATCAGCCAATATCTCAAGAGATTCATGAAAATTCTCTTCGTCCTCCTCCTCAGAAGAAACCAAACTTCTCTTTTTACCCTTCTGACTCAGCAATTCCTCCAAGTTCTCAACTTTAGTCTCCAATACCACAATCTTATTACCAAGAATAGACTTGGTTTCTGCAAGTTCTTTCTTAAGATCAGTCACCTCACCTGTAAGCTTGTTCATCAGAGCATATAATGAGGTAATTGAAATAGGATCCTCATCTGTATCAACTGATTGATCAGTTGGAATAGGAACTTCATTAGACTGTTCAGTAGTAACATTAACCTGATCAACATTAGAACATCCTTCACCAAACGGAATCCTAACAGGACTAGGTGTAGGCAATCTATCAATATCAACCTGATCTTCATCAATATTAACCTGAACTTCATCAATAGAAACTTGTATAGGTGATTGACTAGGGCATGGTCTAGGTGAAGGTATAGAAGCCTCAGCAACAACAGAAGGACCCTCATCACCATCTACTGAAAGATTTCCATCAGTAGGATTGGAAGAAGGTAAAACAACATTTACCTCATCAGTAGGTTTATTCTCCTGAGGCAACATGGCAGCTAACAAAGGAAAATGTGTCCCTTCAAATTTAGTCCTCATTGTAGCAAATAACTTAGGAGTCAAAACACTTATGGGATGAAAAGCTTGGGTTTGTGAAGAAACATTCAGTATCATCTGTAAGAACCTAGGGTACATCAAAAACTTACCCTTTTTCCTAGTTATATTTTCTACCATATTATCAAAGATAAACTTAGAAAAATTATAAGTCAAACCCTTAGATAAACAAACAATACCACATCCCATTTGTGTTGAAAACTGATCCCATCCTCCAGACTTATTGCTCATACACTGAAGTAACGTATGAACCAAGAACCTACACATAGGACAAAGCTTATTTTTCAACCACATATCTGTCCTCGTACTTTGATATCCAATCGATCTAAGTCCTTCAAGTACCATCGTAGAATCAGAATGATAAACTCCATTCTCATCATCCAAGTGAAGTTGTCTTCTGATCAGTTCCTCTGTCACCACATACACTTGTCCATCAACACTTGCAACAATCTCAGTATCACCTCTCTTTTCTGCCGACGCCCAAAATTGAGTAATCAAGGATTCATATATAGCATTTGGAGAATGCGTTAATGCATACTGAATCTTTGATCTTTGTAAGAATGAAATCATCGGCCTATACAACTCATCTCCTCGAGCAGTTCCAAGAAAAGCAATCTTATTATGATCATGTTTAAATTGAAGTGCCATGAAAGATTTTGAAGATTAGGGTTACGATTTGCATAAAAGGAAGTATTTAGAATGAGAGTAATTATCAAATTACTTAATATGGAGCGAATATATGCCGGTAGAGAATAAATCGAAATTTCCCAATTTTGGTCAAAGTTGACCAAAGCTGACGTGGATTTCTACTTTTAATCGCATTCACTTATAACTTTGGTAGAAACGAAAACCATTCTGCTGAAGTAGAACAATCAGCAGAAACAGATGACTTACTCACGAAGCTTCAGTAAATATCTTTTTACTGTTTCACCCACACGCATTAATTCTCTTACCACTTGAACCCGTCTATAAAGCAATCCCAAAGCACACATATTACTTCATCAAAAACCCCCAAATATTATTTCAAACCCTAATTTCATCAAAAACCCAAAATTAGCCATCATTCATCATGAGTACCAAACCTAAGATCATAGATCTCACAACAACATCCTCCTCATCATCATCATCATCTAGTGAAGATACCAATCAATGGCTTCATTACTTTCCAAAACCATATCCACTACCTAAGAAGTCACCCTTTCTCTCCTCATCAGAAGATGAAAGTGTTGAGAAACCAAGTGTATCTGCTGAAGATTCTGATGACTCCTATAAGGAGGGAACATCTTACTCCCAACCCCCAGCACCTAGGCCTCAACGAAGGCCACGAACCAAAAATCCACCACTTCCTATGGGTAGAAAGGTGGTGCTTGGTCTCTTTGCATCAGGTTTTGGTGCATCATCACATATCGTATAAGGGAATGGAAAAAGGAAAATGATGTAAGTTGTTGTATGATGGAAAGAGTAGATGATGCATAAATGAAAATCTTTCCTTCTCATCTCTCTACCACAATCAGCTTCAGCTTCTTCGTTTTCATCAATCCATCCTCTCCATTTTGATCCTTAGCATCTGTTAGGGTTGGTTATGCTCATCACAAAGGCATAGCCAGCATTTAGTGCCAAAAGATGTGAGCAGTCATACTCATCGTGCTCATCTTCACGGCAATTTAGATGTTGGAACGGATGATATGTAATAGATTAGGACTATTAGATCATGTAGATGTTTTTTATGTTGCTAGTACTCTGTAAGCTGTAAGCTGTAGACTGTTTCTTGAATGAATGAATTATTGCTTCAGTACTTCTTTTGATTGAATCATATAACTTCAGTACTTCAACTTCAGAAGAAACAATTGACTAACTTCAGCACTTTGAACTTAGTAGAAACAAGCTTAAGCTTTCTTGACCATCTCTCAACTGAACAGATGATACACTCTGCAAAACAAACAAACACAGAGAAACACACAAACCAACAAAGAAACACACTAAAATTACATTAGCAGGTTAGAGTTAGTTAAAATCAACCAAATATACAAAATTACATAGCAAAATGCAAAGTTATACACAAATCCTCCCCTGAGGCATATGCCTCCCCTGAGGCCTATGCCTCCCCTTAAACTTTGCAGTTAAGGGTTAAGCATGCCAATATGGACCACAAGGTGTTGAAACCTTGGTCCTTCAAAAGCCTTTGTTAACAAATCTGCCACATTATCATCAGTATGAATTTTGACCACATTTATCAAATTTTTATCATATGCATCTCTTATAAAGTGGTGCCTGATTTCAATATGTTTTGTTCAACTGTGAAAAACTGGATTTTTAACAATGCATATGGTACTTTGATTATCAATAAAAATTGTTGTGTTCATGAAATTATACCCATAATCCAACAACTGATTTTGAATCCAAAGAACCTGTCCACAGCAATTTGCAGCAGCAACATACTCTGCTTCAGTAGATGAGGTAGCCACAATAGTTTGTTTCTTGCATTGCCAAGAAATCAATCTCTTTCCAAGGAATTGGCAACCTCCAGTGGTGGACCTCCTATCCAGATTAGCACCAGCATAGTCACTATCACTATAAGCTTCCAACTTAAAAGGAGACTCTTTTGGGTACCAAAGACCTAGAAAAGGTTGGCCTTTTAGATACTTAAAGATCTTCTTAACAGCATTGAGATGGGAAGTCAGTGGAGTAACTTGATGTCGTGAACAAACACTCACAGCAAATGTAATATCAGGCCTGGAAGCTGTTAAATACATCAAAGACCCAATCATAGACCTGTACAAATGAACATTCACAGGTGGATCAGCTTCATTATTTGTCTTTGTCTTTGGAGCTTCATAAGGTGTAGTGGCAGTCCTTACACCCTCCATACCAAACTTCTTCAAGATGTCCCTCACATATTTGTCCTGACTGATAAAGATACCATCAGGTTTCTGCTGAACTTGAAGTCCCAAAAAGAAAGTCATCTCTCCCATTGCACTCATCTGAAACTCTCCCTTCATAAGCTCCTCAAACTCCCTGCACCAAGTTTCCTTTGTGGATCCAAAAATAATGTCATCCACATACACTTGCACAAGAATTATGTCAGTGGAATTCTTCTTTAGGAAAAGAGTCTTATCAATTGCACCTCTTCTGTAACCATGCTTCAGCAGAAATGTAGAGAGCCTAGCATACCAGGCTCTGGGTGCTTGATGTAGTCCATAGAGAGCTTTGACTACCTTATAAACATGATTAGGATGATCTGGATCTTCAAATCCTTTAGGTTGAGTGACATATACCTCCTCTTCAATTTCACCATACAAGAATGCTCCTTTAACATCCATTTGATAGACCATAAAGCCCATATAGGATGCATAAGCTAAGAAAATCCGTATAGCTTCAACTCTTGCCACTGGTGCAAACACTTCATCATAATCGATTCCCTCCTCTTGTCTATACCCCTGTGCAACTAATCTAGCTTTGTTCTTAATGACAACACCCCGAGCATCTCTCTTATTCTTCAGAATCCATTTAGTCCCAATAGCATACTTACCATCAGGTAGTGGTACCAATATCCAAACCTGCTGATTTTGAAATTGTTGCATCTCATCCTGCATTGCTTCAAGCCAACTTGAGTCTTCAAGAGCCTGAGTAACACTGGTTGGTTCCACTTGTGAGAGAAAACAAGCAAACAGACAATGTTGATAGTCTGTGTGATTGTCTCTCTGCTGATTGGAGACATAAGAGATAAAAGCCACCTGACCATATTTAGAACGCGCCACAGTACCTCTTGTTCTAACAGGAGAATTAGGATCACCAATTATATTAGACTGTGGATGAACATTGTTGATCCTTGTAGTGGTGGTAGTGTTGACATCAATTGAGGAATCAAGATTAGTCACAGTAGGTTCAAAGTCAGTATCATAGGAAGGTGTGTTGAAGATGCCTGCTTTAGGTTGATGATGACCAAGATCTGAAGGTTTTGGAAACCTTGTATAAGGTTCTCCAAGGTCTGTTGACACTCTAGTAGAAATAGGAGTAGAGTCAACATGTCTTTCAGCCGAATTGGAGAGGTGAGGAGAAACAGAACCACTTTCAGCAGAATTGAACTTTCCACTGATTGCTTCACTTGTACTATTTTCAACATTCCTCTCAGCATCTAAATTGGCTGCATACTCTTGTTTCTTCAGTCTAGCAAGGTCCTCAGCATAATAGAATTCATCTTCACCCACATCAGTATAATCTTTAGAAGTGTCACCTCCAAAATTGTTAGGAGAGAAGGAAGGCACTACAATGGGTTGTTCATCATCATCAGACCCACTGTCAGAATGAGCTTCCAAAGTTTCTGCACTAGTAGTTGGAGATGCTTCAGAATCTGCATTTTGGTTAGCCATATGTCTAGCATAACCCAAGTAATCAGTCAAGTAATCAAGATCAAATGACCAAACATGACCCTGTCCTTGAACATTAGGCTTGTCTTCAAGATACCTCAGATTCAATGTCTCCTCAATCTTCTTAGCAGATACATTGTAAACTCTGTATGCCTTACTATGAGCAGAATACCCCACAATGTAACCATCATCAGCTTTCTCATCAAATTTGCCCAAAGGATCACTGGTATTCAAAATTGTCACTTGGCAGCCAAACGGTTTAAGGTAATGAATAACAGGAACTTTTCCAAAAAGAAGTTCATATGGTGTTTTAATGTGTGGTCTAGTAATGGACACTCGATTTAGTACATAACAAGCTGTACCAACAACCTCAGTCCAAAACATGGTAGGAAGTTTAGAGTCTGCTAGCATTGATCTTGCAGCCTCTATTAAGGTTCTATTTTTTCTTTCTGCCACCCCATTTTGTTGAGGGGTTCTTGGAGTGCTATAGTCCCTTTTGATTCCCTTTAACCTGCAGAGTTCTATTAGAATGGCATTTTTGAACTCTGTACCATTATCACACCTAATTCCTTTCACCTTTTTGTTCAACTGATTCTCAATAAGGGTAATGAAGTCTTTCAATATTTCAGATGTTTCATCTTTGGTCCTTAGAAAGAATACCCAACAAAATTTGCTATAACCATCAGTGATCACCAGACAAAAATATTTATGATCAATGCTTCTCACTTTAGTTAGACCAAACAGATCCATATGAAGCAGCTGAAGAGGTTCAGAAATAATGGTTAATGCTGTAACAGGAACACCTTTGTATGAGGCTCTGTGCTGCTTTCCTTTGTTGCATGCAACACAGTTATGATCATTGGTGAATACTTTGGCAGGAAGACCTTGAACAAGGCCCAGTTTTGAAAGCTGGTTAATGGTCTTAAAATTGACATGGGCCATACTTCTGTGCCATTTGGTGGACTCATCCACAGATGCTTTAGCCACCAAACATGTTAAGTCACCTGCTGGTTGGACATTAGTTAAGTTGAATGTATACAGATTGTGACTGCGAGGAACCTTCAGTAGAATTGACGTTTCTTCTGGGAGTTTGAAGTCTTTAGACAGCACAAGACATTCATCCTCTGTGAAGAGTACTTTGTTCTTAGTGTCACAGATTTGTGAGACTGAAAACAAATTAAAGTGTTGAAGTTCCTTTACATAATAAACATTCTCAAAGTCCAGCTGAGGTGTTTTGATGGTCCCTTTTCCAGTAATTCGTCCATCACTTCCTCCAAAGGTTACATTGCCTCCTCCTTCAATAGGCACAAAGTTATGCATCATGTCCCTGTTTCCTGACATACTTCTAGAACAACCACTGTCAACAATTCCAACATCTTTATGCTTAAGGGGATGATCCTACAACAACAACAAAAATATACAGAGAATTAGTACACTATGGAGGCTCAAGTCATTGCTGACTTGAACCTGCCTTGTGGATCATATGATTTGTGCCATGTAGAAGTATAAGATCCACTATTGTTCTTGGGTTTCCAATGAAACTTAGGTCTCTGTTTATTCCAAGAACAACCTGCTGAGGTCTTGACAGCAGTATCCCAGTACCCTCTCCCATCAGTCATAGGGTTAACATATCTAGGCCAAAAACCATTTTTAAAATATTCACTGGTTGGTTGAACATATGGTTTTCCAATTGATCTTCTCCAAGGAAAAGAAGTATTATAATTAGTAGCTTGTGGAACATAAGGTGGTATTTCATTCACATTTGTCCACATTGGTCTAGATTTCCTAGAATCACTACACCTACTCATCCTTTGCTCATGATAATCACAATCCTTAATTAAATGAGATTTACTTCCATACACAAAACATTTCTTCTGAAGAGAAGATTTATTCAAACCAAAAGAAGTATTCTTACAAGCAGAAGTATTCAAACCAAAACCATGAAAAGAATTGTTTTTAATAGTATTATTATGCAAAGAATTAAAAAGCAAGTCTTCAGAGGCAACTGTCTTGGAAGTGCATTCCTTGGCAGCAACTCTGACATGCTTATTGGTAGTCTTGGGTGCAGGCAAGGGTGAAGACTTGGGAAGGGCAGGCTTGGGAAGGTCAGACTTGGGAAGGTCAGACTTGTCATTTGAATCACACTCTGTAGACCCTTGCTTGGAGGACTTGTCACTGTTAACACAAGAGACAAAGTCATTAGAAGAAGTATTAGGGTCTGGCATGTCTCTTGACTTTTTGCCATACAGATGGTGTGAGCCATCAAAGTCTTTAAGAGTGGAAAGGTCAATGGGCATATGCTCACCTCTAATTGGTCCACGTACAGCATGTAGGTCACCTTCTTTCACAAAATTAGCTAGGCCTGCTGGTGTTGATTTACGTGTGTCATCCCTAGCTTCTAAGCCTACATATTTTTTAAAACCCAAAGCCACTGTAGAATTTGGAGCTTGACTGCTATAAATAAGACTAGCCAACTTATTACCATTCATCATCCATTCATTATTCCTAGCAATTTCCTCCTTAAGTTTCTCCTTAAGCTCTAGATTTTCTGACTCTACATCTGCTCTTAACTTCTCAGACCATTTTAATTCATTTGTAGCACATTCGAGATCTCTTTCTAAAACACCTATTTTCTCTTCATAAGCTATTTCATTCTTCTGAAACCAAACCTTTTGTCTTTCTAGTGTTTTTAAAGCCTGTTTATAAGCTTCTACTTCCACATAACATTCATTATATTTAGGTTCCATAATATCATAAGCTTGTTTGAGTTCATTATAACGCTCACTACAACCAAACAAACAGTTTTGTACCTGAGAGATGCCCATCAAGGCAATCTGATCATGCCTATCCTCTGAAGTACAGCTTGCAATCAACCCAACATTATCAGGACCATCATTATCAGCCTCCTCATGTTGCTTCCAGTCTACATTGCTATCAAGAGTGACCAAAGCAGTTGATCCCTTTGAAGTTCCTGCCTCCTTCTGATACTGCTGATAAGTAGAGTATCTTGTCTCATCACCAGCTTTCCTGTCTTTGCATTCTCTAGAAAAGTGACCCATCTGTTGACATGTGAAGCATTTAGCCTTCCTTTTGTCAAACCTTGCTGGATCGCGTCCTTTGAATCCAAACCTTCTGCCAGCTTTGCGTTCAAAGGTCTTGATATCCATGGAAAGCATGGCCACTTGCCACTTCAGCTTCATCTCTTCCATCTCAAGCGGGTCCACCTGATCAAAATCCTCATAAGCCAGTTCCTGCTGAGGATCATAATCAGCAAAGAAGGATCCAAGTACATCTTCCATAATGTTACTTGATTTAGAGTGAGAACTTGATGAAGGAGCAGCATTAGATGATGATGGATATGGGCTTGGACCATAGCTAGACTTTGGAGTAGAGGCTCCAACAAATGCAGTATGACTAGCAGTAGAAGATGATCGAAAAGGGCTTCTTACATCATGTTCAAGAGCTTTAAGTTTGTTATACAGCTCATCAAAGGTCATCATGTCCAGACCACCTTTAGCTTTTAAAGCTATGCTCACATGTAGCCAGGATGGAGGTAATGACCTCAGAAACTTAGAGTTACAGTCATCATTATCCGGCTTTGCCTGTAGCTGATTCAACTGACTTAAAATCTTGTGAAACTTATCATAGCCCTTGTGAATTCCTTCCTCTTCAGAGATCTGAAAGTCCTGAAACTGTTGTCTTAGCATGGACTTCTTCAGTCTTCTAGACTCCTCATTCCCACCGAACTTCGCCTTAATTGCTAACCATATATCCTTAGCATCTTGCATGAAGTGAAAATCACTCAAGTGATCCTCAGGTATAGCTTGCAGAAGAATAGTTCCGACCTTGGTTTCTCTCTGAACTGCCAGCAACTCTTCAGCAGTTTTGGGAGGAACATTCATCATATTACCAGCAGCATCCGTGGTAGTTCTTTTGAAACTGTTCCCCTTCATGATTATCTGCCATAGATTCCAATCAATGTTGGAGATCCAATTCTGTATCTTCATCGCCCAAAGATCATATTCCTCCCTTTTAAGGTAAGGAAACTTGGCATTGCTATTAGAGAGACTTAGTTGTTGCAGATGGTTGGAGTTTTGGTTGTTGGTGAGTTCAGTATCAGCATCTGAACCAGGCATGATGAATTTGTTATGGTTGTATGGGTGTTTAGAAAAGCTTGTCCATAGTATCGTAGAGACTCTCACGAGGCTCTGATACCACTTGTTGAAACAAACAAAGACCTTGATAGATCTTGAGCACGTGGATCGTTATGTATGCCTATGTAATCACAAGCACAATAAAAGACAATCTCTACTACTAATGTTTATCAGCGGAATATAAACACAAGTAATAACTAAGAACTTCTTGATCCTCTATGGATCTTTATATTAACTAAAACTGAGTTTTTCCAATCGGTACATAACTCATTCTAATGTGTTCCTTTTATAGATAAGGAACCCTAAACAATATCTCTAAACCATTTTCCAAGAAACGTATAATCATAAAACTAAATAAGATATACACAATCACTTCCTAATAAAGCTCATGTATATCCACACTAAATAAACCAAACACGGAATAAACACTTCCACAGAAACAAACTAATAACTATTATACTTCAGCAGATTATGTCTTCGGCAGAATCCACTTCTCTTCAGTAGAAACACTTCGGCATTAATATCAGCATAATCCAGACTTCACATAATTCCCAACAGATTTGATGATACAAAACAAGAAGAATGAAACATGAAGGACTTAAAGTGACAAGAAGGGATACCACAACCCCAACTTAGGTTGTTGTTTTAAATAACAAAAGATTCTCTTTACTGCATTCATGTGAGAAATCTTTGGTGAGACTTGATATCTTACACATAAACAAACTGCAAACATGATATCAGGCCTTGATGCAGTAAGATACATAAGAGAGCCAATCATTGATCTGTATAACTTGACCTCAACAGGCTGTCCATCTTCATCTTTGCCCAATGAATTGATGGATTTAATAGGTGTAGTAACAACCTTCATATCATCAAAATTAAACTTCTTAAGTATGTCAGTAACATACTTGTCTTGACTGATAAAAATTCCTTCTGTTGACTGCTTAACCTGAAGTCCTAAAAAGAAAGTTAACTCTCCCATTGAACTCATTTGAAATTCCTTCTGCATCAGCTGCTCAAACTCCTTAACCATGGACTGTTTGGTAGCCCCAAAGATAATATCATCAACATAGACTTGAACTAACATGATATCCTTCTTGTCTCTCTTGATAAACAAAGTCTTGTCTATAGCTCCCCTCCTGTATCTATGTTGTAATAAGAATGTAGAAAGCCTTTCATACCAAGCTCTAGGTGCCTGATGAAGGCCATAAAGAGCCTTAACCACCTTGTAGACTTTGTTCGGATGTTTAGGATCTTCAAAACCAGGAGGTTGTTTCACATACACCTCTTCTGTAATAGTACCATAGAGAAAGGCACTCTTGACATCCATTTGGTAAACCTGAAAACCCATGTATGAAGCAAAAGCAAGAAATATTCTAATAGCCTCAATCCTTGCTATAGGAGCAAATACTTCATCATAATCTACTCCTTCTTCTTGTCTATAGTCTTGAGCTACTAACCTGGCCTTGTTTTTGATAACATTGCCTCTTTCATCTCTTTTCACTCTGAAGACCCATCTAGTGCCAATAACTCTCTTCCCATCTGGAAGATCACATAAAACCCAAACTTCTTGAAGTTTTAATTGAAGAAGTTCTTCCTGCATAGCTTCAACCCAGCTTTCTTTAGTCAAAGCTTGAGCAATATTCTTGGGTTCCTCTTGAGAGATGAAACAAGTAAATAAGCAGGTTTGATGGTCCTTATGATTCAGCCTGTTTTGTTTATACACAAAGCTAAGTAAAGCATTGTGAGGTTTTGTGAAACCTTTAGCTTTGTGTCTTGTTATAACTCCAGAAGTAGATGGACCAATGATTTGATCAGTTGGATGATTCTTATGAATCCGTAAGATTGGAGACTGTGGAACTCCATATGCATCATCCAAGTTAGTATAATCAGCACCTTCATTGAAATCTGAGAAAATACCTTCATCTTCAAGCTCATCATCAGTTTCTTCTAATCCAGGCATGGTAGGATTATCCAAATTATCTAAAGTACTGTTAACAGGTGCAGCAGTACTTTGGTAGAAAGTACTGTCAGAAGTACTGTGAGAGTACTCTGCAGTCTTGTTCTTTTTCTTTGCCTCTTCACAAGCTTTCCTTTGTTCATCAGTGTAAGAATGTGCTAATACATCTTGAAGAAGCATCTGATTAAGAACCTCTTGAATAGATTGATCCTCAGCAGATAATGAGGATTGTGGTGCAACAGTACTTTGTTTTGGACAAACAGTACTTTGCTTGGGAACATCAGTACTTTGTTTTGGACTTACATGATCTTCATCAGGAACATCATCAGGTCTAATATGAACTCCATGAACAACATATTGTAAATCTTCTCCATTGTGCACAGGTTGATTTTCTTCTCGAACAGGTACATAATTCATTGAAGGAGTTAAAACCTCAAGATCAAACATCCAATCAGGTCCTTTACCTTTCTCATTGTCTTGATCTTCTAAAAATTCAACATGAAGACAATCTTGAATCTTCTTAGTAACTCTGTTGTATACTCGAAAGCCTTTACTGTTAGTACAATAACCCAATAGGTATCCTTCTTCAGACTTGCCATCCAACTTCCCCAGATTATCAATGGTGTTTAAAATAGTAAGAGGACATCCAAAAGGCTTCATAAAACGAATGTTGGGTTTATTGCCCATCAGCAATTCATAGGGTGTCTTCATCTGTGGTTTGGTGACAGAGACTCTGTTAAGTACATAGCATGCAGTACTTACAGCTTCTGCCCAAAATTGAATAGGTAGATGGGAATCTGCTAGCATTGTCCTTGCTGCTTCAATCAAAGTCCTATTCTTCCTCTCTGCAACACCATTTTGTTGTGGTGTTCTAGCAATACTAAACTCTCTCTTTATGCCTTTATTTGCACAAAAGTCATCCATAGGCTTGTTCTTGAATTCAGTTCCATTATCACGTCTAATACCTCTAACCTTGAGTCTCAATTGATTTTCAAGAGCTATTATGAGAGTCTGAATAGCATCAAAAGTATCATCCTTAAAACCCAAAAAGAAAACCCAACTGAATCTACTGCAGTCATCTGTAACAACCAAACAATACTTTTTCTTATTTAGACTTGCCACAGAGACAGGTCCAAATAAATCCATATGTAACAGCTCCAATGGTTCTCTAATAGTTCTTTCCTCAAGCTTCTTGCAGGAAGCTTTGTGTTGTTTACCCTTCTTGCATGCCAAGCATGAGTGATCATTCTTGTAAGTCTTTGAAGGTAAACCTCTAACTAGATTGCCTTTGACCAGTTTGTTGATATTCTTGAAATTAACATGGCCCAATCTTCTATGCCATTGATGTGCTTCTTCAGATGTTGCTTTAGCCACCAAACATGTGGCTCTTCCATAAGAATGTAGACTCTTCATGTCTAAACTATACACATCATTTGTCCTTGGTACTCTAAGGACTACCATGTCATCATCAACAGGTTTAAAGTCAGAGGAAAGGATGAGACATTCTGTGTCAGTGAATAACACAGGATGCTTTTTATCACAAATTTGAGAGACTGATAACAAGTTGAATTTAAGCTCCTTCACATATCTAACATTCTCAAAGTCAATAAGCCCTGCTTTGATAGTTCCTTTGCCAGTAATCTTTCCTCCATTGGGATCATTCCCAAATGCAATTCTTCCTCCACTAATATTTCTAAAATCAGACAGAATCTCTTTGTCTCCTGTCATACTTCCAGAGCAACCACTATCCACAATTAGATGATCTTTAAGCTCCTCTTCTGGGTTGCCCTGCACACAAAGAAAAGAGTTAGTGATTTTTAGGAACCCAAGCCATTACTGACTTGTGTTCCTCTTGTGGAGTTACAAACTCAAATTCTTTGAGTATGTAATTCCCACTATCTTTCAAATGATGATCCAAAATTATCTTATGATCTTTAACATGTGGATTTTCAAAACTTTCTGGTTTTTCAACATAAATCTCTTTCACAAGATTATCAGCTTTTTCTTGTATCACAAAAACATCAGATTCACTTTTTGTTGAAAGTACTGTGTGTCCCTCAGCAGTACCTTCCCTTTTAACCCATTCTGTTTTAACACGTGGTTCCTGTGATCTAGATCCCCTATGTGTATTGTAATACCTTCTAGGTTGATAGTGAGATCTCCTAGGATTCCTATTCCAAATAGTGTGTTTAGTACCTTGTTTTGGCTGAGCAGTACTTTGAAAAGTACTGTGAGATACTGAAGGTTTTGAAAAAGGTCTTCTCTGATGTGGGTGTCTATGATCTGGTGTGAAGTTTCTGTGATTAACCCTATCTGAATTATTCCAAACTGGTTTGTGCTCTCTAGGTGTGTGATTGGCAGATCTGTTCTTTGGAAATTTGCTAAGATATTCTGAGTGTCGATCACAATCTTTGATTAAGTGATTAGGACTATAACACACAAAACACAGTTTTTGACCCATATGTCCAAAGTGATTTCTTTTATGTCTATGCCCAAAATTATTCTGCCTTCTTGGTGAATGATAAAACCTGTTTTGACCAAAGTTATCCCCAAAAGGTTTAGCAGTACTGTTTTGAAAAGATTTTGCAGAAGGTACTGCTTGTTGAGCAGTACTTTGTTTTAAAGGTACTGCTGGATTTTGAACATTATTTTCAACAGCTTCTTTGGGTTTTTCAGACCTAGATTGAGCAACAAGCTTCTTCCTAAACTCTAGACTATCTACTCGAAAGCGAGAAACATCAGGCCTTATTGGTTGATGACTAATGGGATGTGGGACAGCATTATATCCCTTGTCTTTCTTATACTCAGGAGGTGGTTCACTTATTGAGCCCTCATTGCTAGATGTATCTACATAGTTAATGAGTTCATCATCACTAGTGGTTACGTCCTCAAAATCACCATCATCCTGATCACTAGGTTGGTTTTCATCTATGTTACTAAAGTCCATTCCAAATCCTAAGCCTGTTCTAATGTAAGCCCTTCTTTGTTTTTCAACATAAGTAACATGGGACATACCAGACTCTTTCCAGGCATCAAACTTAGCTATCAAATCATCTCTTTCTTTAGTTAATTTCTCAATTTCAGCAATTTTACAGTTTAGTTTCCATTCACTAAGTTTTAACTGGTAATCCTGTTGTTCATACTTTTCAGCCCAAGCCATTTCATTATTTTCATGAGTTAATATTTTGGCTTCCGTAGACTCTAAAGTGATTTGATAACCTGCTACCTCAAACCTAGCCCTAACACAATTATCTCTTTCAATCACATAACTGTTAAGTAATTTTAGATAAAACTCATAACAGTTTGAGCATACCTCAGAGATAGGAGACTGAGTTGGTGAAGTAGCTACCATAGCAAGAAGAACGACATCATCTTCACTTTCTTTGCTCCAATCAAATCCTCCAAAGCCATCATCAGATTTCAAAGCAGCATGTTCAGATTCTTCATCAAAAGCAGTGCTCCAGTCCAATGCTTCCACTGTGTCTTCAACTGCATCTTCCACTGCTACCATACAGTAAGTCACTGGTTCATCATCAAACTCTTCACTCCAATCAACTTCTGATAACTTCTCTTGAGCAACCAAGGCCTTTGTTTCAGTAATTGGAATTTCTTTGAGCTCAAGTTTTGGCTTCTCAGATGTTCTGTTTGCTTGATACTTAGCAAACCTGCACTCCCTTGCAAAGTGACCAGTCTTTTGACAATTGAAGCATTCAATTTGTGATTTTTCAAAAGTTATTCCTTGTTTTGGTTTGAAATCAATACTTTTGCCTGTCTTCTTCATGTACTTTTTGATCCTTGCAGTGATCATAGCAACTTGCCACCTGATATCAATTTCTTCAAGTGCATCTTCTTCAAACTGTGCTAGATCCTCTTCATAAGTGACAGGTAAACTGACTTGTTGTGCAAAGAAGGAGCATACAACTTCATCTGAGTGCAAAGTGGTAGGTGATGGGGTCATCTGAGCATATGAAGGGGGGTTGTAAACATCAGTACTTTGAGAAACAGTACTTTGAGGAGAAGCAGTACTTTTGGAAGTGCTGCTCTTCTTTTCAGATGATAGAAAAGCAATACTGTGAGATTTGGAATTTGGTTGACCACTCATCTCATGCTCATACACCTTCAGTTGATGATAGAGATCATCAAAGTCCATGACATCCAATCCTTGTTGTCCTCTGATCATAGTAGCAATCACATGCCATGTAGATGGCAAGCTCCTTAGAAACTTCAAATTAGCATCCTCAACTGACACTTCTGCCTTATATAACTCCAACATGTTGAGGAGATTTTGAAACCTATCATATGCAGCATCAAGATTCTCTCTTTCACCAACTGTGAAAGTTTCAAACTGTTGCTTCAGCAAATTTCTGTGCATCTTCTTAGATGCTTCATTCCCTCCAAATCTGGTCTTGAGAGCAGCCCAGAGCTGCTTAGCATCTTTAGCATCATGAAATTTGAGAAGATGACCATCTGAAATGGCAGATAAGAGAATGTTTAGTGCCTTTTCTTGATTCCTTAGGGTTGCTGCTGGTAAGACTGCCTTTGGTGTGGTTGTCCAGGAATAGGAATGGGTTCTGTAACTACTTCATTCCCATTCACATCTACATTCCATAGAGCATGGTCTGTAATGGCAATATACTGCCTCATCTTCATGCACCAGAGATCATATTCTCCCTTCTTGATTATTGGAATTCTGAGTGAGGTGATTGAGGGTGGTGGAACTGCTTCAGTCGACATCTTGAATATTGTTGAAGTAGGATTTCTTTCTAGTCAGAGTTTCCACACAAGCTCTGATACCACTTGTTAAAATCGTTGTAAGCTCTTAGATGAGGTCTAATATTATATCTAGGAACACATAATAATGAAAGCGGAATATTAATGACGTCTACATCTTGTACGTACCCTAAAACTAATGACCCTATGTCTCTTTATATACTAAAGACATCTAGGGTTTACAAGAGGAATCATAATATAATTAGGAAACTAAATATTCTTTTAAGCATATCTTCTAGAATCTTCCAAATCCTCCATCTTTTTGTAGTTTCCCTTCTTGTCACTTTTAGTCCTTCATGTTTCATTCTTCTTGTTTTGTATCATCAAATCTTGAATTCAGAATATCAGTCTCAACATCATCTACTGAAGCTGAATATGTAGCTGCTGCAAGCTGTTGTGGACAAGTTTTGTGGATGCAGAATCAACTCTTGGACTATGGGTTCAATTTCAAAAATACTCCTATCAATATTGATAATGAGAGTACCATTTGTATTGTGAAGAATCCTGTTTATCATTCCAAGATCAAGCACATTCAGATTAGGCATCACTTTATCAGAGATTGTTATGAGCACAGGCTCATTAATGTTGTTAAGGTTCACACAGATGACAATGTAGCTGATTTACTCACCAAAGGCTTTGATGTTTCAAGATTCAATCATTTGGTGGTGAGTGTTGGCATGATTAACTACTAAGCTACATTTGAGGGGACGACTATAAGGTGTTAGTATAGTCCTGTGTATTGCTTGAGGGGAGGATTTTTGTGTATACTTAGTTTCTACGGAGGAATTTGGCAAAGTACTGTTTTTCCTGAAAGTACTGCTTGGAAAGTACTGCTTTGGGAAAGTACTGCATACGTGGAAGGTACTGTTTGTCGTATTAAAGTACTATTCCAACAGTTATATTGAGGGGTAATTAATGTTAACGGTTATTTTATTTTGGGCAGTGATTTTTCAAATCTCACCTATAAATAACTACTTTCTGATTTTCCCTCTTATATTCATACATTAGCATCGCTTCCATATTACTCTCATTCTTAATCGATTTCAATTCTTATTGTGCTTCCATAATCACCAATGGCGAATCGACCTACTATTTCAAAGCACAATATGGTAGCTAATTTAGACAAGACTGAAGATAATGCGGCGTTTCATGATATTATTGATTATCTAACTGGGTCGCCCATCAGTTATGCTCTTTTAGTGGAGCCGGATATTATTGAGCCTTGGATTCAAGAATTTTGGGCTACTGCAAGGGATAATATGGAGAATGAGGAATTTTATATTAGGGCTACAATTGTTGGAAGAACTGTGAAGATTATTGAAGCATCTATTCGAGAAGATTTGTTGTTTAATGATAATGATGGTGCTGTTCGTTTTGCCAAGGAATTGATTTGGGAAACTTTTGGGAATATTGGTTATGAAGGTTCTTTAACAGAACAAACATTCAGAAAGCAGTTGTTTTGTCCTCAATGGAAGTTTTTAATACATGTATTGTTACATTGTATTAGTGCTAAAAGTACTTCTTGGGAGCAATTTGGGTCTAATATTGCATCTGCTATGGTGGGATTAGCTACAGATCGTGTTTTTAATTTTTCAAGGCTAATTCTTGATAGCATGCTTTCTCATATCAATCATGGATCAAAATGGTTAATGTATCCCAGATTTGTACAAGTTTTTCTGAACAAACAACTTGCTGATGTTCCTAAGCCTACAGACTTATTGCCTGTTATTGTTCAACAATCAAAGATTTTTACTTTTATGGCTAGAAGAAGTGATCTATTTAGAGGTCCAGATACACCATTAACTACTTCCATGATGGAAGTTGTTCAGGCTGTTAGAGCTGATGATGAAGCTAATGTAGCAAGTGAAGGTACTGCACCTCCAGGTACTGCATCTGAAGGTACTGCATCTGCAAGTACTGCTTCTCCAGAAGGTACTGCATCTCCACAGGGTACTGTTTCCCCAAGCCCTGAGGTTCAAGAAGAAGTTATACGATCACCTTCTCCATCTCCACAACGATCTGTTCCTGTTTCTCAAACAGAGGAACATTCACATATTCAAGGTGAAGATCCACATACTATACCTCGTGAAGGTTTATCTTTGGATAATTATGCTTTGACAAGGGAGATTGTTAAGTTGCAAAAGACTACTAAGGTTCAAGCTAAGCAGATAAAGAAATTGAAGATAAAATTTAGAAGGCTAAAGACTTTTGTCTGGCCTTTGATCAAAGAATTTCGTATCTGGGTCAAATCAAAGAAGAAAGCACAAAGGCATTCTCAGACAAGTAAACACAAAACGGTTCATAAACCATCTTCTATCAACTTGGGGAGGAATTTAGAAGAACAGAAATTGAAAGAAGATATGGTTAAAGAGAATGAACCTGAAAGTTCTAATAAGTTTGAAGAAAAGATCATTCAAGATACTGATGAGCAATTTCAAGTTCAAAGTACTGCTGATAATCAAGGTTCTGAACAACAAGCTGATAATCAAGGTTCTGAACAACAAAGTACTGGTTTTCATGATATTTTCAGACAAGAGGTAATAACTCCAAGAGTGTTAGATTTTGATGAGGAAGCTGGTCCTTCAACAACTGTACATGAAGAAGTTGTTGGTCCCTCAACTGTTTTCCAAGAGGAGGAAGCTATTCTCAAACCCATTCATTCTGCAAGTGATGATGAGTTCATTACTACAATTTTAGGAGATTTATCACAACCAAGAGGAGGAGTTACTATTCAAGATGTACAAGAAGTAGAACAACAAAGAACTTCTCAACCTGCAATTGATCCTAAGGATAAAGGAAAGGGTGTTCTGGTTGAAACAAAGAAGAAAAAGTTAACTTTAGCAGAACTTAGAGCAATTGAAGTTGCTAGGAATGAAGCTGTAGCTAGAAAAGTTCAAGAAGGGTTAAATGCTAAAGATAGAGAAGATCAGGAAGCTCAAGAAGCTCAGAATAGAGAAGCAGCTCAAAAGGTACAAGATGAATTAGATGCTGAAGCTGCTGAACCATTACAGTCACCTGTTCCTGTTAGATTTATGCCACGAAGAATTAATAAAGCTAAAGACAGAAATGCTATGATGGCTTATCTGAAAAGTCAAGGGTATAAAGGGTTACAGAAGTTTAATTATTTTGAGATGAAAAGATTATATGATGCTGCTAGGGAGGATTATAAGAAGAATGTTGCAGACATCAAAGATTTTAGAGAAGAAGCTATTTCGACTGAAGCTGAAAGAAAGAAGAGTTTGAAAAGAAAAAGGAAAACTGATGTTACAGATGTTCAGTTCTCAAAGAAAGAAAAAGTTGAATTAAGATCTGAGACTAGTGATGAATTAAAGAATTATCTCAGAATGGTAGATTTTGGTTATACAAAAGAAGATGATGACATGAAGATGAACAGATCAAAGATTAGTGCTTTTGAAGTTGTGAAATCCAAAGATGGAGATTATATGATTTTTTCATAAAGAAGATGAAAGCTTCAAAGTTTTCAAAAGGCTATGGGACTTACTACACATTATAGATAGAGTAGACCTATTCTATTTATATCATGTGGTGAAAGCTTATTTTGAAAATAATCCATTAGAAGGGATTGGTTTAGTTTTACATGGTGATCTCATAACTATATGGGAAACTGAAGAAGAGAGCACTGATGATATTTGGAAGAATCAAGAAAGCTGAGAAACTGTTTGCTGGAGATTCTTTGAAGAGTCTGGAGTTCATGTTTTAGAGCTGGAAAATGGAATAATGATACACATGTTTGCAGAAAGAAGATACCCTCTCACAGTCGAGCTCATGAGAAGAATGCTAGATCATGGAATAGAAGTATAAGAGGATAATGAAACTGCTTGCATGGTTATCAACTTATTTATCAACTGGACTACTATTGCTGAAGATGATCAATAATTGGTATGAATTTTATTTGAATAAATACTTTTTGTTATATCAGTACTTTTATTCAAAGTACTGCTTATCAGACAGTACTTTCATTAAAGTACTGTTTGCAGAAATAAACCAGTTAAATGAATTTTAGAAGAAACCTTTTGCTAAGTTATAATATTTTGAAATAAAGGTTGAATAAATGGTTTTTGTGATGATAACATCAATAGGTTATCAATCCACCATGGTTGCAAAAGGATTGACTAATCCATGAGCAAACGGCTCTGGTAAAGATATATCAAATCCGTTTTTAGTTGACAACTTGCTAATAAGTTGGATGGTAATCAACTCACCATATCAGTAATGTGAAGAGTTGGCTAGCCCACAAGAAAATGGCTTGTGGTAAAGGCTGTGGAAAAACCATTATTGGTAATTAGTTCACCATTAGATAGAAGAACTAACTAGTCCAGAAGGGTACAGCTTTTGGTAAAGACAAAACAAATCTGTTGATAGCTGATGATTTGCTAAAAATCATATGGTTATCAATGTACCATGGTCTTACAAACCAAAACATTTGGCTACTCCAGAGATAATGGCTTTGGTAAAGAGATCTAAATCCATTAAGTTTTCAATGATTCACCTCTCACAGGAGTTAACACACCTGGAAGTGATGAGAATAGTATGCAACTTAAACTGAATTAATGTACAAAATTGTCATATGTTGCTGTGTTGCTGAAAAGATGGAGTTTGCTGGATGATGCTGTGAAAGAATAATTTAGAGATACTTTGACAAGCATAGACACTACAGAGATACAATCCAAAGACTAAGAAACAATCTGTAACACCCCAACCCGACAAGGGTAGAAGTGTCACATTCTGGTGTCATATCAGAACATACAATTAAAAATCTTTACAAACGGATACCTTAAAATGAAGTATCAAATCATATAAAAAATTTGACTGACAAGGAAATACAATATCCAAAATGAAGTGAAATCTCAAAACAAAATTTCTTCAAAGTAAGTCCCAAAGTAATAAGGTAACTAGGGTTGGTCCACTCAGATAATCCAACTCTCAGCCCATCAAAGCCCATCTTCCAACCTAAAACCTGCCGCAGGAAAAGAAATGCGGCTGAGCTTAAAAAGCCCAGTGAACAGATATAACAAAATGAAAGCTAAATAAAATCAGAAATGCGAAATGGAATAATGAAACTGATAACAAAGTCGTAGCGAAATGAGGACAATGAGTTAATGAGGATCCTGCAGAACACAATTATACAGATATCTAAAGCACATATAACAAGGAGAACGAAGCAAAGCAAAGCATCATGACAAGCATACAAGCACATACAAACCAGGCATATAAGTACTGAAACATAATCAAGCATAGCAGACGTCATATCCACACAACATATACAGCATACAATCAATTCAGGAAATCATAAGCCATACAAGTCAAAGAGAAATCTAAGGCAAGCGGAAGCAATTAATTAGTAAGTGAGCATGGCAATCACACATGTCAAAACCCTAATTTGAAAACATAATCAACAGAAGTACCAACAGTAGTCAACACATGGCAGTCACACGTAACAAGTAGGAATACAACATACGATATAATTGAATGAATCAAGGACATAGCAGGACAACAAATTAACAAGCCATACGTCACACGTTGAACCATTTACCCAATCAAACCGTAGCATAGGCAGAATGTAAACATGGCAGGTCAACAATAAATAGATAAGAATACAACGGAATAGTCATAGTCCACGAGATTAACCGAACAAAGCACACATAATAAACCGACAAAACTATCGATTACACATTGGCATGGTCACCAGACAAAATCAGAGGGTCACATAACAGTGAGATCACATATCATCAGATGACAACAGGTAACTCAGATAACCGCATATTAATCACATCATAGCAGGATAATCAGTAGTCACATAAAACATGAATAGCATAATCAAATCCAATAAACATATAATAACCCGGTACGTGAATGGAACGATAGTCTGAAGTAACGGAATGAGAGTGTGACAGATCAAAGCAATGGAATATATATATCTTGGTAGTAGAGTGAGTCATATAAGGGTACTGAGTAATGAACAATTAACGTAGCATATGGTGCGTTGGGGAATACAAAAGGTACAATATAGGTATATCAAAGGTGTAAGGGTTGTCAGAAATCTACCACGAGCCCGGAACATATCATATCATATCATATCATATCATATCATAAGTAACCATTGTATTCGGAGGGGTGACCTCGGAATACCATACATAATAGGAGGGGAGACCTCAGTAACCAATGGAGTAGCTAGCTCCCGGAATGTGAAGACGCGTATTGCACACGACATCATTCACCATATAAATCATATCATATCATATTAAATCCGCTAATATCATATCATATCTAGGATGCATCCATACGCCCCCCGGAAACATAGTGGCCAAATCATATACATATAGTGAGCTCATAATCATATCATAATGGGGACGGTGTGTAACATCACTCGTACACACTGGAGTCATGCCATTGGTGCATCAATGACATGGTCATGTTACCTTCATGACTAGGAACACATATTTGGCTCGCGTATCAAACTGACGGGTCAAAGCATAATCATATCATAAGGGTTCATATCAAAGGTTCAGAAGTCAAAGGTTCATATCAGATTTCCATAACATAAGTTCATAATCAGAGGTTCATAATCAGATAGTTCATAATCATAAGGTTCATAAACAGAAGTTCATAATCATAACAAACGAATATCATAGCGAACAGAATCATATCAAAGGATTATGTCGGAATCATATCAAAAGGATCATAGCATAAGGAAATTATAGCAAAGGAATATCATAAGTGAAGTAAAGTCAAGGATCGAAAAGTCAGGAGAAATCCCTACTGAAAAGGGATAGAATATCTGTACCTTAACGCCAATGAAAGGAAATCATACGAATGAATGAACAGAACGACACAACATCACGCCTTCATCAATGAATCTACACGGATTACGGTTCGAATAATACTTATTAGCTCATAAACGTCATAATGGAATAATTGTTTATATGAATCGTATTAATATTTTTAAAGTTATTAAGCGTATTCTCATTTTTAGTAATGGACCGAATTAAAATACTTTAGGGTACTGATCATTAATTAGCCAAACTTAGAGGTTACAAATAATAAATGACGAAATTAAATGTTTAATATGACAAATATCCTATTTTAAAGCTTTATTAGATAATACTTCAAAGTATAGGGTTCGCATGGTAATTATCTCAAAGTTTGAGGTTTACATGGTCATTATTTCAAAGTATAGGGTTTATAATGTAATTAGATTAAATGTATCATCTTGTTAAAATTTTTCCATGCACATTTAGTATGAAAAGAAAGAACCATGCTTCAACATTATGATCGACCATCTTTAAGCTCGCTCGCGGTCCATATGATTAACATTTACGACCAAGTAAACACGTAGTACTACTAAACCCCGACTCATCTTCCCGACGCCCTCTCAAAATACAAACCGTCTTACCCATAACAATTTTTATGCGCCACATTAAAACTTCAAACGAGACCTTCGATCCATGTTCTAGTCGACACCATAAACAAGATTCATATACTTCCTTTTATCCTCATTTAACGTGATATAAAAATTCAACAATATGCATGTCGTGTGGTTTCTTAAAGAATCAGATTCAAAGGCTAAGTCCAATTTCTCCTTATTTGACATTTACTCTTGTACAATTCATTATTTTATGAGGAAAAAGGTTATTACATGTGACAAGGTTTTTACCTTATTCTTCCATGTGTGTCGACACAAAAGAGGTCCAAAATCAAATAATTAAAAGATGAATTGGGCAGCAAAAAAGGGTCGTCATATGAGCTTTATCATTCATTAATTCATGTAGTTATAATACTGATTGTTTTACTTGGTTCATGATATCATCTTATGTGAGGTATGAATGGATATCTAACATGCGTATGAAAGACCAAAAACCCTCGACACAAATCAGAAGCAAGGAAGAAAAGGGACAAGCAGAAGTTGTGTTACCTTGGCGTGAAAGAAAAAAAGAGAACCATGTCACAACGAGACAACCAATACCCTATATACCCACGATCAGGTTCCAGCCAAAACATGTGATTATCAAGCAAGACCTTCGAACCAATGACCACGATTACAGCCACGTTACGAACCTACGAATCTCTTTTCTTTTTCACCTCTTGTTGTCGACTGGAAGATGGAGAAGAAGGGGATCCCTTTTTTTTGCCGTCGCCTTAGATGGTAGGATTTAGGGTTTCTTGTGAATTAAATGGTAAGTTTTTTAATGGGAATAAATGAGAGTTAATTGGAAATTAAAAGGGGAGGGGCGTTAGTTTTTTTTTGGCCGATCCACAAGGGAAAGAAAAACATGACAAAGTCAATATTCTTAATTACCATTTATATGTTTATTATTTAGTTTAATTTGCCTTCCAAACTTGCATATACGATTTGGTCCAAAGTGAAATGTGTGATTTCTATTTAGCGGGTAATAAGTGTATTATTCCTAATCTGGCGTAAATTATTTATGAGATAAGTGATAAATGAAAGTAACGAGATGGACGTGCTTTGCAAGTTTCTCATAATTATAAAGTTGAGGGGCAGAATCATCATTTAATATGTTTACGATTTTTAGGGTTTTACAACTCTTCCCCTCTAAAAGAAAAATTTTCGTCCTCGAAAATTAAAGTCGCAGAAGTACGGGAAGACGTACGAGTTTAAGGCAGACGTAGCAATCCATAGTTTCACACAGATCATAATGATTTCGGTTCCCAAAGCGTACAAATCTTATACGTAACAGATGTCGGTGAGAATCTCGCAAGAGGTACAGAATTCCTAACGAACATGAGGAGTGACAAATAACGGATGTACGTTATATTCCATTCACGTACCAACCCCAGGCATTCCCCAAGATGTCATATGAGTTCAATAAGTTCAAATGATATGATCTCGGTATTATCACGTTGATCAGGCGTCATAATACTTGCATCACATAACAAGTCCTTATTGTCATCATATTTTGCCTCGGGTCATGACAAACCACATAACCAATATCACATCAAAACAGATAACATACAGATAACAAGTAACATATCAAAACAGGCCAGATCACATACATACAACATATACTATATCAAACAACTTACCATATCACCAAAGAAGAAGGCCACCAACTTGCTCGAAACGGTTCCTCATGACTCATTACTGACGATCCAAAAGAAAAGCTGAGATATTAACAAAAATGCCAAACGATAAAACTTCACGATTCAAACCGAATTCTGAACGAATCAAGAAAAGTAATGCCGATCAAAATCACATAGCAAGATATCAAATCGCCTCAAAACGCATGACAAACGAATCGGAGTAACACTAGTTGCGCCCAATTATATGAAGTAGATGAATCTTTTCAGCATCTCAACGGTTGGACTACTGACTACGATACGCCGAATCTTTGTAGTAGCTTCTCCGCCCGTCTAAAGTACGCCGGTCATAGTTCCTCTGCTCATACGTTTTCCAAGCGTCCACCAGTTGAATCTTGTCTCCGTCTTTGCGCCTCTGGTTGATCCGTCCAGCTTCCTCCAGCAGGATCCTGATGTCTCCAGCAGCAAGGCAGTCGGGTGTGGCTTCTGCTCCACGAATGTCTCCAGCTCAGGGACTGTTGCAGCAACGCAGGGTCGGCACCATCATCTTCGGCTCCACGGGTAGTCTCCATCTAACGATCGGCAAACGGATGTGCGATGACAAAATAAACAAAATCAAATACGAAGAGAAGAAGGCCAAATCAATGAAGACAAAAGGTTATCGAAGTCAAATCTGAACGACCATCAAAAGGAATCGGAAACGATCAGCACAAACGGAAGCCTAATGTCTACCCAGTCCTCACAGGTCAATCCTAAGGTCAACAAGACGAAACCTTCGCTCTGATACCATAATTGTAACACCCCAACCCGACAAGGGTAGAAGTGTCACATTCTGGTGTCATATCAGAACATACAATTAAAAATCTTTACAAACGGATACCTTAAAATGAAGTATCAAATCATATAAAAAATTTGACTGACAAGGAAATACAATATCCAAAATGAAGTGAAATCTCAAAACAAAATTTCTTCAAAGTAAGTCCCAAAGTAATAAGGTAACTAGGGTTGGTCCACTCAGATAATCCAACTCTCAGCCCATCAAAGCCCATCTTCCAACCTAAAACCTGCCGCAGGAAAAGAAATGCGGCTGAGCTTAAAAAGCCCAGTGAACAGATATAACAAAATGAAAGCTAAATAAAATCAGAAATGCGAAATGGAATAATGAAACTGATAACAAAGTCGCAGCGAAATGAGGACAATGAGTTAATGAGGATCCTGCAGAACACAATTATACATATATCGAAAGCACATATAACAAGGAGAATGAAGCAAAGCAAAGCATCATGACAAGCATACAAGCACATACAAACCAGGCATACAAGTACTGAAACATAATCAAACATAGCAGACGTCATATCCACACAACATATACAACATACAATCAATTCAGGAAATCATAAGCCATACAAGTCAAAGAGAAATCTAAGGCAAGCGGAAGCAATTAATTAGTAAGTGAGCATGGCAATCACACATGTCAAAACCCTCATTTGAAAACATAATCAACAGAAGTACCAACAGTAGTCAACACATGGCAGTCACACGTAACAAGTAGGAATACAGCACACGATATAATTGAATGAATCAAGGACATAGCAGGACAACAAATTAACAAGCCATACGTCACACGTTGAACCATTTACCCAATCAAACCGTAGCATAGGCAGAATGTAAACATGGCAGGTCAACAATAAATAGATAAGAGTACAACGGGATAGTCATAGTCCACGAGATTAACCGAACAAAGCACACAAAATAAACCGACAAAACTATCGATTACACATTGGCATGGTCACCAGACAAAATCAGAGGGTCACATAACAGTGAGATCACATATCATCAGATGACAACAGGTAACTCAGATAACCGCATATTAATCACATCATAGCAGGATAATCAGTAGTCACATAAAACATGAATAGCATAATCAAATCCAATAAACATATAATAACCCGGTACGTGAATGGAACGATAGTCTGAAGTAACGGAATGAGAGTGTGACAGATCAAATCAATGGAATATATATATCTTGGTAGTAGAGTGAGTCATATAAGGGTACTGAGTAATGAACAATTAACGTAGCATATGGTGCATTGGGGAATACAAAAGGTACAATATAGGTATATCAAAGGTGTAAGGGTTGTCAGAAATCTACCACGAGCCCGGAACATATCATATCATATCATAAGTAACCATTGTATTCGGAGGGGTGACCTCGGAATACCATACATAATAGGAGGGGAGACCTCAGTAACCAATGGAGTAGCTAGCTCCTGGAATGTGAAGACGCGTATTGCACACGACATCATTCACCATATAAATCATATCATATCATATTAAATCCGCTAATATCATATCATATCTAGGATGCATCCATACGCCCCCCGAAAACATAGTGGCCAAATCATATACATATAGTGAGCTCATAATCATATCATAATGGGGACGGTGTGTAACATCACTCGTACACACTGGAGTCATGCCATTGGTGCATCAATGACATGGTCATGTTACCTTCATGACTAGGAACACATATTTGGCTCGGGTATCAAACTGACGGGTCAAAGCATAATCATATCATAAGGGTTCATATCAAAGGTTCAGAAGTCAAAGGTTCATATCAGATTTCCATAACATAAGTTCATAATCAGAGGTTCATAATCAGATGGTTCATAATCATAAGGTTTATAAACAGAAGTTCATAATCATAACAAACGAATATCATAGCGAACATAATCATATCAAAGGATTATGTCGGAATCATATCAAAAGGATCATAGCATAAGGAAATTATAGCAAAGGAATATCATAAGTGAAGTAAAGTTAAGGATCGAAAAGTCAGGAGAAATCCCGACTGAAAAGGGATAGAATATCTGTACCTTAACGCCAATGAAAGGAAATCATACGAATGAATGAACAGAATGACACAACGTCACGCCTTCATCAATGAATCTACACGGATTACGGTTCGAATAATACTTATTAGCTCATAAACGTCATAATGGAATAATTTTTTATATGAATCGTATTAATATTTTTAAAGTTATTAAGCGTATTCTCATTTTTAGTAATGGACCGAATTAAAATACTTTAGGGTACTGATCATTAATTAGCCAAACTTAGAGGTTACAAATAATAAATGACGAAATTAAATGTTTAATATGACAAATATCCTATTTTAAAGCTTTATTAGATAATACTTCAAAGTATAGGGTTCGCATGGTAATTATCTCAAAGTTTGAGGTTTACATGGTCATTATTTCAAAGTATAGGGTATATAATGTAATTAGATTAAATGTATCATCTTGTTAAAATTTTTCCATGCACATTTAGTATGAAAAGAAAGAACCATGCTTCAACATTATGATCGACCATCTTTAAGCTCGCTCGCGGTCCATATGATTAACATTTACGACCAAGTAAACACGTAGTACTACTAAACCCCGACTCATCTTCCCGACGCCCTCTCAAAATACAAACCGTCTTACCCATAACAATTTTTATGCGCCACATTAAAACTTCAAACGAGACCTTCGATCCATGTTCTAGTCGACACCATAAACAAGATTCATATACTTCCTTTTATCCTCATTTAACGTGATATAAAAATTCAACAATATGCATGTCGTGTGGTTTCTTAAAGAATCAGATTCAAAGGCTAAGTCCAATTTCTCCTTATTTGACATTTACTCTTGTACAATTCATTATTTTATGAGGAAAAAGGTTATTACATGTGACAAGGTTTTTACCTTATTCTTCCATGTGTGTCGACACAAAAGAGGTCCAAAATCAAATAATTAAGAGATGAATCGGGAAGCAAAAAAGGGTCGTCATATGAGCTTTATCATTCATTAATTCATGTAGTTATAATACTGATTGTTTTACTTGGTTCATGATATCATCTTATGTGAGGTATGAATGGATATCTAACATGCGTATGAAAGACCAAAAACCCTCGACACAAATCAGAAGCAAGGAAGAAAAGGGACAAGCAGAAGTTGTGTTACCTTGGCGTGAAAGAAAAGAAGAGAACCATGTCACAACGAGACAACCAATACCCTATATACCCACGATCAGGTTCCAGCCAAAACATGCGATTATCAAGCAAGACCTTCGAACCAATGACCACGATTACAGCCACGTTACGAACCTACGAATCTCTTTTCTTTTTCACCTCTTGTTGTCGACTGGAAGATGGAGAAGAAGGGGATCCCTTTTTTTTTCCGTCGCCTTAGATGGTAGGATTTAGGGTTTCTTGTGAATTAAATGGTAAGTTTTTTAATGGGAATAAATGAGAGTTAATTGGAAATTAAAAGGGGAGGGGCGTTAGTTTTTTTTTGGCCGATCCACAAGGGAAAGAAAAACATGACAAAGTCAATATTCTTAATTACCATTTATATGTTTATTATTTAGTTTAATTTGCCTTCCAAACTTGCATATACGATTTGGTCCAAAGTGAAATGTGTGATTTCTATTTAGCGGGTAATAAGTGTATTATTCCTAATCTGGCGTAAATTATTTATGAGATAAGTGATAAATGAAAGTAACGAGATGGACGTGCTTTGCAAGTTTCTCATAATTATAAAGTTGAGGGGCAGAATCATCATTTAATATGTTTACGATTTTTAGGGTTTTACACAATCTGTCCTTAAAGATGAAGTTGTTAAAGATATATTCACAAAAGGGAACTTGAAGTCAAGCAAGTAGAATTCAAGTTAGGGGAGGATTGTTGGGATATGAAAGTGCTGAAGATATGAAAGTACTGAAGATATGAAAGTACTGTAAACTGCAAAGTACTGGAAGAAGTCAAAGAGTCAAAGTACTGCTAAAGATAAAGTCAAAGTACTGCACTATGAAGTCAAAGTACTGCAAGAACAAAGAACTGTTATATTCGTTTATGGAAAGTATTGTATTCTATGTTTAGATTACTTGTCGTACAAGAATACAAATTGTAAACCGACTAGGATATCCTTGAGCCTATAAAAGGACTCCTAGATTGGCATTAGAGATATGATTTTAGAGAACGAGTCTATGAGTTTTAGAGTTTACGAATTTACAAGTTATTTAGTGTTTTAGAGAGAAGTTCGATAATCTTAGAGTTGTTTAGAGTATCTGCATAATAAGCAGATTTAGAGTTTATAATAAAAGTTATTCTTCTTAGCTTAATTAAGTAAATTCCGCGTACTTGATAAAGATTGCTCAGTGTTTCTTTGTTAATAACTTAGGATTTATCCGAGGTTATTAAACCTTAACAAGCTAGTTAAAGTTAGTTTGATTAAAGTATATCGATCCAACACCTTCTTAGCCACTCAAGTTTCTCTCAACAGAAGCTTGTTTCATTCTCACAGGGAACCCTACGTAAACTATTGGCTTTCTCTTAGAGATTTCTGGTATTGAAGAAGGAGACCCTCTCCCTAGTCTCCGCTCAGGAAAACCAAAGTGCACTATTGAGTCTAGAGCCATGAGATTTATCAAAAGATCTCTTAGGTACACTTGACAATTCATCGCTTGTCGTTCAACAATAAGAACACAAGTGATATATTATCGTGTCCTTCACTGATCTTAGCAATCTGTCGAGAACATTTATGAGAGGTTCACATATGTGATCCTCAGTGATTGAATGGAAACTCCTGCCAGGGTCAACATCAAACAGCCCTGACAACAGGTCACTTCAGTAACTCCCTGTGGATTACGCTTAGTGTGTCTCAAACGGTACATCACGTTATCTCACTTGTGGGACTCCAGTTCAGGAACAGCCTTTGTGAGAATTAGAGTTGTGTTTTCACACTATTCTGTTAACACGCTCGAAGTTCAAACTTGTAAGTGCTCGAATCCGCTTATCACTAACCATTCTTATGTTTTCTTCTTATGGAAGCTCTGGAGCGGACTGATCGTGCAGATTCTTCACATGCTCATACCAACAACATCACTAATTGAAGTTCTCTCAAAAGGCAACACAAAGTCAGAATGATTCTTCGTCAAAGTCAAAGAATCTACAAAGTTTAAAGACTAAGAGAACTACATCAGTACTGAAATCCAACGTTAAAGAGCATGTGAGCATGTTGAAGAAAGACGTGAAGACACTGGAGCAACGGAGCAGACCTGATGCAGACAACAACAACATACTATCACTACCATCACAAAGAACAAAGATCAAAGAACAAAGAAAATGATGACGTCAAAGCAGAACTTTTCAAAGGAAACAATTTCTCTACACTAGGGAGATTGTTCGAATCAAGGCAATTCTTCTCACAAGAAAGAAGAATGTCAGAAGACGTCAAAGCTTCTATTACATCAGCACCTACAACGTTTATATCATCAATCACTAACACTTAGGGGGAGATTGTTGGAATCACTCCTAAACTAGATTTCAAGTGTTATTAATTAATATGTAATAGTTAGCTTAATATAGCTTTTATGTTAGTAATCATGCCAAGGCTTATGTAGAAAGCCCATGAGCCTTGGCCCAAACCCATAAAAGAAAGGAAGGGAACTTGCATGTTGCCCTAGTTCCTTCCTATAAATAATGCTTGTAAACCCTCACTTGAGGGTTGGTTGTTCAATTCATACATTCACTCTACGCATAACCTTTCTTAGTATCATACGTGTGTGTGTTTGGTTTTGTTCATCCGATCACTTCTATTCTATTTCTTATATTGATGCTTGTGTTATGAATATGGGAACCTAACAAGTAAAATTAAGTTTTAATCATCCAAAAGTGCCTCATAAGCCACATATCTCAATTAGCTATTTTACTCAGAAACTTCACCCGACTTCGCGGGGCTATAACTTCTTCGTTCTTTATCAATTTTTAAAAATCCACTTCCAGGAGTTAGGCATATGTCTTAACTTTCCAAAAAGTCTAACTAAAGCTTATGGTTTAGAGTTTAAGTCCTCGAAAAGTGTGCAATAAAACACATCTTCCAGCAACTAGAGCTTTTGGACAACTTGTCTCATGAAAATGTTTAAAAATATTAATAAATTTCCAAAATTTATAAATTTCAGGGGAAATCTACCTAAGACCTAGTAGTACTCTGAGGTGAAAAGATTTTTTCCAAAAGTGTTATTTAAAGTGGTTAAAACTAGCTAGAAATCAACCCAAAATTCTGACCAAATTTAGTATATTTGCAAACAAGTTTAAATCAACTTTCAACACTACAAATCTACAAAAGTGATATGAAATGATGCATGATATATTTAATATGAGTAAAATTGAGTATGATGAGACACTTACAAGAACAGTGATGTGATTGTTGGTCAAGAACACAATAACTAATCAAGAACCGTTAAAGAAAACCCTGGATATCAACTCCAAAACCCTAGCTTTTATGTAAACCATTAAAGAACCCTTTGTAAACCTTCACCCTTGCTTAAATACTACTTGAAATGGTTGAGATTGAGAGAGATTTTAAATGTTTAAGTGTGTGTCAAATGAGGTACATAACTAGCTACAAGGTTTTCTTATATAGTGGTATTTAGGGAATGGTCAAGGTTGGTTTTACACATCACATGTTCTTGTAATGCCCAAGGAGATAAAGGGTGAAAGAGGGGTATTTTGACTCCCTTTGAGCCATGGAATATGAAAAGGACAAGGAGGAGGGGTTGGTTGTCATGATTGCTAGCTTTTGGTGTGTTGCATGATTAAGGTAAGGTGGTGTTTAAAGGCAAAGATGGGGATGTTGGTGTTTCTACTTGTGGTGGCTAGTTTTTTGTGTGAAAAAAAGGAGGGAAAACTTGATTTTTGAAGTATAAATGTATATGTAGTAGTGTAAAATGAAAAGGTGGTGAACTTGGTTAGGAATTGCATGTATGCATAAAGTATAATGCAAGTATGAAAGACTTACATAAAATTTGTAAAACCGTATGCAAATGACTTATAAATCATGCTCATGAGAGTAATAATGTACTTGTTTAACGTATGCTAAACTTAATTTATTGACAGAATACGTTCAAACATGTTTCTCGTTATACACGGGATAACCTAACGGTTATACGTAAAGTCAAATATTCACGTGTTTAGAATAAAATGTTCAAGTTAATAGATAAATGTGTTAGGTCACCATATTAGTAACACAAGCATCAATATGAAGAAGTAGAGAAGAAGAGAAGGCGTATGAACACACACACACACTTACGCGTAGGACTATGTGAAATATTATGCTTAAGAGTAAATGTAAATGTGAACAACCAACCTTCAATAGAAGGTTTACAAGACTATTTATAGGAGGGAACTAGGGCAACACTCCAAGTTCCCATCCTTTTCCTTTATGGGCTTGGCCTAGGCTTATGGGCCTTCTACATAAGCCTAAGCTTAATAACAAACATAAAGGCTATATTAAGCTAACTATTACATATGAATCACTAACACTTGAATAAGGTTTAGGAGTGATTCCAACAATCTCCCCCTAAGTGTTAGTGATGAATGAATGAGTGATAAATGTTGTAGGTGCTGATGTAATAGTAGCTTTGACGTCTTCTGACATTCTTCTTTCTTGTGAGAAGAAGTGTCTTGATTTGAACAATCTCCCCAGTGTAGAGAAATTGTTTCTTTTGAAGTATTCTGCTTTGACGTCTTCATTTTCTTTGTTCTTTAGTTCTTTGTTCTTTGAAAGTGATAGTATGTTGTGGTAATCTGCATCAGGTCTGCTTCGCTGCTCCAGTGTCTCCACGTCTTTCTCCAACATGCTCACACGCTCTTTAACGTTGGATTACAGTTAATGAAGTTCTTTAAGTCTTTAAACTTTGTAGATTCTTTGTTGACGAAGAATCATTCTGACTTTGTGTTTCCTTTGATTATGAGAGAACTTTCATAAGTGATGTTGTTGGTATGAGCATGTGGAGAATCTGCACGATCAGTCCGCTCCAGAGCTTCCATAAGAAGTAAACATAGGAAAGGTTAGTAATAAGTGGATTCCGGCACTTACAAGTTTGAACTTCGAGAGTGTTAACAGCATAGTGTGAAAATACAACTCTAATTCTCACAAAGGCCGTTCCTGAACCGGAGTCCCACAAGTGAGATAACGCGATGTACCGAAGTACACCTACGGTTCAGATGAGTCGCTGAGGTACACCGAAGCATCACCTCACGACTGTAGACCGTTTGAGACCACTAAGCGTAATCCACGAGGAGTTACCAAAGCGACCTGCTGTCAGGGCTGTTTGATATTGACCCTGGCAGGAGTTTCCATTCAATCACTGAGGATCACAGTAGTGAACCTCTCATAAATGTTCTCGGCAGATTGCTAGGATATGTGTAGGACTCGATAACGTACCACTGTTGTTCTTATTGTTGAACAACAAATGATGAAATGTCAAGTGTACCTAAGAGATCTTTTGATGAATCTCGTGGCTCTAGACTCAATAGTGCACTTTGGTTTTCCTGAGCGGAGACAAGGGAGAGGGTCTCCTTCTTCAATACCAGCAATCTCTAAGAGAAAGCCAATAGTTTACGTAGGGTTCCCTGTGAGAATGAAACAAGCTTCTGTTGGGAGAAACTTGAGTGGCTAAGAAGGTTTAGTGCATGCGTCACTGGGTCCATGACGGCTTTTAATCTTCAATACCGGTGTCACTAAGTGACAACCAGTAGCATATGAATTGAACCCGGTGTCTGCCCTAAGTTAAATAATCTGGAGGGCTATTTCTTTTCACCCTTTTCTTTGCTTTTCTTTTTAATTCTTCAACTCCTTCCTTCTCCGATTCTCATTTTCTCCTTTTTATAATCATACTTAAGGACTTCTAAGTACTAACTATTTGTGATGTCCTTGGGTAGATCCCTCCGGCTCTGGCGGATCATAGGACGGTTATTCCTAACTTTAGTCACCTTATAACTCCATGACTAACCTATGTTGCCATAAAACCATTTTCTTGAAAATCTCTCAAAGTGGTTATGATTGAAAAAACATTTTGTACCACTGTAAGAGTTTGATCATTTGCAGAAATACTCCCCCTCCACACGTGCTTAAGTGTTTAGACAGAAATCTGCACGGTGAGAGAAGAGTGTGCACTTTTGAATTGATCGACTCAAGATAGACAATTCCCCGAGGGACATGGTTATGTTGCATAGTTAAAGAGTTGCATTATCAGCTTTTAGGTGACAACTAGCTCTAATAACTACCTTGAAGATGTGGACAACCCTCGAAAGGTTGTCAAACCCGTCAAACTTCATGTCTATCAAGAGCTTCTCGAATAGGTACAATTTACTTGGATAAGTCTTTGGAAGACAAATATTTTCAATGTATGACTGTTCAGATCCCGTCAATTCATGGGTTAAGTCTTTTCACACGACGATTCAATAGCAAATCAACATATTTCTTATCACAATGATTTTCTCCCCCTCAAAAATGGCATATAAATGTTATTTTTGATAACGTTTTGATAATAAATATGAACATTTTGAGTTTTGTGGAAAGATTATCACGAAGAACAATTTTGTGAACAAAGTTATTTAGCAAATACTCCCCCTCAACAAGTAATACTAACTTTTGAGGTTTTGAAAATGTAAGGGGAAGTACTTGTTTTTTTGAGCAAAACCTTGAAAAAGTGAAAGGTTTGATAGGTTTTACTCAAAAGTAAGAAGCTTTCGCTCCTTTTATAGGATTGTGGCACTGAAGCGTACCACAGGGTCCTTTCATTACAAGAACGGGTTGTACACTGTTATGTGTGCACAAGCCATTGTCAATATAACAATCACACATCCAAAATAATATGAAATAGAAGCAGGTTAAGGGGTACCAGGAAGTCCATCAATCTTTCCAGGAATGCGAATAGGGCGTTGATAGCCTGTGAGAGTAATCCTGGGACGACCACCTACGAAGCTCTCCAGAGTTCTGAGCTGGTCCCTTCTGTGAAACCTTTCATCTATCTGAGTGATGATCTTCTTAACATCCCGTCTATCCTTAGAATTCCATCGCTTTGGAGACCCAATGCCTTCATGTATCTCCTTTAACCGATAAGCTAAGCCGTCCCTAACCTTCTTCAGTGTGTGATCCCCAAACTTGTGAAGATCTCTACATGCCATCAAGCAGTTGCGTTGTAGTTCACTACGGTAAACTACTCCAAATGGTTTGCTGACGAGAGTATATTGTAGAAGCTGGTTGATGTCAGGAAGTTCTAGCTGAGGTCTGGTGACGTTGACACGGGTCTGATACGATTCAACAGCAAGTTGTAAATCTTCTACACGTTCCTGGATCACGATGCTTCTGATGAAGATGAGTAAGGACTTGATGTATTCACGTTGAATTTCAATCGAGAATTGTCTCATTCTTCCCTGTACCTTGGCAAGATACATATCTTCAATGTCATTGAGAGACAAGTTCTGAAAGTCCGCTTCACAGAATTCATAGTCCCTTTCGTCTTGTCTCTTGACCACTATAGTTTTTAGGAAGGTGTAGTCCCATTTAGATGAAAGAGTGACATGTTTAACATCAACGATCCCTTTATCATTGTACACTTCATGTGTAGACTTGCGAACCTGGCAGCTTTTGTAGTAGATTCGTCGGCGTCCTGGCTAATGGTGAATCCCATACATTGCATCAATATCATACTGTTCCATGCTGTTGGAAAACATGTGGGTAGCCTTTTCTTCGATGGCTATGCAGTTGGAGTATATGGCTGCCTGGAACGGAAGTGTAAGTGATGTAGCATATTTCTTTGAACCATCGCTACCGTGTAGAAGAAATTCCAAATCTTTGTTGAAGAAGTAGTGAAATGGAATCCTGGGTTGATCTGGTTGGCCAATTGTTGGTAGAGGTTTAGACCAGTCGGTGTAGTATGGAGGGTTGTCTCTTTTGGTGAAGTCGATGTTTGCTTCAGGGTTGAGCCAATCAATGTTGTTAGACATGGATCGTGCTATATTTTCAAGGTGATATTCAACTTCAATAGCACTTTCCGAGCTGTCTTTGAGTAGTTGAAATGCTTCATTCTTGATTTGTTTCAACTATGATTTCGTCATCTTCTTCACACGAAACTTCTCTTGCAGAAACTTAGCATGCTCCAACGTACAACCTTCTACCATATCTGGATCATCCGTAAGAGCGGGAGTGGTATCAACTAGTGTAGACAACCATTCAAACTCGGTGTCATCTTTGTCTAGCCATGAGACGACATCAGCCTTAGGAGACTTCTTCTTCTTCTTTGGCCTTGATGAGGATGATGGTTTCTTTGTTGAACCGGGAGATTTGGGTTGTTGTTGGGGCTCAGGGTCTTCCTCATCGTTACCACCAGTATACTCGAAGTGATCATCGGTTTTCTCAGTCTGGGGTGGTAACTCAGAGTCCTGAGGTTTGTCAGTAGAAGAGCGAGGAGGAGATCGTCTTGGTGATGAAGTCCTTCGGGGTGGTGGTGGCATAGATGATGGTTCACTAGACTTCTTTGGACATTTAGACTCGTCATTTTTATCCTTATCCTTGTCTTCATCGTCTTTTGGATGTTTTGGCCTTTGAGCTTCTTCTTGGCATGCTGATTTGAGTTGGTATTCCAGCAATGCTTCAAACAATTTACCTTCGTAAAAAGTAAAAGTTGCAGATCGTTTCGACATTTGAGATACCAGCCTGGAAACCAATTCAGCATCTGAGAATATTATGGGATCAACTGGATTGATGTTTACTTGCATAGGTGTTGATCTCGTAGTTTGCTTGGCCAAATGCAATAGATTCAGATAGAGTTGTTTGGTGTACATTTCTCTTGTCATACCAGGAACGATGTCAAGAAGGAACTTGTGAGTGTAACCTTTGATCATCTCGTTCATTTCCCCTTGAGGATCACGTTGCATGAACTTCTGGATGTACTCCCTTTCAGCTGACATCTTGTCATTCTCTTCATGAAGATACTGAACCTGGTCAGCGAGAAAATTCAGCTTTCTGTAAAGCATGTCTTTCTTCCTGACCTGCTTGACAGCTTTAACGATCCTTGTCTTTGCCCGAGAAGTCCAAGAGTCCGTTGGCTTCTTTACAGATTTGGATGTGGATTTGGTTGATCTTCTGGATGGTGGTGGTGAAGAGTGAGAGGATGAATCTGATGATGAAGAGTCATGAGGAGGTTCAGGGTCCTTAGGAGGTTCAGAAGTTTTCTCTTTGGAATGAGTTGGATTGTTGAGAAGATAATCATCATAGATTACTTCGTCATCTTTTCCAGATTTAGTCTTTTCTTCAGCCTGAATCCGAGCTTCCTCGTCAGCTTTTTCTTTCTCAGACTTCTCTGTTTCTGGTTCCTCCAGGCTCTTTTGTTGTTGCTCAAGAGTGGTGGCACCAATTCCCTTATCGGGTTGATTAACCGCATCAGGAATTGGTATAGACTGGACACCACCACTAGACCCTCTGGGGCCACGCATTTGTTCCTGTTCAAACTCTTTTGCCTTGTGTTAGAGTCTAATGATTTTGAACTGCTTCCTATAGTCGGTGTCCAGTGGCTCTTCATCTGAGCTTACTTCTTCTTGCTCAAGTACTGGAGTCTTCCATTTGCCTTGGAGAGCTTTTGGACTGGGAGGTTTAGCTACTGTTGGAGTGTCAATGGTTGCAGTTTCAGAGTAGATAACCTCTTCTTCTGATTCGGTTTCCTCAGAGCATTCATCCACTAGCTTTCTTTGCGGTTCAGACTTGGGGATGGGAATAGGAACAGCTTCTTTAGAGGGAACTTGCCTTTTGAGTGGAGGTTTCCTATTAGGGAACCTTCGTTGACTCTCAGTGCTTGCAGCACTTCCTGCACTGCCTCTTCTGGTTTTCCTAGTAGGTGTACCAGAAGACTTTTCATCGAGAAAACCAACTTTGCCTTCATCAACTGCTACCAGATACCTTTTGTATGAGTAAAGCTGTTTGATTTCATCAGAGAGGAGGTGATCCGGCAGCACAACACCTTGTTTCTTTGTTGTTGATTCCTTAAATCTGACTGTTAGAGTAGGTTCATACAACATGGAGTGATTGTTTGGGTCGTCGAGTCTCAAGGGAATATCGAGATTTAACCCAAGAGCTCTCTGGATCAGCAGTTTTGTGTATCTGATGTATGGGATCTTGGTGCCTCGTTTTTTGAGGAAAGACATCATGTCATCCCATATCAGAGCTTCAACTTCGATATGTTTCATGTTGACCAAAGCCCAAAAAATCTGTAGTTCTATGAGCTTGGGATGCTCATAACCACTATCCCGTCCAGAAATAGATTTTGTGATGATGATGAAGAGGGTTCTCCAGGGCTGAGGGATATTCTTCAGGTCAACGTAAGAGTATTTGGTGATTACTCCTGTAGCTTCGTCATAACCGATGTCGATCATGAATTGCAGAACGACCTCTTCAGAAGGTGTAGCGTTGTACTCAGTTGGTTCAATGACAGGAATGAGGATAATAGCCCGCAAGTCTGCTGGTGTGATGGTGACTTGTTTGTGATTGAGAGTCACAGTCACAACATTTTGCCCTTTGATCTGCTTCATTGTGTGCCAGAATTGCTGAATGTAGATCTCCGGAACTGTGGCAGAGTTGGTGAGCATATTCTGATAAGAATGATTCTTCAGAATGTCCACTGCTATCAAGCAAGAAGACTCTGAGCATGTGAGGGTATCAAAGTCAACACGAAGGTTGTTCTTTCCAATCTTCATTGGATAGCCATTAGGGAAGATATCAGCAATGGTGAGAACATTTGGTGCATCCACATTCTGCATTTGAGCGTCCATGTCGTGATCTGAAAGATATTTAGCCAAAAGAACCAACATATCGAAAGACATTATGTTAGTCAATAGATGATTTTATTGTCTAATTATAGAATGTGATATGTCGATGATTGTTACGAGTCCAATGTCACTTGTTTGTCCAATAGTCCAATGACGTCGTGATAAGTTTCGTGAGTTGATTAACTTTAAGTTTTAAAGTCCATGTTTTCACTTATTTTTCACAACTTATTAAACGTTTAAGCTTATTAGTGACATTATTGGTTTCGTGGCGTTATGATTTAATTATTTACAAGTTTGCACGCGTAACAATTCATAATTAAGGTTAGACTAGGCTTAGGCGTAGAAATGGTAAGCTTATGCGTAAACAGGAATGATATACGCGTAAACGCAAGCTTATGCATAGGTTCTTGACTTACGCGTAAGAAATATTACGCGTAGGAAAAGGGGACCTTATGCGTAGAGCTTACGCGTAAGCATATATGGAACCTTACGCGTAAGGCTTACTCGTAAGAGTCAACCTTATGCGTAGAGGTCACTGTTTATGCATATCCTTCACAGGATACGCATAGTCCCTTATGTAGAACCTCACGCGTAAACGTTACTGATTGGTGCTAAACAGTCAAGCCTAAAAGACTAAAAACTGCTCAAACACTAATGCAATTAAGATCTGAGGAGTATAGGGTCTCCCCGGGTCGTTATGTCCCAGCGAGCTATGCAATGGATCAATCAACGTCTAGTGATCGAGAAATTTGAATGATAAAGGGAATTGTGATTATTATAACTAAGGAAAAGCCAACAAATTAAAAACGCCTTAAATGCAAATTAAAGAAAATTAAAAAGATAAAATCTATTAAATAAACGCTATCACTATAATTAAAGTGATGAACGTTTAAAACCTAAAACGTACGTTTAAATTAAAATCTACGCGACGTACAAAATAAAAAGTGAAAAAAGAATGCGCATTCAGTTCTTGGATACGTATTCGAACGCAAATGCGCATATAGTAAGGACAAATGCGTATTCGAATGGTAAAGATGCGGATTCGGATCAGATTGGAATTAATACTTAACAATGCGCACGTTTGAACATTTATTAATTTAGTATTGCGGTGCTTTGGTTATTACAGTGATTATTCGAATTTGCAAATTATTCAACACTTTTTATTCACTTTTGTACCTGAAATTTTGAATTTCAATTAGTTGAGTGCTTTGAATAGTGCTGCAGTAACCTGATAACCTGTTTGTT
>BPTQ01000005.1:102156004-102618677 GCA_019973895.1 Chrysanthemum seticuspe | reverse complement strand
CCCCCCCACACTAGGGTGGTAGAAAGAGGTAAGAAGACAGAAATATGGGTGAGAACCCATATGGCATGCTACTGTTTTTGATTACCGAGTCGCTAGCTTGACTCGATCCCCGCATTCATTGGTTCATGGGGAAAGTTTGAAGATCCGGGACAACCATGGATGGAATGTCCTCTCCAAAATAATGCTTCACTCGATGACCATTCACTTTGAAATTAGGACCATCGGGTTGAGATAACTCAATGGTACCATAAGGATAAACCTTAGCGATGGTAAATGGTCCAGACCAACGGGACTTGAGCTTTCCCGAGAAAATCTTCAATCTTGAGTTGAAAAGAAGGACTCGATCACCAACGTTGAAAACGCGGTTCTTGATTTTTGAGTCATGAATCTTCTTTGTCTTTTGTTTATAGATCAAAGAGTTCTCGTAAGCTTGATGACGGAGTTCATTTAATTCATTCATTTGAACTTTCCGATGATCACCCGCTGTCTGAATGTCGAAATTAGCATGCTTCAAGGCCCAGTATGCCTTGTGCTCGAGCTCAACTGGAAGATGACACGCCTTCCCGTACACCAGCTTGTATGGAGTGCACCCGATGGGTGTTTTGTAGGCTGTACGGAAGGCCCAGAGTGCATCATCTAGCTTATCCGACCAAGAGGCACGGTTTTCACCAACCGTCCTCTCCAGAATCCTTTTTATCCCCCGGTTAGAAACTTCCACTTGGCCACTTGTTTGGGGGTGGTACGCAGTAGAGGTACGGTGAGTTACACCATATTTTTGCATGACTCTTGCAAATTGGTCATTGCAGAAATGCGTACCACGATCACTGATGATGGCTCGTGGAGTTCCAAACCTAGCAAATAAGGATTTCAAGAATTTCACAACAACTCGGGCATCGTTGGTGGGTAAAGCCTTAGCTTCGACCCATTTTGACAAGTAGTCAACGGCCACGAGTATGTACTTATTTCCGTGAGAAGAAGGAAATGGCCCCATAAAGTCAATGCCCCATATGTCAAATATCTCACACACTTGAATGGCGTTTTGCGGCATTTCATTCCTTTGTGAGATATTCCCGTGACGCTGACAAGCGTCACAGGTTTTGACGAATTCATGGGCATCCTTGTAGATCGTGGGCCAATAGAATCCCGAATCAAACACCTTTTTGGCGGTGTAGTTGGGGCTATGATGTCCCCCAGTAGGTCCAGAATGGCAAGCCTTGAGAATGTCAACGACTTCCTGACCATGTACACATCGCCGGATGACTTGATCCGCACAGATTTTAAACAAGTAGGGGTCGTCCCAGAAATAATGTTTTACATCTTTAAAGAATTTATTTTTCTGTTGGGACGACATCCCTTTCACCACAAAGTTACCCGCATGGTAATTTGCAAAGTCGGCAAACCATGGGGTAGAAGAATCTCCACGAAAAGAAACCATATTGAGTGTTTCAAGAGGAAATGTTTCATTGATTTCCTTTTTCTCGAACACATTTTGATGAGGGTTCTCTAATCGGGACAGATGATCTGCAGCCAGGTTCTCAGCTCCTTTTTTATCACGGATGATGATATCAAATTCTTGTAGGAGGAGAACCCAACGGAGCAATCTCGGCTTTGCATCTTGTTTTGCAAAGAGATATTTGAGTGCCGAGTGATCCGTATACACCACGCATTTGGTCAAGATAAGATATGGCCGAAACTTCTCAAACGCATACACCACAGCTAATAGTTCTTTTTCTGTAGTGGTGTAATGAGTCTGAGCTTCGGTCATAGTTTTGCTCGCGTAGTGGATTGGCTGGAAATGCTTGGTTTTGCGTTGCCCCAAGACTGCGCCGATTGCAAAATCACTTGCATCGCACATGAGCTCGAAGGGTAAGTCCCAGTCGGGGGCAACTAGAATGGGTGCTTCCGTAAGCTTTTTCTTAAGTGTTTCAAAAGCTTCGATGTACTCAGGAGAAAAGATAAAAGGAGCATCTTTTTCGAGAAGATGGGTCATAGGCCGGGCGATTTTAGAGAAATCTTGAATGAATCTACGATAGAACCCGGCATGACCTAGAAAACTCCTAATACCTTTGACGGTAGTAGGGTGAGGTAGTTTAGCAATGACATCAACTTTTGCTCTATCTACCTCAATCCCGTTCTTCGAAATCTTATGGCCAAGGACTATGCCTTCTTTGACCATAAAATGGCTCTTCTCCCAGTTTAGACAGAGATTGGTGTCTTCACACCGTTTTAGCATTTTGTCTAAGTGGGAGAGACATGTATGAAACGAGTCCCCAATGACCGAGAAGTCATCCATAAACACCTCCATAGTTTCCCCGATCATGTCGTGGAAAATGGCCATCATACAACGTTGGAACGTACCCGGAGCATTACATAAGCCAAAAGGCATACGTCTATAGGCAAACGTCCCGTATGGGCAGGTGAATGTGGTTTTCTCTTGATCCAGCGGATCAATGGGGATCTGAAAGTAACCCGAGAAACCATCAAGGAAACAATAGTACTCGTTCCCTGCTAATCTCTCAAGCATCTGGTCCATGAAGGGTAGAGGAAAATGGTCTTTACGGGTGGCTTCGTTTAACTTACGATAGTCAATGCACACACGCCACCCCGTAACCAATCTAGTTGGAATCAACTCGTTTTCTTCATTCGTGACAACAGTAATGCCACCCTTTTTTGGAACGCAATGGATTGGGCTAACCCAAGGACTATCAGAGATCGGGTAAATCAAGCCGGCATCAAGAAGTTTGAGAACCTCTTGTTTGATAACCTCATGAATCTTCGGATTCACCCTTCTCTGATGTTGGACTGCTGGTTTGAAGTCATCCTCCATTAAGATTTTGTGGGTACAAAACTCAGGGTTGATACCCTTAATATCGGAGAGTTTCCAAGCAATTGCTTGCTTGTGTAACTTCAAGACCTTTATGAGAGCAGTTTTCTCCTCCTCAGTCAAGTCTTTAGCAATAATGACGGGTAATTTATCATCACCCTCCAAGAATGCATACTCAAGATGAGGAGGTAGGTCCTTAAGTTCAACCTCGGGAAATGCTTCAGTGGAGGATTGCACTGATTTGATTTCCTCATTTGTGATTTCTTTCGGAGGGAGTGAAGGTAATGGATCTTCATTAAGCAATTGCTCAAGATAGAGAATATCCCCCTCCGAATCATACACACCATCAATTCCAGGCGGAATTGATTCATCAGTAGCCAAGAATTCATCGATCTCTTCCAGAAGGAAGTCACCTCCCTCAAACGGAGTGAGAGAGGGGGAAGAGTCGGCAACGATAGGTTGAGAAGATGTGGTGGAATTGGAATTCCCACCCACAGAATTATGAAGATAACCAAGAAACTCTTGAGAGTACTCCTCTGAAGCAATGTCAATTAAATCGACGCGATTAATTGATTCAGTGTCGTAATTTGAGGAGTACCTCGAAGTTTGATCGAGGTTAAAAGTAACAGCTTCGTTACCCACACGGAGAGTGATTTCTTGCTCAAATACATCGATAAGAGCACGGCCTGTTCTCAGGAATCCTCGACCAACAATAAGAGGAACCCGATGATCGGCATCGAAATCAACGACAACGAAGTCAGCTGGGAAGTGGAACTTTCCTACTTTGACAAATACATCCTCGGCGATGCCAAGAGGACGCGATATAGATCGATCTGCAAGCTCAAGAGTCATGCAGGTAGGAATAAGTTCCGGAAGAGACAGTTTCTTCCACACTGAATACGGCATCAGATTGATGCTTGCACCAAGATCGGCAAGGGCAAAGCATTCAATCATCCCAGGAAAAACACAAGGAAGAAGAAATTTTCCGGGATCTCCTAGCTTCTCGGGAAGCTTCTTTAACAAGACTGCTGAGAAATTCTCATTCAAAGGAGTCTTAGCCATTTCAAACAGCTTTTCCTTGTTGCTCAGCATATGTTTCAGAGTAGATGCAAACTTTGGCATTAACATGATGGCATCCGCGAAGCTTATGTCAAAGTGAAGTTCTTGGAAAATCTGAAAGAATTTTTCCATCTAATGACTAGCTTTCTCGCGGAGCTTTTGCTCATGTAACCGTGAGGGATAAGGAATAGAGGATTTGGATTTCTGATTCTCAACAGGAGCTATAGGAGGTTCAAAAACAACTCCTTGATTTGACTTGGGTTGCTGGACAACTTGAGGTTGGACTACCGAAGGTTGGACGTGTGCGGTACTTCGTGGACTTGAATAATGCACCTTGTCCGTTGTTTCCTTGGTAACTTGACTAAATGCCACAGGAGGAGGGGGCATTGGAGTCGTAGGTCCATTGTGTTTCGGAGGTTCGCTTTCCACTACCTTCGGGATAGAAGAAGAAGAAGAGGTAGTAGGAACAGCAGGTCTAGCATAGGAAGCACCACTTTGGGTTGTGATCGCCTTTGCATCGCCCCTCGGATTAGCGATCGTATTGCTAGGTAAAGTACCTGAGCCCGAGGGTCGATCATTTAAAGACTTGTTGATGTCAGAAATTTGGCTGACCAACAACCGATTCATTTCCTCTTGGGATTTCATGAATTGTTTCAACAAATCATCAGATGATGGTCCAGTTGGAACAATAGCTTGAGTTTGCACAGGGAAATTATGGCCTCTATTGTTAGGATTATGGCCTTGATTCTGAAAATTCCCTTGATTGTTGCCATGAAAATACCCTTGGTTGAAATTTCCCTGACCTGGGTTTCTATTGTAATTTCCTTGATGTTGGAAATTTTGATTCTGATTTTGAAAACCGTTGTTTGGATTGAAATGACCTTGGTTTTGGAAACCTTGGTTTGGTCTGTTTTGATTCTGATTACGGTTTTGGTTTTGATTGAAACCGGGAGGTCCAGAGTAGTGGTTAGGACGGTGGTTCGGGTCTACATGAGCACGATATTGGTTGCCTCCTTGATTAGGCATCCCGCCCACAGCATTAGCTTCAAAAGGGTTACCATCAGTGGCCATACAGTTATAATAAGCATGGGGGCCACCACAGGTAACACAGACTTCCACTTTCTTAACTTCAGCAGGAGGTGAAGTTTGTGGAAAAGAGACTTTCTTCTGGTTGGAAAGAACCAAAGCTTGGATAGCTTCCGTGAGTTTATCAATCTTAGCATCGGTGCTAGACTGACTCACGGGCGATGAAGAAGAAGAAGGACCAACACTGACTTGAGAAACAACCGGCTTGCTTCGTGCAGTGCGGACTTTAGACTTGTTTTCGATTATCGCTAAAGCTTCTTTGACAGTTTTGCTTAGGAAATTTCCTCCCGCGGAGGAATTGAGAGAATCTTGGTCAGATTGACTCACTCCATTGTAGAAAGTATCGAGTTGCATCAACTCGGAGAAACCGTGGTGAGGACATTTGCGAAGCAATTCCTTGAAACGATCCCACGATTCGCTGAAGGATTCATCAAACTTCTGAGTGAACTTGATGATTTCATTTTTAAGACTCGTGGTTTTGGAAGGTGGATAGAATTCATTCACAAATTTCTTCACCAGATCTTCCCATGTCTCTATAGATTTAGGGGGTTGCTTTTCAAGCCAAATCCGGGCTTGCCCCTCAAGAGAAAACGGGAACAGAAGAAGCTTAACAGCATCAGAAGGGACATTCTTATACTTGATGGTAGATGCAATCTTGTTAAACCATCTTATATGAGCATGAGGATCATCCCGCTCAAAACCGTAGAACTGATTTGAAGTTACAAGATTCAGTAACCCGGTCTTGAGTTCAAAATTTTCAGCCACGATGGCTGGTACAACGATAGCATCTCCATACCCGTCGATGGGTGCCTGGAGAAGCTCACACATAGGAATTTCATCCGCCATGATAGCGGAGGTAGTGTGAACAGTCCGGATCTCAGATCCGACTGATGGAGCAGAAAGTCTACGAACACGCCTTCTTGGAATCTTGACAAGCTCACGAAATGGGCTCACAGATCTAGAAGAGCGAGTGCGCATACACAAGAGTTAACTCTAAGGAAACTCAGAGTTAAGGAGAGAAATGGAATTATGAAATATTTCACATGAGAATGAGAATTATGAAGACGTTTTATAAAAATCAGGGTGAGAAGAATCTTTATAGGTTTTCTGGTTCTGAAACGTCGATATCACAACAAAATCAATTAACACAAAATCGAGGCAAAACAACAGTGAACTTAACCAATAATCCAAGGTGAATGGCTTCTTTGAAAAAGGTACACCAATCACAATGGACACAAAGGCAAGTTTTGTATCTTTAGTTCGGGAACTTATTATGGTCGCACCCCCAGTTAGGTAGTGCACTGCCTTGGTTTGCGGTGGTAATCTTTTAAGTTGTTAATTATTAGAGAAAACGACGATTCTTTTTGTATTTTTATTTTTGATACATATATAGAAACAAAAGAAAAAATATTTTTGTGTTTTATACGTTTTTGCTTGTTTTTGGGTTTTTTGGATTTTTTTTAGAAGAAAATATGGATATATATATATATACAGAGATGGATGATATAAACAAAGAGTGAGGATTCAAACAACTAATCTGCTACACGGAAGATAAATCAGCACAGCTCCCCGGCAGCGGCGCCAAAATTTGATTGGTGCTAAACAGTCAAGCCTAAAAGACTAAAAACTGCTCAAACACTAATGCAATTAAGATCTGAGGAGTATAGGGTCTCCCCGGGTCGTTATGTCCCAGCGAGCTATGCAATGGATCAATCAACGTCTAGTGATCGTTAATTTGAATGATAAAGGGAATTGTGATTATTATAACTAAGGAAAAGCCAACAAATTAAAAACGCCTTAAATGCAAATTAAAGAAAATTAAAAAGATAAAATCTATTAAATAAACGCTATCACTATAATTAAAGTGATGAACGTTTAAAACCTAAAACGTACGTTTAAATTAAAATCTACGCGACGTACAAAATAAAAAGTGAAACTAAATCAATATTAACCCTAAAAATATGAAAATGAAGTTTTTACAAACCTAATGATATAAGAAAATATTTAGAAAAAGAAAATTATTTTTAAAACTAATTATCTAATTAAAAACTATTTTTAACCATTAAGTAATAACCTAAAATACAAGATAATGTGAAATAAAGCTAGAAAAATAAAATTAAGACTTAGAAAAATCTAAAATATCAAAAGAAACTTTTTTAAAACTATTTTTGTATTTTTGTGACTATTTTTCTATTTTCTATGAATTTTAAACTATTAAAAACTAATTAAATCACTAAAAATTACCAAATGAACTATGAAAAATATGGAAAATTACTTTTTTCACTTTTTATATTTATCTAAGCCTAAGAAAAATGAAAACTTATTTTTTTGAACCTTTTCTGAATTTTTTGTATTAAATGCTATTTAAAAAGTGCTAAAAACTAATAAAAATCAAGAAAAATAGTAAAACAGCTGAGAAAAATCTGAAAATTTCAGGGAAATTCTAAAATTATATTAAGAAGCTATGAAAATTGGAAAAACAGTGGGTTATGTAGAGAAAAATGCAACTGATGATTCAAGTGCTTATGAATAAGCACTAAAATAAGCTAAGTGAGCCAAACAAGCTACCAACTGTTAAAAGAAGTTATAATAAGCTAAAATAACTAAAATAGAACAAGTTTTAACAAGCTAATACTACTGATTTGCAGGTTTGATCAGATTTGATGTTTATGATATTAAGCTAAAAACAGAAATGGTATCACTTTGCAGTCCAAAAATAAGCAACCAAATAAGCTACAAACTAAAATCCAATTATTGATATCTCAACTAGACCTAAGTGGCTATCTAAGACCAAAAGACCAGCCTTAGACAAGCTATAATAAGCTCTGTGCAAGTTGCACAAAAGCTGAGAAAATACTCAGTATTAACTGAGTTTGGTGCAGGGCAAATGGGGCTCACTTTGAGCTTATACCCAAGCTTATCCAGAAATCTCAAAGCAAAAACAGATATTAGGTCTAAAAGACAACCAAGAGGACTACTTGTATCCCAAAAATCAGAACCTAAAACCCTTTAATGAGCCCTGTGCAACTGCTGCACTTTCTGCATAAATCCACTTTTTCACCATTTATTTGACTTTTTGAAACAGAGACACAGTTGACTTTGGTGAAGTTTGATCCAATTTTTATGATTGATAATGAAGTTAAATGATGTAATGAAGCTATAACAACCTTTGTTAATTACTTTTGAACACAATATGAGTGATTTGCTCTTTTAAAAATCCACACAGTTAACAGTGGACAGATTAACAAGAAATTTTGACTTTTTTGATAGCAGGCACTCAAGCAAGACAGATATGAGTCTAATATGACTAGATAAACTTGAACCAACAAAAGTTATACACTGAATAAGTCCTGGACATAATTAAATCAGCAATTCCAAACACCCTTGTTTGTGACTGTTGTGAGCTCAAACTACTCCAAACTTTAAACAAGCTTGCAAATATTATCAAACTAACTTACTATAACTTAATCACTACTGTTTGACCAGGTTTTAACAAGTTTACACTTACAAATACAGATTATACAAAAAACCTTAAATTTGACTTACACATAGTCCAATAGCCACAATGGCTTGAATCCATGAACCATGAACCTCTAACCTATTTAATATCAACCCATTAGCTCAGAAATAACCCAACTCCAATACTGCATCACCCATTGACCCAGTCAATGCCAATTTTGCCCCTGTTTGACTTTCTTTGACCAATATCCAACTATGCTCAAAACTTGAATGTGAGCTTGTAAAAAGCTATGCTGAGCTTATTTAAGCTCAATGTAACTGAGAAACAAGTGATATGAAGCATTTGAGTGTGATTTGGAAATGGAAAATTTCAACAGTGGACAGTTAGAATCAAATGTAAACATAAACTGAAATTGGTGCTTGAATTTAATTTGCAATACACTTGAACACATAAGTTTGATACAATTTAACAAAATGATACAAGTTTAACACTGAATTAACACTTTGACATAAAAAACGACATAAGAAAGAAAATAAAACTAGAAGACTCTTTAACTTGCTTCCAAATGCTGTCTTTTATAACCCAAGGCCTTTCTCTTTCATCTCTGAGCAGTTCCCAACTCTTTCCTGGCCATTGGATGGCTTGAATCAATCTCAACCGTTCAAACATGTTTTTGGCGCCAAAATGGTTAACTGCCAAAATGGGGTTGATATGGTGGGTAAGGGAGCATTTATTGATCCTTGGATGTATGCTGAGGAGGGGGGGACATGGTGAGGTGAGAAGGAGGCTGGGTTGGTTGGTGTTGGTGGCTGGGCATGGTGGGAGCAGACAAGGTAGAGGGAAAGGTGGGAAAGAGGGTGGAGTTGACTGGTTTGACTGGGCAGATATTATAAAGGGGGGGTTCAAATTGTATATTGACAGGGGTCCAAGGTTTGTGACAAGGGTCATAATGGGATTAAAGACTTTAATAACCAAGGGACCTTTGTGTAAAATCTGAAAATAGAGGGACCATAGCTGCCAATTCAGAAAAGTTTATCCAAGGGCTGAAAATGACACTTTCAAAAAGTACAAGGACCAAATTTGCCAATTTGCCATTTTCCAGGGGCCATTTTTGCCAAAATTCAAAGTTGAAGGACTAAACTTGTAATTTCTCAAACTTTTTGATATTTTTCACCAAAGGGCTTATTTTGACAACTTTTGATTTTAAAAGGACCTTTGGTGACTTTTGCTTTTGAAATTATGGCTCAGGGCTATTTTTGACAATTCATGAAACTTGGGGGATTAAAACTGCCAATTTTGCAAACTTGATACATTTTTCATCTGATTTTGATAATTTTGCATTTGAAACACATAAAACACTGATTTGTGACATTTTGATCATTTTGATGTGTTTCTGAGTATTTTCAGATGATTTTGCAGTTTATTTTGTATAAAAATGATGAGTATTTACACACTCATCAGTTACGCGTAAGATTTCTCTTACGCATAACATGCTACGCGTAAGGTGATCCTTATGCGTAGATGTCAAACAACCTTGATTCTGAGTTTTCACGTGTAACAAACCTGAAATAAGATCATCATAGCACCAATATTAACACATACATTCATTTTCTAACAGTTTTAATCACGAACACTCAGACAATCAGTTAGGCGTAGAACATATTACGCGTAAACCTAAACCCTAAGGTTCAAGAATTACGCTTAAGCAATTTAGCCATAGGATTTGCACCAAAATGATTCTGGTAAGTCTAAGAAGCATAGTGAGATGTTTTGTCCAAGTTTTAACAACAAATTCTAAACGAATCGAAAACACCCAAATATCAAGAACATAAACCCTAATTTCTAATTAACTAGCAATTAGTGTTTCTGGGTTGATTCTAATCATGGATATAGTCAATTCATCATGTAAACAACCTCACATAACAATCTTTTTAGTCAGAAACACTCGTATATAAGAATACCCAAATTAACGCATAAACCCTAGTTTTCAAAAATCATTAAATACGTGTATCTGGGTGTGTATTAGTGATGAAAATGTAATCATTGATGTTAGAGAAACGTTTTGACACAATCATTTTAACCATAAACACACAAACTTGATTATGTGTTCATACGCTTATGCGTAGAACACAAAATCATCCATATACAAAAATCTAACCGTTGGATTCGTTTAAAATTCAAAACCAATGTTTGTAATCATGTTAGAAACATAAAACCACTTACAGTTTGATGATCAAAAACACGGATTAGAATAATGATTATTAGGCGTAGGATATGGTTGGTGGGATATTAAATGTGATGAGTAAATGAGTTAAGGTGGTTGTTTTATTAAATTAACTTTGAGCTTATGACAGTTTTAGTCCCTCCACCTTAACCATTTTCATCCAATGCCCATAACTTCCATTTTGGTTACCAAACGAAGGATATTTGGAAAGAAATTTGACGACACTCCTCCTCGACTTAAGAAATAATGAAAGTTTATAAATTTTAGTCTGAGGAGTGTTAGAAAACCAGAAATGTGACCACCATTAATAAAGAAACAACCGGGATAAGGTAACATGCAAGTACAAGGTTTTATTGAACTTTAAGAATATTAATTTTCTCCCCCTCAACACTTGATCCAAAAAAATACTGAATTTTGAAAGATTTGAGTGTTGATGGAAGAATTGTACTTGCCATGTTAAAGAAATATATATAGAAGAATATTTTTGTTGTTTTATCTGATTTTATAATTTTGTATTTTGTTTTTGAAAAATATTTACAAAAGAGATTTTGGTGTTTGACTGGTTTTTAAGAATGTTTTAAGAGTTCATCCAGTTCCTCTTGAGTCAAACACCGCATACCAATCCGGTGGACCAACTCATTAAACCTAGCCGGAGCTAAGGCTTTGGTGAGGAGATCTGCCAATTGGTATTCTGTACCCACAAAGTATAATTCAACAGTACCCTGTTCCACGTGGTCCTTGATGAAATGATATCAAAGATCGATGTGCTTTGATTTCGAATGTTGTACTGAGTTGCACGAGATCGCAATAGCACTTCGATTGTCACAGTACATCGAGATTTTGTCAAACACGTAACCATAGTCTTTGAGTTGTGTTCTCATCCAAATGACTTGAGCACAACATGCCGACATGGCTACATATTATGCTTCTGTTGAGGAGAGCGATGTACAATCCTGCTTCTTCGATTGCCATGACACCAGTTTATCACCAAAAAATTGTAATGCTCCTGAAGTACTTTTCCGTGAGTCTAAGCATCCTGCGTGATCAGCATCTGAAAAAGCTATTAGTTCAAAACCAGAATCCTTCGGATACCAGATCCCCAAATTAATGGTTCCCTTGATGTATCAAAGGATTCTTTTAGCCTCAGAGAGGTGGGTTTCAGTTGGTCTCGACTGATAACGGGAGCAAAGATATACGGCAAAGACAATATCAGGTCTGCTAGCTGTTAGATACATGAGAGACCCAATGATACTATGGTATTTTGTAGGGTCAACCAGTTTCCCATGCAAATCAGCGTCCAACTTCTTGGTATGTGACATTGGTGTGGCATAAGTATCACAGGTATTCATTCCAAATTTGTTCAGAATTTCAAGGGCATATTTGGACTGATTCAAGAAAATACCACGGGGTGATTGATGAACTTGCAGTCCTAGAAAGAACGTAAGTTCACCCATCATGGACATTTCAAAATGTTTCTTCATTAGTTTTGCAAAAGCGATTGAGTACTTTTTATGTGTTGACCCAAAAATGATGTCATCCACGTAAATTTGAACAATTAAAATATGTTCCCCGTGATATTGTATGAAAAGAGTTGGGTCGACCGAACCTTTGGTAAAATTATTGGCAATGAGGAAGGATGATAACTTATCGTACCACGCCCGAGGAGCTTGTTTGAGACCATACAGAGCTTTGTTCAGTTTGTAGACATGGTTTTGGAACGCGGGATCAACGAATCCTTCTGGCTGGCTGACATAAACCGTTTCTTTTAGTTGACCGTTCAGAAAAGCAGTTTTGACATCCATTTGAAAGACCGTTATATTCATATGAGCCGCGAACGCGAGAAAAATCCTAACAGCCTCAAGAAGAGCAACCGGAGCAAATGATTCTTCAAAGTCAATACCCTCTTCCTGTCTATAACCCTTAGCCACCAGACATGACTTGTTTCTGATTACGTTCCCTTCAGCATCTAATTTGTTCTTCCAAATCCATTTGAGACCAATGACGTAGACCTCTGTTGGTCTTTCAACCAGTTCCCATACTTCATGACGTTTGAATTGGTTTAGTTCTTCTTGCATGGATTCAATCCAGTTGTCTTTTATCATTGCGTCTTTAATGTTTTTAGGCTCAGTTTGGCAGACAGTGAGTGCATAAATGCAATGTTCACCATCTGTGTGAAGACGTTGTCTTGTAACGACTGGTTGATTTGGGTTGCCAATAATGTTCTCAAGAGGATGGTCTTTTGTCCAACGATGTGTAGAGGGTTGATGTTGGTATACATTGTGCAAATTTTAAGGATTCAAATGGTTTTTTAATGATTCCGTGACATCAGGTGCAGCAGTTTCATTGGCAAATGGGTTAAAGAACGCATTTGGATCAAAATCTGCAGGTGGGGGTACTTCATTAAGAACATCAGCAGCTGGTTCAGCGTCTTTGGAAGCAGTTTGTTCAACTGTTGTTGTAGAGTCAACTGGTGGTGCTTCATCAACAGTAGTTGTTGTAACATGTGTATCAGGTATAATAGTATGATCAGGTTGAGCAGCGGAAACAGCGGATACATCTAGAGCATGTTCATCAATGTCATCACTAAACAGCGGAGCAAATAGCTTTTCCATTTGTTAACGAGTAAGCTGGGGGCTTGGTTCAGCTGATGATGGGGTTTGAGGGAAGTTTAAACGGTTGTGACCGGGTTCTAAGCTGTTATGCTCAGAAGCCATTTCTGTAAGTTCATCAAAATTAGCATGAATCGTTTCCATAACCTGCTTTGTGCGACGATTCCAGATCCGGAAACCCTTAGAATTTTCACAAAGTCCTATAAATACTCCAATGTCAGCTTTGGCTTTGAGCTTACCAAAGTCATCACGATCATTATTCGGATAGCAAAGGGATCCAAATACATGAAAGTGTTTGAGATTCGGTTTATGGTTATGGATAAGCTCAAAAGGTGTTTTGTTGTGGCGTTTAGTAATTATTGAACGATTTTGAGTATAGCATGCAGTTGATACAGCTTCTGCCCACAAGTAATCTGGAAGTTTAGCATTGATTAACATTGTTCTTACAGCTTCCACTAACGTTCGGTTTCGTCTTTCAACAACTCCGTTTTGTTCTGGTGTACGTGCAATAGATGTCTGATGCTCAATTCCCACTTTCTCATAAAATTCTCAAAGAGTTTGGTTAACAAATTCAGTTCCTTTGTCTGTTCTTATTTGGCGGACGGTGTTCTGGCGCTGAACTTGAATTTTCATGAGAAAGGTGATGATCATCTGTGGAGCTTGATCTTTACTTCGAAGAAAGTAGACCCAAGTCCATCGTGAGTAGTCATCGAAAATTACCAAGATGTAGCGTTTTCCATTAATCGTTTGCACGCGCATTAGGCCACATAAATCCATGTGAAGAAGATGAAGCACATGTTGAAAGATGTGTTCCACCTTTGAAGGAAAATGAGCACGAGTGCTTTTCCCTTGTTCACAAGCTGAGCATAGGTGATCTTTGGAATATCGGAATCTCGGAAGACCTTCAACAAGTTTGTGGCGAGCAAGGTTGGTTATGGTTTGAAAGTTGGAAAGAAAACGGTGCCAAAGCCAAGATTTTGTAGATGTAGCCTTTGAGAGTAGACAGATGGGAGATGAAGCAACCATGTCTTGCATTGAGATTGTGTATAAACTAGAATTGCGAGAGCCAGACATTAGATCATTTCCTTGTAGATCACGAATAAAACAAGTTTTCTCCCGAAAAGCAACTTCCAAATCTCCATCACAAAATTGACCGACTGAAAGAGATTGTGACCGAGGCCTTCCACATAGTAAACCCTGCTAATTTCAATATTGCCATTGATATAATCTTCGTAGCCCATGATAGCTGCGAAGTGATCATTCCCGAATCTGACAGTGCCAATGAACTTTGCAATAAAGTTTTATAACAGTTTAAGATTGCCTGTCATGTGTCGGGAACATCCGCTATCAACAATCCAAAGGATGATCTGTATCACCTGCATTACACACAGACGACACAGATGGAATAGAAGTAGATGTGGAACCCGAAATGTTAGAGGGTTCCGAAGCAGTTATAGTAAAAATACACACATCAATGACTTTAGGCATCCATTTAAATCCTAGTGTATTATGTATCCATTTCTGCCATCTCCAACTAGTCTTAGCTTTAATCTTAGTGAATGGACTAGGTGGTACTACATTCTTTGGAGGTGATACTGGAACTACAGAGACATCAATGCGTTTCTTAAAATCTAAGGAGGGCGGTTTACCAAGCACAGACTTAGAAGCATTAGTGGGCCTAGAGGTATTTCGATTCTTAGGATTCCTTAAACGAGACAAGATAGCTCTAGCAACACATTTGTCATGACAATCAGAAAGCATACTTTTACGACAAATAACACAAGAAGCATCAGACTGAATATCAAAAGTACTTAAAGGTTTAGTATTCGTTACAACACTTTTTCCATTACATTTGTCAGACGCAATATCTAAAGTGGGTGCAACTTGAGTCTTATTCAAAGTCCTAGGGTGTTCTTCTACTTCAACATTCTTTATTGATCTTTTCTTAGGTCGCAACTTCCTATTCTTCCTTGTATTGCTCCTAGGCTGTGAAGTGCGGACGTTTGGAAAAGAGGCAACTATTTCTGTTTTAGTAGAGGGAAGCACATTAGTATCTTGTGTTTTGTCAGTAGGCAATCTGGGTTCACGTTTGCTAAGTGTTACAGGTGCAATTTTCTTAATGATGCTAGGCTGAACTTGTTCATACTTTCCTAACATTTCCCTTAACTTAATGATAGTGTGCACCAAATCTTGATTTTCAGAACGAAGATTTCCAGAAAAATTCATGACTTCTTTAGTGTGTGCAAGATAATGATCAAGTTCGTTTGATGCTTCATTACAAGTCTGTTTGAGTAAATCAAATATGACACCATATTCTTGTTTAACTTTTGCAAGTTCTTGTTCATATTTTGAGATTTGAGATTTCAAAGACACGTTTTGATCATCCAGTTGCTCAATTTTAGGATTAAACATTTTTTATTTCAACTGGTGAATTTTGTTTTGCAAAGCAAGTTCACGATTTTGACAATCTTTTTGACACCATTGAAGACGATGTTTTGAATTTGAAAGTTCATTTATCAATCGTTCATTTTCAACTTTTAAAGATTCGATTTGATGCACATTATCAGTATTCTCAACATTATCAACAGAGTCAACAGAATCAGCAGAGATATGATCAAATGCATATGTAACAGATTGTAATAAAACAAGATTATTGATATCAGCACAGATAACATCTTCCAAGAGTCGATCAACATCTTTTCTCAACAATTTCTTTTTACGTTTAGTATTTGAAATCGATGTTTCTGTTTTCTCAAAAACGGCTTTCATGAGACCAAGTTCCTTGTGAAAATCCCTTTCCCAATATAGTGCACAAGTTTTCAAATTTTTGACATGGGGTAAAAGTCTTTTCTGAAGAATGTCTCGATGTTCTCGTGCCATTGGCGATTGAAAATATTCAACTTTTATTTCAGAATGAAATTCAATCTCACGTTCCAAAATTTTGAGGTCAGATAAGAAAGTGTCAAAGTATTTTATGACGCGACAACTTTTGGCTTTTGTTTTAACTTCACTAAGTGAAGGTAAAAGACCATTAATTTGTGCACCATTTTGTTTGGGACTAACTTCAGAAACTGGTGTGATAACAAAAGGTTTGTTAGAAGTATCTTGTTGTTTGACAAAAGTAACGGCTTTTGAATAGTTAAATGGTTTGTTATAAACGACATTTTCCATTTTTGACCGACTCTCGTCATCTGCATCTAATTCCTCCATACGATTATATTCAACAACAATCATAATTGAATCATCAATTCTATGTTCTGCACTGTAAACATCAGGATTTGGTTTGAATGCTCTGTTTGAAAACTTAGGTTTGTAATCAGCAAGAATTGGTCCATATCCATTTGGATTAGTGATGAGTGTCTAAATACTCATCATTTTTGTACCATTTAAACTGCAAAAACATCTGAAAACACTCAGAAATGCATCAAAATGATAAAAATATCACAAATAAGTGTTTTATGTGTTTTAAATGCAAAAATATCAAAATCTGGTGAAAAACGTATCAAATTTGCATAATTAGCAGTTTTAGTCCCCCAAGTTTCAAAAATTGTCAAAAACAGTCCCTGGTAAAACAAAATAAAGAGAAATGTTATTCAAGGTCCCTGAAATATTCTAATTTGTCAAAAATGGTCCTTGAATAAATCTTTTGTAAAATGGCAGAAAAGGTCCCTGAACTTTCAAAATTGTCAAGTTTGGTCCCTGGAAAATTTGAAATTGTCAAAACTGGTCCTTGTACTATTGAAGTTTGGCAGTTTTAGTCCTTGTATCAAGTTTGGAAAATTACAGGAATGGCCCCTCAAGTTTGAAGAATTACATGTTTAGTCCTTATCATTAATATGCCTTGTCAAAACAATTTTGGACCCTATCAAAGCCCACATGACCCCTGCCATTTTAACCCTTGACCCTTCCATTTGACCCCCTGGTCAAACTCAAGTCAAACACTGCAGATAACTTTCCCTCCCACTGGGTTTTCTCCCCCACTAGGCCCTGCAACCTCTGCAACCTCTTCCACCACCCTCACCTTTTCCCCTTATCTCTTCCACACTCAACCCACCTCATCATGACACCTCTCACCCCCCCCCCCCCTAGTTGCAGTAAATAAGCCACAGAAGTCAAATAGTAGCCTTCCCGCCAAAATGATAAAACCAGGCAATCCACTCATTACTCACCCATTGGTCCAATTGAGAGGTGGGATTCAATCAGAAAGCCACGTGGAGCTCAGTTGGAGCATAAAAGAGGAAGAGGAACAAGTGAAAAGAGAAGTAGTGTAATTTTAATTTCTATCATGTCGTTTTAATTAAATTAAGATTTCCAGTCTTTGTTTAAGCTTTCAAGCACTGTATTATGTAATCTTAGTGTGATATTAAACTTTTTAAATAATCAATTTCAAATTCCAAGTACGAATTCGTATTATGCAATTTTTAAGTTCATAAAAATATTTGAATAATGTTTGTAGTGGATGTTATGAAATTTTAAGCTTGTATAAGTTCCAATATAAGCTTTTATAAGCTTATTCTAGCTTACTACTTACTCAGAAAACCTCTACTCAGAATAAACTCTCAAATCACCCTTTGGTCAACGAAAGTCAATTGAGGTGGGAATTGGTATGGAAATTGAGTTGGGTTGATGATAAGCTGAATTCTGAAATTGGATTTGGTCTTAAAAGGATTGGTGTGGTTCTGTGATAAGCTGCATATCAGTTTGATCCTTTGTAAGTTAAAATTCCTTTTATAAAGTATTGTTTGGATTAGCTGATTTAATGGTCATCTAGCTTATGTTTTATGTTGTTAGTTGTTATCTCATGTCTTACTAGTATTTAGTAACTCAGTTCAAGCAATAAAATTCGTCCTTATTCTATTTAAAGTCAAAATCACAGTCAAATCAATTTATCTATTAACTGTTAGAATTTTAAGATTGCATAACCATGTATACTATTGTGAAAGTTGTTTAAGTAGCTTAATCTAGTTCAATATCAGCTTAATATAGCTTATTCAATCCAATGAATCAGTTAGAATTTCAATAAAGTCAAACTGGCAGTTTGAATGAAAAGTCAAAAAAAAAATGTTATGTGCACAGTTTACCTCTCCTGTTTCACAAGCTCACACAGAGCTTATGAGAGAGGTTTAGCTTATGTTATTTAGCTTTTTGAGAAGCTAACCTGGTCATCTTGAAGTACCAATGCTCATTTCTCAGTTTACAGCTTATTTGATAAGCCTGCTTAAGGTTTATTGTTCTGTCCATTTTCTCTATTTCACCTATTCAGTAGTTTTCCAGCTTTTCAAAAGCTTGTCACAGGCTTATTAGTGGAAGCCAGCCCTTGTAATTTAGCTTTTTAGGAAGCTCAGCTGGTTAACTTGACAATACCAGTTTTTATTTTTAGTCCCTAACTTATCTCAGTACTTAATTTTAAGCTTAAAAGTGCCTACCAAACTCATATTGTCCTGTGCATCAATCAGATAAGCTTTTGCTTATTTGAGTTTGTTTAGAGCTTATTTTTCATTCATTTAGCTTTCTCAGTTGTTACATTAGCTCATTACTAGTCTCTTAGCTTATTTTCAATTAGCTTGTGCTTTTTTCAATAGCTTATTAGCAACTTTGCTTTAATCTTGTGCCTATTTCATTTTTATTGCTTACTGTCATGAAAAATAAGCTGATTCTGAGCTTATTGGTCAATTTTATAAAAAGTTTCAGTTGTAACATTTGCTTATTACAGTTTACTTAATAAGTTGCAAAAAGAAAAAGTCCAAAAAAAAATGTTTTACAAAAAGGGAGAGGCAGGGGTCGAACCTGAGACCTCTCCCTCAAGAGGATGCTAGGGGTGTACCTGGATACCATTGCGCCCTTGGGTCTTTCTCGTTAAAACTTTACACAACTAATCTCTTATAGACATTCTACCAGTTTAGCTTATTCGAGCTTTTTAGCTTATTTCTAGCTTATCCAGTGTAGTTTTTTTCCAGTTTTGCAATTTTCTTAAGTTAGTATTGTTATAAAGTATTTTCTGTAAAAGTTTGAGATTTTTCTCATTAGTTTTACTATTTTTTATCATTTAATTAGTGTAAAAATGTATTTAATTCATAATAAATAAAATATTAATCAGAAAAATATAATTCTTTTTTGTAAAATTTTCTTTTATCAAATAGGACGTAAGAAAATTAGTTTTACATTCGTAGGACCTTTATTTCATAAAATTTACGTTTTTGCTTGCGCTCCAGCGCCATTTTCGTAAATAACGCTCGTTTCCGTTTTAAGTAACGTTTTAAGTTTATTTAGGTTTACGTTTTAGTTAATATAGTTTATTTAAGTTATTTTATTTTATAAAATCACAAAAACATCATTGTAAAAATAGTGATAGCGTTTATTTAATAGATTTTATCTTTTTTAATTTTCTTTAATTTGCATTTAAGCCCCTGTAGTTTATGGGCTTTTCCTTAGTTATAATCATATTCCAAATCCTTTTCCCGTTCAAATCTCGCGATCACTACACGTCTGACTATTCTCGCACAGCTCGTTGGGACTTAACGACCTGGGGAAACACTATACTCTCCTCAGATCTTCATTGCATTGGTTTTTGAGCAGTTTTAAGTCTGTTACAGTCTGTCATTCACAAGTGGCAGACCTGCGTGATTAGACTTGACTGTTTGGAACCGATCAAATTTTGGCGCCGCTGCCGGGGAGCAGTGCTAATAGTCTTACGTTTAGCAGATTAGTGATTTGAATAATCACTCCTTGTTTATACCATCTTTATAATCCAAAAACCCAAAAAGATTTTCATTCTTAGTTTTTACATCATGTTTTTCAAAAATACCAAAAATATTCCTCTTTACCCTCTTACCCTTTTGATTCTTCATTTCTTACCCTCTGTAAACCTTTGATTCTTTCTATGTCTTATCCTCACCCTCTTGGTTGTCAATGGTGTGGTGGTCCTTATAATGGTGGCAATTGCCCCAGTTGTAGCATGGTGGAATCAGGAAACGGGTCTGTCTATAACCAGGATCCCTATTCCTACCATAACACAACTGATTCATTCCATCAGCTACCACACTGTGAGACTCAGTAGTTTTACTGTTGTGAGTACTGTGGTGGTTCACACTACAGTTCTGATTGTCAATAGGGAAACACGCTTGTCTATGAGCAGGTTCCTGATAACAATTATGACTACAACACATATGACTCACAGCCACATCAGTTTTACTGTTGTGAGTATTGTGGAGGTCCTCACTCTAGCTCTGATTGTCAAACGAGGAATCCATTTCCTTGTAACAATTACGACTCTTCGTATCATGACCAACCTCCACAGTACCAAGTGAATCACGCACCACCTCAGCCTGAGCCACTTCCTCAAAATCTTCTACTTAATCTTTTGGATTTAGTGAAAGATTTGAAGGAATGTAAACATCCCCAAGATAATCCAAATGAAAAATCCATGGAAGTTTTGTTAGCTGAAGAGCGGACTGCTAAATTAGATTCCCAGATTGCCTTTGAAAAATCTATTAGGGAATCAATTGCAAAAGAGAAAGCAGCCAAATCTAGCTCTCGATTCCGTTTCATTCCTGATGACGATGATGATGAAGTTACCCTTGATATTAGTCAACTTTGTACAGATTCATCAAGTTCATCAGTTGAAACTCCTTCCATGAAAAATCAGGGAGAAAAGACTATGATGGAATTACTAGCAGAAGAACAAATGGAAAGTATTAAACATATGTATGCTAGTCCTTCTAAACTCCCTCAGTCTGTTGTTATCACACCTGATATTCCCACTCACTCTCTGAACATGGGGGACGAGCATCTTGACACTGTTCCTGAAAAGGAATCGGACGAATTCATAAAGTCTAGTGTTGAGAACCTTGTCCCAATCCCAAGAGAGTCACAGGGAACTCTTGATCATGTGTGTGATATTCCTCCTCCTCTTGTCTTCCAAGATGATCATGTTGAGATGTCCTCCGATTCTGATAATGATGATTCGTTATCTTGTGGAGACATCGCTTATGTGGAAGATTCACCTTCTGAGCTTGTTAGCTTAGAAGAAGAGAATGATGAAGTTACTGACACTGAAATCAAAGATGAAGCTCTTCGAGCAACATTATTGAATGTCAGACTTCTCATTTCTAAAATCGAGGCTTTCAATGAAAAACCTATTTCATCTCCTATCCCCATTAAGGATAATGACATTCTTTCCGATGATTCTATTCCGGAAATGAAAGCCTTCTGTTCTAATGATATGGGAGAGAAGATTAGTGGCAGTACCACTTTTCATTCTCATAATTCTCTCCCCGATTATGAATCATGTACATTGGAGGAGTTCACCAGTGAACCCACTCATATCAATTCTGAATATGATTCATTCACCTTCATGGAGTTCTCAGATGAACTCACTGTTATCATATCTCCACCAGAATATGATAACTTCTACTTTGATCTAGACACAACCGGGATATGTCTAGACCAATTGAGCTTAAAAGATGAAATTCATGCTATCATGAATTCCCCTTCTGAGGATGAAGAGTTAGTCATGATTTGTATCATGATTTTCTTTCTTTTCTTCATATATCCCGTGGCTTCTCCTGTTCTTCACTCCTTCGGGAATGAAGACATTATCTTTGACCCAGGCATTTCCATGCACCATTTGTGAGCCGGGTCTGTCTGTCTGTATCTCATCGGTGTGGAACTTTCACGTGCTTCAATGTTTGTCCAAACATCTTGAATGAAAGTCCGATGGAGATTGTCTCTTCCACTTACTTCCCCATGAACCAATTAATTCGGGGTCGAGTCAAGCTAGCGACTCGGTAATCAAAAACAGTAGCTAAACATGGGTTTTCACCCGTGTGTACCACCCTAGTGTGGGGGAGATGCCCCACATGTTGTATATAGATCTAAAAAATGAATGAAAATTGTAAATATTAAAAAAGAGAATAATTGTTGTGTTTCTACACTTAGCTAGTAAATGTTATCTTTTTACGTTCTAAGTTTCGGCATTACAGCCGGTACTTTGAATATTGAGGACAATATTCATTTCTAAGTGTGGGGGGGAAATTCTGGCGAATTTTGATCATAAATGAACCCTTTTAGTCCCTTTTTCCCCCAAAATGGCCAAATTTAAAAAAAAAATTAGTGGAAGTACTATGTACTAAACACAACAAATGGTAATCAATCCACCATGTCTAACCCACATAAGGATTGGCTAATCCAGGAGCAAACGGCTCTTGGTAAAGATATCTCAAAACCGTTGACGGCTTACAATTTGCCCAAAATTGTATGGTTCTCAACTCACCATATCCTTAAAAGTGAAGAGTTGGCTAGCCCGCAAGTTTATGGCTTGTGGTAAAGGCAGTGGAAAATCCATAATTGGTAATAAGCTCACCAAAGATAATACTGATAATTTATCTAAGAGTTGGCTAGTCCAGAAGGGTACGGCTTCTGGTAAAGACAAATCAAATCCGTTGAAAGCTGGTGGTTTGCTCAAAAATCACATGGTTATCGGTGTACCATGGTTCTTACTTGAACTGAAACATTTGGCTACTCCAGAAGTAATGGCTTTTGGTAAAGAGATAAAATCCATTAATTTTTCTCAAAACATTGCTAGGGACTAGCAATATCTTAGTGTGGGGGATTGATGAGTGTCTAAATACTCATCATTTTTGTACCATTTAAACTGCAAAAACATCTGAAAACACTCAGAAATGCATCAAAATGATAAAAATATCACAAATAAGTGTTTTATGTGTTTTAAATGCAAAAATATCAAAATCTGGTGAAAAACGTATCAAATTTGCATAATTAGCAGTTTTAGTCCCCCAAGTTTCAAAAATTGTCAAAAACAGTCCCTGGTAAAACAAAATAAAGAGAAATGTTATTCAAGGTCCCTGAAATATTCTAATTTGTCAAAAATGGTCCTTGAATAAATCTTTTGTAAAATGGCAGAAAAGGTCCCTGAACTTTCAAAATTGTCAAGTTTGGTCCCTGGAAAATTTGAAATTGTCAAAACTGGTCCTTGTACTATTGAAGTTTGGCAGTTTTAGTCCTTGTATCAAGTTTGGAAAATTACAGGAATGGCCCCTCAAGTTTGAAGAATTACATGTTTAGTCCTTATCATTAATATGCCTTGTCAAAACAATTTTGGACCCTATCAAAGCCCATATGACCCCTGCCATTTTAACCCTTGACCCTTCCATTTGACCCCCTGGTCAAACTCAAGTCAAACACTGCAGATAACTTTCCCTCCCACTGGGTTTTCTCCCCCACTAGGCCCTGCAACCTCTGCAACCTCTTCCACCACCCTCACCTTTTCCCCTTATCTCTTCCACACTCAACCCATCTCATCATGACACCTCTCACCCCCCCCCTAGTTGCAGTAAATAAGCCACAGAAGTCAAATAGTAGCCTTCCCGCCAAAATGATAAAACCAGGCAATCCACTCATTACTCACCCATTGGTCCAATTGAGAGGTGGGATTCAATCAGAAAGCCACGTGGAGCTCAGTTGGAGCATAAAAGAGGAAGAGGAACAAGTGAAAAGAGAAGTAGTGTAATTTTAATTTCTATCATGTCGTTTTAATTAAATTAAGATTTCCAGTCTTTGTTTAAGCTTTCAAGCACTGTATTATGTAATCTTAGTGTGATATTAAACTTTTTAAATAATCAATTTCAAATTCCAAGTACGAATTCGTATTATGCAATTTTTAAGTTCATAAAAATATTTGAATAATGTTTGTAGTGGATGTTATGAAATTTTAAGCTTGTATAAGTTCCAATATAAGCTTTTATAAGCTTATTCTAGCTTACTACTTACTCAGAAAACCTCTACTCAGAATAAACTCTCAAATCACCCTTTGGTCAACGAAAGTCAATTGAGGTGGGAATTGGTATGGAAATTGAGTTGGGTTGATGATAAGCTGAATTCTGAAATTGGATTTGGTCTTAAAAGGATTGGTGTGGTTCTGTGATAAGCTGCATATCAGTTTGATCCTTTGTAAGTTAAAATTCCTTTTATAAAGTATTGTTTGGATTAGCTGATTTAATGGTCATCTAGCTTATGTTTTATGTTGTTAGTTGTTATCTCATGTCTTACTAGTATTTAGTAACTCAGTTCAAGCAATAAAATTCGTCCTTATTCTATTTAAAGTCAAAATCACAGTCAAATCAATTTATCTATTAACTGTTAGAATTTTAAGATTGCATAACCATGTATACTATTGTGAAAGTTGTTTAAGTAGCTTAATCTAGTTCAATATCAGCTTAATATAGCTTATTCAATCCAATGAATCAGTTAGAATTTCAATAAAGTCAAACTGGCAGTTTGAATGAAAAGTCAAAAAAAAAATGTTATGTGCACAGTTTACCTCTCCTGTTTCACAAGCTCACACAGAGCTTATGAGAGAGGTTTAGCTTATGTTATTTAGCTTTTTGAGAAGCTAACCTGGTCATCTTGAAGTACCAATGCTCATTTCTCAGTTTACAGCTTATTTGATAAGCCTGCTTAAGGTTTATTGTTCTGTCCATTTTCTCTATTTCACCTATTCAGTAGTTTTCCAGCTTTTCAAAAGCTTGTCACAGGCTTATTAGTGGAAGCCAGCCCTTGTAATTTAGCTTTTTAGGAAGCTCAGCTGGTTAACTTGACAATACCAGTTTTTATTTTTAGTCCCTAACTTATCTCAGTACTTAATTTTAAGCTTAAAAGTGCCTACCAAACTCATATTGTCCTGTGCATCAATCAGATAAGCTTTTGCTTATTTGAGTTTGTTTAGAGCTTATTTTTCATTCATTTAGCTTTCTCAGTTGTTACATTAGCTCATTACTAGTCTCTTAGCTTATTTTCAATTAGCTTGTGCTTTTTCAATAGCTTATTAGCAACTTTGCTTTAATCTTGTGCCTATTTCATTTTTATTGCTTACTGTCATGAAAAATAAGCTGATTCTGAGCTTATTGGTCAATTTTATAAAAAGTTTCAGTTGTAACATTTGCTTATTACAGTTTACTTAATAAGTTGCAAAAAGAAAAAGTCCAAAAAAAAATGTTTTACAAAAAGGGAGAGGCAGGGGTCGAACCTGAGACCTCTCCCTCAAGAGGATGCTAGGGGTGTACCTGGATACCATTGCGCCCTTGGGTCTTTCTCGTTAAAACTTTACACAACTAATCTCTTATAGACATTCTACTAGTTTAGCTTATTCGAGCTTTTTAGCTTATTTCTAGCTTATCCAGTGTAGTTTTTTTCCAGTTTTGCAATTTTCTTAAGTTAGTATTGTTATAAAGTATTTTCTGTAAAAGTTTGAGATTTTTCTCATTAGTTTTACTATTTTTTATCATTTAATTAGTGTAAAAATGTATTTAATTCATAATAAATAAAATATTAATCAGAAAAATATAATTCTTTTTTGTAAAATTTTCTTTTATCAAATAGGACGTAAGAAAATTAGTTTTACATTCGTAGGACCTTTATTTCATAAAATTTACGTTTTTGCTTGCGCTCCAGCGCCATTTTCGTAAATAACGCTCGTTTCCGTTTTAAGTAACGTTTTAAGTTTATTTAGGTTTACGTTTTAGTTAATATAGTTTATTTAAGTTATTTTATTTTATAAAATCACAAAAAATCATGGTAAAAATAGTGATAGCGTTTATTTAATAGATTTTATCTTTTTTAATTTTCTTTAATTTGCATTTAAGCCCCTGTAGTTTATGGGCTTTTCCTTAGTTATAATCATATTCCAAATCCTTTTCCCGTTCAAATCTCGCGATCACTACACGTCTGACTATTCTCGCACAGCTCGTTGGGACTTAACGACCTGGGGAAACACTATACTCTCCTCAGATCTTCATTGCATTGGTTTTTGAGCAGTTTTAAGTCTGTTACAGTCTGTCATTCACAAGTGGCAGACCTGCGTGATTAGACTTGACTGTTTGGAACCGATCAATTAGGTTTAAAAGTAAACTTTTGAATGGTTGTGATTGACTCACCATGTTTGTAAACAACATTTCGAAACTCTTTGATTTTGGTTTGTAAGTCGACAATTTCTTCAAGATAGTTATCTATTCGTTTCGTGGAATGCTGTTTGTACTCGGAGAACTGTTTTTGACAAGTTAACAACTCAGCCTTGGCTTTTTGAGTTTCCAAAGTAAGAGCGTTAAGTTGTTGTTTATGTTCATGTTTCAGTTGTTCTATTTGAGACAACAAAGCATTCTTGGAAACGGCTAGATCACGTATCTGTCGTTCTAATGATTTTTCGTTTTGATGAGATTTAGCAAAAGCGACTTCAAAACCTTCTTCATGTTTTTCTTGAGTTTTGAAAAAATTGATTTGTCGAATTAAGCATTCATTATCCCTAATTAACAATGCATTTTTCTCTTTTAATTTCGTGCAAATTTCCAACCGAGAGTGTTGGTCTTTAATTAAGGTCAGGAGCTCAATTTCTCTATTAGACCGAAGCTCATTTTGTTCAATGTGAGTCTCAACATGATCATTATTTAGATCCTCAAATATAATCACGGAGTCAACTTGAGTATCAATATTAACCATAAGGTCATCTTGATCGTCAAATATAACTACGGGATCTATTTGATAATCATCGGAATGAGATGTGGATTGCTCATGCTGAACACTCTGATCCTGGTCGGATGGAGAAATTGGTGGAGATATCAGATCAGGGATGAGTATATTTTGTTCCGGTACCTGAGACAAGCCATCAATGTCATACACTGGGCCTATGTCACTCATGTGTAGAGCTTGCATTTGTGCCATCAACATCACTGCTGCATTAGCCTGCAAGTCATCCATATCATCATCAGAATCTGCATCTGCCATAAAGCTCTGTTCCTTGTTTGTAAGAGTTCCACCAGCTTTATCCTTAAGAGCCAAGAGCAACGCCTCTTTGTGATAAGCACTGCCTCTTGTCCTCGGCTTAGGACATGCATTAGCCAGATGACCCTTTTCATTACGGTTATAACAACGAAGACCATTAACTCCATTCTGAGCATTCCCCTGTTCAACCACCTGACCCCTTTGTTGTTGTGGAGGACCCATGTTATTCCTTCCAATAGCATTAAACCCTTGACCACCTCCCATCTGACGACCATAACCACGGTTCTGAACTTCAATGCGTCCATTGTTCACAACAGCTTGATTCCTTATATTGGATGAGGAACGAATGCGATTGTTGGATTTGTTCGTATACCGACCAAAGGCTTTAGCAATCATAACAAATCCTTGTTGTATAGGATCGATATATTATTGTGTTTGATGATTCGGGTGGTCTTGGATGATCAAAATACATGTTTTCCATATTTAGAGAGAGAAAGATAGAGAGGGTGTTCTTGCTAGAGGTTTACACAAAGGAAAGGTTAGATTAAATGAGAAGCACCACCCCTTCCATGGATGGAAGGGGTATTTATAATTACAGAATACTCGACCTCCTATCGGCCTGTGGATCTGGGATACAGTGGGTAAAGACCCGTCCTTCCTCCACGGTGTTACACTACGCTAAACTACGCTACAAACTAACTAATAAGCTACTAAATAACGTAACTAACGACAAGTCTACGAGCTAAACTATGCTAGATAATATTTGGGGTGACCGACACTTTAACATGGAATTTCCAATTCCTAACAATCTCCCCCTAAGGGAGGTCACCCCATGAAATACATTTTGCTTCATAGCATTCTATGTTTGACTTCATTCTTGAATTCTTCATTTCTGCAATCTTTGTGCTTTTGTAGCGATTCTTCAAAGTCCGCATTGATTTGTACTTTCAGTGGAGGCCTTTGAACTGATCCACATCTTTGATGATCTTCGAGCTTTCATTGAGATCATCAGCCACAGTAAATCTCTAGATCACCCTTTATTGTGTTGCCATCATGTGAAGTTGTGACTTTCGGACCGACATGCTCACACTTTTGAATCATGACATCTTTCCATCAGAGTAGCGGAAGCCTTACTGGTTCATGATATTTGCAGCAGCGAAGCAGAAGCATAGTATGAAATATCAGAGCCAGGTTATGTAGATATGCACCATTCATGATTTCTTCAAATTAAGTGTGGATGCTGTGAGCATGCGGCTTTGGATTGACTCCTCAATTCTGATCAGCTGCAACCGTCCAAATGTACCTGCAAACAACAGTTAGCAATAAAGCGCACAAAAGTGTCTTTGATCACTTTCGTTGAATTGAGGTACACGGCCCACGGTTCCCCGTTGATCAGTACAAGTACTGCCTGTGATCAGGTAGGATTCCTAAGAATCTCCTTGACAGGGTTTCGCAGCTGTTCTAACTGTTCTCAAACCGGAACGTCTCAAAGAAGACAACACGGAGTGAGTGAACCAGCGAATTGAGATTCACTGATTGATGAAATATTGATTTGAAAACAATCGCGTATTGCTTAGAATAAAGAGTTTTGCAATACGACGAAGGTTTTATGAGAAAGATCAATTTTCAATCAAAACACTTTTTGTATTTGAAAATAGTACACAATCGACGTGCTAGCGAAAAGAAGAGATTCGCACATCGAACGGTTTTTCTAAAAGTATTTTTTTCAATCAGAGATACTTTTTGTGTTTGAAAACATGAATACACATTCGACGTGCTAGAGAAAAGAAGGTTTGCACATCGAACGGTTTTTGCAAAAGTATTCGTCAATTCCAATCCTGGACCAAGGTTGATTCAAGATTGAATCTCCCCATCGTTTCTATCCAGTTGTCACAAGTTTGATCTTACGAGAAGATCTCACATGTCACCCACCAAGAGCTTGTTTGATGTTGGCTCCAGAAGGCTTTCCATCTTCATTGTGAATATGTTTTCATATCACTCAGATGTTCTAGCAATACCACAAGGATAATGCGTAGGACTCTTAATATATACTTACTTTCCACATTGTGTGAAACAGCAAGTCTTCATGAATTTTGTGTCCTAACGAGATATTGTGGATGATCTCTTGGCTCTAGACTCAATAGTGCACATTTGGTTCCTGTGTCGGAGACTAGGGAGAGGGTCTCCTTCTTCAATATCAACAATCTCTAAGAGAAAGTCGATAGATTATGTCGGTTCCCCGTGAGAATGAAACAAGCCCTTTTAAGAGGAACTTGAGTAGCTTGGGAAGTTTAGTGCAGTGCATCACTGGGTCATGATGTCTTGTCTTTAATACCAGTGTTCCCTTAGTAAACACCAGTAGCATAAGTATTGAATCTGGTGTCTGCCCTAAGGTTGAATTATTGGAGGGCTATTTCTTTTCACCCTTTTCTCATTTCATTTCTTTTTCATTCTTCAACCCCTTCAGTGCTTACCGAGACTTCATAACTAAAACCTTGTTGGGTTTATTCCAGTACTAGCTCTGTCTCAGTCCGCACTCTTCCCATATTCTCATTTTTCTCCTTTTTTCAATATTCCTAAGGACTCTACACTATCTAGTGGATTATCCCTAGGAAGATCCCTCCGGTTCTGGCGGATCGTGGGAAGAAATACCTAACCTCACCATCCTTATAACTCCATGCATAAAGTAAAATGGTCGGTCTTTTGGTACACTTCATTCTTCCTTGAAACCAATTGAAAAATCATTTGGAAAAACAATCAAGGTACTTGTGATACGAGATCAAAGCATTTTGTACCCTAACAGTTTTGATCATTTAGAAAACCTCCCCCTCAACATGTGCGTATGATTTAGAAATTGTTTAGCACAAGGAGGCAAGAGGACTTTGAAATATTTTCTTTGATCACAATTTTCATACGAAAAAGCCATTTGATTTTCATGGTAAAATTCTCCCCCTCAATATGTGCATAGGATAAGTGAAATCATTTTATCACATAGAGGCAAGAGTTAATTTGAAGCACATCCACAATCACAAGAGCCATTAAGAAACCATTTGAAAACTCAATCAAGGTACTTTATAAATCACTTTAAAAAGCTTTCGTACCTCGATAGTTTATTTGCTCCCCCTCAATATATGCTTCAAGATTCGAAAGCGTTTAGCACATATGAGCGAGCAGCGTGCACAATTAAATCAAAACGATTACCTTTTATCAAATTTCATTATTAAATCACAAATTCTCCCCCAATCAAAAATATCAAATCCTTTGAGATTTTGGATCCCAAGTGATTTAATAAGGTTTAGAAAACATGGGAGAAAATGTGACCAGGTTTAAATACTCATCTCGGTTTTTGGATAAATCCTCCTCCTCAACATGTGCATTGTGTTGAAATCGTTTGGCACACGGAGGCAGGAGTGCCTATAAAGGACTAAAACCGATTCCATTAAAACAGATTTGAGATTTAAATCACGATCTCTACCCCGGTCAGAAATATCAAACCATTTGAGATTTTTGTGATCCCCACTGATTTAAATCATTTAAAAAAATTTGGGGAAAGACGTTGCAAGATTCAATTTTGAAAGATGACAGATAAGGACCATTTTAAGACATTAAAGATTGTTAGTGTCAGGTATGATAGTTTTTTTAAGAGATCTTTTAAGTAAAACAAAACAATTTCACAATCAAACAAGAACAGAAAAAATTTCATTTTGAAAGACCTTGATTCTAAAGAAAAAAAATCATACCATGACATAACATTAAATCTTTAGATCACCACTTAATAACGTACAAACCGGAACTTTTATGAATAAATATTGTATGAAAATATTATATTTTAAATCACTCTCCCCCTCAATCAATGACAGAAGTCAATAATTGAGTGACTTAGGTTTTGATAAAAAGAAGTCCGGTGATTTTCAAAATTTAGTTCAATTTATTTTCAAAAACAATATTTTCCATTTTTCAAAACAATTTAATCAAATTATTTTCAAAATTGTTAGAAAATGGTATCATGCACAAAGATATGTTAAGTGGTTGAGAAGCTTATGTTGTTGTTGTAGGGCTTGAAAGAAAAACCCTCTGCTGAAGCAATGAGACTTCTTCTTACGTTGCATTTTGAATGCCAAATGAGGTCAAATTAAGCTCCGTTTCTTCAATCACTTAGAAGAAAACCATCTGCTGATGCAGTGAGACCTCTTACGTTGCATTTATGCCAACTCTCCATAGAAGTCCAATTAAGCTCCGTTTCTTCATTTGTCAACCCAAGAAATAGTTGCCCTTTCCTTTTGGCATCCAATCATCTTCAATTGTGGGATCCGGATCAGGAACATTCTTATAACCAATATACCTGCATACGTTAGTGAACACACATACAGATATATGGTGGTCGACATCACCCATAACAGCAATCGACTAATTAAAGTCAATTCAACATAACAATCAGATCATATAAGGCATGGGGTTTATGTGTTAATCAAACTCTAATCATCTAAACCTAACAATCATATCCTAAATTCCTAGTCCTTCGACACAGGCAAATATCAATTTTAATTAAGCACGTAGGATAATTAAGAAAGCTCGTTAGATGATATAGATTTAAAAACATTTTCCCCCTCAATCAATGACTCATTTTATAAGAAGTTTTAAAAGCGCTGAAGTCATTGATTGAGTTTTCAATTTTTTATAAAAACTCTGAATCTGATTGTTTTTAAAGCAACTCATTTACCACCATTTTTAAAAGAAACAACAAATATATCCTGAAGAATTTTAGACGAAAAAATATTTGTGTAGGAACAGCAGTCCTTCGACATACTTTCCTTAAATTGTTTTAGGATAAGTGCACGAAAATTTTTGAAAATCGATTAAGCGTAGCACTTTCCTTCTTTGAAAAACGGGTTGCTATCAGAAATAATAGCAAGCCATAGTTTAAAGCACGGGTTACAGTTTGAAGTAACTGCAAGCCATAGTTTTGAAGCCCGGGTTACAGTCTGAAATAACTGTAAGCCATATTTTTGAGACATGTTTAAAAAGAAATATTTACACCTCCTGCTCGAACTTCATCTAAAATCCCGTGCCATTATTGAATGACATTTCTAAGACCGTAGATGTTATCGATACCAGAAGACATGTCTTGAGAAAACATATTTTTGGTCTTTTTCAAATTTTCTGATATTTTATGGATTTTTGAAGATTTTATATTTTTCTATTTTCTTTTTGTTGGTTTTATATTTTTGTATTTTGTTTTGCTGGTTTTATATTTTTGTATTTGGTTTTTAATAAATATATACAAAGATAGAGAAGATGATATAGTTAAAGAAGATGATAATACGAGTACCGAGATAAGGATATCGAGCAGCACGTCGTAGAAGATAGAATTCGTCATCTCTTAAACTTCCACCACCAAAGCTTCCGAGGCTCCAGAATAGGAGATAGAACATGAGCCTTTGAGAAAAAGAGACTTTGGCAGCTTCCCCCCAAACCGAAAATCCATAAGTTGAGCAGATTCGAAGCTCTATTTCAAGCTTGACTTAGCCAGGTGCACAGATAAGCACACCACTATCATAAATCCCGCTGCTCCATTTAAGAACGATAATCAAGGATCTCCATTCGGGGTTATATCATGAAGAAGAAGAACAGCAACGTATCATCCCACTCTTTAAATTTCTTCTCATATTTCTGTTCCACTGAGGTCTGAAGCAATCCATTCCAAAAAGGTGTCAAGAGAACAATTCCCCCAAGTAGTTGAATTGAAGCAGTCAGTTTCTTTGTATAATGCTCAAGAACTCTCCCCGAACACACATCATGAGGGGAATGAAAACACCTTCCCATGTTCACATTTTTCTTCCCGGATGATCGTGTATGAAGCTCAAGAACCCGAAGTACACCAATACCCAAGAGCTCTCCCGAATACACATCATGAGGGGAATGAAAACACCTCCCCATGTTCACATTTTTCTTCCCTGATGATCGTGTATGAAGCTCAAGTATCCGAAGTATACCAATACACAAGGAATGAATAACTGATAACATTGAAGAAGCAAGCCAAGTCACTGATTATCTCTGCGGGTGACAATCTCTACGGATGTCAACACCGGAATAAGTGATTATATCTCTGAATCACTGATTAAGCACTCAAGTGAAACAGCTGAGCATCCCCAATGTACACAATCTCTCTCCCCAATGAATCACACACTTGTGTACCTCTTTTATCTTCAGAAACTTTCTTTTACATCACTTCCCCCACGTCGTTGGAATAATAACACTGAAAGCCTTGATGAGTAAAACCTTGAGTTTCTCTGCGGTCATGACATTTGTTTTCCCGGGATATCTTCAATCACTTAGAAGTATTAAGCTCATCAAGTTTACTCGCCATGAGTCAAATCTTGAGTTTCTCTGCGGTAATAACATTTGTCTTCCCGGGATATCTTCAATCACTTAGAAGAATTAAGTTCATCAAGTTTACTCGCTTTGTGTCTCCTTGCCCCTTTCTGGTTTTGATACTTCAGAATCAGCAACAAATATAAGCCCAAATACTTGAAATCTTAATGAGAAGAACACTTGAACTCTTGTGAGAATCAACTTGCTGAAGACTCTCTCTGACTATTTTTATCAACCCTTATGTAGACAATTTGAAGTGACCACTGATGAAGAAAAACCGATATACCCTACTTGAAACTGAAGTCAACTTCCCCACATTTGTATCTTAAGCTTGCACCTAATGATGGAAGAACGGTGTAGAGAATTTATGCTTTAAGCAAATCTTTAAGTACTCACTACCCAAACAATGTATGAGACATTAACACCTCTTGCGATTATCCACACCGTCATATGCGTGTGACACTGAGTAAAACAAAGTAACTCCTAATAGTGATAGTTAACCAGGTCTTCAACCATCCACCTCGACTGTTGGTAACTAGATAAACCAAGTCTTCAACTCAAATTCTTAAGCCCGAGCAAGTTATCAAATAAGAACACGCCTTTGTGAAAGTCAACTTCAATCTCAAATAAGTGATAAATGATTAACTCCGAAGTAATCAACTTGTGTCAAATGTCCAATACGAGAAATAGTCAATAACAACGTCTCGAGGAGTCACTACTAAAGAATATGAGCAAGTCTAATTGAGGATTGAATCTGACTTATAACTCTCTCCCAATTAGTGCTCTCCCCTAAACCGACAATCTGTTTGATAGATGCCCAGATTAAGAAGAAGTCTTTAGATCGTTAAATGCAACTCGTCTTTAGTCTTCTAACATGTAGCAGAAAATGTAGAACAGACTGTAGACTCGACCTTCTTCAAGATTGTGCAGTTGGGGAATAGATAGTTAACATCTTCAACTCACACCAAAAAGCATCCCACCAAAAAGCATCCCAATTAACTTACATCTTGCAAATCCCCTTAACTAAAATCCCTCCCAATCAAACAAGAACAGAAAGATGTTCATCAAGGAAATCAGCAATCAGGCCGCAACGAACACACAAGATGGTAACACCAAACTACCAATCACATCAAACAAGAACAGAGAGATCGTTCGGAATCATCATGTTGATGTATACGTGAAGCATTAACCGGGAGCACTTTGTCGATAAACTCATCAATCCGAGTGAAGATGTTAACCAACGGCTCTTAGAAGAGAAAAACTCCATGTGAAGATGACCCGATAAGAAGAGGCTCGGTTCTTACATGAGTTTAGAGCCGTATGACCATTTATATTCTCAAATATCAATCAACAATGCAAAAAATTCACACTTCTTCTCCCCCTCAAGAATTGCATACGGAGATGTCATTCTTGACTAAATAAGTGAAAATCATCCGAATGTTCTATTCACACTTCTCTCCCGCAAAATCAGCACATGATGTCGCCATCTTCATTATAATCGAGCAAGTGGAATGAGAAAACAATCAGTGGTAGCCCGGTTCACTTGATGACTGAAGCGCATGGAAAAAGTATGAAGCATGTTGATGAGAATGGTCATAATAAGAAGATTTCTCTTCTTCAGAAGATAATGCACACTGAAACGTACACATTTCTTTTCTTTGGAGAACGAGGCTTGAACTGCTGTGTTCAAACCTCATAATCTCTCTCTTTTCAAACTCTCTTGGCAAAACATGAAATCAACCCATTATCATTCAGTAGGCTCTTTGTTGTGACAGCTGATGGAGAAAACCCAATATGATGAATTTGACTGTGAAGTAAACTAACCCGAACTCGTGAATTAAACTTGCACATATGTAACAAAGAGCGGTGTCGATTTCCATTAGCATCTCTAAGTACTCTCTATGTACTCTATACTCTTCAACCAACCAACCATCAAGTATAAGACGTACATTACCTCTTTGAAAATCCACAATTGAATGTGACACTAAGCACTACAACGTAACTCCTTAAAGTGATAGTTATTTTGTGGTGGTATGAGCCCAATTCCCCCAAGTGGTAAAAGAAAAGGTAAAAGACACCCAACAATAACTAGATTTCCAAGTCTTCGTTTATGATAATAAGCTCAAACAAGGATCATGAAGAATCTTCATCCAACCATCCCCGATACCTTCAGATACTAAGTACACTCGCCCGTGATAATTCACTTCAACCTCAAATAAATAATACTGAATTAACGCCGTTGTCACATCATCTGGTTAACTGCTCAAATCTGGCCTTCTTTGACATTTAAATGAACTTTGATAATGGTTTCATCCCGACCATGATTAAAAGCACGTAACCCCGTAAAACCTTGTAAAAACCAAACTGCCATGAAGACAACCCAAACACACACCCAATTCATGAAGTACACCCTTTTATGCCTTCTTTGAAGCAGAAACCGTAGCCCCAGCATCAAGTAAGATCCACAATTACACTTTCTCTTCTCCAAGATGGTTCCATCATTACGGGATTTTATAACTCTATGGTTTAAACTTAGAAATAGTTTCTTTCGCAGGATTTTACAAAACCAAGAATAAACCGTAAGATAGATCCGGAAATGCACTTTACTAATATCAGGATGTTTCCATTGTCACGGGATTTTACAAGTCTATGATTTAAACCGAGAAATAGGTTCTTTCGCGGGATTTTACAAAATCAAGACAAAACCGTAAACAATGTCAGCTTGAATGTATTATGACGACTTTGGTTTCAGAGAATATCTGTTTTTAGGGGAACATGCAGCGGTTCATCAACGATTCATTTTTCAACATCATCAACATCATCCAATCAACACTTTAGTAAACACATCATTCATGCATTCTGTCGGCTATTGTAGTGACCACATGGAGAAGTAAATCCAATATAACAAATTTGATCATGAAGTAGAATTCCCCAGATATGTTACTTAAACTTGTACTAATCCTTGTGAAGAAGAAACGGTGTACCCAATGTACAAAACCTCTTGACGTATCCTCAACTGCGTAAGACACCGAAGTGATAGTTACGTTGTTGGTTAAGTGAGAAAGAATCACAAACGTAACTAAATAGCCAAGTCTTTATCACACTCAATAAACGCCCAAACAAGTCATCTTCGCGGAAGGGTAGAAAGAAAGAAGACAAAAAATAAGTAACCGCGCCCGGAAAACCTCACTTCAAATCCAAATAAGAAATACCGTACCAACAACCCCGTAGTCAACATTTTCAATAAACACTTCAAGCCGTAAAATAGTGTCAATTTTGTAAATGTATAAACCAAAGTATCCACCGCCTATCACCTCAAATCACATCATACATTCATATATCACAACAACTCTCATCACTTCTCAAATCGTATCATCAAATTGCATGTCTCATATCTCATCAAATCTCAAATCTCGAGAAGCCCATCTGACCCAATCATGTGTACTCACCAAACTTGGTTACTTGTAAAAATCAAGGCCCGGTCTAAGAAAAACAATCCAATCATCCAAGTCATCATAAGAACAAAGCTCGTATATACGATCTAAATTAGAGAAGCCTAACCACATCTTTGAATTTGATCCAATTAGCACAAATTAACCCAGATCCTAATCAATAAATCCAAATGTTTATCCCGAAACCAAATCTTCTGTCGATACACATAGTTAAGCTCGATACCTTGTAAAGCGCATGTCCATGAAACCTTAGAGCATTAGAAAGCCAATGACCACATATGCTCACTTACTTGATATATGGCTTAAATTCACTTAAAACACACTTCATTGATCCAAAATGACCCAAGCCTCACATGTATGCAAATCGTATCTGATAACACATGTTCACTTGCTTGCAAAATGTGTACATTTTTACCAAGTGATATACATTTCCCCTATGTTCATTCACAAATTCACAAACACGATCATATATATCACACCCGTTAACCCAACTTCCAGTATGATAGGCCCATGAATCAATTCAATGAAAGTTACCACTTCACGGCCCAACATTGAAACACAACTTACAGCCTACATTCGTTAACATATCATGGCCCACAAGCAGTTCGGCCCACCTCCATATGTAAAGAAGTGAGAAATCCAGATGCTGTGTTTATAACCCTAAAACATTGGGTATTTAACGCACCTTATAACACAAATGCAAACCTTAATCTCACTTACTCAAAATATTTCCGCCTCTCTCACATGACATAGACGCTCCATCTCATTCAAAGTAACCACGCCACAGGGTTGGCTAGAGATGTGGACATGGTTTCAAACTTGTATGCCACAGGGATGGCTCGAGTATTGTCACAGTCTTACGAAATCAGACCCAAGGCACAAGGTAGGTAATATTTTCGTGATTTAATTCGATTTGCAAATATAACAATTTATAAACCATAAACGAGCCATGAATGGATTATAACAATATTGTTATACCTCCGTTCCTTTGTTCGGATAGTGAGTGAGACAAGATGGATCAGTGATAATTTCTAAAATTCGTGCTTTAGACCTATGGTCTTGAGGTAACACTTGAGTTCCCACGAAATTAGAAAACTGAGATTTGACAACAAATTGTCTTAGATCATTCCTTGATGTAAACTGAGATTCAATAAGGTTTTTCTTGATGTGGTTTTGTTTTATTTCATTTTTCATAAACGAAATAAAGTAAAGAAATAACAATGTTGTTATATTCTTTCTTTTATGTTCGAAAAGTAGACGAAAGTCAAGCGACTTGAAGATCGATAATGTGAATCTTGTTTAGTATATGATCTATGATGAGTTATTTATACTAGTCTTTGATCTTTATGGTCTTGAATTGGCTTGTGATAAATGAATATGATGACTGAGATCTTGTAATATATTGTTGTATTGAGTCATGAACTTGATGGTTTCCCTTTTGTACTTATTTAGTTGCTTCGTTGCATCCTTGATCATTCGAATAACTTACTTGTTGACATTAACTTGGACTGATGATGGTTGTTCAACCTGAGGTTACGAGTCTTGTTGAATGGTATTTGGGTTGAGGTCGAGGTCAATTCTTTCTTCATCTCTTTATGTTGCAAGTCGCTAGCCAAAATCATTGAGTCAAGTTGCTAATCAATATTTTTCAAAGCAAGTCGCTACTACTTTTTCCAAAGCAAATCGCTACGACTTGTTAAGTAACAAGTCACTAGGTCAAATTTATGTCGCTAGTTCTCCTTTTAAGTCGCTAACCTTTAAACACAAGTCGCTAACTTGTTAAAAAACAAGTTGCTAGCCCAACTCGCTACCTCAAGTCGCTACCAATATTTGAGTAAAGTTGCTAGTAAATTTGTCAAAGCAAGTCGCTAGGTCAATAACAAATCGCTAGCTTTATCAGTTTGACTCAAAAGTCAAACCGTCACCAAGTCGCTATATTCATACAACTCGCTACTGCAATACAATGAATCTGGACAGTTTTGTGTCTAAGTCGCTAGCAAGATTTTTATGTTTTTCGACGAGTTTTCCGACTACATTTCCGACCATCTTCATACTTACCCAGAAAACATAATATGAAACTGCTATGAAATGTTTCTTTTTGACCCATTGTTTGGACTTTAAAACCTGACCATATGACCAAAAGATAATACCAGATACTTATTAACCCATTAGACAACAGTTTGGACCATAAAACAGATGACCACTTTAGACCAAAAAAAACAGATTCATATAACCCATAACAGATATGACCACAGATATGACCATCAATGTTTGACCAAAATAAGATACAAAAACATTGTTTAAAATCTGTAACCAAAACTATAGCAGAAAAATACGACCACAAAAAGGTATACAAAACAGTTTTAAAAAGAATCAAAGACCACAATAAATCGACACAACACAATAAACCTGGGCTCTGATGCCAATTGTAGGATCGATATATTATTGTGTTTGATGATTCGGGTGGTCTTGGATGATCAAAATACATGTTTGCCATATTTAGAGAGAGAAAGATAGAGAGGGTGTTCTTGCTAGAGGTTTACACAAAGGAAAGGTTAGATTAAATGAGAAGCACCACCCCTTCCATGGCTGGAAGGGGTATTTATAGTTACAGAATACTCGACCTCCTATCGGCCTGTGGATCTGGGATACAGTGGGTAAAGACCCGTCCTTCCTCCACGGTGTTACACTACGCTAAACTACGCTACAAACTAACTAATAAGCTACTAAATAACGTAACTAACGACAAGTCTACGAGCTAAACTATGCTAGATAATATTTGGGGTGACCGACACTTTAACATGGAATTTCCAATTCCTAACATGTTGCAATTCATCGAAAGCAGCAGAGTCCTCATCAGCTTCACTGTAAAGTGCTTGAGCATTGTTGTAGTTGTATGGAACCAATTGAGTTTGTTGAGGTTGTTGCTATGATTGATCATATGGTGTAATGGTTGCAGTTGGTTGAGGAGCGGGTTGAGGAGCTGTTTGAGGAAGAAGATTAGTTTGAGCCCACAAAGCAAGTTGTTGATTATCAGGAATTGACTGTGAAGTTGGGAGTCCACGGATAGTCCTTTCTTTGTCAACTTCTTTTTGGTGAGGCTTCAAATAGTCGTACAACAATCCGTATGTAGCATGATGAAGGTTTTTAGCTTGACGGAGAAAAATGACATACTTCTCCCATTCCGGACCAAGACTACTTAGGAACTTAGTGTTGACAGCAATTCGAGGCATGATGATGTTGTGTTTGTCCAAATCATTAATGATGTCTGAAAAGCGATGATGATATGACTCTAACGTCTCTCCTGGTTCAATCATGAAGTGTTCATAAGCCAAGTAGATTTTGGATTCCATGTCTTCCTGATTGAGTGTTGTGCCTTCCATTAGAAGATGAATATGTTCCCACATTGCTTTAGCTGTTTTTTGAGCATCAACACTTCGAAGAATCGGATTGGTTAGTCCCAAAAGGATGTATTGCATTGCTAGTTCATCGGCTTCAAAGTGTAGAAATTCATCACCAGTGAGGTCGGAGATAGTTGCAATGTTGGTGACAACATCTCTTGGTGGATTGGCATCTGGATCTGCGGGTGTGATAACAGTAGGCATCTGAAATGGACCTTCCATAATGACCTTCTTTAAAAACTTTCCATGTGGCTTCTTTAGATCGCAAAACCTAAAGAACCTTATCACCCATTGATCATAATTTCCGGGAGTGGGCATTGGAGGTCTATCAAGTGAGCCAGCTTCGTGAATTGATTGTTGGCTGCTTAAGGCTTCACACATCTTGCCAAACCATGTTGGTTCCTTCATAGTATTCCCAGATGGATGTTGATTGTAGAAGTTTGTGTAAGGTTGTACTTGAATACTAGGTGGAGGTTGAACCATTTGAGGTTGTGGAATTGCTCCAAGTTGTGGGGTATGTTGTTGATTAAATTGTTGTTGATAAATTTGTTGTTGATGATTAAATTGTTGATGTTGTGGACTTAGTTGTTGTTGTTGTTGTTGATGATGATAAGTGTAAGGAAAATAGTTAGAGTATGGTGGTTGTGACATGTTGAAACTTGTGTTGTTAAATGGATCTTTGTAGTCGAATGAAACGTTGTTGATGAAGTATCCTTAGGCGTAGAAATCACAAAAAAAACAAAGTACCACTTATGCGTAAAAACACCAAAGATAAGCGTAACAGCAATAGTTACGCGTAGGATTAGCTTACGCGTAAGAAACGAGAAAACACTAAAGTTATGCGTAAATAGAAAGTTAAGCCTAGAAAACTTAGGCGTAGGATTAACTTATGCGTAAGACAAAGCTTAGGCGTAAGATGAATCTTATGCGTAAGGAGATCTACGCGTAAGCTTAAGCTTATGCGTAATTTTAGGGTTTTACCCAAAAGATCTTTTACACTATTACAGTGCAAAAGATATCCAAAGTCGAAGTATTTTCAGGCTTATCCAAGCAAGAAAAACACCGAGTAATCCACGAAACTGAAGATCGAACCAAGGAACTCTTATGCGTAAACTTAGGGTTTCGTTATGCATAGAACTTCACCAAAAATGATTTTTGCCCAAAGATGTTTCTAAACCAGATTTTTGTGATGAAACAGCTTCAATATCACCAAAATAACACAAAAGTGTGAAACTTGATGATCCCAAAACTTTAAAACACGTTACGCGTAGAACAATACCCACGTAAAAAACCTAGCTTAAAAACAATGATCCACACGTAAAGTTTGAAACTTTTTGCCAAAAACTGTTATTTTAACACTTTAAGACGTTGAAAGTACAAGAATCTTGGATTGAAAAGTGTAAAAAATAAGTTTTTAAGCGAACCAAAGTTTGTACCGTGTTGTTACGCGTAAGACCGAAACTAACTTTAACAACAAAAAACGATTCACCCAACTATATGGCGAATGATACCACTGTTAGGTCACCATATTAGTAACACAAGCATCAATATAAAGAAGTAGAGAAGAAGAGAAGGCGGATGAACACACACACACTTACGCGTAGGACTATGTGAAAGATTATGCTTAAGAGTAAATGTAAATGTGAACAACCAACCTTCAATAGAAGGTTTACAAGACTATTTATAGGAGGGAACTAGGGCAACGCTCCAAGTTCCCATCCTTTTCCTTTATGAGCTTGGCCTAGGCTTATGGGCCTTCTACATAAGCCTAAGCTTAATAAAAAACATAAAGGCCATATTAAGCTAACTATTACATATGAATCACTAACACTTGAATAAGGTTTAGGAGTGATTCCAACAAAATGTTAACCTGAAATGTCAGTTGTCACATCTTGTTTTGAAAAAAACGTTCTAGTTATGAATAAATGTTCACCTGAAATTGCCAGTTGTCACAAGTGATTCGATAGAAGAACCGGACAGCGCCACCTTTTCCGGAGTTTACGAGATCATGTCCCCGCGTGATCTGACACCTAACACCTAGGCTAGACTTAGCTCGACGAACTCTTTCCTGAGAAAGAGCATGTATCGAGTTTGGGGTAGTATAAATACCCCTACCTCATTTTTACCCTGCCTTCCGGCACACATACTTATTCTCACGTTGAAGCTTGATTTTCGAATAAAATTGTTGAAATTTATATTTGAGTTAATAAATACAAAACAATAAGTGAAGAATGAAGACAACGCAAAACATGGGGGACTTAGAAGACAAAGAAGAATTTATTTATTAGTCCTTTGTAAACCTAATTCTCTAGTATATAAAGAGATACATGTTATTAGGTTTTAGTGTGTCAAGATATGAACACCAAAGGGGTGTGTCCTAGGCTTGAGTCCTCTAAAGTAAACAATTAGGATTTGTGTTGGTCTAAGCCTTAAGGATCTTTTTATTCCTGCTATTGTTGAGTAACCGTTCTACCATTGATCAGGTGCTTATCGTGTTTGTAATTGTAGTAGAGATGATGACGAGAAACCTTGTTAATAACATTGATGTTTATGTTTACTCCGATGTGCAATGTATTGTTCAATGTTATTCTTTATCCTAGTTAAGCCTAGATCGGTTTCAGCATGTGGTATTAAAGCCTGGGGGCTCTCATCTAGGATCTACAAGGTCTTTCGAAGAAAAGATGAAAAATTCGAAGTTGTTACAAATTTTCGTAACTTTCTGCAGGGCTGTTTTCAAGAGACGATAGCTCGTTCGTTAATCGTTAAATCGGGCTGAAATTTTTGTGGAAGGTTCTTGGTATATCAAATAATATTTTAACCACATGGATCTTCAATCTGAGGTCTTAATCGTAAGATATTCGTTGTTGAAAACTACTGCAGATGAGGGGTTTCTGAAGCAATCAATTGTTTAGGGTTTCTTAAACATTATACGATTTGTTCTTCATTGTTTAAAGGAAACCCTAGGTTGCTAGTGATCATAATCATCATATTTTGCTTAAAAGAAGCCCTAAAATCAAGATGGTGATGACGCCAGACTGTTAGGGTTTAGTTTGGTTGCACGCAGATCTTCAAGGTTTATTGTTGTTGCTATTGTTTTTACACGATGAAACCCTAAAAAATTCTTATTCATGAAAGACGATTAGGGTTTGGAGTTGGTGACTAAACCTTTTCCTGATTGTATTAGTGTTGTGTGATTCACTGAATTGTGTGTAGACTGTTTGGTTAAGGTTAAAGGTATTTGTGTTGCACTAAACAATGAGAACCAGTACATCTAATTTTGGAGTAAAGTTTTTGGTTGAAAAGAATTACTGGTGGTGTTACTAATGGAGCAAGGTTATTGATGGTACGCATATGTTGGGAGTAGACCTCTTTTGGGAATAACTCTAGTCCTCATCTTAACTGAAGTTACGACTGCCTTTCGTATTCCTACTTCTTTCAATAACTCTACTCATGAATATTACTGCTGCTTGTTGAATTTTGTTGCTACTCGATGGGTTTTAATACTGCTAGTTATTGTCAACAAGTTACTACTGCTTGAGAAAATTTAGTGCTGCTCATAGTTTGTTAATACTTCTAGCTTCGAGTTAATGTTGCTGCTTGTTGCATGTTAGTGCTGCTGCTTGTAAGTTAAAGCTGCTTGTTAAAGTCTGAGTTACTTAATACTGCTACGATATTTTATGCTGCTATGAGTTGTTAGTATTGTTGTTCGGAGTACGTTGATACTGCTACCTATATATTAGTATTGCTCGTTTTGGTCACATTTAATACTCACCAGTTTAGAGCTTGTTGTTTGGTTGGATAATCTGTTGGCTAAGGAATATGAAAAGCAAAAGTATGATTACTTGATAATTTCAGTTTTGTTTGATTTTATAAAGGGCTTTACAAGTAATCTTCAAAGTTGTGGCTTTTTGCTAAGGGTTTGGTCGACCGAAAATATTTTAAAGCGGTTCTTTGATGAGTGATTGGAGTTCATGGTATGACCTGATTTTGGCAGTTTGGTGGGCATGATTACAAGTTCAAGTTTTTGTTCGATGTTGGAAAATAACATATTAATTGGTTTTGGTTTTGAGGTTAATGGTTGATTATCACCTGGTGTTATGAGATGATGATGATCAGGTTCGTTTAACGTAGTTATCATGTTCATGTTAAGGGGAAGCTTTTTACTTTCTACATGGTTTCTACTGCTCAGCTAAAGAACTATTCTTCATCGTTACTACTGCTTGGTCACAAATGTTATTGTAGTCATTTACCTATTGAGGATGGTGCTCATTCATGGATGGTACTACATGGTGTTTGTTACTATGGTGGTTAGTTATTCGAAAATTTCTTTTGGTTTATTTGTTCTTAAAAGATCAAAAGGCTCGTTTTTGGATTATTTGCTTAAAATTGATTACGAAGAGGATGGATTATCACTTGTTTGATGATGAAGTGGAACTACTTGGAGTTGTGACGACGACTTATCAAATCTAGCAATAGGTCTTTGCTATCACTTAAAGGAGTTACATTGTAATGCTCATTTTCTCATTGAAGATGAGGTGTCAAGAGATTGCGGTCTACTTATATGGTGTTCGTATAAGTTCAAAGTCATATGGATAATGCAAGACATAAGACATAAGTTTGGGTTGTTCTACTTCAGCATCAAGTTTGTAATACTTAGTTTTCTTCATCAGTAATCATTACATTGAGCCTACATTCAAGAGATGGTTAACATATGGGTTTCAGCCTTTCAGGGGAAACTTAATGTTAAAATGACCATCTACATACACCATTCGAGGGGAAGGTTTTTACAACTGCTAGTCGTTATTACTACTATTGGTTTAAGTTTCGTTTGTCTTGAGTTCATTTATATTAAGCTTTTTGGTGTTCTTAATATAGGGTAATTCGAGACATTGGAAGACTGATTGGAAGTATGATAGTGGTTTATGGTTGTCGAAATCAAAGTTGCATCTACTTATAGTTTCCTAGTGGATAATGACAAAAAAGGGAAGAAGTACTTAGAAGTTTTGCAACTTGAAGATCCTTGATGGTATATGCTATTTAAGTTCACGAGGTGAGCTTAAGGGGAAGATTGTTTCATTCATGGAAGATTAAGATGAAGGTTTTATAATTATCAAATAGTGGAAGATTGTTGGGATTTATATTTGAGTTGATAAATACAAAACAATAAGTGAAGAATGAAGACAATGCAAAACACGAAGGACTTAAAAGACAACACATATTTTATTTATTAGTCCTTTGTAAACCTAATTCCCTAGTATATAAAGAGATACGGGTTATTAGGTTTTACTGACCAGGTTTTAATATTTATAATTGTCTCGTTATACCTATGGTCTACCCTTATGCACTAACGGGCAGTGTACCCGATCGTGTGTAGTGTAGTATTCGGTAAAACCAAGGTCTTCCCAAGAGCTATGTGAGTAGATTCTAATAAGTCTAGGTGTCACAGATTTTAATTGGTTTTAAGTTGGAAATGATGAATTAACTACTAAAGCAAGAAAATAAAATAAAGCAAATAAGGGCAGAGGTTGTGATCAATAGAGGAGAAGTGTGCTAACCTAGTTACTCATCCTATCATGTTATGTTCACGTTTAATTACTTCCAATTGCTTCAAGTGGGGGTTTAGGTCGCTAGGACAGCATTTGGTCAGTTCGTCCTAACCTATCAGCAAAGGTTTCCACCGGAGATCAAGCTACTACCCTTGAAAGTCTAGTTGTTTTTAGTCCCCTAAGCCAAGTCATTAAGTTCCGCTACATGCAAGATTCATAACAATGAGTGCCCGGGCGCTAGCATCTTAGACACTCATCCCTAAATTCTTAAGTTCATCCAAACGGTAGGTGATCAGTTGGTCAAATCGCACAAGCGAAGAAAGGTCGTCAGTTGATCAATTCTTACCCTTCCCACTCAGTCTACCTACTTAGGGTCAGTTGGTCATATCTCCTAAGCAACTAGACACTACCGCCATTAAAAACTACCAAAACAAGGGTAGCTACCAACAAACTATGCATGCATACACTAGAAACAATTATACGGAAGCAATGTAAACATAAACATAACAGTTAAGGAATCATAACTAGGCTAGCATCAGAGGTGCTTAGCCGCTCATATTAACTGAAACAATCGATTCAATGTTTGACATAATGAAATACATGAATTGAAAGTAAAAGAAATGATAAATTGCTAATGCTTATCGTTAGGGAGTGATTTCTCCCTTGGAGATGGCTCTGTATGCTCCTCAAGATCTGCCTTCAACCTCCTACCCACGTTCTCTGCTTTTGTGTGTGGAGTGAATGATGATAAATGTAGAATTTTGGACGGTATTTATAGGCCAGATCTGGTTACGGCGTAACTTAAGTTGAGAGTTACGCTGTAACATCAATATCTTCGTATTTTGCTCCGGAAAAGTTGGTTACGGCGTAACACATGGAATGAGTTACGCCGTATCTTCAATAAATCATGATTACGTCGTAATTGTGGAAAGAGTTACGGCGTAGCTTGCAGCGGCGTGGAATATCATTTGACCTAATTAGTTACGGCGTAATCCTGAGATGGAGTTACGCCGTAATCTTCAGTTTAGTTAGTCTTCTGAGCTACGCTTTTGTTACGGCGTAATGTGAGAGAAGAGTTATGCCGCAATCACTTCAAAATGGGTATACTATCACATATCTTCAATAAACTCTCCAAATCCGCGTCTCATTAGCTCCAATGCTCGTAATTTACCTGAAAGTGAAATATAGAGAAAAACAAGCGTAAATCCATATAAATGATATAAAATACGAGCATTATCGGGGGAAATTGACACTTAATATTCAGGACTATTTGATGTTATCAAATATCCCCCCACTTGAACTCTACTTGCCCTCAAGTAGACCTTATTAGATAGATTTCTAAAAAGATATCTCCCATTACCTGGAAAATATAAGTTTACAAATACCTTATGTAAATTTCTGGTAGTAGATCCATAATCAAAGAAGTGTTTGTGATTATTTCAGAAGAAATGAAATAAACCCTATTATCCAAAGAGGAATTCTTCCAGTAGTATCGGCTTTTGACACCTCTTCATCTGCAAATAATTCTCGATGTGAAAACACAGACCAAAAAGGATCTTTCGTGTATAATCAGAATAAAACAAAGCCGAACACCTCACGAAATGGGAACAAAACAATCAACTCTCTCAACTATTCTTAAGTGTTAATTTCGGGGTGATCACTCAACACACAGTCATAGCATGTATTCTATCATAAGTTTGGCGGTTACACAAATCTCCACCACTAGAGTTAAGGACAAAATAATTCTCGAAGGCAATATGGGTAGACACTACAAAGGTTAAGGGTGAGTCGTTATTACTAACATGTCACGGCGAAGTGGAAAAAATCAATGATACATGACCAAATCCATGGCCAAGACACCAAAGATTGCTCGCTGCATCACCTAGACACGCTTCATGGCTAAAGGGTAGGATAAGACATGGGGTATAATTGGTGTAAAGCAAAAATATCAAGCAAATATTCTAAATCTACAACAAAGTCATCACCGCTTATTGTTCATCCAAAAGAAACCGGATCATGATATACCAGGTAGATGTGCCATTAGAGGACGTCATGATGGGCACATTACCTTTTCTTCAACTATTGGCACAATTACCAACTTCATTCTTCAAATGTGACCGAGGTGGCCTCCTCGATACTAAATCTATAATGAGCTCATAAACATAGTGCTTATAACTTCGCACTTTACAAACAACAAATAACTGTAACTATTTTATTTATTTATTTATTTATTTCAAAACAACTAAACATAGCATCCCCCCACTTGAGATGAACAATATGAGAATTTTGGGGGTCTTCAATGATCTTCAAGAATATGTCGTTGACGAAAGCGTGATTCCTGAACCTTTCCACTTGAACCTTGAACTTAGGCAAACAATGACTTCCTAATCAAAAATAAAGATTATAGGGTAGGCTAAGGTGTATGGGTGAAACGAAACAATATGTTGGGTGAACAAAATGAAAGGAATGGCTCAGATGGGTGTATCTAGGGGTATCTTGCACTAAAGGTGAGTGCAACAAAAGGGTTTAACATGGGGGTCGAGAAGTCGAGGTGACTAATCGATAGACACACAAGGATAGGCTTTTTGGGTGATAATCCTATAATATTGCCTTCTTAAACTGAATAATCCAAATACATTAAGATAATGCAACATATGTCTATGGTCTCAAAATGATGTAAAGGCCAAGTTATAAAGTTTACAAGCTACCGGCACACTTATAATTTGGTGGATTTGGGGTAAATATTTGGAAATGGATAAGGCTAATCTCACCATATAAGATCAAGGGTTATAATGTGCTCGGCTAAGGTCTAATCCAGTTATGTTAAGAAAAACATGTCAAAATTTTAAAAATGGCATAATTTTTCAAAATAAACTAGAAAAAATGAGGGCAAAATAAAGTTCAAGAGATAATTCTACTCCCGTCCCCACACTTGAAATGTACAAAGTCCCTTTTGTACTGAACATTAAATAAAAGTGAAGAGAAAGTAGAATTAGAGCGAGAACTTCCCTGAAATTTGCCCCGAAAAAGAAAGGAGGCCCACAAAAAGAATCGTGCCTTTGCATAAGCATCTACAAGCAAACTTCAATCCCTGAAATCACACTACCAACAAGCATAATTCTAAAAAAAAAAGAAAAACGAAAAATGAAAAGAAACCTAACTCACTTTCGTAGGAATCATGGTTGCATTTAGCATATGCAACAAGCCTTTTAAACCACTTGGTGTCCCAAGTGGACGAGTGTAGTCTCGTGAGGGCTTACAGGGAACATACCCACAAAGTTCATTTAAAAACTAATACAAGGTTATTGTGTTTAAAAAGAAAGAATTAATACAGAGGATAGTTACGTCGTAACTCCTAGAAGGAGTTACGCCGTAATTATTGCAAAACCTGGCAGACGCTACAGGAGTGTAGCTACGGCGTAAACTTTGCATGGGATTACGCCATAATTGGTAATGCTCTGGGAAGAACTACTGCAAGAGATTTGTTACGGCGTAACCATAATAATGAGTTACGCCGTAACTGTGGACAGATCAGGTCCCCGTTTAGCATGTTACAACAACTTTCTACGATTTCCTGCAAAAATGGTTCAAAACACAAAACCCAACAGAAATGAAAATATAACAAATGAAAGGGATAATTCGGGTTATCTCCCGAAAGAGCACTTTTCTTTATTTACGAGTCTTTAAGTTAGACTCAATGCCATGGGCTAGAAATGCTTGTTTGTCATTTCGTGGATATGGCAATCTCCACGTTGAATCCAACTGATAAGATTCTCATCCCGTTTATAGTCCACCCCCAGTTCTAAACACCCCAAATAAAAAAATTTGATCTTTTGGTATGGGTGGTCAATTCCTTTGGCCTTATCTTTGTCACTAATGTCAAGTAGTGGCCGAGCATGGCTTAACTGCTTCTTAGTCCAATTTTTAAAGTTCTTAACAATTCTTGGCATTTTAAAAACTATTTTATCTTCGCCAATCTTTAACCATACTAGCCCTTCCTTCTCATTCTTATCTAGCCCAAACAGTTCTTGAAAGGGTTTCCCGAAAATTACCCCAGTGAGCCCATCCTCCACGAACTCGCTTGTGTCATCCAAAATCACAAAATCGACCAAAAATGAATGATTTCCAACAAAGACATGAATGTTTGTTGCAATCCCCAAGAAATTGTTCCCTTTTATATTCTATTTCTTTTATCATAACTTGGTTGTAGCACTCCTTCGACATGATGTTTACCAGGGAATTTGTGTCGATGAAGGGATGAAAGTCAATGAACCCAATCTTGCATGAAATTTTCAGGTTATAGGGGTTCCTGTGATGGATTCGAGTTCCCATCTCATAAAACTTAGGTTGGTCAGATTGTAAAAAAGTCTCTTCAGAATTGTTGTGCCAATGGACCATGTCGACGTCACTAGAGAAATCGTCGACACTGATTCCCAAACAATCTTCTTCTTCAAAGTTGACAAACACATCAAAATTTTTCCCCGAAGCTATCTCACCTAGATTTGACGGAGTCTTTGGGGGATCACTAAGAAACTCTTCCAATGCATCACCAAAATCACCTATAGGGTCAATCACGCAAACCTTTTGAGGGATGGATAGAAGCTCATTAGATCTGAACGTAGCAACTTCCCTATTAGCTTCAAGAGTCATTTTTCGAGCAAAGACACCCACTTTTTGTCACACCCCCAAAATATCGCAGCGGAACGATAGTGTCATTGGGGTATGACGTCATAGTACAAAGTATGGATACAGAAAACGACCTCTATAATGAGACGTTTTGAAAAGTTTACCATTCGATAAATAAGTTAATGTTTACACCACAAGAAATCACAAGGTTTGATAATACATAAAAAGTTTACAAAACATGTCGAATGGTAATTGTTAAAAGCACAAGACTCCAATGTATGCCATGCGACCCAAAAGCTCCATGAAGTGCTATCACCTTAAGACCTGAGATAAACATGCTAAAAAGTGTCAACACAATGGTTGGTGAGTTCATAAGTTTGGGATGAAATGTAAAGCCTTTCAAAAATTGTTTATGCAGCAAAGGCATTGTAAATCCACTCAGTTCCAAGTTCCGCCCATACAAAACTTGCAACCTGTGTGTTTACAACCCATTGCCAAAATATAGAATTGTCAATCTTTTTTGTAAGTAGGACATGGGTGCATACGATATATACATGTACTTAATGCAAAGAATCACAGCCAACTGAACCTCTTGACAAGTCTACATTGTTTGTTGTGTCTCATTGAATAACGAATTATATTCACCCAAGGTCACGTCATCAAGGACCCAAGGGTGGGGGCGTCAGCCCGATAGTACTATCAATACCTCTCCGCCGGCTCCCGCAGGAGTTAACCAGTTGCTAAAGTTTGTATGTTGATGCATAATTGAAAACTAGTTTAGCACATTAAGGCACATATCGCAATAAACCACACATAATGTCCAAAGTGTATAAGAAGTATATTGTAACACAATTGTATAAATGGTTTGAGTATTCGCAAGAGTGAAACAAGTATTTAAGCATGTATCTCCCCCAAATAGTTTGTAAGAATTTAAACGAGTAAAAGTGGGGTATGAACTCACCTGGTATGATGGATATGCTAACAAAATGAAGTGCACGAAAGTGAGACTCGGAAACTATCCGCGACCTAGAATGAATGTTATGATATGTAATGAGTTATGATGTTATGTTATGCATGCATTTCGTATGTTATTTATACCATTTGCGAGTTTTGAAAATAATACTTATCGTCGAAAAATACCCTTTTGACGTCTTGACCATTCTAAAATCACTTTACAAGTTTTTACGTCAAAATGTCATCCTACAATGGTTTCGTAATGATTTATAGTGAAATTATCACTTTACGTCGTAAAATAAAGTCGTTGGAATTTTCATGAAAGTGACAAAAATGGCTTCGAAAAACTAGTCGTAAAATGGTGTACGTCGATCGTTAGGAAACGAATTCGACGGTTTTGGAAAGTTTGTATCAAAATCTAGAAGTTTCAGTTCATGAGTTTTCGACATAAAGGTCTCGAACATAAAGATAATAAGGGTTAAAGATGGTGATTTTGGCTAAAATGTTGGTTAAAAATGAGTTTCGGCCAAGTTTGAGCAACCGTAATTAATTTATTAAAACTCCGCTATACAAACGGTTGATTGTTTTGAAAAATATGCTCGGTGATCTTGATTTCATTAGAAGACATTTCGTTCCAAAAAGTTCCACATCCTTGTTAAAAACAGCCTCAAACATGGTCGTTTTAGTTATCGTAATACTTGTCTCGTAAAAATAATATAGTTTTTCAGAAAATAATAGTTACGGAAATTTTATGAAAACGTGTATATCTTTGTCGTTTCAAATCCGTTTTCTACGTATTATATGTCCTTAGCTTCGTATCAAAGTATACTAATATATTTTTGATAAGTCGAAATAATTTGTAAAGCTTAAGGCTCGTTTTTGACTCGAATAAAACAAAAACATGTTGCTGAAATTTCAGAAAAAAAATATTTCGTCGTCAAACTTTAAAAATTCATAACTTCTTCGTTATAACTCCGTTTTAATCCGTTCAAGCGGCCACGGATTCGTTTTAAAGTATATTTTCTAAATATCAAGGCCAAAATTTCGTGCCTACTGTCGGATTTTCCAGAAAATCAAAACAAGGACAGAACACTTTTTATACGTATCGAAAATAGTTTTTCTCGTACCAAACCTATTCTAATCCCTTCAAATCAACTCCAAAGCTAATCTAATCCTACCATACACCTTCTTAGGGTGTCATGGGTTCCTAAACATCATCAAGACCAAAGTATACCAAGGGGATAATTATAGGATGACCTTGTATATATAAAACTCTAAAAATCATGTAAAAATGGTATAATCAACATAAGTCTTGCATGTTTTTGTTCAAAAATGATGAGATGAGCATGAAAGGAATATGTAAAATGAAAAACAAACATGAGATGCTTACTAGTGATATGATGAGGTGCAAAGAACAAGGTTAACCTAAACACTCTAGGTTTTTATTTCAAAACCTTATAAAGAGTGTAATCTAGATTGTATTTAACTTGAGCTTGAGAAAAATTGATGATCCCTTCTAACTCTAGTATAGTGGCCGGTTTTTGTGATGAGGAAGAAGGAGAGAAAAAGTTTTACTTGACTTGATAAAAGATGAAGTGAATGAGAAAAAGGTGTAAGTAAGACTTTTATGTTTATGTATATATCTAATACATCAAGAACCTTACCAATCAAATAAATGCCACCCTCCCCTTGTCGGCCAAGGGGGGAGGGATTTGGTAAAAAAAAAATTTTTTTTTTTTTTTTCTTTTTACAACTTGTGTAATTATAAGGAAAGTGTAAGTAAAATGTTATGAAATAATAATTTGTAAGGTAAATGGTAGTTTTTAGGTACAAGTAAATTTTTAATAAATCAAAGTAGAGTGTGATGATATTATAAAAATTGTAAAAATACATTCCTTGTAAAATTTGAGTGATAAAATAATTATCGAGTAGTTTTTAAGAAAAAAACGTCGTAATAATATAACTTTAACGATTTGTATACAAAATAAATTTAAAACACTAGGTAAACTCAAAATATAGTTTTTATAAACTAAATGTAAGTATAAAAATATATTGGGATCATTTTTGGAAGTAACGGATTAAATGTTCAAAATAATAATTTACGCGATAACGTTTATTTAATATGAAATTTACGCGTTTAATGTGAAATGCAAAAATCATGAATGAACCGTTATGAAATGATGAATATGGAGTATGAAAATGACCGGAAAAAGAGAATTGTGACACTTTTGTATGGGCAGTAGCAAGCATTGGTCTACCTAAAATGATAGGTATCTTGTTGTCTTCGGGAATATTTAGAATAACGAAATCCACCTGGAAGATGAAATTTTTGATTTTTACCAATACATTTTCAACGATTCCCAAAGGTGATTGCATGGATCGATCGGCCATTTCTATTTTCATTTTTGCCGGTAGTTTTGAATGGCGGTAGTGGCTAGTTACTTAGGATATATGACCAACTGACCCTAAGTAGGTAGACTAAGTGGGAAGGGTAAGAATTGACCAACTGACGACCCTTCTTAGCTTGTGCGATTTGACCAACTGATCACCTACTGTTTGGATGAACTTAAGAAGTTAGGTATGAGTGTTTAAGATACTAGCGGTCGGGCACTCATTGTTATGAATCTTGCATGTAGCGGAACTTAATGACTTGGCTTAGGGGACTAAAAACAACTGGACTTTCAAGGGGTCACCTATTGATCTCCGGTGGAAACCTTTGCTGATAGGTTAGGACGAACTGACCAAATGTTGTCCTAGTGACTTAAACCCTCACTTGAAGCAATTGGAAGTAATTAAACGTGAACTTAACTTGATAGGATGAGTAACTAGGTTAGCACACTTCTCCTCTATTGATCACAACCCTCGCCTTTATTTGCTTTCTTTATTTTATTTTCTTGTCTTTAGTTATTAATTAATCTTCAACCTTAAAATCTGTGACACCTAGACTTAGTTAAAATCCGCACACATAGCTTTTGGGACGACCTCGGTTTTACCAAAATACTACACTACACACGACCGGGTACACTGCCCGTTAGTGCATTAGGGTAGACCATAGGTATAACGAGACAATATAAATATTAAAACCTGGTCAGTAAAACTTGCATCAAGTTTTTGGCGCCGCTGCCGGAGAGTTATATTAGGATTTCCATTAAGTCTTTCATTTCTGTTTTATTTTAAATTTTTGCTATTTCTCACGATTTCTTTTCAAGTTTCAGGTACCATGGAAGTTGTTAACATTGATGACCTCACTCTTGAGGAATATATGGCGTTGACGAGAGAAGAATAGGCCGGGGCTCGTAAGACCGGCGATTGAAGCTAATGTCCATTTCGAAATTAACGATCAGTTTATGAGGGAGCTTCGTGCTAACCCTCTTTCAGGAAACAGGGACGAAGATGCGTATGAGCACGTTGAGAATGTCTTGTACATTACAAGCCTTTTCAACATTCCTGGTGTGTCTCATGACATTGTTATGCTAAGGGTGTTCCCCATGACTCTTACTGGGGGAGCAAGAAGATGGATCGAAAGATTGCCCGTCGGGGAAGTTGATACATGAGCTCTACTTAAAAAGCATGTTAGGAATTAGAAAATTCCATAGTGAAGTGTCGGTCACCCCAAATATTATCTAGCATTAGTTAGCTCGTAGACACATCATTAGTTACGTTATTTGTTAGTTTATTAGTTAGTGGCCGATAGGAGGTCGTGTAACTTGTAAGTATAAATACCCCTTCCATCCATGGAAGGGGTGTGGCTTCTTTGAATAAACCTTTCATTTTACATAGCAACTCTCTTAAAGAAACCTCCTCTCAACTCTCTTCATCTCTCTAAATGGCTTACTTATTTAATCATTGTCCTAGACCACCCGAATCAACAAACAACATAATATTCACGATCCTACAATTGGTACCAGAGCCAAGGTTGTGTTGTTTTGATGATTCACATGGTTTCTTGTTGGCGGTTTGATGCAGTTTGATTCTTTTTTTTGGTGACGTTTAAATGAGTTTGTCATGATCTTGGTGTAGTTTGTTGTTGTATTTATCTGTTTTTTTAAAAAAAAAGCTATGGTTTTAACTGTTTTCTTACAAATTTCGTACTGGTTTTTGAATGTCTTTTCACATAAGCGAGTTGGTCCTTGAATTGTTGTTTGAATGTATTTTCACATAAGCGAGTTGGTCCTTGAATGGTTGTTGTTTCTGGCTTTATGTGTTTCATCATGTCACTTGTTGCTTAACAGTTTCACCAGACTCTCAAACATGGTCTAAACGGGTCATACTTGGTGTGATTATGCTGTTTTTCTGGGTCTATTTGATGATGAACGGAAAATGTGGTCGGGAATCTCTTGGATGCGAGTTGTTATATGTCCAGATTCATAGTAATATAAGCGTGTTGTCCAACTGAATATTAAACGAGTTGTCATTATTTTTTTGGTCCAGATTCAATGCATCAAGGATGCGAGTTATCTAATACCATGCGTGCTGTCACAATGGTAGCTTTGGTATAAACTGCTCTTTAAGCGAGTTGACTATATATGGTGGCTATCTAAAGCGAGTTGTCTCATATTTATGGGTCAAATGCGAGTTGGGTACTAGCTTAATGGGTGCGGGTTGACTATTTAGTCAACTGCGAGTTGCTTTCTAAGGTCAGAAGCAAGTTGGGTTTCAGGTCCAGCTTCAATGCGAGTTACTTAACTCGCATATAGTTTAATTGCACTTGCTTTTGAGCGAGTTGCTGCTGATGCGAGTTGAGTCAAAATGATTCAAAAGCGAGTTGTTTAAAGAATCTAAAGCTACTTGTTTCTGTTAAAGATCGACATACATCATTTTTCTAATACAACCTGAACCTAAACTTGACTCAACATTCATCATTCAAGAACCTGAAAACCTTGAGACACACATAAAGATTCATCAACAAACAATTAAACATACAAAAAAATCAAGATCTCAGTAAGCTTTGTGTATCATCATAACCATCATGGGTCTTAACACAAGATATATCACCTTCACAGATCTCAAACTCTTAAAAGACCTTAACATAAACCCAAGATAACTAAACATCTATGGATCTCAAAGTTGTTCTTATGTTTATCAATTATTCATCAACGTTTCATCATGACAACAAGTCAAGCCACTCGAGTAGAACAACTACTCTCATTGATTCAAGATTGGAACATTAAATAAATTTGAAACCTCAGTCTATATCATCACGGGTTCCACTTGTACCGTAGTCCATCGATTTAAGATGAAGGCAACCGATTCACTGCCATATCTCAACCAAGACTTATTCTAACTGATTTTGTTTTTTTTCATAAGCCTTAATGACATATCATGTCACGAACATTATAAAACTGAAACATTGTTATTATTTGTGTGACACTATACGATGTAAAGTAATGGTTATAACAGTTATGTTAAATCATTACTTTGGTTCGTTTAAGACTCAGACTCTACTTACATGATTAAAGCCACATAAATCATTGCCTACCCGCAACACCAGAGGGTTTCAAAGCCAAGACAATCCCTCTTGCCATCCCTGTGGCCTTATAAACCTTCGATCCATCTCTGTGGCAAGGTCCATTCGAAGGGTGCTGTGTTGTTGTGCGTTTGTGATGAGAGTCAGAAACTGAAGTGAAAGGGGGCGGATGTTTAGTGTTTTAGGGTTGCTTAATTTTAGGGTATGTGTGTGATTTAAGTGTCACTTATATACCCAATTTATTAGGGTAACTCCTTTGGACGTGGATATGAGTTTATGGGCCTATGGTGAGTCGCTCTTTTATGGGCCAAGGGAAGTTAATTGTGGAAAACATGGGCTGCATATTAAATTGATTGGGTTGTAATGTGATATACGGATCACGGATGGTAGAGTTGATATTAAGTGGTATCCGAGTTTATTGGTATGGTTTTGTTCAAATCATTGACAAGTGTGGGATTATATGTGTTAATTTAATTATTCGTTATCCGAATTTTTGATACCTTCATACTTGGACAAAGTATTAATATCACTTGTTAGATGAATGGTAATTTGACCTTCACATGGATATTTGTTCACGACATGTGTTAATGAATGTGTTCGAGTTTCTTGACCGATGTTATTAATTTGGTATTGAGCTGAATGTTCAAAAGGTTTTCTTTGGACGATTGGACTAGGATTAGATTGTCTTTTATGGACCAGGCCTTGAATTTTACAAGTAACCAAATTTGGACAACACACATGATTGAGTCAGATGGGCTTCTCGAGATTTGAGATTGAACGATAATGAGATATGAGACATGAACTTTGATGATACAAGTTGAGATTTGATAAGTGTTGATATTGTGACCTGCTATATGTGATTGGATGATGAGATTTGAGGTGATATGTGGTTGGATACTTTGGTTTATACATTTACACAGAATACACTATTTCACGGCTTGAAGTGTTTTTTTTAACCAAGTTGACCACGGGGTTGTTTGAACGATATTTCTCATTGGGATTTGAAGTAAGGTTTTTCGGGCACGTTTACTTATTTCGTCTTCTTTCTTTCTACCCTTCCGCGAAGATGACTTGTTTGGGCATTTATAGAGGGTGATAAAGACTTGGCTATTTAGTTACGGTTGTGATTCTTTCTCTCTGAACCTACAACGTAGCTATCACTTCGGTGTCTCACGCAGTTGAGGATACGTCAAGAGGTTTTGTACATTGGGTACACCGTTTCTTTTTCATGAGGATTAGTACAAGTTTAAGTAACAAATCTGGAGAATTCTACTTCATGATCAAGTTTGGTATATCGGGCTTACTTCTCCATGTGATCACAGCAATTTCCGACATAATACGTGAATGATGTGTTTACCAAATGATTGATTGGTTGCAATGTGATCAACAATTCTCATGATATATTTGATGCCACTGAATGTCAATAATTCTTCACAGTCTAAGCAAAATTTTTCAAGAATCTTCAGCGTCAGTCATAATTTTTCAAGATGTTTGCTTATGACAAGAACTTCTCGTGCTAATGGTCGTACACGTTATGATGCTTCCGAAAGTTCGAAACCATCATGGGGGAGAAACGTGTACTTTGATGGTTTACGGTCAACCTCAAGGGGAAGTAGTATTTACTACTCAACTTTGTGTGGTTTGTGAAGATGTTTACATTTGGGTAATGAATTGTTGATGATAGTGTTGAATATGGAGTATGAACCACTAATGAACCGCTGCATGTTCCCCTAAAACAGATATTCACCGAAACCAAGGTTGTCATAACTCATTCAAGATGACATTGTTTACGGTTTTGTCTTGATTTTGTAAAATCCCGCGAAAGAACCTATTTCTCGGTTTAAATCACAGACTTGTAAAATCCCGTGACAATAAAAACATCCTGGTTAAAGTAATGAGCATTTCCGGATTTATCTTACGGTTTATTCTTGGTTTTGTAAAATCCCGCGAAAGAAACTATTTCTCGGTTTAAACCATAGAATTGTAAAATCCCGTGATGATGGAACCATCCTGGAGAAAGGAAAGTGTATGTCGGGATCCTTTCTGATGCTGGTGTTACGGTTTCTACCTCGAAGAAGGGATAAAAGGGTGTACTTCATGAATTGGATGTGTGTTTGGATATTCGTCATGGCAGTATGGTTATTACTTGGTTTTACGGGGTTATGTGCTACTAACCATGGTCGGGATGAAAACCATTATCATAGTTCACTTAAAACGTCAAAGGAGGCTAGATTTGAGCTTTTAACCAAGAAGATGTGACAACGGAGTTAATTCACTATTATTTATTTGAGGCTGAAGTGAAATATCACGGGCGAGTGCACTTAGTATCTGAAGGTATTGGGGATGGTTGGATGAAGATTCTTCATGATCCTTGTTCGACCTTATTATTAAAAATGAAGACTTGGAAATCTAGTTATTGTTGGGTGTCTTTTACCTTTTCTTTTACCACTTGGGGGAATTGGGCTCATACCACTACAAAATAACTATCACTTTAAGGGGTTACGTTGTAGTGCTTAGTGTCACATTCAATTGTGGATTTTCAAGAGGTAATGTACGTCTTATACTTGATGGTTGGTTGGTTGAAGAGTATAGAGTACATAGAGAGTACTTAGTGATGCTAATGGAAATCGGCACCGCTCTTTGTTACATATGTGCAAGTATAAGTCACGAGTTCGGGTTAGTTTACTTCAGGGTCAAATTCATCATATTGGGTTTTCTCCATCAGCTGTCACGACAAATAGCCTACTGAATGATAATGGGGTTGATTACAAGTTTGCCAAGAGTAGATGAAAAGAGAGAGATTGATGACGTTTGAATACTTCAGTTCAAGCCTCGTTCTCTAAAGAAAATAAATGTGTACGCTTCAGTGCGCATTATCTTCGGAAGAAGAGAAATCTTCTTATTGATGACCATTCTCATCAACATGCTTCATACTTTTTCCATGCGCTTCAGTCATCAAGTGAACCGGGCTACCACTGATTGTTTTCTCATTCCACGTGCTCGATTATAATGAAGATGGCGACATCATGTGCTTACTTTGCGGGAGAGAAGTGTGAATAGAACATTCGGATGATTTTCACTTATTTAGTCAAGAATGGCATCTCCGTATGCAATTCTTGAGGGGGAGAAGAAGTGTGAATTTTTTTGCATTGTTGATTGATATTTGAGAATAAAAATGGTCATATGGCTCCAAACTCATGTAAGAACCGAGCTTCTTCTTATCGGGTCATCTTCACATGGTGTTTTTTCTCTTCTAAGAGCCGTTGGTTGACATCTTCACTCGGATTGATGAGTTTATCGACAAAGTGCTTCCGGTTAATGCTTCACGTATACTTCAACATGATGATTTCGAACAATCTCTCTGTTCTTGTTTGATGTGATTGGTAGTTTGGTGTTACCATCTTGTGTGTTCGTTGCAGCCTGATTGCTGATTTCCTTGATGAACATCTTTCTGTTCTTGTTTGATTGGGAGGGATTTTAGTTAAGGGGATTTGCAAGATGTAAGTTAATTGGGATGCTTTTTGGTGGGATGCTTTTTGGTATGAGTTGAAGATGTTAACTATTTATTCCCCAACTGCACAATCTTGAAGAAGGTCGAGTCTACAGTATGTTCTACATTTTCTGCTACATGTTAGAAGACTAAAGACGAGTTGCATTTAACGATCTAAAGACTTCTTCTTAATCTGGGCTTTTATCGAACAGATTGTCGGTTTAGGGGAGAGCACTAATTGGGAGAGAGTTATTATTCAGATTCAATCCCCAATTAGACTTGCTCATATTCTTTAGCAGTGACTCCTCGAGACGTTGTTATTGACTATTTCTCGTATTGGACATTTGACACAAGTTGCTTACTTCGGAGTTAATCATTTATCACTTATTTGAGATTGAAGTTGACTTTCACAAAGGCGTGTTCTTATTTGATAACTTGCTCGGGCTTAAGAATTTGAGTTGAAGACTTGGTTTATCTAGTTACCAGCAGTCGAGGTGGATGGTTGAAGACCTGGTTAACTATCACTATTAGGAGTTACTTTGTTTTACTCAGTGTCACACGCATATGACGGTGTGGATAATCGCAAGAGGTGTTAATGTCTCATACTTTGTTTGGGTAGTGAGTACTTAGAGATTTGCTTGAAGCATAAATTCTCTACACCATTCTTCCATCATTAGGTGCAAGCTTAAGATACAAATGTGGGGAAGTTGACTTCAGTTTCAAGTAGGGTATATCGGTTTTTCTTCATCAGTGGTCACTTCAAATTGTCTACATAAGGGTTGATAAAAATAGTCAGAGAGAGTCTTCAGCAAGTTGATTCTCACAAGAGTTCAAGTGTTCTTCTCATAAAAATTTCTAGTATACGGGCTTATAATGATTTGCTGACTCTGAAGTGTCAAAACCAACAAGGGGGAAGGAGACAAGCATCTAAACGCGAGTAAACTTGATGAACTTAATACTTCTAAGTAATTGAAGATATCCCGGGAAGACAAATGTTATTACCGCAGAGAAACTCAAGGTTTGACTCATGACGAGTAAACTTGATGAACTTAATTCTTCTAAGAGATTGAAGATATCCCGGGAAAACAAATGTCATGACCGCAGAGAAACTCAAGGTTTTACTCATCAAGGCGTTTAGTATTCTTATTCCAACTATGTGGGGGAAGTGATGTAAAAGAAAGTTTCTGAAGATAAAAGAGGTACACAAGTGTGTGATTCATTGGGGAGAGAGATTGTGTACATTGGGGATGCTCAGCTGTTTCACTTGAGTGCTTAATCAGTGATTCAGAGATATAATCACTTATTCCGGTGTTGACATCCGCAGAGATTGTCACCCGCAGAGATAATCAGTGACTTGGCCTGCTTCTTCAATGTTATCAGTTACTCATTCCTTGTGTATTGGTATACTTCGGATACTTAAGCTTCATACACGATCATCAGGGAAGAAAAATGTGAACATGGGGAGGTGTTTTCATTCCCCTCATGATGTGTATTCGGGAGAGCTTTTGGGTATTGGTGTACTTCGGGTTCTTAAGCTTCATACACGATCATCCGGGAAGAAAAATGTGAACACGGGGAGGTGTTTTCATTCCCCTCATGATGTGTATTCTGGAGAGTTCTTGAGCATTATACAAAGAAGCTAACTGCATCAATTCAACTACTTGGGGGAAGTGTTCTCTTTACACCTTTTGGAATGGATTGTTTCAGATTTCAGTGATAATGAAATATGAGAAGAAGGTTAAAGAGTGGGATGATACGTTGCTGTTCTTGTTGATGATATAACCCCGAACAAAGAATCTAGATTATCGTTCTTAAAAGGAGCAGCGGGATTTATGATAATGGTGTGCTTCTATGTGCACCTGGCTAAAGTAAGCTTGAAATAAAGCTTCGAATCTGCTCATCTAATGGATTTTCGGTTTGGGGGGAAGCTGCCAAAGTCTCTCTTTCTCAAAGGCTCATGTTCTGTCTTCTATTCTGGAGCCTCGATTTGCTTTGGTGGTGAATGTTTAAGAGATGATGACTTCTATCTTCTACAACGGGGCTGCTTGATATCCTTATCTCGGTACTCGTATCATCATCTTCTTTTACTATATCATCTTCTCTATCTTTGTATATATTTATCAAAAACAAAATACAAAATTATAAATGCAGAAAAACAAAATAGAAAAATATAAAACCAACAAAAGAAAATAGAAAAATATAAAACCTTCAAAAAACCTATAAAAATCAGAAAATTTAAAAAAAATTCCAAAAATATGTTTTCCAAGACATGTCTTCTGGTATCGATAACATCTACGGTCTTAGAAATGTCATTCAATAATGGCACGGGACTTTAGATGAAGTTCGAGCAGGAGGTGTAAATATTCTTTTTCCAAAACATGTCTCTAAATATGGCTTGCTATTATTTCAGATAGCAACCCGCTCTTACAAGAAAGGAAAGTGCTGCGCTAAACCAATTTTCAAATATTTCGTGCACTTATCCTAAAATATATTGAGGAAAGTATGTCGAAGGACTGCTGTTCCTACACAAATGTTTTTCCGTCTAAAATTCTTCAGAAAAATATTTGTTGTATTTCAAAATGGTGGTAAAATGAGTTGCTTGAAAAATCAATCAGGATCAGAGTTTTCGTATTAATTCGCAAAAACTCAATCGATGACTTCAGCACTTTTAAAACTTTTCAAGAAAAAGAGTCATTGATTGAGGGGAAGAATATTTTTCAAATTTATATCATCTAACGGACTTTCTTAATTATCCTACGTGTTTATCTGAAAAAATATAATTGCCTATGTTGAAGGACTAGGTTTCTAGGATATGATTGTTAGGTTTAGATGATTAAAGTTTGATGAACACATTATTCCCATGCTTTATATGATCTGATTGACATGTTGAATTGACTTTTATTAGTCGATTGCTGTTTGGGTGATGTCGACCACCATATATTTGTATGTGTGTTCACTAACGTATGCAGGTATTTTGGTATAAAAGAATGTTCCCGATCCGGATCCCACAATTGAGGATGATTGGATGCCGAAAGGAAAGGGTAACTACATCTTGGGTTGACAAATGAAGAAACAGAGCTTAATTGGACTTCCATGGAGAGTTGGCATAAATGCAACGTAAGAGGTCTCACTGCATCAGCAGATGGTTTTCTTCTAAGTGATTGAAGAAACGGAGCTTAATTTGACCTCAGTTGGCATTCAAAATGCAACGTAAGATGAAGTCTCACTACATCAGCAGATAGTTTTTCTTTCAAACCCTACAGTAACAACAACAGAAGCTTCTCAACCACCTAACGTATCTTTGTGTAGGGATAATAGTGATAATACCATTTTTCTAAAACTTTGAAAATATTGTTTTTGAAAATGGAAAATATTGTTTTGAAAATTAATTGGACTTAATTTTGAAAATCACCGGACTTCATTTTATCAAAACTTAAGTCACTCAATTATCGACTTCGGTCATCGATTGAGGGGGAGAGTGATTTTATTTAAAATATTTTCAAACAATATATCTTCAAAAGAGTCCGTTTTGTACAATAATTAAGTGGTGATCTAAAGATTTAATGTTATGTCATGGTATGATTTTCTTTAGAATCAAGATCTTTCAAAATGAAATTTTTTCTGTTCTTGTTTGATTGTGAAAGTGTTTTATTTTTACCTAAAAGATCTCTTAAAACAATCATACCTGACACTAACAATCTTTAATGTCTTAAAATGGTCCTTATCTGTCATTTTTCAAAGTTAAATCAAGCCACGTCTTTTCCCAAAATCTTTTAAATAATTTAAATCAGATAGGATCACAAATCTCAAATGGTTTGATATTTTTTATCAAGGGAGAGATCGTGATTTAAATCTCAAATCTGTTTTTATGGAATTGGTTTTAGTCCTTCAAAGGCACTCCTGCCTCCATGTGCCAAACGATTTCAAATACACAATGCACATGTTGAGGAGGAGGATTTATCCAAAAACCAGATGAGTATTTAAACAAGGCCACATTTTCTCCCATGTTTTCTAAACCTAATTAAATCACTTGGGATCAAAAATCTCAAAGGGTTTGATATTTTTGATCGGGGGAGAATTTGTGATTTAATAATGAAATTTGGTAAAAGGTGATCGTTTTGATTCAATTGTGCAGGCTGCTCTCTCGTATGTGCTAAACGCTTTCGAATCTCGAAGCATATATTGAGGGGGAGCATTTTAAAAGAAAATAAACTATCGAGGTACAAAAGCTTTTATGTTTTAACATAATGTACCTTGATTGAGTTTTCAAATGGTTTCTTAAATGGCTTTTGTAATCGTGGATGTGCTTCAAAAGAACTCTTGCCTCTATGCGATAAAAATGATTTCAAATATCCTATGCACATATTGAGGGGGAGAATTTACCAAAGAAAATCAAATGGCTTTTTCCATGGAAATTGTGATCAAGAAATTATTTCAAAGAAATTATTTCAAAGAAATTATTTCAAAGAACTCTTGCCTCCATGTGCTAAACAATTTCAAAATCATATGCACATGTTGAGGGGGAGCATTTTCTAAATGATCAAAACTATTAAGGTACAAAATGCTTTAATCTCGTATCACAAGTACCTTGATTGTTTTTCCAAATAATTTTTCAATGGGTTTCGAGAAGGAATGAACTGTACCAAAAGACCGACCATTTTACTTTATGCATGGAGTTATAAGGATGGTTAGGTTAGGTATTTGTTCCCACGATCCCGCCAGAGCCGGAGGGATCTACCCAGGGACAATCCACTAGATAGTGTAGAGTCCTTAGGTATATTGAAAAAAGGAGAAAAGTGAGATACGGGAAGAGTGCGGACTGAGACAGAGCTAGTACTGGAATAAACCCAACAAGGTTCTAGTTATGAAGTCTCGGTAAGCACTGAAGGGGGTGAAGAATGAAAAAGAATTGAATGTGAAAAGGGGTGAAAAGAAATAGCCCTCCAATAATTCAACCTTAGAGCAGAAACCGGGTTCAATACATATGCTACTGGTGGTTACTAAGGTAACACTGGTATTGAAGACAAGACGTCATGGACCCAGTGACGCACTGCACTAAACTTCCCAGGCTACTTAAGTTCCTCTTAAAAGAGCTTGTTTCATTCTCACGGGGAACCGACATAATCTATCGACTTTCTCTTAGAGATTGTTGATATTGAAGAAGGAGACCCTCTCCCTAGTCTCCGGCACAGGAACAAAATATGCACAATTGAGTCTAGAGCCAAGAGATCATCCACAATATCTCGTTAGGACACTAAATTCTTGAAGACTTGCTTTTTCACACAATGTGGAAAGTAAGTATATATTAAGAGTCCTACGCATTATCCTTGTGGTATTGCCAGAACATCCGAGTGATATGAAAAAAATATTCACAATGAAGATGGAAAGCCTTCTGGAGCCAACATCAAACAAGCTCCAGGTAGGTGGCATGTGAGATCTATTCTATAGATCAACCATGTGACAACTGGATAGAAACGATGGGGCGATTCACTCTTGAATCAACCTTGGTCCAGGATTGGAATTGACGAATGCTTTTGGAAAAACCATTCGATGTGGAACCCTTCTTTTCTCTAGCACGTCGAATGTGTACTTATGTTTTCAAACACAAAAAGTATCTCTGATTGAAAAAATACTTTTGGAAAAACCGTTCGATGTGCGAATCTCTTCTTTTCGCTAGCACGTCGAATGTGTACTCATTCTCTAATACAAAAAGTATTTTGATTGAAAATTGATCTTTCTCATAAAACCTTCGTCGTATTGCAAAACTCTTTCTTCAAGCAATACGCGATTGTTTTTCAAATCATTTTTCATCAATCAGTGAATCTCAATTTGATGGTTCACTCACTCCGTGTTGTCTTCTTTGAGACGTTCCGGTTTGAGAATAGCTAGAACAGCTGCGAAACCCTGTCAAGGAGATTCTTAGGAATCCTACCTGATCACAGGTAGTACTTGTACTGATCAACGGGGAACCGTGGGCCGTGTACCTCAATTCAACGAAAGTGATCAAAGACACTTTCGTGCGCTTTATTGCTAACTATCGTATGCAGGTACACCCCGATGATTGCAACTGATCAGAATTGAGGAGTCAATCCAAAGCCGCATGTTCACAGCATCCACACTTAATTTGAAGAAATCATGACTGGTGCATATCTATATAACCTGGCTCTGATATTTCATACTATGCTTCTGCTATGCTGCTGCAAATATCATGAACCAGTAAGGCTTCCGCTACTCTGATGGAAAGATGTCATGATTCAAAAGTGTGAGCATGTCGGTCCGAAAGTCACAACTTCACATGATGGCAACACAATAAAGGGTGATCCAGAGATTTACTGTGGCTGATGATCTCAAAGAAAGCTCGAAGATCATCAAAGATGTGGATCAGTTAAAGGCCTCCACTAAAAGTACAAAACTATGCGGACTTTGAAGTTGCACTACTTAAGCACAAAGATTGCGGAAGTGAAGAATTAAAGTCTACGAGCTCAAGACTGAAGATAAAATAGAATGCTAGGATTCGAAATGTAAAACATGGGGTGACCTCCCTTAGGGGGAGATTGTTAGGAATTAGAAAATTCCATAGTGAAGTGTCGGTCACCCCAAATATTATCTAGCATTAGTTAGCTTGTAGACACATCATTAGTTACGTTATTTGTTAGTTTATTAGTTAGTTATTAGCATAGAATAGTGTAGTGCAACACCGTGGAGGAAGGACGGGTCTTTATCCACTGTATGCCTGATCCACAGGCCGATAGGAGGTCGTGTAACTTGTAAGTATAAATACCCCTTCCATCCATGGAAGGGGTGTGGCTTCTTTGAATAAACCTTTCATTTTACATAGCAACTCTCTTAAAGAAACCTCCTCTCAACTCTCTTCATCTCTCTAAATGGCTTACTTATTTAATCATTGTCCTAGACCACCCGAATCAACAAACAACATAATATTCACGATCCTACAAAGAATTTCATCCAAAGATATTGTTCTCCATCAAAGATATCTAATCAGCTCATGGAGATCCATAATTTTTAGCAAGATAACGATGAAACATTGTATCAAGTCTGGGATAGATACAACGATCTCCTCTACAAGTGTCCAACTCATGACCTGAACAGCCAGCAAAAGGTCAACATCTTTTACAAAGGTATCAACGTAACTACAAGACATATGCTGGACTACCAAGGACCAATTCCGAGCATGACCCCTACTCTTTCCATTTAAGCCATCCAAAAAATGGCCGATCATTCCCAAAAGTGGCACGATGGAGGAAGCAAGAGAAACCTCGGCGGAAACCTTGATGGAATTACCGCCATCACTAACAAGCTAGAAAATCTTGGTCGGGACATGCTCAAGCTCAGAGAATGCATTCATGCCATCCAAGTAGGTTGTGAAATCTGTGGAGGAGGACATCTCACCAAAAATTATCCTCACATTAACGAAGATAGTCGAAGAAGCTAAATATGGTGAAAATCGTCCATTTTATGGGGAAAATTGGAATAGTAATGGCTATCGTGGAGGACCTACTGGAAATTACAACCGCGGGCCTTATGAAGAAAAAAGGCCCAACATTGAAGAGACCATGAACAAATTTCTGGAAACCTCAACCCAGAGACAAAAGGAACAAGATGAATGGCTCAAGGAATTCCAGGAAAACACTAATAGAAGCCTCTCCAATCACGACACAACCCTAAAAAACTTTGAAACAATGGTGGAGAAGCTTAGTGAGAAGGTAAGGAAAAATAACACTAAACCGAAAGGGATAAAACCTATGATGGAATGCAAGGCCATCTTTTTTGATGAAGATTCAAAGTTACAAGTCAATTCTCCCACCAAAAATTCGGTTATGATTGAAAATTCCGGCGACAGTGTTCAGTTACACCGTAACACTTCTGACGAGTTACGGCGTAACCATAGGTTAGAAAGAGATCATGGCATTATGAAGAAGAAAGATACCGATGCTGATGACTGGATTGAGTTACGACGTAACCAAACATCAGAGTTACGGCGTAATTGGAATACGTGGTCTGACAAATTTCTCGAGTTAGATGAATCAGGGATGCAGGTTATTAACGGATGGTCCAATGATATTAATTTATGCCCTCAGTCTCCATCTAAAAGGAAGTATCACTGGTGCAAGAAAATACCTGTAGCTAATGGTGAATGGTATGATCTATGGGCTTCATGCGACCCTCGGAACGAAATTTGTGATGGAGGAATCGATAAGGATAGGGTCAAGGATAACAAATTCATGTGGCCTGCATATACTGATGAAGAAAGGTTGGCAAAGCTCTCATTCAAAGAAGATGAGGAACCACCTATTAGGCACTGTTGCACCCCGATAATTATCATTGATGACAAGTCCACACGAGCGTGGCCTACATGCAATCCTTTCCTTGAGTATTGCAACGGGGGTGGTAACATGAAAGACAAGGAATAGACATGCCCTCATGAGCTCGAAAGACATGATGTTAAGTTCGGGAATTTATCCTTCGATGATTGGTATGCAGTACAATTCGGGGATGCTAAAATTAACCCTAATATGCTAAAAAGGCTCAAGATTGATTATGAGGAGCATTGTCTACAGATAGAGTCCGATAATAATGATATCTACTTCATGGAGGATCCTTCAAGCAACACCGATGACGAAGTAGCTTGAAGCCATTGGTGTGAGAAAATAAAAACACATGGCGAATTTTTTTGGGCATCTTGCAACCTTTTTGATGATGAATGTAATGGGAGAAGCAGTATAGAGAGAGTTGGGGAAGATGAATTCTTATGGACCTCAACCAATGATGCGGAAAGAACAGAGTTACCTTGGCTAGACAACTTGGGATTTGACTATTGGGTCAAAATCAAATATGGAAAGGTAGATGCGTTGACTAAGGAGAAGATCTGAAAAGGATGTATGAGTAAAGAAGACCCGAGTGAAGAAGTTCCAAACGACATAAGTGAAGTATTGGATGAAGATACCAAAGACTCGACGAGAAATGAGAAAGAGGAATGCAAACGGGTACTAGTGGAAGATTTACTCGACGATGAATGGTTTAAAGGTACCAAGTCCGACGATGATGATATAGAAAGGATTTTGGATTATCGTGAACTACAAGATGAAGATGGATTCACTGACCCCGATGATGAAGCATATGAGCAAAGAAGGTGCAAACTTCTTGGCATTCCGTATAAGAGGACGCCACCGATTGTAGCTAAAAGATATGAGTTTACTAGATACCACTTGGGGCCGGACGAAAAGTGTTGTAAAATCCAGAAGATCGAGACTAAGGAGTATCTTCGCACTGCTACAAATGTTGCTTGGGTCAGACATAACTTGATGAAGGATATGGAGGAAGTTGGCCTAGTCCAAAGGCCGCCATAAAGCCCTTAGGCTTTGAGTCTAACTTAAAGACTCGTAAATAAAGAAAAGTGCTCTTTCGGGAGACAACCCGAATTATCCTTTTCATTTGTTTTATTTCTATTTCTGTTGGGTTTTGTGTTTTTAACCATTTTTGCAGGAAAACGGAGAAAAGTTGCTGCAGCATGCTGAACGGGGACCTAATCTGTCCACAGTTACAGCGTAATTCATTCTTATGGTTACGCCGTAACGTACTTTTTGCAGTAGTTCTTCTCGAAGCATTACTTTTTGCAGTAGTTCTTCTCGAAGCATTACCAGGTTTTGCATTAATTACGGCGTAACTCCTTATAGGAGTTACGACGTAACTATCCTCTGTAACACTTCTTTCTTTTTAAACACAATAACATTGTATTAGTTTTTAAATGAACTTTGTGGGTATGTTCCCTGTAAGCCCTCACGAGACTACACTCGTCCACTTGGGACACCAAGTGGTTTAAAAGGCTTGTTGCATACGCTAAATGCAACCATGATTCTTACGAAAGTGAGTTAGGTTTCTTTTTCATTTTTTTTATTAGAATTATGCTTGTCGGTAGTGTGATTTCAGGGATTGAAGTTTGCTCGTGGATGCTTATGCGAAGGCACGATTCTTTTCGTGGGCCTTATTTCTTTTTGGAGCAAATTTCAGGGAAGTTCTCGCTCTAATTCTACTTTTCTCATCACCTTTATTTAACACTTAGTACAAAAGGGACATTGTACATTTCAAGTGGGGTTTTTCTAGTTTATTTTGAAAAATTATGCCATTTTTAAAATTTTGACATCTTTTTCTTAACCTAACTAGTTTAGACCTTAGCCGAGAACATTATAACCCTTGATATTATATGATGAGATTAGCCTTATCCGTTTCCAAATTTTTACCCCAAATCCACCAAATTATGAATGTGCCGGTAGCTTGTAAACTTTAGAACTTGGCCTTTGCATCATTTCGAGACCATAGACGAGGTATGTTGAGTTAGCTCGATGTATTTGGACTTTTCAGTTTAAGAAGGCAGTATTATAGGATTATCACCCAAATAGCCTATCATTGTGTGTCTATCGATTAGTCACCTTGACTTCTCGACCCCCATGTTAAACCCTTTGTTGCGCTCTCCTTAAGTGCAAGATACCCCTAGATACACCCATCTGAGCCATTCCTTTCATTTTGTTCACCCAACATAGTGTTTCGTTTCACCCATACACCTTAGCCTACCGTGTAGTCTTTATTTGTAATTGGGAAGTCATTGTTTGCCTAAGTTCAAGGTTCAAGTGGAAAGGTTCGGGAATCACACTTTCGTCGACGACATATTCTTAAAGATCATTGAAGACCCCTCAAATTCTCATATTGTTCATCTCAAGTGGGGGGATTTTATGTTAAGTGATTAAAAAAAATAGTTATTGTTATTTATTTGATTGTAAAGTGCGAAGTTATAAGCACTATGTTATGATCTTATTATAGATTTAGTATCGAGGAGGCCACCTTGGTTACATTTGAAGAATGGAATTGGTAATGTGCCCATCATGACGTCCTCTAATGGCACATCTACCTGGTATTATCATGATCCGGTTTTTTGACTTCGAAACTTGCACTTTGGATGAACGGTATGTGGTGATGACTTGGTTATGGATTTAGACTATTTGCTTGATTTTATTTTACACCAATTTTATCCCATGTCTTATCCTACCCTTTAGTCATGAAGCATGTTTAGGTGATGCAACGAGAAATATTTGGTGTCTTGGCCACGGATTTGGTCATCTATCATTGATTTTGTCCACTTCGCCATGACATGTTAGTAATGACGACTCACCCTTAACCTTTGTCGTGTCTACCCATATTGCCTTCGAGAATTGTTTAGCCCTTAACTCTAGTAGTGGAGATTTGTGTAACCGTCAAGCTTATGATAGAATACATGCTATGACTGTGCGTTGAGTGATCACATCAAAATTGACACTTAGAATAGTTGAGAGATTTGAGTGTTTAGTTCCCATTTCGTGAGGTGTTCGGCTTGGTTTTATTCTAGCATAAGGGATTTGTAAACTTATATTTTCCAGGTAATGGGAGATATCTCTTTAGGAATCTATCTAATAAGGTCTACTTGAGGGCAAGTAGAGTTCAAGTGGGAGGATATTTGATAACATCAAATAATCCTGAATATTAAGTGTCAATTTTCCTCGATAATGCTCGTATTTTATATCATTTATATGGATTTACGCTTGTTTTCCTCTATATTTCACTTTCAGGTAAATTACGAGTGTTGGAGCTAATGAGACGCGGATTTGGAGAGTTTATTGAAGATATATGATAGTATGCTCATTTTGAAGATGTTACAGCGTAACTCTCCTCTCACATTACGCCGTAACAAAAGCGTGGCTCAGAAAACCAACTAAACTGAAGATTACGGTGTAACTCCCTCCTAGGATTACGTCGTAACTAATTAGGTCAAATGATGTTTCGCGCCGCTGCAAGCTACACCGTAACTCATTCCACAACTACGGCGTAACCATGATTTATTGAAGATACGACGTAACTCATTTGTGATGTTACGCCGTAACCAGCTTTTCCAGAGTAAAATACGAAGAATTGGATGTTACAGCGTAACTCTCAACTTAAGTTACGCCGTAACCAGATCTGGCCTATAAATACCGCCTAAATTCCATCATTTCTAATCATTCACTCCACACACCAAATCAGAGAACATGGGTAGAAGGTTGAAGGCAGATCTTAAGGAGCATACGGAGCCATCTCCAAGGGAGAAATCACTCCCCTACGATAAGCATTAGCAATTTATCATTTCTTTATGTTAATACAAATAAGCCGTAAAAACGTTTATTTATATTTTACGATCTTCTAGTGTTTTGTTGATAACAAACGTAAAATTCTTTTAACGAAATAAATAAAATACGTTAATGGTTTGAACTAATAGTTTCTAACATATTCACATTTTCACATAAAACACTAAAACAAGTATAAGTGATTTTATGATTTAATATTACATATGTACAACAACTAGTGTTTACATATTTGGGTAAAATATACACATAACTAGTATGTAGTATATTGGGTAATATAAATGGGTAGAAACTTAAGTATCGTAACCCATTGGGCAAATACATTGAATGTAGTTGGGTACAACCCAAAGCCCATGACCCATGGAGCTTGACCCATAACCCATTGCATGACATCATGCTTATATCATATATGGATAATATCCATAACCCATGGTTTTGACCCATACCCATGTGACTAGGTGCATTGCACTCAAGAGATACATTGTATCTAGCTAAAGACCCATGGATCAACCCATGACCCATGACCCATAACCAAAATACCCATGGGTAAAGAGGAGCGTCCCACGGATCCCTAGCTTTAAGCTAGACGGATCCCTTGTGGAAGGGATCCGTGGGATCCAGGGAACAGTTGAATTTTTCCTCTATAAATAGTGAGCCATTTCTTCATTGTTACTTACCCCTTTCTAACATACTTTCCCCTAGAGTTGAAAACTATCTAACCTCAAATCCAAGAGATCTATGTTTGTAGTTTTGTTTTTGTGTGATCTTCTAGGTTCCTCTTAAAGGCAAGATCACCACCTTTGAAGTCGAGCAAGCTCAAGTACATGAGTTGCCATGCTTCCTCATCATCAAGACTACTGAAGTCTTCTTGTTGATGATAGTTTTTCTTTTCCTAAGAAGTGTTGAAGACATTTGTGAATGGTGTCTCAAGTGTCAAGACGAAGATATTAGTTAAGGGTATATATCGTCTACATCATTAGCACTTGTGGTAGGTGCTTAGAAGTCAGGACTAGAAACATTATTTGTTAGGATATAAAAAGTCAAAGTGTTGAAGAGTTAAAGTACTGAAGAAGTCAAAGTACTGCTAAAGTATAAAGTCAAAGTACTGCTCGATTTATCAAAGTACAGCATGCTTAAAGGACTGATATGCAAAAGCGTTAAGGATCATTATGTAATTCTAGAATGTTCTTAGATTAGTATAGTATTACTTGTCGTACAAGGTTACAAATTCTAAATCGACTAGGGTTATCCTTAATCCTATAAAAGGACCCCTAGGTTGGCATTAGAATATATGTGTTTTTAGAGTTTTAGAGAAGTACGACATTAGAGTTTTAGAGTTGTTAAAGAATCTGCATAACAAGCAGATTTAGAGTTATTAATAAAATCGTTGAAAGTTAAAGTTAATTCTTCTTAGCTTTGTTAAGTAAATTCCGCATACTTAATAGAGTTTGCTTAGTGTTTCATTGTTAATAACTTAGGATTTATCCGAGGTTATTAAACCCTTAACAAGCTATATAAGTTAGTTTGGTTAGAGTACATCGATCCAACAAGTTGTATCAGAGCTTGTGTGGAAACTCTGACTAAGAAGAAACCCTCAAAACATAGTTAATAACAAAACCCTAAAGATGTCGACTGAAGCTGCACCACCACCATCCATCACCTCACTCAGAATACCAATCATCAAGAAGGAAGAATTTGACTGGAGCACAGCTTTTGATGAGGAACCTGGACATGCTGCTTTGGAATCCAGAGATGGTCTAGGAAGCTTTGATTGGAGCATGGACAGTGAAGATGAACATGTTCTGCTTGCTATGGTAGCCACTTCACCAAGTTCACCCCTATCTCTGAGGTATGTTCTAAGTGTCATGGCTTTTACCAAAAAGTGCTTAATGATTATGTGACTGAAAGAGATAAGTGTAGAACGGCTAGGTCTGAATTAGCTGGTTACCAAATTACTTTAGAGTCAATGGAAGCCAAAATAATAACACATGAAAATAATGAAATGGCTTGGGCTGAAAAGTATGAACAACAGGATTATCAGTTAAAATTAAGTTAATGGAAGTTAGGATGCAAGGTCTCTGAACCAGAAAAGATGACTAAGGAAAGGGATGAATTGCTAGAAAAGTTTGCTGCTTGGGGACAATCTGGTCTTTCTCATGTTAGTTATGTTGAAAAACAGAGAAGAGCTTACATTAAAACTGGACTAGGTTTTGGTATGGATTTTAGTAGCATAGAACAAAACCCACCTAGTAATCAGGATGACCTTGATTTTGAGGATATAGCAACTAGTGATGATGAACTCATTAACTATGTAGAAACATCTAGTAATGAGGAATCACTTAGCAAAACACCTCCTGAATATAAGAAAGACAAAGGTTATCATGTTGTCCCTCATCCCACTGGTAGTTTTCAACCTCTTAGACCAGATGTTTCTCGTTTTGGAGTAGACAACCTAGAGTTTAGGAAAAATCTTACTTGTGAATCTAAGTCTGAAACCCCAAAAGAAACTGTTGAAAAACCTAAGGACAATGATGTTAACAGTCAAGCAGTACCTTCAACTCAAAGTACTGCTACACCTTCAGCAGTACCTTTAAGAAAACCTTTTCAAAATACTGCTAAGCCTTTTTGGGATAACTTTGGTCATAATCATTCTCATCATTCACCTAGAAGACAAGATAGGTTTGGTCATACACATAGAGGAAGAAATTTTGGAATTACAGGTCAAAAACTGTGTTTTGTTTGTTATAGTCCTGATCATTTGATTAAGAACTGTGACTTTCACTCAGAGTACCTAAGTAAATTCCCAAAGAACAGATCTACCAACCATAAGCCTAGAGAGAATAAACATGTCTGGAATTACTCACATAGGGTTAACCATAGCAACTTTTCACAAGACTATAGGTACCCTCACCAGAGAAGACCTTTTACAAAACCCCCAGTACCTTCAAACACTTTTCAAGGTACTGTTAAGCCAAAACCAGTACTTTCTCAAAGTACTGCTCAGTTTTCACCAAACACTTTTTGGAATAGGAACCCTAGGAGATCTAATTACTATCAATCTAGAAGGCGTTTCAACTCAAAGAAAGTAGCTAGATCAAGGGACTCTACACCAGAGGTTAAAACCAAATGGGTTAAAAAGGAAAGTATTGATGGGGAACAAACAGTACTTTCAGCAAGTGAAAGTGAAACAGAGATTTTGGTTGAAAGTAATAAAGAAAACTTGAATGAAAAATAGATTTTTATTGAAAAACCAACACAAGTTTTGGAACAACCAAAGATAATTGATCATGTGCTTAAAGACAGTGGCAATTACATACTTAAAGAATTTAAGTATGTAACTCCACAAGGGGAACACAAGTCAGTAATGGCTTGGGTTCCTAAAATTAACTAACTCTTTTATCTTTGTGCAGGGCAACCTAGAAGAGGAGTTTAAAGATCATCTAATTGTGGATAGTGGTTGCTCTGGAAGCATGACAGGAGACAAAGATATTCTGTCAGATTTTAGATCCTATTGTGGAGGAAGAGGTGCATTTGGGAATGAGCATAGGCTCATTAATGTTGTCAAGGTTCACACGGATGATAATGTAGCTGATTTACTCACCAAAGGATTTGATGTTTCAAGATTCAATCACTTGGTGGTAAGCATTGGAATGATTAATTATTGAGCTTCATTTAAGGGGAGGACTGAATGATTAGTTAGCCAGTCCTATGCTTTGCTTAAGGGGAGGCCATACAATGCCTATTTGGAGTTTTTGCTATTGTAGAGAAGAAAAATGGAAAATTATTGCTGTTTTGTTATATGAAAGTACTGCACTGAAAGTGCTACTCTGGAAAGTACTGCACACGTGGAAAGAACTGCTTGTCTTATCAACGTACTGTTCCAACGGTCAAAAAGAGGGGTAAATTCAAATAACGATAACTTTGTTATTATGGGCTGTGATTTTTTTAAATCCCACCTATAAATAACTACTTTCAGATTTTCCCTCTCATCTTTATTCATATCAATCTTTTCCATATTTCTCTCTCTATCACAATTACTTAATCATCGAATCAATCACTTTTACAATCATCAATGGCGAACCGTAACACCATTTCTAAACATAACATGGTGGCGAATTTGGATAAGACTGAAGCTAATGTCATCTTCCATGACATCATTGATTTTCTGGCTGGATCTCCAATTAGTTATGCACTTTTGGTTGAACCAGATATTATTGAGCCCTGGATTCAACAGTTTTGGGCAACTACTAGGACTCATATGGAGAATGATGCTATATATATTCAAGCTAAAGTTGCTGGCAGGATAGTAAAGGTTTCTAAAGCTTCAATTCGTGAAGATTTATTGTTTGATGATGAAGAGGGAGTTGTTTGTTTTGATAAACAATTGATTTGGGATACATTCAGAGACATTGGGTATGAAGGGTCCTTAACTGAATAAACTTTCAAGAAACCCTTATTTAGTCCACACTGGAAGTACTTGGTTCATGTATTGCTTCATTGCATTAGTGCTAAGAGTACTTCTTGGGAGCAATTTGGTTCAAATATAGCTTCTGCTTTAGTGGGATTGGCTACAAATCGTATCTTCAATTTTTCAAGGCTAATTTTGGATGGAATGCTATCTCACATTCGTTGGTTGATGTATCCAAGATTTATTCAAGTCTTCTTGAATAAACAACTTCAAGATGTACCAAAACCTTCAAGTCTACTACCTGTTGTGGTACAACCAGCCAAAATATTCACCTTCATGGCTAGGAAGAGTGATTTGTTTACTGGTAAGAACACTCCCTTGACTACTTCAAGGATGGAGATTGTTCAAGCTATTAGAGATGAGGCTGCAGCTAGTGATGAAGGAGAAGGTACTGCTTCAACTCAAGGTACTGCTTCTCAAGGTACTGCATCTCAAGGAACTGCTTCTCAAGGTACAGATGTCAACCAAGATACTGCAGTTTCTCCCATCTCATCTCACCATGATACTCCACCTATTGAGTCAGAACAAGATATCCCTATTCCCTCATCATCCTCTGGAGGAGATGCAGCTACTATACCCCCTGAAGGATTAGTACTGGATAATTATATTCTGACAAGGGAGCTAGTCAGATTGAAGAAAACAACTGAGGCTGAAGCTGCACAGATAGCACAGTTGAATACCAAGTTTAGGAAACTTAAGAGGACTGTCTGGCCTGTGGTAACACATCACAGATTATGGGTCAAGGCTGAAAGGAAGAAAATAAAACATTTCAAGAAGGCTTCTACAGGCAAAAAGGTTCAACAGCATTCTTCTGTCCAATTGGGGAGGAATTTAGAGCAAGAGAATTTGAAAGAAGATGTTGAATTTCATGAAGAAAAAGAAGATGAACCTCAAAGTACTGAAGTACAGATTAATATTCTAAGTACTGAGTCTGAAAGAACTGAAGTTCAAAGAACTGGTGTTCAAGGTACTGATGATCAAGGTGTTGCTGATCAAAGTACTAGTTTTCAAGAAACTCATAGACAAGAACGGATAACACCAAGGGTGTTAGATTTTGAAGAAGAGGTTGGTCCTTCGACTATTATACATGAAGAAGAAGCTGGTCCTTCTACTATTATTCAGGAAGAGGAAGCTGATACACCAAAAGTAGTGCACACTGCAATTGATGATGAAACTATAGCTGAAATATTGCACGATTTATCAAAACCAAGAGGTGTTAGCATTCCAGGTGTTCCTGAAGAACAACCACAAGTTTCTCAACCAGTTATAGATCCAAAAGATAAAGGCAAAGGTAAGCTGGTGGAAACAAGGAAGAAGAAAAAGCTGACTTTGGCATAAATTAGAGCAATTGAAGTGGCTAAGAATGAAGAAGCTGCTAAAAAGGTACAAGCTGAATTGAATGTTGAAGCTGCTATTGAAGAAGCTAAGAATAAAGAAGCAGCTAAGAAATTACAAGATGAATTGAATGTTGAAGCTGCTATATCAGAAAAACCAGTTTTACCTAGAAGACCAATGAGTAAAGCTAAAGAAAGGAATGCAATGATGGCTTATTTGAAAGGTCAAGGATTCACTGGACTACAGAAGCTGAATTATATTAAGATGAAAGATTTGTATGAAAATGTTAGAAAAGCTTATCAGAAGCAAGTTGAAAGTATTGTTTCTTTCAAGGATGATAAGTACAAGGAGGATCTTAGTAAAAGAAGTTTAAAAAGAAAAAGGACAACTGGAGTTGAACAGAAATCAGAGAAGATTGAGCTGAGATCAGATATAGTTGATGAACCGAGGAATTACATAAGAGTTGTTGATTTTGAGATACCTAAGGCTAAAGATGTTGCAGAAAAGAAGTCAAAGATTGTTACATTCGAAGTTGTAAAAGCAGAAGATGGAGATTATCTTATGTTCCATAGAGAAGATGAAAGCTTTAGAGTGTTTAACTCATTGTGGGACATACTGCACTTGATAAATAGAGAAGACCTGTTTCATCTGTATCAACTAGTACAAGAGTATTTTGAACATATTCCATCAGAAGGAATTGGTTTAGTATTACTTGGAGACCTCACAACTATCTTTGAAACTGAGGAGACAAGTACTGATGCTATATGGAATAATCAAGAAGTATGGGAAATTAATTGCTGGAGATATTTTGATGAATCTAGAATGCATGTTTTGGAGCTAGAAGATGGAACAATGATCCATATGTTAGTAGAAAGAAGATATCCACTCATGTCAGATCTTATGAGAAGGATGCTTGATCATGGAATGGAAGTCGAGGAAGAGAATGACACGGCCTTAATGGTCATTGAATTGTATATCAAATGGACAGAGGCTGAGGATGAAGCATAAGTACTGGTATGATGTTTAATTGTATAAATTTTTTTTGAAAAATAAGTACTTTATTCAAAGTACTGCTGGAACAAACAGTACTTTAATCAAAGTACTGCTTGCAGCATAAACCAGTAAATGTTTTTAAAAGAAAAACTTTTGTTAAGTAACAAATATTTTGAAACAAAAGTTAAACAGTAACAATGGTTTTTGAGATGGTTATAATAATAGGTTATCAGTTCACCATGTTTACAAAAGAACTGGCTAATCCATGAGCAAACGGCTCTAGTAAAGATATCTCAAATCCGTTATATAGTTGACAACTTGCTAATAAGTTGTATGGTAATCAACTCACCATATCAGCAAATGTAAAGAGTTGGCTAGCCCACAAGAAAATGGCTTGTGGTAAAGGCTGTGGAAAAACCATTTATATGATAATTAGTTCACCATGGTTGAAAGAACTAACCATTCCAAAAGGGTACAACTTTTGGTAAAGACAAATCAAATCTGTTGATAGCTGATGATTTGCTTAAAATCATATGGTTATCAATGTACCATGGTCTTACACACCTAAACATTTGGCTACTCCAGAGTTAATGGCTTTGGTAAAGAGACATCAAAATCCATTAAAATTTCAATGATTCACCTCTCACAGGAGTTTACACACCTGGAAGTGATGAGAATAGACTAAAACTTAAACTGAACTGATGTACAAATTGTCATATGTTGCTGAGTTGCTGAAAAGATGGAGCTTGCTGAATGTTGCTAAAAAGAATTACTGATAATGATTACTTTGATGATGATGATATAAGCACAGGATTTACAAAGACAAAATTTGAAGATAAAGTCACAATCTCTCTTTGAAGACAAAGACATTAAAGTTAAATCTACAAAGGAACTTGAAATCAAGCAAGTAGAATTCAAGTTAGGGGAGGATTGTTGGGATATAAAAAGTCAAAGTGCTGAAGAGTTAAAGTACTGAAGAAGTCAAAGTACTGCTAAAGTATAAAGTCAAAGTACTGCTCGATTTATCAAAGTACTGCATGCTTAAAGGACTGATATGCAAAAGCGTTAAGGATCATTATGTAATTCTAGAATGTTCTTAGATTAGTATAGTATTACTTGTCGTACAAGGTTACAAATTGTAAATCGACTAGGGTTATCCTTAAGCCTATAAAAGGACCCCTAGGTTGGCATTAGAATATATGTGTTTTTAGAGTTTTAGAGAAGTACGACATTAGAGTTTTAGAGTTGTTAAAGAATCTGCATAACAAGCAGATTTAGAGTTATTAATAAAATTGTTGAAAGTTAAAGTTAATTCTTCTTAGCTTTGTTAAGTAAATTCCGCATACTTAATAGAGTTTGCTCAATGTTTCATTGTTAATAACTTAGGATTTATCCGAGGTTATTAAACCCTTAACAAGCTATATAAGTTAGTTTGGTTAGAGTACATCGATCCAACATTATTGAAGGGTGCTTAGAAGTCAAGACACAAGACATTAGTGAAGGGTGTCTTGAAGATCTAGTTAAAGGCATTAGTGAAAGGTGCCTTACATGTACATTCGATATGGTGTGTTTCGATGTACAAGATAGACTAGTACTAGATCCAAGGATATTGATATCCTTGATGATGTTGTAAAAAGGAGTGAATCTCCTTTGGGATTAGTCGTTGGTGTAGTGTTGGGTAGTAGTTCCTCCATTGCAATGGAACTAGGTGCTTAGCCTAGTACCTAATAAAGGGTAGGCGACGTTGTGTAGGTGTGGTTCACCTTGGTGTGAAAGAACTAGGTATTTATCCTAGTACCTTATAAAGGGTAGGCGACGTTGTGTAGGTGTGGTTCACCTTGGTGTGAAAGAACTAGGTACTTAGCCTAGTACCTTATAAAGGGTAGGCGACGTTGTGTAGGTGTGGTTCACCTTGGAGTGAAAGAACCCGGTGGTTAGCCTAGCACCGAAAAAAGGGTAGGCGATGTTGTGAAGGCTTCTCCGCCATAAGGAGATTGGTGTAGTGTTTACGAACTCTCGAGTAGGTGACTCGGGGAGTGGAGTAGGGCAAGGAAGGTGTCCTTGTAGCCGAACCACTATAAATACTCGCGTTGTGGTTTTGTGCTTCTTACTCTTATCTTTTCATTACATACTTTTATATGCTTGTTTATCACATCCAACACACACTTCCAAATAGATTGACATAAGTCGATCTAAATAGTTTAAAAGGAAGTTTTAATTAGCAAAACTATTCAACCCCCCCCCCCTTCTAGTTTGCAACAATTGGCATCAAAGCTTCGTTACCAAGTTTTGTTAAAGTATATTGTACTTTAAAAACTTGATACGATCCATGGTTAATTGAAAACTACAAAGAAGTTTTTTTTCATAAAAACAAACACCATGTCTTCATAAAACTCTTCGTTTGGATGTTGATTAGATGACAACATTTTTTCTTACTTATTTTTATCTAATTGCACTAATCTGCTTTGTCATGTTGATTAGTCAAAGCTCATATCTACCAAGCCATAGGAATCGCTTGGTAACAAGAATACCTTCCCTAAGAAGGTATCTTAAGCACAAAGGAGCTGGGATTGTCTTCTGACATTAGTCGTTTCATTTGTAAAGACATTCCTAAGTGCATTCGAGGTATGACTTTTCAATTATCTCTAAATTACATTAGCTTGATAAACAAGTATGCTTACCTAGGTATTTATTTGATTACTTTTTGTGCATATACATGCTTTACATGTAGCTTCATTAGGAAGCTTTTTCTCACATACGTGTCACTCTTTTGTCTATAGTTGTGGTTTATAAAACTTGTGTTTTATTTTAAAAATATATCTTTATAATAATAAAACAAAAACACAAACATCAAAAATTCCTCCTTCCCCATAAAAACTCCCACCGTCTTTCATTCCAACAAATCCTCACTTTTTCAAATCTTCCAATTTCAAAAATTTCCTCTCATTCAAAACTTCATCTTCCTCTCCATTTCATCCCAACCGAAACCAAGAAGGATCATCTTCAACATGGTTTACATCGCCCTCATGCTCATCGTCTTAACACTCATGGAACTTGTGTTCCCTATGATGAAGTTCACATACGGAGACATTTACTTTGTGTTGTTAATCTACATTGGGGTTATATACCCAATCATTTGTATCATTCTAAGCATTGAAATGAAATATTATTAATAGTCTAGTTTATCTAGGTTATTATTATCATAATGTGTTTGTCATTTCTTTTGTTTCATATGTTTCATACTCTTTCGTAATACATTAGAAGTCATGTATGCATGCTAAAAGAAAATGTAGGCTAAAACACATATCTTGGGAATAAAATTGTAAAACCTATGTTTTTGTAAAATCTGTTTCTGTAACTACAGATCTACAGATTCCGGAAGATATACTAGCCGGATCCCTTTTGTAAAGGAACCGTGGGATCCGTCCTACTGGAAAACAGTTTTCATGCAAAATAAAAACCACTTTCTCTCTAAAAGAAATATTCCACTTGAATGTCAAAACCATAAGTGAGTTAAGTGTCATTGTTGTTAAAAACCATTCTTAATAAAAATCTAGAAAAAACATTAGATAATCATAAGTTGACCACAAACATCACTTTCTATTAATTCTTCATTTCTATAGGTTCAACTATGACGCATGAATATGAGTTTGATTTTTCACTCACTAGCGTCTACTCTCCGAACATCTCCCTTGAACCCAACACACCTGGCATTCATGTCCGTGAGTTCAATAACCTCGAAAACCGGCACTTCCACGAAGGACGTATTGTAGACACCTCTCTACAATTCGAAGAAGGTATCAATACCTACTTCCGAGCCATAGGACTAGAATGTCTTCTTGAAATCAACGAGAAGATATGTCCAAGGTTCATAATGGAATTCTTCCGTCAAGTTGAACTCGTTCGTAACGAGGATCGCTCTCTATCTCTTTGGTTTTATATCAAAAACCAAAAGTTTACTTTAACCCTTGGGCATTTTGCTCACATCCTCCGAATTCCAAATCATGGACAATGTGCCTTCACCGAAGATTGGTCACTTGATTCTCTCTTCAAGTTTCGTGAAGAAAATAGTCCATATTGTTCTCACATACCCTCCCCGGAAGATTTACATCGCATAATATGCAAACCTCGACCATATTACTCTGATCCAAACATTATCTTCACACGGGACATCCGAGAAGAGTACAAGCCCCTTGCACTCATCCTACGTAAAAATGCTTGGAGTCTTAGGGGAAGTCGAGAAATCCTTTCCATTTGTTGTGCTCACATATTGTATTGTTTGCTAACACAACAACCATACAATCTCGCCTACATCTTCGCAAGGCGAATTGTAAATCTTCAAGGCTCCAAGAATAAACTCATCCCTTATGGAATGTTCTTAACGCGCCTCTATCATAACGTTATGCACTTTCATCCTCAATTTCAAAGTCCGTTGTACGTACTTGTGAACAAGATGATGGAACCGCTAAACATATCTCTCATGAAGACTTTCTTCATTCTTGATTCCACCAACACTCATCAAACACGTGATGATCCTCCTAGCAAAAACACTCAAGGAACCTAGTAGTATTTCAAATAGGATCAATCCTCGTGTACTCGTGCTTTACCAATGTAATCCTATTTCCTTCATGAAATAAAACATCTTACGTTTGATATCTTAGTGTTAGAACCCCTTTAAACTAACCTTGGAATATAATGCATTGTCAATATCATTGCATACCTTTAGTAAAGGTTCTGCTGAGCAGATGGACGGATCCCAAAGTTTGTGCTAGACGGATCCCTACATTTAGGGAACCGTGCGATCCGGCAAACAGAAAATGCAATTGCAAGCATTGTATTTCAAACATATCCTTGGAACACCTCACACTAAGCTAGACATAGTGTCTTAAGGCAAATTAAGTCCTTATCAAGTTAAGTAGATCCTTCCTACTCACACATAACTTACCTAGATCACACTCAAAGACGCATGTAGATCTATTATTTCATTTTAATCCATTACTCTTCCGCTCTCAAGCTCACACATCATTTTTCATATGATCCCTCATTTCTAAACGTTGGAAACCTCTTATAGCAAAATCGATCATAATCATCCTTACGACAAAATTGATCAAATCCTAGTTTTTCCATCTTAAGCCTCTAGGATATTTTCCAAAGGATTAATCTAAATCACTATCTGATCTGTAGGATCATTTAGCTTCACTTGACACTCTCAAAACCTTTAGTGTCATCCTTTTTCATTCATTGGTACTCATGAAAGTTCCAATTTCTTCCATAAAAGGCAATCATTAGCTAGATCACTCATTGCCTTCAAGTACTTAAGCACCCCTTTATTTAAGACACTTAGGAGGACTGAAACACTCAAGGTGATATAGATCTTAGATCTTAGAAACATCATTTCTACTCTTTCATAGCTGCTGAGAGCCGGATCCCTAGGATTCGCCTAGACGGATCCCTTTGATGAGGGAACCGTGGGATCCGGGTGACAGATTATGTCAAACCTTGCTAAAACAATCATTTCAACTCATCTTTCTAACTCAAACACTCCATCTTATCTTAAATGAGTTCCTAGATCAGTACAAACTCTGAAGTTGATTCTTGTACATGATAATCATCACATTCCAATGAATTTTATTGGCTTAAGCCTTAAATGCACTTGTACATTATAAACCACATTGTTAGGACTTCCATAGTCATTACCTTCATCCTAATTTTCAGCACTTAAGAAACCCTTACAAACTTCTTGAAATCATCTCATCATGAGGAAAACTCCAAGTAGCAACTTATCCACCAAAGAACCACCCAAGAAAATTGCTCGTGTTGTACACGAAATTTCTTCAACCGAATCATCTTCGGTCAAGCCAACAAATACAAGGATCTCTTCTCAACCAATCAAACCAATTCCTAAAAGGATAGTACCCACAAAACTACCTATGCCAAACACCACCATACCTCCTAGGCCAAATAATATCATCGCCACTAAACCATCACCATTGGTTCCTAGAGCTATTTCTTTTACATCTCCACTATCATCACCACACCTCTACAATTTAGAGGATTTGCCTCCTAGGCCGTCTCATCCTCCACCGCCGACAACATTCTCCTTATTAGGAGGAATAATGGTACAAAATCAAGGTGTTGAGTCAACACTAGCTCCGGTTTCCTTTTCGCCGTTTCCATCATATAATCCTATTTGGATTATGAGAAATCATCAAAGTCAACCACCCGACCATATGGAAGTTAACACTTCTCTACCACCATCATCATTCTTGGTCGAGCCATTCTCAAATGCGCCTCCACCAATCCCTCCGTCGTTTGAAGCCCCACAAGCCGCTTCACTTGATCCTTCGCATCAAGCCATTTCATTTCTTCCACCGCCACTACCTAGCCATGACAAAGATTGTTATCATTGTCAACATGTTGAAAGTTTGATACATGAAGTACGAGAAGACCAACGTTTCATGTTCTATCATCTCCTCGAACATTTCGACGAGATCAAACCTAAACAAAACTTGAGCTAAAAGATTTTAGTGGTGTCCTAGCATCAAGCGATAGTTGGTCTAGAAATTCCTAGTCATGTGTTTCTTTATTTTCTTAGTTTTTAGAGTCATGTATATCATAACTCTAGTTTTATTAAATGAAATTACTTGCTATATTTCTGAGTATATGATTACGTTGTTTTCATATCTTACTTTTGTGATAACATTACTTGTTATATCACTGGTATGTGCGAAAACACATACCATTTCTTTATCAAAATAGACCCAAAATAATCAAGAAAGAGCCGTTTATGCCTAATATTTGCGTGTTTCTTGAGTTTATGCATGTGCAGGTACGGATATGACAAAACAGACAAAATTAAGCGAAAACCGAAGAAAATCGAGCACGAGAGAAAGAAGAGTGCATAAGCCGATGTCGGGGATGCTATTTATGGGATTTGGATGATCAAAAGTGCAAAATACGGAGTTCTGGGTAATAACTGGGAGATTTCACTTTAAATCCTTCATTGTACCACATTTTCACAATTCACCCTTCACTAACCCACATTTATACTTTAAACCCCTCATTTAACCATTTTACCCAACACACCCTCATACCCTTATTTTTCACAAATGACATTAGTAATCCTTTTACTTTATCATTTTTACAAAAATCATCCTAAAAACCTTAATCTATAAAAAGCCTAAAACCATTTTTACTCATCAATCCCATAAACCCCAAAAGCCCAAGATAATCAAAAGCCCAATCCATCCCACCCTTTTTCCACTTAACCAAATCAATAACCCATACCCGTATACTAAACACCCACGGTCAAAGATCCATACCCGGTCAAACCCCACTCAAAACCCCATTTTACACTTACTGTTTACCTTCTACAACCAATTACCCTGCTCCCAAGAATTACCTAGCATATGATCCTCGTACTAGAATCTTTAGTATGCTGACAAGACAAGGGGAATGCCAGGATGGCAGATTGAAGCAAATTCATTGGTGCAGACACCTCATGGTTTGATCAAACGGCTGAGCTTAATGGATTGGTGACCAAGTTTTGATCAAAGGCAAAGATTAAGTATCCTGAAGCTTCCTCAGAAACCCTAGATGATCCTTGGCTCAGTTATAAATAGGACCTCTTCACCACAATAGAGATTTGTCCAATTTCATGCTTTAGAAATTGTTACCATTTTACTTTCATGTCATTTAATATGTTTTTGTAGTGTAATTTTTATTTCATTTCGAATTGTAAGCTCACCTTTATTAATTCAATTTAAGGTTTTCATTTTAAATTCCTTGCAAAGCATCTTGTTCAAATCCATTTTCTGTTTTTAGCATTTCTCTACTGTTACTTAAGCTCATATAAGCTTATTCAAGCTTGTGTGAGCTTACCTTTACTTTACTTGTCTTAATTCAAAGTTTTTGCAAAAAAAAGTCAAATATAGTCAACATAAGTCAAACGTAGTCAAAGATCAAAGTCAAGTAGCTTTTTGGTTAAATTCTGATTCAAAAATGTTAAAAAGTTAAGTTTCCTGTTAAGTTGTTGATTTCAGTTAAGTTTTGGTTATACTTCATCTCAGTTTTAAAAGTTAAGTGCATTTTGGAATTGAAAAGTAGTGTTTGGATTTTGCTTAGTTAGTGTGCTTAAATGATTTGGTAAGTGTTAACTTTGGTCGATCAATATTAGTTCTGGATTTAAAGCTTTTTCAGTAACTGACTCAAGGTTTTTCAAGTCAAAATTGTGATCTAAGCTTTTCTCTCAAATCTGTTAAAGGTCCATTTTCTGTCCCAAATGTACCTGTTCATCAGTGTTTTGCATAGTCTAAATCAGGTTCAAAGGTTTTTGTAATTGGTTTTTATTGTTGATAATGCACTCTAGTTCATCAATTTTCAGTTTGTATGATCAACAACTGTGGTTTGATTGATTATTTTTGTGGATTAAAAGTCACCATATGTCCATTTGTCTGCCTTCAGTTTCAGGTTCTATTCCACATAGCTCAGTTTACAGCTTTTAATCTACTTAATTTGTGGCTGTTTATGCTTAATGTTTGGATTTCTAGATAGGACATAATGTAGACTTTATTCTTAAACGCTTTTGAAGTAGATAGGAGTTAAATTAAGGATTGGATTTAAGTCTGCATAACTGTGTCTCACTGCTGTCATATCAGTTTGTTCACAAGCTGTTTTTAAGCTTATTTTATCTAATCAAGTGTTGAATATTAGCTTCTTAGGGTAGCTTTAGAACTAGGTTTAACTGATTTGCCTTTAGATAGAATCCTAGGTGCTTTTTAAGTAGCTATTTAGTTCTGCGATAAGCCCTCTTTGCCCATTATTCTGTTCTGCATTCAGTCCCTTATTGTCCTATATAGCTTATAGTTTTGATTTTTAATTTCTTCATTCTAGATCCTTAGAAGCTGAAATTTTGGACTATAGATCACTGGTTGGTTTTCTACTGCTAGGTCATTTTATTTTATTTTTGTGATTTTTTTAAGCTAGCTTAATGTAGGCTTAAAGTAGATGCATAAGGGCCGTTTGGCATAAGCTTGTTAAAACCTGTTATAGTGCTTTAATGCTCTTAGCTTGTGCTCATAGGATCTACATCAGTTGCAGTAGCATATTTTTAGAAAGTTTAGGTCAGTTCTAGCTTAAGGTAGCTTTTAGATAGCTTATAGCTTATTTCACTTAGCTTCTTTAATTAGTTGCGTGCCCACATCATAGTTCCTGATCTCCACAGTGATTTCTGTTATTTTTCCCTGCTTCTCAGTATCATTTTAGACTTATCTGGAAGTTTTCATATTTTTCCATGGTCTTTTGCTATTTTTCTGCATTTAATTTCATTTTCTAGGCTTTTTAATTATCTTTTAATGCAAATAAATTAGAAAAAGATCAGAAAAATGCAATTTCAATTCTCTTAGTTTTAGAATATTCAAAAAGTCATAAAAAGTATTTTTCCAGAATTTTCTTAGCTTTAATAGTGTTTTCTAGCATTTTAATTAGTTTTAAATAGTTTAAAATTCATAATAAATAGAGAAAAAGTCAGAAAAAGGTGATTCCAGTTTTGAAAAATCTTTTTAGTTAATTTTGATTTTTGAAAAATAGTTTTGTAATTTCTTGCAAGTTTTCCTAATTTTTAGTATTTTTAGTCTATTTTAAATGTCTTAAATTAGTTTTTAATTCAAAATAAATCAAGAAAAACCCAAAAAATTAGTTTTAAATATCAAATAATTTTAAAATATCCTTTTTAGCTGTAGAAAAATTGTAGTTCACTTTTAGGAGTTAAAATGGATTAGTTTGCATTTTATTTACGTTTTATTAATTACGTAATTTGCATTTTTAGTTTAAATTTGCGCTATTAGTTATAATTTTCTTGTTTGCATTATAGATTCTGTAGTTTTAATCGCTTTCCTTTATTATTCCTTGCACCGTAGTGTAGAAATCCCCAAAATTCCTTATTATTTTCATATTCAAATCCCGAAATGCGACGTGAGTTGTTTAACTCCATTCATCCCTCGTTGGGAAAACGACCCAGGAAAATACATACCTTTGTATTTCTTCGGAAAATATCTTGTACTGAAAACGACAAATCAATCACCATTGCTGAAATTGATCATCAGCTGTACGGATCCCTCAAAATTGCCTAGACGGATCCCTACTAGGAGGGAACCGTGGGATCCGTGAGACACTAAACTATTTTTCTACTAACTTAGACCACATTTGCAGGAAATTGTGAATTATACTTGTTTTCTAACCTTTGTTTTGTAGTTATTCAATCTACACTTGAAGACTTTGACACCCTAAAGCTAGGGGAGCTTTGTGTCAAAGCAATACATTGCAAATTACTTGCAATATTAGGATTACATTTCTTAACATCCCTTTGCAAAATTGCAACCATCAAGGGGAGCACATTCGTCACTTAGATGAAATCTTTTGCAAACTTAGTTGCAAACAAACTAGCTTAGTATTACTTTCTTGACCCCCTTACATAGGGATGGACTCGTCAAGCGGGAGTAAAGACGAGATTCTTTCCCGTTACTTGCTCTCTACTTCTTTTTATCTCTTTCACATGTTTTTCCTAAAAAACAATGTGTTAGTTTCCTTTCGAAGCTCTTTTTGTTTCGACAAAAAGGGGGAGAAGAAAGTAAAAACTACAAATTCAAACTTTTACGAATTTTAGCTTTTCTTTAAAATAATTGTATGTTTTGTCATCAACAAAAAGGGGGAGATTGTTAATACAAATAAGCCGTAAAAACGTTTATTTATATTTTACGATCTTCTAATGTTTTGTCGATAACAAACGTAAAATCATTTAAACAAAACAAATAAAATACGTAAATGGTTTGAACTAATAGTTTCTAACATATTCACATTTTCACATAAAACACTAAAACAAGTATAAGTGATTTTATGATTTAATATTACATATGTACAACAACTAGTGTTTACATATTTGGGTAAAATATACACATAACTAGTATGTAGTATATTGGGTAATATAAATGGGTAGAAACTTAAGTATCATAACCCATTGGGCAAATACATTAAATGTAGTTGGGTACAACCCAAAGCCCATGACCCATGGAGCTTGACCCATAACCCATTGCATGACATCATGCTTATATCATATATGGATAATATCCATAACCCATGGTTTTGACCCATACCCATGTGACTAGGTGCATTGTACTCAAGAGATACATTGTATCTAGCTAAAGACCCATGGATCAACCCATGACCCATGACCCATAACCAAAATACCCATGGGTAAAGAGGAGCGTCCCACGGATCCCTAGCTTTACGCTAGACGGATCCCTTGTGGAAGGGATCCGTGGGATCCGGGGAACAGTAGAATTTTTCCTCTATAAATAGTGAGCCATTTCTTCGTTGTTACTCACCCCTTTCTAACTGACTTTCCCCTAGAGTTGAAAACTCTCTAACCTCAAATCCAAGAGATCTATGTTTGTAGTTTTGTTTTTGTGTGATCTTCTAGATTCCTCTTAAAGGCAAGATCACCACCTTTGAAGTCGAGCAAGCTCAAGTCATTGAGTTGCCATGCTTCCTCATCATCAAGACTACTGAAGTCTTCTTGTTGATGATTGTTTTTCTTTTCCTAAGAAGTGTTGAAGACATTTGTGAATGGTGTCTCAAGTTTCAAGACAAAGATATTAGTGAAGGGTATCTATCGTCCACATCATTAGCACTTGTGGTAGGTGCTTAGAAGTCAAGACTAGAAGCATTATTGAAGGGTGCTTAGAAGTCAAGACACAAGACATTAGTGAAGGGTGTCTTGAAGATCTAGTTAAAGGCATTAGTGAAAGGTGCCTTAGATGTACATTCGATATGGTGTGTTTCGATGTACAAGATAGACTAGTACTAGATCCAAGGATATTGATATCCTTGATGATGTAAAAAGGAGTGGATCTCCTTTGGGATTAGTCGTTGGTGTAGGGTTGGGTAGTAGTTCCTCCATTGCAATGGAACTAGGTGCTTAGCCTAGTACCTAATAAAGGGTAGGCGATGTTGTGTATGTGTGGTTCACCTTGGTGTGAAAGAACTAGGTACTTAGCCTAGTACCTTATAAAAGGTAGGCGACGTTGTGTAGGTGTGGTTCACCTTGGTGTGAAAGAACTAGGTACTTAGCCTAGTACCTTATAAAGGGTAGGCGACGTTGTGTAGGTGTGGTTCACCTTGGAGTGAAAGAACCCGGTGGTTAGCCTAGCACCGGAAAAAGGGTAGGCAACGTTGGCTTCTCCGCCATAAGGAGATTGGTGTAGTGTTTACGAACTCTCGAGTAGGTGACTCGGGGAGTGGAGTAGGGCAAGGAAGGTGTCCTTGTAGCCGAACCACTATAAATACTCGCGTTGTGGTTTTGTGCTTCTTACTCTTATCTTTTCATTACATACTTTTATATGATTGTTTATCAACATTCAACACACACGTCCAAATAGATTGACATAAGTCGATCTAAATAGTTTAAAAGGAAGTTTTAATTGGCAAAACTATTCAACCCCCCTTCTAGTTTTCCACACTTTACTTTCAATTCATGTATTTCGATATGTTAAACATTGAATCGATTGTTTTAGTTAATATGAGTGGCTAAGCACCTCTTGTGCTAGCCAAGTTATGATTCCTTAATTGCTTTGTTTATGTTTACATTGCTTCCGTATAATTGTTTCTAGTGTATGCATGCATAGTTTGTTGGTAGCTACCCTTGTTTCGGTAGTTTTGAATGGCGGTAGTGGCTAGTTACTTAGGAGATATGACCAAATGACCCTAAGTAGGTGGACTGAGTGGGAAGGGTAAGAATTGACCAACTTACGACCCTTCTTCGCTTGTGCGATTTGACCAACTGATCACCTAATGTTTGGATGAACTTAAGAAGTTAGGGATGCGTGTTTAAGATGTTAGCGCCCTGGCACTCATTGTTATGAATCTTGCATGTAGCGGAACTTAATGACTTGACTTAGGGGACTAAAAACAACTGGACTTTCAAGGGGACACCTATTGATCTCCGGTGGAAACCTTTGCTGATAGGTTATGACGAACTGACCAAATGCTGTCCTAGCGACTTAAACCCTCACTTGAAGCAATTGGAAGTAATTAAACTTGAACTTAACTTAATAGGATGAGTAACTAGGTTAGCACACTTCTCCTCTATTGATTACAACCCTCGCCTTTATTTGCTTTCTTTATTTTATTTTCTTGTCTTTAGTTATTAATTAATCATTTCAACCTTAAAATTTGTGACACCTAGACTTAGTTAAAATCCGCACACATAGCTCTTGGGACGACCTCGGTTTTACCGAAATACTACACTACACACGACCGGGTGCACTGCCCTTTAGTGCATTAGGGTAGACCATAGGTATAACGAGACAATATAAATATTAAAACCTGGTCAGTAAAACCTGCATAATGGAGTTACGCCGTAATCTTCAGTTTAGTTGGTCTTCTGAGCTACGCTTTTGTTACGGCGTAATCTGAGAGAAGAGTTACGCCGTAATCACTTCAAAATGGGCATACTATCATATATCTTCAATAAAATCTCCAAATCCGCGTCTCATTAGCTCCAATGCTCGTAATTTACCTGAAAGTGAAATATAGAGGAAAATAAGCGTAAATCCATATAAATGATATAAAATATGAGCATTATCAGAGGAAATTGACACTTAATATTCAGGACTATTTGATGTTATCAGAAACTTACACGTGTTTCAAGAAAGGTACAAACTTTTACTTCAACAAGTGGCATCATGGGAGTCGTCAAGACCATCTCAGCGGAATTTTGCTTCAACATTTAAGTGCGATTATTTACTATCATATCTTTCTTATATCATGATCCAACTGAATTGGATGTTGATGTTGTTGTTGATAGTTTATAAGTTTATTGGTTTTGGTTAATGATCAATTTGAGTCTACAAATTCTAGTTGACAGGCTCGCGGACTTTTGACATATAAACTTCTTAAAATCATAATATGATGATCTACTAATTTTTTTATCATGTTTTTTGACTAAAACCGGAAGATATTTGATTAGTTTATTGTTTTCAGCTTTAAGAGAAGTTAGATGAACCTAACCCTGCTCGGGTTAAGGACATTAATCTCACTTGAATATCGCTAGGCCAAAGCATCGCTTGTACATGTTTGTTTCGCTAAATTTCACCTATTTGACGAAAAGTATATAATAAAATAAGAGATGTTATATCATGATAAGAAAGTATTTTTGCTCTTTACAAATTCAAGTATACGTTAAAAATTCAAGTATGCGTCAAAGCGACATGTTCGCCTTTAAATTGAAGAGGATACAATTTATATTCGAGTAAGCTTTAATATTGACATCAACAAGGTTACATACATTTATAAACGCCGATACTCTCGCGTGAACACATTATCTAACACTATGCCACACCAATAAAAAGAAAATATAAATAGAGCTCGCAAAAACAGAGAATATAAGTCAAGAACTTAAGTCATCAAGAAGTTTTATGTGATGAATAAATAAATAGTTGTTTAATTATTGAATATGAATAAGTTAGCTTTAATCATAAGTTGCATACACTAAATTTATATACAAGTTTAGCTTTAATCATAAGTTGCATACACCAATGTATACTACTTTATTCTTAAACCTAATAGGTGTCCTAAAACATATCACACAATCTCCTCAAGTTTGCAACTACCTCTCACAACCTATCATCACACAACTTGGTACCTCTCAATACTACTTGAAATTGATTAAAAAAAAAACGAATTAACGTTTAGAATGTTTCAGGTCATGTGCGGGTTGACCTACTTACACCATTTGTTAAACAGATCATATGCTCATGTTTGGTGTTTGGGTAGTTTAAATGGCCACTAAATTGGGTTTAAAAGAAATAATTAATAATTATATAAATAATTAATAATTATATAAATAATTAATTAAATGGGTCACATGAGTCAAGTTGTCAACTTATTTATATGTTTAACTCGTGTAACACGTTTAACCACTCAACCATTCTGATAAACGAGTTATGTTACATGCAAAAAATATGTTATATCTCACAAGACTGACTCAATACTTAAACATGTCTTATTAATTTTTTCATAACGTCGCCCTGACAACCAATGCCTCGAGCTCGACATAAATCACTACGCCTACAACCAATTAACAACCATAACTTTTTTCTTTACATTGACAACTCAATGACGAAACCAGAGTGGGTCTCGTAACATCATAAAATTTTGCGACGTAATATTAATTATTATATAAAAAAAAAACTTAAATTTTTTAAAATGCAAATGATACACTCACAAAAAAGCCTTCACAAAATGGTCTAAGAAATGAGGTGTCACTCCCTGATTGGTGTATTATGTGATATGTTGGCGTATGTTCCGGCATACAACTCCCCAGCACATTATCAAAACGCCGAAGGGCCTAACTCTCTGGCCCAAAGGCAAAACCGCCCGGCACAATGCGCAATCTTTCGGACAAAACATACAGGCCAATTTAGACCAAGCAAAGCTAGACCAGCATATACCGGAGGGTTAGACATAACCCTCGACATAATGGACACCTGACATCACCATGTATAAAAGGAAGGGAATCTTGATCAGAACTACTGACCCTTTCCAGACGGAATCCAAACAGAGTAAAGTCAACTCCCGCCCGAAATAGTCACTATCGCCCACGTGACCTTCGGGTGAGGACAAAAACTTCTCATCTATAAAAGGAGCCAAGTTACTGCATTAAAGGTTAACCAATTCTCATCCCATTTTTCACATATTACTCTGACATTTTACCGTACGCATTCTCACGCCGGAGCTTGGTCTAGGGATAAAACCCTAGGCGAGGCTAACGCGTGTTTTCTTTGTGTTCACAGATCCGAAGGGTCCTAATCCGAAGAGCTTCGGATTAGCTGAAGGATCTTAGCTTGTTCGGGTAATACATATTTTTACCTCAACAAATTGGAGCCATCCGTGGGACCGCTATTCGAACTACCAAAGCTAGAAAATGGCCGGTCCTACCACCGAAACACCCCCAGGTCCCTCCACTGAAACCCAACCCGGAAACAACCCCCTAACCTAGAAGAACAAATACTAAGCCACATATCATCACTAAAGGCCTTGATACAGCAACATAACACCCAAGGAAAAAGCCCGTTACAGCCCATACGGATCGATTTCGGCGACGAAACCAAAGAGCCCACCCGAGAAGTAGAAAAAGAAAAGGATCCGAAAGGAAAGCGGGTCGTGGAAGACTTACATAAACCACATAAGGACGCCCCCAGATGCCCATTCACGCGACGGATCATAGAGTTCGCCGGACCAAGACATGAGCTACCTAAGAACATAAAGCTTTACGACGGATCCTCGGACCCGGATGATCACGTCACTCGCTTCTCCGGTGCAGCCAATCATGGCGGTTGGCCGATGCTTGTATGGTGCTGGATGTTCCAACAAACTTTGGACGGTCCGGCAAGTGGATGGTTCGAGCGATTACCCAATGGTAGTATAGACAGCTGGGAGGAGCTTAGAGAGAGTTTCCTAGAAAGATTCGCGCTCCGGAGAAAGTGTCTTAAAGATCCGATGGAACTCACAAAAATCATGCAGAAACCTCATGAAACCCTTCCGGAATTCAAGGAGAGGTGGACCGACGAGGCTAGCTATATCCCCGGTGTGCCGGAAATAATGCATATATCCTCATTCATTAACGGAAGCAAGTGCCCGGAATTAGTAAAGCATTTCTCGGATAGAATTCCCAAGACAGTTACAGAAATGATGAAGAGGGTAGACGAATTTGTACGTTCGGAGGAACCTACAACACCACGGAACTCCCTAAAGGGGAATGGAACCGTAAGTCATACGCGGGTAGTCAGCCGGATCGAACCTCCAGAATGGCGAATCTCCCCGACAAGCGGAGGGGAGACCGTAGAACAGAACAAAAATCCCGCAGCCAATACAACCCCTATTACCCGGCAAGGACAGATAACTACATAGGTGACCACAAAAGTGATTACCGGAGAAACCATTACAGGAACGATACCCGCCCAATAGATTTGAACCTTCTCTCAAAAGCACCTAAGGAGATTCTAGCAACAGAGCTTCAGCTAAAGCTGCCACCACCCCCACCTTTGAGAGGAGCACCGAGGAGGGAAAACTTAGATAAGTTCTGCGATTATCATGGTGAGAAGGGTCATCTCACCAATGACTGCTACCAACTTAAGGAGCAACTGAAAGTAGCACTGGAGACGGGCAAATTGGATCATTTATTGAAGGACGTAAGGCAAAGAGGAAGAAACCCCCTAGAGATAATCAGCCCGGCAGAGGAAGGGTGATAAATATGGTATGCAACGGAGGAAAAGACAGAAAAAGGAAGACCAGCAACCGAGAGGAAGACTGGATGAATGTCCCTATAGCTTCCCCCCCATTCTACCGGGGGACGTTTCCGAAGAGCCGCTGATAATCGAAGCAGATGTGGAAGGGTACACCGTGAGGAGGGTTTATGTAGATCCAGGAGCAGCTGTAGAAGTAATGTACGAACACTGTTTTCAGAACTTGTGCCAAGAAATCAAAGCGAAGCTAAGAGAAACGAACACACCACTAGTGGGGTTCTCACGCGAAGCAATCAGACCCCTCGGGAAGATAGACCTAAATGTTTGTTTTGGAAACGATGGCTTATATCGCCGAGCGATAATGAAGTTTGCAGTAATAAGGTCCCCCTCACTATACAACATTATTCTGGGACGATCACTCACTAGGGAATTAAGGGCAATCCCTTCAACCATCCACTTCATGATAAAATTCTCAACAACGAGGGGAGTTGCAACCCTTGTTACCAGATCAGTTATCATTTCTGAGTGTAGAAGGTTAGAAAAGCAGTTCATGGCGGAGGGGTCGGGGAGCAAGAGTAAGGAGTACCCTGTGGAAGAAGAAGAGCCTTGCAGGAAAACAGAAGAAGTAATGATAAAACCTAAGTTTCCTGAGCAACTGATCACCATCGGAGGCAACTTTCCAAAGAGTGCAAAAGACAACTGGTGGAACTACTGAAAAACAACAAGGATGTATTCGCATGGCAACCGGCCGACATGACAGGAGTTCGCCAGCGAATTATAGAGCACAAACTAAATGTCAATGTGCACGACAGGCCAATAGCCCATAAAAAGAGAACCTTCACAGCCGAGAAAAACCAGGCAATCAATACCGAAGTAGAAGAATGGTTGAAAGCAGGGATAGTTCGAGCAGTAAAATACCCCACATGGATCTCCAACCCGGTTCTAGTAAAGAAACCGGACGGAACATGGAGAATGTGCATGGACTTCAAAAGCATCAACGCTTCATGCCCAAAGGACTACTACCCACTCCCTGAGATCGACTGGAAAATAGAGTCTATGATGGGGTACAAGTACAAGTGCATACAAGGGGTACCACCAAGTTCAGATGGCCAAGGAAGACGAAGAGAAGACAGCCTTCTACACGGAGCATGGAACTTTTTGCTATACCAAAATGCCCTTCGGTTTGAGAAACGCAGGGGCAACCTATCAAAGGTTGGTAGACTCAACTTTCAAGGGGAAAATTGGCAGGAATTTGGAGGTGTATGTTGACGATATGGTAATCAAGAGCAGAAGTGAAGTAGAGTTGTTGGCAGACATGGCGAAAACGTTTGATAACCTCCGAAGAATCAACATGAAGCTTAACCCGAAAAAGTGTTCGTTCGGAGTTGAAGAAGGAAAGTTCCTTGGATACGTGGTTACGTCCGAAGGAATAAGGGCCAATCCGAAGAAAACAAAAGCGATAGCCGACATGCAATCTCCCCGGACACTCAAGGAAATGCAGAGCCTTAGCGGGAAGCTTGCAGCCATGAATAGATTCCTCTCTCGATCGGCTGAAAAAGCTTTACCCTTTTTCAACACATTAAAGAACATCACGAAAGACAACCAAAGTGAGTACCGATGGAGCGAGCAGGCCAAATAAGCATTTCATAAGATGAAGAGCATAATCTTAGAATTGCCTAATTTAACCGCCCCGATAACAGGAGAGGATCTTTTCGTGTACCTAGCGGCAGCCGAGGAAGCCATAAGCGCGGTATTAATGGTAGAAAGGAAGGGTAAACAAATGCCGGTGCACTATATCAGCAGGACACTCCACGAAGCCGAGCGAAATTATGCCCCCTGGAAAAATTGGCTTTGGCTCTATTGCACTGTTCCCGGAGACTCCGAAGATACTTTGAAGCCCACCCCATTAAGGTGATCACATACCAGCCCATTCGTGACATGTTGAACAAACCCGAATCCTCAGGGAAATTAATGAAGTATGCAGTAGAGTTGGGAGCATACAAAATTACTTACATCCCAAGGCACGCCGTCAAGGGACAGGTCTTGGCAGATTTCATAAATGAAATACCGGTCGGCAAAGTAGGGAGACAAGGAAAGAGCAAGGAAATGTGCAACATCTCAACTGCAAAGGAAGAATGGACACTGTTCACAGACGGAGCGTCTAACAAGAAAGGCTCCAGGGCAGGTTTGGTGCTGATCAGCCCGGACCAAACAGAATACACTTATGCCCTTCGGCTGAACTTCCCCAGCACCAATAATGAGGCGGAGTACGAGGCATTGTTGGCCGGCCTAAGGATAGCCAAGGACATGAAGATTCAAGTACTAAGTGATAAAGTGGACTCCAACCGAGTGTCAAGCCAAATCAACGGAGAGTTCACCACTTACAAGGAAAGCATGGCAAGATATTTGGCTAAGGTAAAGGAGTACATTGGATGTTTTAAGCAGTTCAGAATACAAAACATCCCCAGAGCACAGAACCAGAAGGCCGATGTGTTAAGTAAGTTAGCATCAGTTGCATTCGACCATCTGACCAAAGAAATACTTGTAGAAGTGTTGGAAACACCATCAACGGAGGAAAAGGTCGTCGGAGCAATAGTGGAAGAAGAGGAGGAAAACTGGATGTCTCCAATCGTCTGGTGCATCACCGAAGGAAAATGGCCGAATGATGAAAATGAGGCAAGAACCCTACGGATGAAGATCCCCCATTACACAATGGAAGACGGAGTGCTGTTCAAGAAATCATATTTGGGCCCAATATTAAGATGTGTGGGTCCATTACATGCCAATTATGTGATAAGAGAGGTGCATGAGGGGGCGTGTGGGATACATTCAGGTCCAAGATCCGTGGTGGCAAAGCTGATCAGACAAGGATATTACTGGCCGACAATGCATAAGGATGCCAGAGAGGTCATTCAAAAATGCGAGTCTTGCCAAATACACTCCCCGGTGCCTAAATTGCCTAAGACTCTTATGACTTCTATCATGTCACCCTGGCCTTTCTTCCAATGGGGAATGACGTATTGGGCCCCCTCCCCGAAGCACCTGGGAGAGTAAAGTATGTCATCGTGGCCATCGACTACTTTACAAAATGGATGGAGGCCAAACCCCTGGCAAAAACCACAGGAAAGGAAGTCATAAAATTTGTATGGGAAAATATCGTGTGTCGCTTCGGCTTGCCACATATAGTTGTAACTGACAACGGCAGCAACTTCATCCGTGACCCCTTCAAGCATTGGTGCGAAAAGCTTAATGTCAAACAGATAAACACCGCTGTGGCACACCCTCAAGCCAATGGTCTGGTGGAACGAGCAAACAAAAGCCTTATGCATGGTTTCAAAACGAGATTAGGCAGAAGTAGGTCCGGATGGGTCGATGAGTTACCAAATGTTTTATGGGCTCATCGGACATCCCTGAAGACGAGCAATGGTGAAACACCGTTCAGCTTGACATACGGAAGCGAAGCAGTGATCCCTGCAGAAACTGGCATGCCTACCTTTCGAACGATGATGATGACAGAAGAAGGAAGCGAAGAGGAGATTCGTTTAAATATGGACTTACTGGAAGAAAGGAGAGACTCAGCGGCTGTCGAGGAGGCAAGATACAAAACGAAAGTGGAGCAATATTACAACCGAAGGGTTAGAGGTGAAAAACTCAGAGTAGGAGACTTCGTCTACCGAAAAAATGAAGCTAGCAGACAAGAAAACCAAAGAAAGTTGGGACCAAACTAGGAAGGCCCTTACCAAGTCGTCGAGGCATACGATAACGGCTCATACAAGTTACAGACAACTGAAGAAAAGGAGGTCCCCCACACTTGAAATGCAGTAAACCTAAGGAAGTGTTTCTTGTAAGATAGAGAAAGCTTTGTAACCGTTAAGCCCATGAGGCAATTGTTGAAACAAGTTATTAATGAAAAGTATAGCTCCCCAGACGCCGGAGGAGCAATTTTCCACATGTTTATTGTTTTCTGAACATAATTATTAAGTGATCCCCCCGATAGGCTCACGACCTCCGGGGAAAGATGGTCAGTGTTCAAAGATGGTTCATACCCAAAAAGGGTTGCCATAAAAATACCGAACGATTCATACCCAAAAAGGGTTGAAGAGGTAATAAAAGAAATGGTTCATACCCAAAAAGGGTTGCCATAAAAACACCAAACGGTTCATACCCAAAAAGGGTTGCCGAGGTGATAAAAGAAATGGTTCATACCCAAAGAGGGTTGCCATAAAAATATCGAACGGTTCATACCCAAAAAGGGTTGCCGAGGTAAATAAAAAATGGTTCATACCCAAAAAGGGTTGCCATAAGACTACCGAACGATCTATTAAACACTAAGGCAATGACAAGTCATCAAGGCATGCACTCAGAAATATATAAAAAAAAAGGCAAAAAGAGTTTCATTATACACTACAAGCTTCATTAAACACTACAAGCTTCATTAAACAACTTTGTTCGGCGACATTACGAGCATGTCACCAGCATTACAAATCTCCCAAAAATTTCCATGACTAACAAGTTAGCTAAAGGTAAAGACAAACTTCAATTGGGAGGAATAGTAGGCTCCCCATCTTCACCTATATCCCCACCTTCTTCCCCAGCAGAACGCTCCAGAGCAGGATCCGGCACCAAAGCCATTATGTCCGCAACCGGACGGTGACAAGCATTTCGGACCTTGCAACATAAGGATACTCCTTAACAAAAAGCTCATCATACATAGCAAGGTACTTGTTAGGAGCATCCAAATCCAGGTCCTCGGTATCAGCTAAAATCTTTTGTACCTCAGCTTCCGAACGACCAATTGACACACCATCCAGCCACCCGGCCATCCCACTCAGACTGAAGGGAACAGCCAAAGAAGCCTTATACTAGTGGCTGCTAAGGAGGCGAGCCACGAAAGTAGGAATGAAATCCCTAACAAGATTTGACCGATCAATCTCCAGATTCCCAACCGCCACGGCTATTTCGGTATGTTCTTTCAGAAGGGCAGCATTCTCCTCCTCTTCATTTTTCAAGGCCCCCTTGGTCTCCATCAGCTCTTTCTCCAAATTGGATATCCTTTCGTTCTGAGTAAGGGACAACTTTGACCACTCAGCTTTCTCAGCCTCTAAAGTACGCACTTGTTTTTTCAAACCCTCTACCCGGACATAATTTTCACCTAGCTCATCCTTCGCCACCTTCAACTCCCCCAGTGTTTTGCTCAAAAAAGCGAAGTTATCCTTGGCGGCAGCCTCACATCCCCTATGCTCTTCAGCCAGTTCCCTATGCTCAAGATCGAGACTTTCAAAACGGACGAGCAGATCAACAAAGGCAAGAGAGCCCCTGGCCAGAATAGCCCATGATCTTTGAGCCGCTTCGACGTCCGTCATGGTCTGCATATACTCTTCTTCAGCAGGAGGAGGCAAGTGAACCATCAAATCTCTGTATTCTTCATAACCCTTAACCCTCTCATCCTTCTTAATCGACCACCCCGGCACATAAGTAGCACTGGACGTAGTCCCCTCTTCTTCATCGATACCCTTACCATCACAGCGCAAAGGAGGAGAAGCCGCTGTAAAAATACAAGATAAATGATAAGTACATAAAAAGAATAAATAAATAACGACACGGAGGAGTATAATTATGAGTAAAAGGATACCGACTCACCATCCTCCTGAGGAGCAGGTTATTCAACAATGCGAGAAGCCTCGGCATCATGATCCTTTGGATTTGCATCGGGATTTTGGGGATCCGCCGGGCGTTCCCATCTGCATCAGCATTCCCCAACCTATTACTAGAATGACCCTCCAAGTTTTCCTTCTCAACGGTGGGAGGATCATTCGGTCATGGACCTTCGGGAGGAACGGTATTCAGCGGCGTTGGGTTGGTGGTTGAATCCAAGTTAACAACCGGCGTAGGGCTTTTCTTCCTTCGTCGTGGCTGCCCAGAACCACCTTCTCCGGCCTGGCGCTTGCGTGGCTTAAAACCCCCGGCCTTGGCCTCCGCAGCCCTTTTCTTCTTCTCCTTAGCCTCCAAGACTTTCGGGTCAGCCACCTCGACCCTTTTCATAGCATCAGTCTTAGGCGGCACCGGAGTACCAGCCACACTCGGAATAGTGACATGCATCAGATGAGCCTGCCCCTCCTGATATTTATCTCCTCACGCCATAACAGCCCCCTTACGGTAGCTCGACTTGATCAGATAGTCAGACATGGTCAAAGCTGCAAAACATATGAAAATGTTAAAATTACAAGAAAACACATAGTCTTAACTAAATAGATAATACACAGGCCAAGTACCATTCCCCTCGACATCCTTCAGAGCCGCCCGGTCACCCGGATACTTCCATTTGGCAGATAACCCAACGGCCTACAAGAAACCCGGTGGAATCTTTATCAAATCGATAACATTAGCAGACAATAAATCCGCATGAGGCACGGAAAACTCCCCGGTAGGAAAAGGATCAGAGACATATGAATCCGGATGCCTCCACAGCATAGCAAAAGGTACGGCCCGGTGATCAATTAAAAAGAACTGTCTTTTCCAACCTTTCAACGAAGACTAAATCTCTCGAAAGCAAACCCGACGGTGCTTACCATCTCGCTTAGCAAAGGTGAACCAATGCCCTTGCTTATGCAATTTATAAAAAGCTCGGAACAGGGAATTCGTGGGAGTAATATGAAGGCTACGGCTATATACTTCAAAAAGTGTGACCCTATGCAAACCTATCGGCACTAACTGAGAAATGTAAACTTTATAATAGTGAAGAACATCTAAAAGAAAACTGGAAAACGGGACAGAATTCCCCCCTTCAATGAAATATTCTAAATAAAAGCCTATGGCATCGTCTCCTAATTGCCCCATCGTGAAATCGGCCGGTGGAAGTCTCGGGTGAAGATCGGAGGGTATCATAAATTCCTCTACGGCCCACTGTAATAATTTATCAGTCATGGTCGATGTATATTTATCCAAGTCAAATTTAGGTTTTGGTTGCGACGAACCCTCGAAAACAGGGCCAGAACCACGAGCAGATGAGGAACCGGATGGTTCTGACATTATGGCCGGAAGGAAATGAATACACCCTATCTAAAGAAGGAAAACTAGAAGAGTACCTGGATAGTAGACGAAGAGCAAAGAAACCGTTCGGCCAAATAACGCAGAGAAGGTGTGTGTGTGAAAAGTTTTACGGTGGTAAAAATGAAAATGACAACGGTATTTATAGGTAAAAGAAGGGGTAGATGAAACGTCCCGTAGTGTCAGACGATGACGTGGCACCATCATCACCACACAGCACACGTCCACTGCCACGTGTCCTGATGTCGTGTCATCACCACCGCCACGTGTCCTGCTGACGTGTCACAATCTGTACAGTAAAAAAAAAAAAAAAAAAGAAGAAGAACGGACGGAGCAATACTCACCGAAGGTCACCATATACTCCCAATATCATATAATGGATACACCCATTAACATGATACTGGGGGGGGGGACATGTTGGCGTATGTTCTGGCATACAACTCCCCAGCACATTAGCAAAACGCCGAAGGGCCTAACTCTCCGGCCCAAAGGCAAAACCGCCCGACACAATGCGCAATCTTTCGGACAAAACATACAGGCCAATTTAGACCAAGCAAAGCTAGACCAACATATACCGGAGGGTTAGACATAACCCTCGACATAACGGACACCTGACATCACCATGTATAAAAGGAAGGGAATCTTGATCAGAACTACTGACCCTTTCCAGACGGAATCCAAACAGAGTAAAGTCAACTCCCGCCCGAAAGAGTCACTATCGCCCACGTGACCTTCGGGTGAGGACAAAAACTTCTCATCTATAAAAGGATCCAAGTTACTGCATTAAAGGTTAACCAATTCTCATCCCATTTTTCACATGTTACTCTGATATTTTACCGTACTCATTCTCACGCCGGAGCTTGGTCTAGGGATAAAACCCTAGGCGAGGCTAACGCGTGTTTTCTTTGTGTTCACAGATCCGAAGGGTCCTAATCCGAAGAGCTTTGCCGAAGGATTAGCCGAAGGATCTTAGCTTGTTCGGGTAATACAGATTTTTACCTCAACATGATAGTTTCTCTTTCTTCACTCCTATTAAACCACTCACTCTCTGACACGTCATTTTGTGACTGGTTTTTGTGGGTGTAACATTTTCCTTTTCATAAATACATCTGATCATATTTAAAGGGTGTTTGCCTAAGCTTATATACGGCTTATTAACTTATATGTGTTCGGCTTATATAACATAAGTTACAATTTTGTAGCTTATTTTGACACTTATAGGCTTATATAACATTGACAATGTTATATAAGCTCATAAATATTAAAATAAGCAACAAAATTGTAACTTAAGTTATATAAACCGAACATACATAAGCTAATAAGCCGTATTAAGATTAGCCAAACACCCTCTTAGTTCCTAATCGGCATGACATCACCAAACTTGCTTAACAACAAATTGATACATTTAAAACTTAATTTAAAAGTAATCAAACAAACGCGGATCTAGAAGTTCTTCAAATCTCACCTCAACCCAAAAAATATTCAATTCAAAATTCAACAAAACACGGCGTGGCACATTTGTAAATTCAACACACCCCTTCCTTTCCATACCATTTCCCCCTACCCTCACCTACAAACAAACAAACATACCCCCTCTCCACCTCTTCCTTCACACTTTCTCTCTCACACACTAAAAACACACACACCATGGGCCAACAACAACTGATCTACAGCTTTGTAGCACGTGGCACCGTAATCCTAACGGAATACACCGAGTTCACCGGTAACTTCACTTCAATCGCTGCTCAGTGTCTCCAGAAGCTTCCTGCTACTAATAACAAGTTTACCTACAACTGTGATGGCCATACGTTTAATTATCTCGTTGAGGATGGATTCAGTATGTTCGATCTCATCTCATTTTGTTTTATTTTCAACTGATTCTAGTTTATTTCGAATCGATCTGATTTTTTTATATATATTTTTATTCGATTTGAATGTTTTAGGTCTAAGTGAATCTGTTATCGTGTAGGTTAGGTTATATTTGTAACTGATTCTGTTAGATTTAGCTGATTTTACTCGATCTGATTGGTTTTAGCTAGTTAGCGTAAGTTAGGTTATGTTTGTTATCATTTAAAACTAATTCTGTTATATTTAACTAGTTTTGCTTATTGTTACGCGATCCGATTGTTTTTGTGATTTATGATTGTTGAATGTTGTTCGATTTGGATGATTTTAGCTGTTTAGCGTAAGTTAGGTTATATTTGTGCTTTGTGACCGTGACGTGTTTGTTGAATCTGTTTTTGTGTACATTTGAGCTATTTGTTGTGATCTAGGCTATATTGATGAGGATTTGTGGTTTACGACGGTTAGATGTTGGTCGATTTGAATGTTTATGTTTTGTTGAATCTGTTATTGTGTAGATATACGCTTTACACTATTCAGCTTAGATTAGACTATATTGACGAGGATTGCGAAATGATGATCGATTTGAGTGTTTAGGTTTTGCTGGATCCGTTGTAGTGTAGATTTGAGTTATTTGCTGTGCTTTAGTTTATATTGATGAGAAGTGATGATATGTTGATTTTATAGATGTGAAATGTTAAATATAAGAAGTTGTGATTTGTGACTGAAATGATGATCGATTTGTATGTATGACTGATTTTAGCTTATAGGGCACCAGAAGTAGGTTTTTAATGCTGATCGACTTGATGTTTTTGTGAAATGTTATTTGATTTGAATGTTTATCGCGAACTAAGTTATATTGATGAGGATTTGTGGTTTATGATTGTGAGATGTTAAGCGATTCGAATGTTTTGGGTCTAATTGAATCTGTTATTGTGTAGCTTTGAGTGATTTGTTGTAGTTTAGTTATTCGATGAGGTTTTGTGATTGTGAACTGAAGATCGATTTGAATAAGCTATTTAGGTTATGTGATAGTTTGATTTATGATTGTTAAATGTTAACCGATTTCAATGTTTTAGGCTCGGTTGAATCTGTTATTGTGTAGATATAAGCTCTGTGTTGTGATTTAGGCTATGTTAACGACAAATGGCGATTTATGGCTGTGAAATGTTGATCGATTTGAATCTTTCAGGTGTTATAGAATCTGTTTGTGGCAATTGAAGTTATTTATTGTTATTTGTGAAAGTTGCTGATCGATTTAAATGTTTTAAGTTTTTTATTTATTTATTTATTTATTTTTTTATTTGGATGATGCTAAAATTAGGCTCTAGATGTGTTAGTTTGATTAATTTGATTAGGCATATTGTTATTGTTAATAAATGATTTATCGTAGATTTAGGTGCACGTTGATAATCTGATTTGATGAATCTGTGGATGTGTTGTCTATGTATCTTTATAGCTGTGTTATGGTTGTGAATTGTGATAGTGAAATGCTTATAGATAATATTTTATCTTATTATGTCACTATTGGTGGTGATGTAACTTCTGTGCTTTTAGTTTTTTGTATGTATTAATCTGATTTATGCTGGAGGACTAATTTGACCAGACATATTGTCTCTTTGTGTTTTTTTCATAAGTTTTATGTGATTTGCTTCGTAGATTTATGGTTGAGAATTTGTTGTCTTTGATTATGTATCTATGCAGTTATCTTATATAATATGATTATGAAATGTCAATATAATTGAATATTTTGTCTTATTGTATAACTGATGGTGGAGATTTAATCTATTTAACTTATGTGATACTGGATTTTAACATGTATTAATTTGTTTGGTGTTCCACTACTTTGACGTACATTGTTTTTCTGTCTGTGTGCTTGTTTATAAGCGATTAATGTGATTGAATCATAGACTTGCTAGTTTGGTTTGCTTTTCGATGATAAATTGACGTCCTCGACTTTGTATTTATTCATTTTTTTTATTTGTGTTTTTGGATATTAGTAATCACTTAGGGATCAATAATATTTCAGATTGCTAGTTCTGATGTTAAATGTGAATGTATTGTGTTGTGTTTCACAACTGTTAGATGGCTGAACCATGACCCGTTATAACAATTACACTTTCAATTATGTCTGAAATATCTCGTTTTTTCTACTCTCTTGATATGTCTCGCACAACACGGAATAAATGTATTATGTTTATTGCACAAACCTTATATCTTGTTGTGCATAGAACCGTGTAAATATCTAAATTAGTGGATTTGCTAAGGGCTAGGGCCATAGGCTGCTGCGAGATATTAAGTTTTATGCTATGCTCACTTTGATGTTTGGAAACCCAGTCTCTTATATGTGCTCTTAGAAAACATGCCGTAGGTATGCATATAGCTGAGATGTTATTTACAAGGATATATTATGAACTTGTATCTTGAGCTGTTCTCTACTTGTACTTTTTGTGTTTGTACAAATCCCAATCTTTGAGGTGTTTTTTTAGTTATATTTACTTCTTGGGAATGTGGTTTGTTCATTCATTAATTTTGACTCAGGTTGACTAACTCTGTCTTTAACTTTAAATTATGCAGCATACTGTGTTGTCGCCGTTGAATCCGTTGGTAGACAGGTTCCAATGGCTTTTCTTGAGCGAGTCAAGGAGGACTTCACTAAGAAATATGGAGGGGGGAAAGCTGCAACAGCTGTTGCCAATAGCCTGAGCAAAGAATTCGGGTAATCTCATAGTCCGTTTTGCTTCTCCTTTTTACAACTTTTACGGTCATAACTCTTTAACTATGCTTGTGTACCAGTCCCAAGCTGAAGGAGCAGATGCAGTACTGTGTGGACCATCCAGAAGAGATCAGCAAGCTTGCGAAGGTGAAAGCCCAGGTTTCAGAAGTTAAGGGCGTGATGATGGAAAATATCGAGAAGGTAAAACTTAATCCATGTTAATGAATACCTTTTGCGTAACACCTTTTATGGTTCAGGACACGATAGAATTTTTTATGCTGGTTTTATAATCTTGTTTTTTGAATCTGTAGGTCCTTGACCGTGGAGAGAAGATCGAGCTTCTGGTTGATAAAACAGAGAACCTTCGATCTCAGGTCAGTGAATTCATGGGCGTTTTATCCTCCCACATCGCGCTTTCAGTTGTGAAACTGTGCTTTGTGTTAGTAAATTAAGGGTTTGTGTGTTTACATAAAAAATAACACCCTCAGCTTATTGATTAGGCAACAAATGTCGCCTAGAAAATGGCTAAAGAGTTATTTGATGCGATTGCAGGCACAAGATTTTAGGACACAGGGCACACAAATTAGGAGGAAGATGTGGTTGCAGAACATGAAGATAAAGCTGATAGTTCTCGGGATCATCATTGCATTGATTCTCATTATAGTTCTATCGGCTTGTGGCGGTTTCAACTGTGGCAAGTAAAAGACGTCTTTGCTTCGGGGATCTAGGATGGTAAAAATCTCTTATTCATGGAAAAAAAAAACTCAAGGTTTCGTGGTCCCATGTTTATTTTGTTTGCCGATGATTTTCTTTTGTTAGTTACTTTTTGGGGTGGACACGGGCCTATCTTTTGTGATGAAAAAGCTTTATATTGTGATATAGTGGTTGTATAGCTTGTACCTTAAGCACCATTGACATCGACATTTTACTAGGAAAACAATTTGATTGCTGTTTTGCTTCTTTTTTCTTTAATAGCGTGTTTGCATATCTTTTATATATTTATCTGATTCTGTTGTATGCAACAAAATCAAATCAGAGAAAGATTGTACATAATCTGTACTTTTCAGTTATGTTCTAGGTATTCTAGAGGTCGATTCTTGGTTCGGTTTTTAGTTGGCCCAGCCTTATTTTGTTGTTTTTGTGAGTGTGGTGTTTGCATTGTTGTTTACTTTGCAAGAGATACTTAGTTGTGGTGCGAAGTTATTAGGAGTTGATATCTTGCGATTTTTAGGTGTACTACTAAAGATTTTAGAAGCATGTGATGAAAAACTAAAGATTGCCTTTTGTGTAAAGGCTATTTACGGAATGGTACTAATTTGGCTAATTTAAGCAGACATGCCTTTCACACGCATCGTGTGTTTGCTATTATGGAGATAGACAAAACACATGATGATAACGAAAATTGAAGAACTCACTTGAAAAACCATGTTACTATGTGATCCTTTAGATGTGATAAGCATCCAAGTATTTGATATTGATGTGTCACTATTAAGTTTTGACATATCTGCTAAGACTAAGAAGGAAAGGATACTACATATTTACATTACACATCAGCGTTACATCAGCTTTCTCTCTTTTCTCACTTCTTCTCACACACACTGGCTGTGTTTGTTTTTTAAAAACAGTCTCTTAACAGTCTCTGAATTTGAACCGTAACCGTTCAAACGCGGTCAGACATTTTGACCGTTCAGACCGTTTGTTTTTTTTCCCGTTTAGACGCGGTCAGAGGCCGTCTGGTTATTTAGACAAGTTGTTAACATCACAAAATCTAATTCAGTAGCAAACAAGCTTAAAGATGCCATACTCGACTGTGAATTAAGCAATTCGTTAATAATTTACATTTCGTATGCATATGCAACATTTGATGGTTTTTGAATTTTTTACTATTTTGATAAGATCAAACTGATTGATGTAGTCATCACCTTCATTTTCTTATCATAGACCACCACGGTACATGAGTTTTTATTAAATATTGACGTATATCTCGATGGTTTAAAGTTAAGAGACATGGTTCACAAAGTCATCACCTTCATTTTCTAGACCAAACGTCATGTTCATGTAAAATATATAGTCATCCTTCACAAAGTCAAAGTTCAATAATAAAACCCACATACTAACCATCACGTAGCATAAATTTAATGAAGGTATATTAATGTCAACTCAGACTTGGTAGTTGTAGAGAGTAGAGACTTTGATATGTACGAAAGACTTTGATATACATTTAAAAGAAGATATTGTACATTATCTCCTAAAAGTAACACACGAACCTAAACTTTATAATTCTTGGAATTGTCTGCACATTTTAGTTCTATCACGAAAATCGTTAAAGCTCAGACTGAGTAGAAAACTAAAAACATTAAAGCAATATTAGCGAGCAGAGATAAATCTTAAAACAACAACAAAGTTGAAACACGCAAAAAAAACGAAAGCATTGAAGCAATAATTAACTTGTTGGTAAAGACATCCGACAACAAACGAACACAAATCTTCGACTGCAACATGGAAAAGAAAGCAAACATTAAAAGAAAGCAAAGATAAATCTTCGACTGCAACATCGATAAAAGGTCATTAACCGATAACAGTGACATATTTGACCATATTTTTTTCTTTTTCTAATCGAAACAGTAAGCCACTATAAAAAGATATATATTTTTTTTAAAAGAAAAAAAAAAAAAAAAAAAAAACAAGCGTATAATAAAAAAGATATGGTAATAGGAAAAAAAGGGCAGATAATATATAAAACGTTTTTTATTTATTTATTTATTTATTTATTATTATTATTTTTAATTTATTTATAGAAGGGATAATGGATAAGCGGTGGGTAAGGTTTGACAGGATGGTATAGAGGTTGCTGCTCATGACGGCCGACATGTGCTGTTTGTATGTTAAGAGGCTCTGAATCTGAATCTGATTCGCACATCTGAATCTGAATATGCGGTAGAAAAGTCTGAATCTGATTTCAATCTTAATTTGAATACGTGGTTGACAAATCTAAATCAGACTTAAATAAAACTATTTGTTTTTGTGAAAATTAGGGGTGGAAACGAGCCGGGCCGCTCGTAAAAAGCTCGAGACCGGATCGGTAAAAAGCTCGAACGAGCGGAGCTTAAACGAGCTCGAGCCTGAGCTCGAGCCTAATTTTGGGCTCATTTAATAATCGAGCTCGAGCCCGAGCTTAGTACAAAAAGCTCGAGTAGGCTCCCGAGCCTAAACGAGCCCTAGAAATATATACGTATAAACGAGCTTAAAAGTAGTAAACGAGCTCGAGCCTTATGTAATTAACGAGCCGAGCTCCATTTGAACTTTATTTTCTTTTAATACATCATAAAATTAGTCGAGCCCGAGCCGAGTTCGAGCTTGTGAAAAGTTTCACGAGCCGAGCTGGAGCTCAAAATATAAGGCTCGAAACGAGCTCGAGCCCGAGCTCGAGCCTTATATATATAAACGAGCCGAGCTCGAGCTCGGCTCGGCTCGTTTTCACCCCTAGTGAAAATGTCTGAATGTATTAAACTATCAAGTTTTACAATATAAATATAAACCATTGCAGTCGCACAATATATGAAATTTATTAAATATAAGTAAACAAATTCTATAATATAATAATCAATTTAAAGTTAAAAGTATTATATACAAAACATGCAATTTCATGTTTATTTGACAAAAATAAACATGGCGGAGTTTAAATTGAACTTTTTAAAACGATTAATTATATGGCTCGCGTTAGAGTTTAGATATATGAGTCTGAAATTGAACCTTTCAACTTGAAAAAATTATGAATTGTCACATATCATCTTATACATTATTTATCTAACAAAACATATACAATGATTATATATAATACTTTTAATACGAAAAATAAAGATGAAAAAAAAAATGAACGAAAAATAAATAATAATAATAATAATAATAATAATAATAATAATAATAATAATAATAATAATAATAATAATAATAATAATAATAGAAAAACATTAAAAAAAAAATTATAAAAAAAAAGACATTAAAAGGTGTTAAGACACCCCCTCCACATCTAGTTCAATCAGAGTTTTATGCCTCTTACTTAATGGTCAGAAAAAAACAAACACTTTTAACAAAGATTGTCTCTTACCGCCTCTGAATGACATGAAAAAAACAAACAGTCTTAATGACTCAAATATCTGACCGCATCTGAATGAGTCAGATTAAGAGGTTGTTAAAAGACAAAATTTGAAAAACAAATACCACCTTCAGAGAATCTGTCTACTCGAATACCATGTTAGACAATATAACCCCCGTGAGACATAACTTGTTATTGATCAACTATTTGTAGATTACAAAAGGAGAAGCCCAAACTCTAATGGACCATAAGCTCAAAGACCGAGCTTGAGCCGACTATTCACTATACTGAAGTACTGAACCATAATTTATTCACTAATGTACTGAACCGTAATTTATTCACTAATAGTGAGTTGGTTTAGAAAGCCATATTATGGGTTTGGGTTCTTGTTTAAATTTTTTGCTTCACTGTGGTGATGTTGCAAACAAGGTAATTTGTATATAATACTAAATAGCGTACAACAAGTTTTGCAAACTAGGTGCATTAAATGCAATGTTTGCCAACTTGGCAAAAATAGCCCCTGAGGTTCAAGTGTCGTTGCAAAGTAAGTCCTTGAGCATTAATTGCTATCTTTAGCAATTTGGCAAAAATAGTCCCTAAGGTCTAAGTGTCGTTACAAAGTAAGTCCTGTAAAATTAGTACCTATCTATAGAAATTTGGCAAAAATAGTCCCTAAGTTTTTTATTGTATTTGCAAAGCCGGTCCAAACAAATTTTCCGGTCATTCACCAGTTCCAAATTCACGTCTGCAAAAGCAATCCCGCTGCATCGCGCGGGTTTTCCAACACTCGTTACCTTCAAATATTGTATTAATTGAACAATGTTTTGGCTTTTGTTAAGTTGTACGCTGTAATTTACTAATTTGTTGTAATGCTGTGAAAATGTCAGTATTTATTATACTGTCTCCATAACACCCACTTTGTGTTGTTTTACACAATTTTGTTATAAGCCCAACATTTTTTAGTAGATCTTTTCATTGGAGATGTGAGCTAGATCTTTTATTTGTATAATGGTGTTTGAGCATATATAAAGTAAATGGACTTGTGACCACGAGAATGAATGCAAGCTTTGTGCAGAGAAGATACAAGAATACACTTTAGCGGCCCTGCGAATAGAAGACCAGAGATACAAGATACAAGACTATCCTTTTTGAGCATATATTAGCAGCCTTGCGATTTTGTGTTTAATCCAATATTACTTTATTATGGCTATTTTGGCCTCCCTTGAACCCCGTATTCTTCATTAAACACCACTACAAAAGAAATAGTTCATCTGTTCACTTTTCTCGGTATATCTTCAGACTTGGTGGCAAGAAAAGTGTTGTTTCTGGCTCCTGTGAAGATTCGCGTCTCCAAAATTTTGCATTGTTTCGCCCTTGTTTGTGGTCAGAATGAAATGATGTTTAATGTTAGAATGGGTTATGAGGTTGGCTCATATTTCCTACATCATTTTCTTTTTGTGATGATTTCTGGTTAGAATTGGTTACTCAAGCAAACTTGTCAAGGCTGTCGTTGTTTCAATTAGGCTTCTTTCTGTTCAAAGAAAATTTGGATAACGACTTCAAGGTTTAAATTTCACGTTCGAGATTATAAATTCCAGATGTTCAAGGTTTAGGTTTTCAATCTGAAGGTGTACGTACCAAAGTTTAAGTTCAAAATTAAGGTCTTAAGTTTTAAGAGATGTTTGTGCAGTGAAAGATTCGAAGGATAGTTTCCGAACTGAAGCCTTAAACTAATTCAACTAGCTACTGGTATGTTTTAAAAAAAAAAAGACGTATATGAGTACATAGAAACTAGGAAGTCTAACATTTTCTAAATTTCTTTTCACATCACAAGTATATATAAACAGTTAAAAAAAGATAGGCATGTTATCTGAGGGAAATCTTGGAACTTAAAATCGAAGGGAGATGTCACCATAAAACAAATCATACTCCACAGCTGAACACAAGCCAAATATAAGGGTTAAAGATAATTGCATTGTTCACAACCTCACCATCAATGAAGTAAAATAAAGGGCAAACTTGTTATCTATAAACACGAGCCAAACCTAATTACATTCTACACAACCTCACTACCAAGAATCCGATGTATAGGAATCGTTGAACAAAAGCCAATAACTTTATGAAACCTGTTAACCGGTTCAGGCAAATCAGGAACCCTCCTCCATCTACATTCCCCCGATTCAGGCCTAATTTCACAAACACAAGCTGGATAATTCCTCCTATGTTCTTCATTAAACACAAAGATAAAATTCCCATATCCCACACATTTCAAACTAGCAAACTGATCATCACCATCACCATCAAACAAACAATTAAGCAAATCACTAGGCATAATCGCAACTACACCAAACTCCATCGTCAACTCATCAACCCTCCACAATTTAAACGAATGGCCACACACGTCATTACACAACCCCGCCAACATCAACTCACGCCCACAAGATATCAAACACGACATCACCACACCCGGAGGCCTAAGTGTCCGCACATCACTCCACACCCTTTTCTCCAAATCAAACGACGAAACAAACCCCGAATATATCCCAAACACATAAAACCTCTCCTTAAACAAACCCGAACACAACGACTGCGACGAATTCCCTGATCTAAAATCCGCAGGCAAAGGCGGACAAATCTCCCAAGAATTCACACCACCATTATAAATTTCAACCCCCAAATTATCCTCCATATCAACTAACCCCCCAATAAACCTAACACCACCTACAACAATAATTCTCAAGACACTCAACTCCAAATCCAAATCCAACCCAAACCCACTTTTATTTCCACAATCCAAACAAAACCCATTTTTCAAAACTCCAATTAATGGATTAAATCTGGAGAATTTTAAAGGGGTTGTTGCATACCACAAGGGTTTCAAAATTGGGGACAAACTAAAATTAACACCAGCCGTATTAAAAAACAACCCCTTATCACCACTAATCGATGATTCAGCCAAAAGGGTGTCTGGAAAACATGTTTTGGGGACAAGAATCCATTCATTTAGTATTGGGTCATATGCAAATGACTGGTTTTTTTTATAAGAAATATTGTTAAGCCCGTATAAAAAGAACCATGGGGTGGTTTGTGCTGTGGGGTGGAAAGTGGGGCTGTTGGTGATTGAACGGAATTGCTTGCATACTGTGGAGCATCGGATGAGTGATTTTAGTGGTAGGAGTGATAGGATTGTTTGGGTTAAGTCTGTTGTTATGTAGTTGAAGTAGTTTATTTGTGTAGTATTATTTTCCATTTGTTTTGAAGGATTCATGGATTTGTGTGTGGATTTTTTTTGGGGGGTTTTAATGGAATGGTGAGATGGGGTTTCAATGATCTTGGTCCACTTTTTGTAGCCGTGAAATTAGTTCTATTGAGTGGCTTTTATTTTATGGGAGTTATTACGTTATCCAGAATAGTATGGTGCTAGTGCGAAATGTGGTTATCGAGAAATCGAGTAGGTGTTGTGGATATGGGTTTTTGTCATTAGCGTCGGTGTAAGAAATAGTGGAAAATATTGTTATCAATATATCGACTAGATTTTGATCCATCTTCATGTAATATGGTAGTTATTGTGAAATCGAGTAGGTTTTGTAGATGTGTTTGGTGGTTTTTGTCATTCGCGTTGGTGTAAGAAAGAGTGGAGAGGTAAATGAAGATTTTAGGCGAAGCCGAAAAAAGAAGTGGGGTTTATTTTCAAAAAGTTAAGGTTCAAGAAAGTTATATTGTTTGCTTGGATGTCATTGCATGACTCAAATCACTAACTATTAACTAGCCGTTTTAAAAAAAAAGTGACGATTTTTATCCATATTGATGTAAAGAAATATATAGTGGAAAAAGGTGTTAGGTTTGTGGGAGTTGAAACACACGAAACGACTAGAAGTGTGTGAGCCTATGGGGGCACACACGTTAAACACGAGAGTACGTAATATACGTTTACTACTTGAATTAATACACGACCCGTTTGTATTAATGTTTGACCCGACTTTTGACCAACTATTTGACCCGATTACTTTGAGGATCCAAGCCCAAGTTGCCGGACAATGAAAGGGGTGTTTGGATCGGTTTGCATTTGGTTTTGGGATTAGGAAACAATGTTAACTTGGAGCTCAAGTTCAAGCCCAAGTTAATTAGGTATTGGAAGCTATATATATACTCCCATCCCAAGTCGTTCTCTCCCAACGATTGAATCTCAAACTCACAACAAAGTAATCGATCCATCCTATCATCTATATACCCGATCGGTTTATAATAAACCGATTAGGGTTGTTTGGTTTTTGTCGAATCCTAAACTTGCTAGTACTTGATCCAAGTTTGTTTTAGGTTTCGAATTGGATAGTTCTTGTTGGTTCCTCGTGATCTTGAACGCAAGAAAATAGTTGGTGTAACCACCGGTAAAAATCCATCTTTATACTAATAGTAATTCATTTTTCTACATACATTTTTTTTTCTTACAACTAGATAATAAGCCGCACTCACAAACTGCTCACTAGCATAGTTAATGCCTTTGATATACACACTCTTAAGTGACAATGGAAATCTCACCACAATGTCTTGCTTGAAATATCCCGGCGTGGTCACGTATGCCAGTTGTGTCCTCACATAACATACAGGATGTCCGGTATATAGTATCCTTATATCATTAGCGTCATTTCCAATAAAATGTTACAATGTAAATTAGAGTTTTCTTAAAGCATTGATTTATAACAATTTCGACACTAGGTCATAAACCCTAATGTTCAAACTGTTAAACTTAATGTACAAGTTTCCAAGGCATAAAACTCTAACTCTAGAGTATTTTCCGATTAAAAACCCTAGTTTGTAAATCCTATGATTTTATGTAAATGAAATCACAAACTAAGATTAAAAATACATATTAAACTTTTACCAATTTCCAAGGTACAAGTTTATTAAACCAATGTACAAGTCATTGATGCATAAAAGTATTCATTTAATATAAAATCCATTATAAACCTTAGTGTACTTAATTTTAAACACATTGTACAAACCTTTCAAGCACAAGCCTTAAAAATATATTTTATTTTTAGTAAGTATAACAAAACAATGCTAATGTACAAACAATGATGCACCAAACTTAAGCCTTTACTTTTATTTATTACATCTAAATTAACCTAAACTAGACTTTATCTAAAATAAATTAGCAAGCCTAACTAGTACTTATACCATTTATACAATAGGTACAACCTAAAAAGCCCTAAGTACTACCCTTCAAGCCTAACGCCCCCCTTTAATTACCATGGTTAGAAATGAACTAGCAAGTTACCACTTAGTTACCTAGTACTACATGTAAAAACCCTAGCCACAACTAATTACTTGCACATAATATTTACACATCACTCTTTTACCAAGAGTTTTTACCATGGTCAAAGGTTGTGGGTAAAACTCTTGGCTAGAGTTTTACCACACCTCTTCATGTCTCCTTGCAATCACATGCACCTTCCATGTGTAATGAAACACATCACCTTGTCCCTTCTCTTGTGAGACAAGGTGACATAGCACTTGGAAGTCCATGCATCTTCTTCCCTATTTATAACGCCCCCCCCCCCCCCTCACTCTTTGTGTCTCATCCATCACACACATTATACCATACCACCCACACATCACACGCACCATATAACCTCTCCCATAGTCACATACATTCTGAATATTACCTTAAGTAGTGAAAGAAAAAGGGGTAAACAAAAGCTTAAGAAGGAGTGGAGTATTTGGGGAAGATAGCAGCTCCTAGGAGAGTTTTTCTTGTGGTTTAAGCATTATATTATTTGTAAGTACACCCACACTCTTTCTTTAATCCTTTTATACATTCAATAAAACATATAAGTGATTATGGATTAGTGTTATGTGGAAAAACAAAGTCAAAACCATATTTCATATTCTTTCTGTAAACTTGTGCGCCCCAAAGACAAACACCCATTTGTAATGCGTTTTTCTTAAATGTTAAAACATGTTAGGAGTCCTTTGAGCAAGCAAAATAAACATCTAGTATAATTACTAACACCCTATAAGTTTATATTAATTGAATTGCATGTTTTTGTTTTTCTGCGGAATTGGCGCCAAAACAGGCCAACCCCCCCTACTTGCCCCTCATTTATCTACTTCAGGTTAGAGGTATTAGGGTGAACCAAGGTACCGTTGTAAACACCACCTGGGATACTACAAAACGCCCCCATAACCCGGTTAAAAAGCCTAGTCGTTATGCTTGAAAACAACCTTTCATTTTGGCCAAAAGTCCTAAACACCAAAAGCGTCTTACAACAGGTATGTGGGAAAACATGGGATTTTTGATAAATTTGATTAGGAACTATCTTAGAAACATTATAAATGGGTAAAACAACATTTCACAAGGTCGCATGCAAAAGATATAGAGTTTTATGGTTTAAAAACGAAAATTGCCATTTGGCAAGAATAACCTAAGTACCCCTTTTCCGTAATTAATATCTTGCAAGTTAAAAGGTTTCAAAGTACGAGGTTTACACCGTCTTAAAGGGCTTGCTGAAAAGTTTTTAATGCCCCAATAACGTCTTTAAAAGCACTTATAGTCTCTTTTATAATTAACCACAAAGAGGGTGACTCGCGGGAATTTTCATAAATAAGCCTTGTGTACACTTTTCAAAAATTGAGTCGTGGGAGTTATAGGATGATGGGAAAAAACTTAAAAAGATTTAATAAACATATTACAACATCTCTAGGTGACCCCGTAAAAATTAACGAGTTAAAAATGAAATTTTCTTAAAACGCGTCGTGGCCAAGTAGCCATGTTCGTGGACTTGTATCTTTCTAATAAAAGACAACTAGGATATGAGACTTATACCATTTAGAAGAGCTTACAGCCAAGTGTTTAAAGGGTCAAATGCGATGTAGCAACACTAGCTTGCCTCGTGTAAAATCTGCCCTTGTTTAGCCCTATTATCGCCCAAAACCAACAAAAGGCACCTAACCCCCCCTACTTTGGAAAATCATTGCGACCAAACCGTAAGAGCTTAAGACCTCTAGTTTGAACCATTAGAAAGACCACCGGACAAACTCTTGAAAGGATCAAGAACGTAGTAAAAACCTTCTAAGGCCTCGCTTTTATTCACACGCACTTTTATCCATTTAGGCAAAAAACTAGTAAATTTTCTTATGAAAGTTCAAGCATAAAAATTGTAATTTTTGTAAGATAAAGTTTTCTTGGACTAAAAATGTAATTTCTGTGAAGTTAACTATATAAGGGCTAATTTTGTCAATAACCAATAGTTGAGGGTTTAAAGTGTCATTTTTGAAAGTACAAGGGTAAAAACTGTAAATATTTAAAATTGTAAATTATAACATTTTGGAAACATAAAATAATTAACAACTTGGTTTTCGATAAAAATTTATTAACAATCATTCAAGCCATAAAGATAAGTTCGATAAGTATTATTAATTTTTGAAGAGACTTCATGTTATCTAATTATTAATAAAACATTATCGTCGCATAAACTTGAACACAAATACTAAATACATGATATACCAACTCAGGTCGAGAGTCGGAGCAGTTTGTTCATATTATGTAATTTGTTTTCCATTCAGACTACAATAACACCGAGGTGAGTTCATAGTCCCACTCTTACTTATTTGTTTTCAAAACTTGTGGGGAGATAAATGCTACAAAAACCGAACACAAGTATTTTTCTGTATGCTATCCTGATTGATATTGCCTAAGTACCTACTGTTGCCACTAAAAGTCCCTCATATCATGAACCATTAATCACTTGCGAGTGAACGCGAATATAGTGAATAGATCTATTGGCAGTTGACGCCCCATTTGTGTTAGCCGGATAGGTAACCAAATGCACTTTATTTGAGAATACTAGGAGAATGGCAAACTCCTACGGAGGGCATTGTTGCTCACATCATCACCATGATGTTTGTAACTTACGTCATTATTATGACGCGTTCGTGTTAAGGTTTGCGTGTCATGAGACTTAGGGCAATATACAGTACTGCAATATTACTGATTTTACTACTGCTTATCTTGTGTTCAACTGATTATTATACAAACACTATGGATTCACTCAACCTTTGTGTTGACTTTTTAGCATGTTTTATCTCAGGAAACTAGAGCACGATATGGCACGGAGTGGCAATGGACTTTCTTATAAAAAGGGCGTCCATTTTTGTTATCATTCACAAGAATAAAACTATGTATTTCCATATTTCCGTTGGGACCTTTATTTTGTAAAACTCTGATTTAAATAAATGAATGATAACTGTTTTATCTAAAACGTCTCTTTTGAGCCGTTTATCTATTATTATGACTGTGCTCCATGAAGTAATACCCCAACCTTAATTCCGCTGCGTATACCGAATTTGGGGATGTTACAGTTGGTTTTCTGTTTTGGTTTTTATCGGACATAATGTCAGAAGGTTCTCGGACAGATTTGTCCGATATCGGGTTTAACGCAGACTTGTTTCCCGGGCAAGCTGTGAGTTATCGGACAGAAGAAAGTCAAGGTTCTTGGGTTTTCTTTGTTCGTGATTGTTTCAAGTATTCAAGGGTTGATTTGGGTAAACGTTCTCGACTAGCGTTATCGAACGTACTTGTGGTTAAGTGTTTGTGTGTGGACTCGTAGAGGTGTTTATTTTAGAAACTTGGTTTCTTGTTCGTTTTATTACTTGCGGGTGACTACGAGGGTTAGTTTTATGTATCCCTTTTATTTATAATTGTTTATTATCTATGTGTTAACCTAATTGCATAAACAAGATCAAATTTCGTTGCGTACTCGTTGCGTTACTTGGTTAACTAGATCTAAAATCTCTACAGTGGCATCACGAGCCATCTCGTTTTTGTGATTATGGGTTACACGTTTTAATAAACATGTTAAAAGGTTGCATGAAATCTAATTAGTTATTCATTTTATTTTGTTTTGACAACTATAATGTTATACTTGTCAATTATTAATAAAAGATAGCTAGACACACAAACTAATTATATTAATTGTTAATTAGAATTAAATTGTTAATTAGAATTAAAGTGTTAATTAAAATTAATTTGTTAATTAGAATTATATTGATAATTAAAATTACATATTGTTATTAAATACATAAAATTGCATAATTAAATTGCTAATTAAGTTTGCCATTCTTTTTATGTGTTTTTCCGGCTATAAGACCCACTCAATTGCTTTTGTGATGTATAGGGCGATCTAGGTTTCGTGCCTAGTGACGGTCTTATGGTTCTCCTTTTGGGGAAGACTCGCGAGAGAACTCGGAACAATATGTGTTTATATTAATGTTTTATGTTTATATGTTTGTGATTCCTTATGTGTATAATTGTTACTTGTATTTGACACCTAATTTTATGCAATGTGGAATAATACATATCGGAATCATAACATTAATAATGGTCTTTATTTACATGCCTAAATACCATGCTCATTGTGACTTGCTATTTGATTCGTGAAAATTTGTATTTGTTTAATAAAGTGACCTAAACTATTGAAACAAGATTTTCATGAATTTAAAAACTAGACGCTATGGACACTTGAGATGTACGACTCACCCACTAGAACAAACTATAAGGAGGGTTTAAGGAGGTGCGCACAGTCACACCTAAAGGATTCCCGGTTATTGCCTCACGCTGACCTGGTCCTCCGCCTCCCTGTGAGTTCGATTGGAGCTACCGTGAACCATGATGATCACTACAGTGTCATGACCAAATTTTTTTAAAATAAGTGTTACAAAGTTGTTTTGCATGCTTCTTTGTACACGACTTTTACCACATTTATTTATGTGAATACCCTATGTGTAAAATTTTAAGTCTATGCCTCCCAACTATGAACACGTGCATTTGGCTTGACCTCTTTGGTCAGACCTTAGGGACATTCCAACCCATGGTGATTATTACTCATTGGTCAGACCTGTGGTGATTTTTGCAAGTTCTTACTTGGTCGACTTATTTCGAGTATGCTTGGTCAAACCTTGGACCCGAGGCATAAGATGAGACTGAACATGCTCATGACATTATTACGTGTCTACTAATGTCTTGATCAGTCTCATAAATCTAAGAGTTGCATTTTGCAATTAACGCTCGTCGCTTACCTCTTGTCCTACTTAGTTACTCACTGGTCAGACCTCTGGTAAATAAGTGGGAGTGCAAGATGGATCTTAGTCTTGTTAGTAATTAATTGGGTAGTTAATTCTTTTAAGAATGTAATTATCGAAAATACTATAATTGAACTTTCTAGGTTCTGAATAAATTGTGTTGTTGCAACATAATTCGTAAACAAAAGGTTGTTTTTATTTAAAAGACAAACCTAGTATCTTTTCCTGGTAAGAAGAGTGAGACATATTCCTATCTTTTCTCCTTAGTTGACAAACTAAGATAGGATTACAAATTGTTAAACTCATTTATGATCTTTCATTACCTTTTTAAGGTCTAGAAATAATTGAAAGATAAAATATTTTGTGTAACTAGAAAACATTTTGTTTATAGCTACCAAAATAATATGACATCTTGCACTTGTCACGATGTATGAGTTTAAACCGAAAAGAGTAAAGAAATTACTAGAATATTCGCTAGGTAATTTTCTTGGACTCTTATTATTCTTAAAGTGCAAAATACCCTTGGGGCTATGTAGACGATAGAGGAGGAATTGCATGCTAAAGATTCAAGTTAAATGAAAGCATGAGTGGCTAGTCCCTCATCTACATAAGTAGGACTTCATATACTCTGTTCAATATCTAAGTACATTGCTACTTGTAGGCATTCGAAGAGAATATGAAAGTGTATAAAATTGCTATATGCTTTCTACTGGCAATGTAACACTTACAATGTTGACAAATCCAGTGGGAGCATTGCATTTTATTACTGAAATAACATTCCTGTAATGTTGTCAATTTCAGTGAGAGCTACGGGATTTATTTCCTTGTTAGTCACCCATATCATTTCAAAATTGCTTTGAAATAATTCATTACTTTCCGAATATGAACGACTATTGCTTAAAGAAAAATTACATTTTATTTTATAAGATAACACGTTGCCTTTCTGCGGTTGCTCTCTGAAGCGTTATCTATAAAATTGTGACAAATCGTAATTTCAGGTCATTTCTCAAATTTACTATTCATCTCGGGAATTTACTATTCACAAATTACTATTCATCATTTTTGAAGTCAGTTTGCGACTTTGAGAGGTTATTTTAAAATTTTACTATTCATGAAACACTATTCATTCCCGGAGAAAAATCACTATTCATGGTTACTATTTATCATTTTCGTAAACTTGGTTTACGAGTAACAAATTCGCGTAACCGTAAGGGTTAAGCTGCGTATTCATGGAACATCATTGAGAACATTACATATAGACTAGAGTTAGTCTACATATCATCAGTAACATCATTTTCATATTAGTTCATGCATTGGTTTGCATATTTCATTAACGTATATTTGTTTATTAAATAAACGCTATTGCACGATCAATTATTTTGAACAATTGATCCGACACTTCCAACAATTATCTTGATATATTTTTATACTCATTTTAAGACTATAAAAACTATATTATTAGTTTACCCGATGTTTTGGATTTATTTCGTATATATATTGTTATATATATATATATTTACGACGGTTTTCGTAAATTCTATTCGATAATTATTTATTCACTCAATACTTGCGAGAAATGCATTTTTATAATTTTTATGACTTCGATATATTTTATTTTGTTCCGTTAAAATCGATTTCTAGCTAACGCTACACTAAATAACTAATTACATGTACAAAACAACATTTATACATAACTATTAGATACATTTAATCATCAAAATACACAACTTGTCTCCCCATTTTACCCTTGCCGACCCCCCCCCCTTGTCATTTTTTATGAAATATCTTGACTTAATAGGTGTACACATACTCTACTTACTAGATATTTGTATTATACCACTAATATATTAAGTTATGACACATACTTACACATACTAAAAGGTGTAAAAAAAAAACTAGAAACCCTCTCATCCCTTTGTTGATGATCGGCCAAGCAAGAAAACAAGAAGAAACCATATTTTTTTTCAAGATCAAGTGTTAAACAAGTCTTAGTAGTAATCTAGTTAGGGTTTTGAAATAAAAACCTCAAGACTATTAGGTAAACTTTGCTCAAAAATTCATCATCATCCAAGTAAGCTTGTGATAAAAAAATTTCTACTCTTTTGAACTACTACTTGTTATATTTTTATGATCTATTAGCAAAAACATCCAACTATGTTATGAATCATACCACTTTTTACTTGTTTTTCTACTTATAATGAGTTTTAACTATCCTATATTTATTCCCATGAACCCTATCATTTTTGGAGAAGTTTAGGAACCCATGACACCCTAAGAAGGTGTATGGTAGGTTTAGAATAGTTTTGGTGTTGATTGGAATGGATTGATAAAAGACATGAACTAGTAAAAATCGTTTTTGACAAAAATAGTTGAAGGGCTGTCTATTTTTTTAAAATCTGGAAATTTCAGTAAGTGGTGGATTATTTTGGTTTATATTTTCAGAAAATAGAATTAAAAACGAAACCATGGCCGCTTGAACGGGTTAAAACGGGTTTATAACGAAAAAGATACGTTAATTTTAAGTTTAATGACGAAAACTAATTTTCTGAAATAATACAGGCTGTCAAGAGATTTTTAAGGGGCAAAACCGAGTTTTAAACGTAATCTAAATGAGTCGATTTATCAAAAATATATTAGTATACATTAACACGAAACCGAGGATATATAAATCGTAGAAAACGGACCTATAACGCTCAAGATATACGTATTTGAATTACGACGATAACAACTATTTTCTTCAACACTAATACTCAATATTCGCCATTTTGCGACTAAGCTTCCCGATGTTACTTAGTCATTTTCATGAGTTGTCAAAGTATATCATTTTACGACGAAAAACTATAAATTCTTGTTCTATTTCTAAACGACTATCGTGGGATAATGTTTCAACCTATATAAGCGTAAAGTATTTTATAACTTGACAAGACGTTATAAACTTATTTTTCGACGATAAACTTTATTTTCAAATGCACAAGTGGTATGGATATCATATGAGTTTGCATGCACAACATTATATCATGACTTATATTAGATCATATCATTCATAATAGGTTGCACTTAGAGATTGCGCCTCATTTCAGTGTATCCACTTTTGTCATCATAATCATTGTATCAAGTGAGTTTTCATAGCCCCGTTTTATTCAAGTTTATATTTCATCTCAAACCTACGGGGGAGAATACATTGCACAACATTTTATTACGAACCCAAGTATATCAAATTCATTTACATTGCTTAAGTTACCTCATTGCAATATTAATGTCCCCATTTCATTATCATGAACCGTTAATTACGGAGTAAGCGAGAGTGAGTGAATAGATCTATTGAGGGTGACTCCTCCATCCGGGTTGGTAGTTCCAACTGGTCAAACGGATACATTTCATTTAATATCAGAATGAGAGTTGTTTGACAAACACTTTGTTGGGGCAAACATCATAATCAATCTAGCTTCGGTGTCATGAGCTTATAGCAATTGTATCATTTTTATGTGACATTTTTGTCATACATAACTTATACTTGTGGTAGTCGTACATACATTTTTCATAAACCTATGATTCTCACCAACATTATTGTTGACCGTTTTAGCAATGTATTTTCAGGTATCTAAGGCATATACTTCATGGTATGCATAAGGACTTATCATAAGAGTCGCGGTGACGACGCGTCTCACTTGTATATTATGGCACTTTAAAACATCGTTTGGTTTGTAACAAACTTATTTCCGCAAATGTTGACTACCTTTTGGGACCTATCTTTTGTAAACTTTGAATGTTTTATTATATCAAACGATGTGCTTTTAAAACGACACTTTAGGTCGTTCAATATAACTGTAACTGTGATGCTATGGCAGTCACCCCCTAGGTATTCCATTCCGCTGCAAAACATGTATTTTGGGGGTGTGACAAATTGGCATCAGAGCAAGAGTTATAGAGAACTAGGTTGTATCATTGACCCTAGACTATAGCTACATCATCATAGCATCTCATCATTTCATCATAAGTGCATATTCATTATACGCGCGGTTTTATACGCACATTATGCGGGCTATTTACTTTCATTTCACATCGATTGTCACAGAGATGTCTTGAGATACCCATCCCATCATCATTTCTTCAGACTTTTACATAGGAGGATGTCTTGTCATCTCCTATTATAGACTCTGACTTGGATGATGCCTCGCCACTCCCTACTGTAGCCTTAACACGAGTTGGCTCTACACCAGACTCACCACTCATATTATCCGATAATGAGACTGAACCCTTTGAGGAGGACGAAGTTGCACCTACATCACCACTGTCACCATCGATTCGTCGTAGGAATAGGGCAATTCCTATCATTCTGTCGGGACAGATCATACCGTTTGGTAGGACTTATAGGCTTAGTCCTAATGGACCTATTAGGATGCTTACTGCAAGGAAGAGAGTACATTCTCTTACCCTCATTCTTAGATCATGTGCTACTCATGTACTACAACTACCATCAGCTACTCATACCACTATTAGTCGTCCAATAGTGCATACTCCAGTTTTATCTCTAAAACGTCGTAAGACAACACGAAAAAGGGTAGTATTTCATTCACCATCATCTCCTAACTCACCATTAGGATTTCCATCATCATCATCATCATCATTTTCATCATCATTATTATCTAGAGCACCATCCGTACCATCACATCTCATAGACGATACTCATACATCTGACTTGCAGCTTGGGAAGCGTGCATAATTTGACACACCATTACCATCTATCACTAAGACTACAGACACTACACCATCTTATAGGTTTGAGGACGGTAAGAGTTTCAGAGCTGCTGCTGCTAGACAACCTACTGCTCCTACACTTGAGACACGATTAGACCATCAACAGGAACAGGTAATAAGTACCTTTCTATCTAACGTAATCTTTATCCTTTATTATCTCCACGATAATCACAAACTTTGTTTATTTCATTCCCTATTCCAATTGCCCAATTTTCAATCCTTTCGCAACAATATACCGCTATCTTACTAGGGATTAGGCCAACTTTATTCTTGACCAATTAGGAGACTATTACCATTCTATGAGGTTCTCCCATGTATCCTACAAACCATTCAACAAATCTTATTTCAAGTTATTTTGCTACCACTTTATGAAATTATTTCACATAATTTTATTTCAAGCTATTTTAGCACCATCTTAGGAAAATTGTTTCACAAAGTTCTAAAAAAAAAGCTGTTTTGTTACCACCCTATAAATTGATTTTCTGTCATTCTATCAACTATTTACTACCATTACGCGAAACGATTTTCATGTTACTATGAAAAATTGTTTAGCCCATTATCTTACAAAAAACGCGTTGAATACCATCTAAAACTTCGGAGAAATATAATACCATTTCAACAAAACCAAGCATCACATCATTTGTCCTCGATTATACATAGCCTGATCACCTATGTATAATTCAGGAAGGATTATGTCATGAAAGAAACAAGCATCTTTTCAAACTTCCTAAAACAATCTTCATTCAAAAACAAAGCTTTGTAATCAGATAAATTGTTCATAAACATCTCTTTTGTTAACACTCTATAGATACATACGCCATTCATCACTCACTCAACCGATAAGTTGAAATTTTACCAGTGACCTTTTTAGGAAAGACTTTCCATACCATCTACGAGGAGGATTCCTCGATAGAAGAAAACAATGAAAGGATTTCAGAACTACCAACAAGGACTAGAAGTATGTAGTAAGATGTTTCAAAACTTAATAGAAATCTTAAGACATCACGAGACAATCTGAACCACTAACTTTCGACTAGAAGCCAAATTCTATCATTTCAAAAGTACCAGCTGGACCGAGTTATACGAAATTGTACACAACAAATACCCACTAAGTAACACTGTAGAAATAAACCAAGTCTTCTAACCAAGACTGCAGAACATTCCATTAAACATGGCCTCAGCGATATGTGAACTTCCCTACAATAAGTTTCCCTCAAAGGAAAATTTGAGTTAAGTTAAGGTTATCGATATAAACTTCCCCTAAGGCATTGTGTTCTCTAGAAATTACAGATAACCTCACTTCCATATCAAGAGAGGCAACAGGCCTGAACAAATCAAACAATCAATGACTTCCTGATTCGTGGTGAAGTGAGTGGTGAAAAACACAATATCAACGTATATCAAAATAACCGTAAAATTCGACAAATCGACCCTTTAGGAAAAAGGTCAACGTGCCAAACCTCACGGGTGTGATAAAAGTGATACCGGAAAGTGATTTCCCGGGTCGTGTCCCAACGAGGTGTGAATGGAAGGATTCGTTGAGTTTCGTGATTTGAACTTGAATTGGTTTTTAATGATTTTGGATTTGATTACGTATTCTACAAATTGATTAACGGGAAAGTAATTAAGGCAAGGGAACCCTAATAAACTAAAAATAAACTATCACTAAGCCTAAGGAATGATAAAACGAAGCTACACTAAGTCCTAGGGTGCAAAAACGTAAAAACGTAAAAACGGGAAAACAACCCGAGCCATAAACGTAAAAATTTTGCAATTTAAGGGCTACGGGTGTGAAATCAATTTTCCTACGTTCTATTTGACTAAAAATAATTTTAGGAAAAAGCGGAATATTTTTTCGACTTTTAAATTAATTACTACGAATTAAAATCTATTTAACACTAATTAAATGATTAAAAATACTAAACTATTTAAGAAAAATCTGAAAAATTACAGAAAACTACTTTGGATAATGCTTGATCTAGGAAAATTGAGAAATCAGTGTGTTGCTTGGTGAAATAAGCTGGAAATAAGCTAGAAGGAGCTTATGAACAAAACTGTTTTAAAGGGTTAAGTGATTTGTTTGTTCAAATATTAACGAGACAAGACCCAAGGGCGCAATGGTTGTGATGTGTTGTGTTAGTGTGTTGAGCTTAGGGACCAGGGTTCGAATCCCCTTGGTACCCCTTTTTTTGAAACATTTTTATTTTGAGATCTGCTTTTGGAAACTGAGGAAGCAATCAAAGTAAGCTTTTTTAATGAAAACCAACTTTTCAAAGGGCTAGCAATAAGCAGTTAAGACTGCTTAATGTTTGCTGATTAAGACAGTAAGCATACAGGTCTAAAAACTAAACCAACATTCCTTTTAAGCTAACAACCAAACACCCCTTATACCTTTTTAAAAGCATACCAAGGCATTCAAAAAGCAGCTGGAAATGGACAAATGGGCAAATAAGCAATTGGGAATGAGACTAAGCTAGATACAAAAGGAAATAAGCTAAAAAAAAGGAAATAGCAGTTGGCATTAAGACTTAAGCTACGGGGGTCCTAGACTAGAAAGAATGACCAAATAAGCACTAAACAAGTTAAATAAGCACCCACTTCAACTATCCTAATCTAAATATGTTAAAAGCAGTTAAGAAAATCTGAATAAGCATGAATTGGGAACCTGATAAGCACTGAAAAAAAATGGGATCTGAGCTACTATTCTGCTGTTGTTTTGTTGTAACTGCAGGCTGATTGGAGCTTATTTTTAAGCTACCAAAAGACACTCCAAGCTAAAAGCACACTGAAACAATAAAGTTAGCATGGAAGGCTTCCTGAAAAGACTGTTTTGGAACCAAGTACAAGCTGTTAACAGCTTAAAAATAAGCTGAGATCAGCTAGCTTTGGTGACCCACTGATGTGCTGATGCAGAAAACATGAAATGGGACAAGTTTTGATCTCAATTTAAACTAAGTTAGAGAAATCTTTGGTGATTAAAACTGAAACCAGAGTGAGTTGGGAATACAAGGACTTAAGAAAAATCAAATTTGCCAATCTTGAACTTCAAATAAGCTGAAAATTAAGCCCATAAACAACAGGTGAGACTGCTGTTCTGAACAGTTTTGGAAATCACAAAAAGAATTCTTCTTTTAAGACGAATTGGTGCACACCTTTAGAAATTTTCCCTAGCCTATTTAAACCAACAAATTGAAGCAAATGGAAGTTTGACTTGATGAGTCAAACGGGTAAAATGTGGCTTTTGACCTTATAACAGATTAATCCAAACACCCCTGCAGAGATTGATTTCGATGAAAAAAAACTACTTTCTTGATTCTGTTTACTGATCTACTTAAGGCAGTGATTACTTAAGAGTTTGAACACAACATGAATAACTAAAATGATTTAAATAGTAGGAACATACTTCATAAAAATACTTTTCATTAAAAACAACAGAGTACAATTTTGAAATTTAACATAAAAACTAAGTTAAAAAAAACTAAGACTAGGGGTGCCTTATTGTGGCTACAAGTTGTCCTATTTATACTACATCTAGGGTCTTCAACTTCTTCAAGCTTGTACTCTTGATGTGTTTCTTCTGTGAGATGAAAACAAGCAAGGACCAGACTTTGTGCTTCTTTGAGATAATCTTGACCATAGATTAGTTAGGTACCATTTGAGGAGCAATCAGGACCATCCACTGATACTTTTGATGCTGGGATTGCCAGCTTGGAGGGGGGGGGAAATGGTAGTGGTGTTGGGAGTTGGGTGAATCCGGGTAAAAGGGAATAAGGTGAGTTTGGGTTTTGGTGAGATTGGGTAATAGAGAGAAGGGAGGTGGAGTGCTCATGGGGATGAGGAAAAGGAGAAGGGTTTGGGGATTTGTGGTTCTAGGGTTCTGGGGAGTTGAGGATTTGGGCGGGAATAGGGGTGAAGAAGAAAGGGTGAGTTGGGTTTTGTTAACACTGTTTTGACCGGGTGGGTTGAGAGGGTTGACCGGGTCAACTAATTGGACTGGATTGGGTTGTTTGGGCCTAGGTTACCATTTGTGTTTAGGATTAGTAGTAGAACCCATTTAACATTTTAGGGATCAAATATGTAACATCCGAAAATCCAAGGACCAAATATGTAGAATCTGAAAATGTAACCCAATGACCAATCTTGTGAAACTCAAATATGCCAAGGGACCAAATATGTCATTTTTGAAATTCCAAGGACCAAACTTGACAAATTTAAAAATCCAGGGATTAAAACTGTAATTTCTCAAACTTTTGAAATTTTACACCAAAGGACTAATTATGACAACTTATGATTTTAAAAGGACCTTTGGTGACTTTTCTTTTTAAAATCCGTGCTCAGGGACTATTTCTGTCAATTTTTGAAAGTCGGGGGACTGAAACTGCCAATTTTGCAAACTTTGTTTGTTTTTCATCCGATTTTAAACATTTTGCATCTGAAACATATAAAACACAATTTTGAGATATTTTCAGTATTTTGATGCATATCGGAGTGTTTTTAAATGTTTTGCAGCTCAGATTTGACTTAAAACGATGAGTGAATACGCACTCATCACTTCCCATCAACACGTGAAAATGATGAGTGTGTAAATACTCATCATTTTTGGTTTAATCTGAACTGCAAAACACTTAAAAATGCTCAGAAATGCATCAAAATACTGAAAATATCTCAAAATTGCATTTTATATGTTTCAGATGCAAAATGTTTAAAATCAGATGAAAAATGAGCTAAGTTTGCATTATTGGCAGTTTCAGTCCCCCAAGTTTCAAAAGTTGTCAGAAATAGTCCCTGAGCACTTAATTTAAAAGAAAAAATCACCAAAGGTCCTTTTAAAATCATAACTTGTCATAATTAGTCCTTTGGTGAAAAATGTCAAAAGTTTTGAGAAATTACAAGTTTAGTCCTTCAAGTTTCAAATTTGGCAAAAATGGTCCTTTAATTACTTGAGATTTGCAAGTTTGACCCTTGGATTTTTGGATATTGTCAAAACCTACCCTTGGACTACAATTTCAGAAGTTACAGTTTTGGTCCCTGGAGATTCGAATTATACACAAATGGTCCCTAAGCTACAACTTGGGTCCAATTTAAATCCTTGGTCCATTATTTATCCCAAGCCCAACAAATCCACAACCCGGTCCAGTCCAATCCCTTTATATCCAACCCCCAACCCGAATCCAATACCCACGGTTTAAAATAAAACCACCCGCCCTCCTTTTTCCTGTCTTCCCCGACCACTTTGTCTGCAACACCTCCAACTCCAGCCACCCTACTCCACACCATGTCCCCTCCACCTCAACAACCTCCAAAGCAGCATTTAATGCGCCCCTCCCCTGTCCAAGATATGAGAACCCACTGGCATATATACACTTTCCTGCCAAAATATCATCTATGGCCAAAAATGACTCAAGCCATCCAACGGTCCCAAATGCAAGTGGGAATTGATCAGAGGAGAGAGAGAAGCTGTATTGGTGTATAAAAAGAAGAAAGGGAAGCTAGAGAGAGGAGTACTTAGTTTTTCAATATTTATGTATGTCGTTTTTAGTTTTAATTTAAGTTTAAAGTTGTAATTTCCTGTTCTTATGTAATCAAATTAAGTTGTTTTATCAATACAATCCAGTTTCTAGTATCAAGTCAAAGTTTTAATATAAATTCAAGTTTCTATACTTACTGTTAAGGAATTCAATTTCAAACTCTTGTTTCCAAGCTTCAAATAGCTTATTGTAAAAGTCAAACAAGCTTACTTAAGCTCATTATAGCTTTTGATAAGCTTGGAATTCAGTTTCAAGAAATTCTCATCCTTGGTCAACGAAAGTCAAACTGGGCCAAAATGGAGATAGAATTGGATATGGGTTGAAGCAGAGCTGGATTTGGGTTGATATTGAGCTAGGTAATGGTTTAGATTAGGCTAGTGGTTACTGTGTTCCTTGGTTGATTGATTTCAAGCCATTGTGGCTAGGACAATTGTAAGTTCATTTTTTAGCCACTGCATAATTTATATTTGTGGTTAGAAATGGTTTAGGTCTGTTTGTTTAGTGGTAATTAGAGCAATTAAACTCAGTTTGATCATTAAAACAAGCTAGTTTAGCAGTTGGTTCAGTTTTGATTGCATATCAGTTGGTTAAAGTTGTGTTTGGATCTGTTGGCTAATCTGTGTTATAGGTTAGTTCAGTGATTAAGACCTGTTGTTTCATGCTTGTTAAGCTCCAATGTACTCATTCAAGTCATAATTTTGCATCTGCAAACCACAAAAGTCAAACCTCATATGTAATCTATCTTATAAGCTTAACTGTTAGGAGTTTTAAAAAAGCAAACACTTGTTTTGTGTTTATAAATCATAGGTATAACTTGCAGTAGTATCATTTCATCATATAACTTCATAATCAGTCTACAAATTGGCCTCAAAGTTCATCAAAGTCAACATTTCAAACCTGTTTCAAAAGTCAAAAACATGAAAAATCAAGTTTGAGCTCAACTGGGGTGATTTTTAACAAACTCATTTCTGGGTCAAATCAAGTGGAACTTTGGGATTTATAACTTCACTTGGTCTAGTTTCTTTATCTCATTTTTGTAGATTTTTATAAATTTTTCATAAGCTCCAAATGAGCTTGTGGATTGGGTCTCATTTCCCCTGTGCACAAACTCAGTATTAACTGAGTGTGCACAGGTTTTGTGCAGGGCTTGCACAGAGCTCATTAGAGCTTACCAAGGTCTGGGTTTTGGTTTATAAGCACCTGGCCAGGTCTTCTTTAGGTCCCTTCTTTTGGTTTTAAGTTTAGCTTATCTGAGTAGCTTATTTTATAGCTGTAAAGTAGTTGCCTAAAACTGTTTTTATCACTTGAGCTAAATCATTCAAATCTGTTTAAGTTGCACAATAGAGGTTAAGAGCAGTTGTATCTTGTTTCATTTGGGTAATTTTAGCATATTATAGCTTCTGTTTCAGTTGGGTAGCTTATTGTGTTCTTTGGCTTATTCTAAGTGCTTATTCACAAGCACTTTGCATTGCAGTTGCATTTTCTTACACATAACCCTCTGTTTTTATATTTTTCTTAGATTCCTAATATTATTTTAGACTTATCTTGAATTTTTCAGATTTTTCTAGGTCTGTTTGGTATTTTTCTTTATTTTAATCAGTTTTTAAGTCTTTTTAATTAGCATTTAATACAATTAATTCAGAAAAGTTTCAAAAAAATAATTTTTCATTTTTCTTAGATTAAGATAAATATAAAAAGTCAAAAAAATATTTTTCCAGATTTTTCTTAGTTAAATTTGTATTTTTAAGCAATTTAAGTAGTTTTAAATAGTTTTTAATTCATAGAAAATACAAAAATATTCAGAAAAATATAAAATTAGTTTTGAAAATTCTCTTTTGTTATTTTAGATTTTTTTTAAGTCATAATTTCATTTTTCTAGCTTTATTTCATATTTTCTTGTATTTTAGGGTATTATTAAATAGTTAAAAATAGTTTTTAATTAATAATAATTAGATAAATAGTTTTAAAAATAATTTTATTTTTTAAAAAATTTTCTTTTATCATTAGGTTTGTAAAAATATCATTTTCTTATTTTTAGGATTTATATTGCTTTAGTTTCACATTTTCTTTTGTACGTCACGTAGTTTTTTAATTTAAGTTTTAAAACAGAAAAATCAAAAACATCATTTTGCAAATAGTGATAGCATTTATTTAATATTTCTTATCTTTTTAATTTTCTTTAATTTGCATTTAAGCCTCTGTAATTTATATACTTTTTCTGTAGTTATAATAATTCAAACCTCTTTTCCGTTCAAATCTCTCGATCACTATTCGTTTGGTGATTCATCGCATAGCTCGCTGGGACAAAACGACCCGGGGAAACACGATACTCTCCTGATCTTCATTGCATTTGGTTCCAGACTGTTTTAAGTTTCTTGCGGTTGGCCATTCACAAGTGGCTAGCTTGTGTGAGAAAACTTGACCGTCTGGGAGCGGATCAAATTTTGGCGCCGCTGCCGGGGAGCTGTGCTAATTGTCTTACGTTTAGCAGATTAGTGATTTGAATATTCACTCCTTGTTCATACCATCTATATATATCTATATTTTCTTACAAAAATCCAAAAATCCAAAAACATCTTAAAACGTATAAAACACAAAAATATTTTTCTTTTGTTTCTACATATATATAAATCAAAAACCCAAAAAGATTTTCTTTCTTATTTTTACAAAATGTTTATCCAAAAATCCAAAAATATCCATCTTTACCCTCTCACATCTTTGATTCTTCATCCCTACCCCTCTGAAAACATTTGATTCTTTATATGTCTTATCCTCACCCTCTTGGTTGTCAATGGTGTGGTGGTCCTTATAATGGTGGCAATTGCCCCAGTTGTAGCATGATGGAATCAGGAAACGGGTCTGTCTATAACCAGGATCCCTATTCCTACCATAACACAACTGATTTATTCCATCAGCTACCACACTGTGAGACTCAGCAGTTTTACTGTTGTGAGTACTGTGGTGGTTCACACTCTAGTTCTGATTGTCAATCGGGAAACACGCTTGTCTATGAGCAGGTTCCTGATAACAATTATGACTACCACACATATAACTCACAGCCACATCAGTTTTACTGTTGTGAGTATTGTGGAGGTCCACACTGTAGCTCTGATTGTCAAACAAGGAATCCATTTCCTTGTAACAATTACGACTCTTCGTATCATAACCAACCTCTACAGTACCAAATGAATCAGGCACCACCTCAGCCTGAGCCACTTCCTCAAAATCTTCTCCTTGATCTTTTGGATTTAGTGAAAGATTTGAAGGAATGTAAACATTCCCAAGATAATCCAAATCAAAAATCCATGGAAGAATTGTTAGCTGAAGAGCACGCTGCTAAAATAAATTCCCAAATTGCGTTTGAAAAATCTACTAGGGAATCAATTGCAAAACAAAAAGCAGCCAAATCTAGCTCTCGATTCCGTTTCATTTCTGATGACAGTGATGATGAAGATACCCTTGATATCCTTCAATTTTATAAAGATTCATCAAGTTCAGCAGTTGAGATTCCATCCGTGGAAATACAGGGAGAAAAGAATATGACTGAATCACTAGCAGTAGAAATAATGGAACTTGTAGAATCCATAACTGCTAGTCCTTCTCAACTCCCTCAGTCTGTTGTTATCACACCCGAGATTCACACTCGCTCTCTTATTATGGGGGACGAGCATCTTGACACTGTTCCTGAAAAGGAATCGGACGAATTCATAAAGTCTAGTGTTGAGAACCTTGTCCCAATCCCAAGAGAGTCACAAGGAATTTTTGAGCATTTGTGTGATATCCCTACCCCTCTTGTCTTCCCAAAAGATTATGTTGAGATGTTCTCCGATTCTGATGATGATGATTCGTTGTCTTGTGGAGACATCGTTTATGTGGAAGATTTACCTTCTGAGCTTGTTAGCTTAGAAGAAGAGAATGATGAAGTTACTGACACTGAAATCAAAGATGAAGCACTTCGTGCAACATTACTGAATGTCAGTCTTCTCATTTCTAAAATCGAGGCTTTCAAAGAGAAACCTATTTCATCTCCTATCCCCATTAAGGGTAGTGACATTCTTTCCGATGATTCTATTCCGGAAATGAAAGCCTTCTGTTTTGATAATATGGGAGAGAAGATTAGTGGCAGTACCACTTTTCATTCTCATAATTCTCTCCCCAATTATGAATCATTTACATTGGAGGAGTTCACTAGTGAACCCACTCATATCAATTCTGAATATGATTCATTCACCTTCAAGGAGTTCTCAGATGAACTCACTCATATCATATCTCCGCCGGAGTATGATAACTTCTACTTTGATCTAGACACACCCGGGATATGTCTAGACCAAGCGAGCTTAACTGATGAGATTCATGAAACTATGAATTCTCCTATTGAGGATGAAGAGTTAGTCATGATTTTTATCATGATTTTCTTTCTTGTCTTCATATATTCTGTCACTTCTCCTGTTCTTCACTCCTTCGGGAATGAAGACATTATCTTTGACCCCGGCATTTCCATGTACCATTTGTGAGCCGGGTCTGTCTATGTATATCTCATCGGTGTGGAACTTTCACGTACTTCAATGTTTATACAAACATTTTGAATGAAAGTCCGATGGAGATTATTCTTCCACTCTGCTTCCCCATGAACAAATTAATTCGGGGTAGAGTCAAGCTAGCGACTCGGTAATCAAAAACAGTAGTTAAACATGGGTTTTCACCCGTGTGCACCACCCTAGTGTGGGGGAGTTGCCCCCCGCTGTTGTATATAAGTTTTCTAAAAAAAAAAAAAAAAAAAAAAAGAAAAAAGAAAAAAAAAATATTTCAAAATAATGGCCGTAGTATTTCCCTTTTACGTTCTAAGTTTCGGCATAACCGCCGGTACTTTGAATATTGAGGGCAATATTCATTTCTAGTGTGGGGGGGGAATTCTCACGAATTTTATCATGTAATTATACCGCCCAATTCCCCCATTTTTTGCCAAAATTTTTTTTTGGAGTAAGTGTTCTGCACTTACTCAACTTATGGTTATCAGTCCGCCATGTCTAATAAACAAAAGGATTGGCTAATCCAGGAGCAAACGGCTCTTGGTAAAGATATCTCAAATCCGTTTACGGCTTGCAATTTGCCCAAAATTGTATGGTATTCAGCTCACCATATCCTTATAAGTGAAGAGTTGGCTAGCCCGCAAGTTTATGGCTTGTGGTAAAGGCAGTGGAAAAAAACCATAATTGGTAATCAGCTCACCAAAGATAATATTGATAATTTATCTAAGAGTTGGCTAGTCCAGAAGCAAACGGCTTCTGGTAAAGACAAATCAAATCCGTTGAAAGCTGGTGATTTGCTCAAAATCATTTGGTTATCGATGTACCAAGGTTCTTACTTGAACTGAAACATTTGGCTACTCCAGAAGTAATGGCTTTTGGTAAAGAGATTCAAATCCATTAAGTTTTCTCAAAAGATTGCTAGGGACTAGCAATAGTTTAGTGTGGGGGATTGATGAGTGTGTAAATACTCATCATTTTTGGTTTAATCTGAACTGCAAAACACTTAAAAATGCTCAGAAATGCATCAAAATACTGAAAATATCTCAAAATTGCATTTTATATGTTTCATATGCAAAATGTTTAAAATCAGGTGAAAAATGAGCTAAGTTTGCATAATTGGCAGTTTCAGTCCCCCAAGTTTCAAAAGTTGTCAGAAATAGTCCCTGAGCACTTAATTTAAAAGAAAAAATCACCAAAGGTCCTTTTAAAATCATAACTTGTCATAATTAGTCCTTTGGTGAAAAATGTCAAAAGTTTTTAGAAATTACAAGTTTAGTCCTTCAAGTTTCAAATTTGGCAAAAATGGTCCTTTAATTACTTGAGATTTGCAAGTTTGACCCTTGGATTTTTGGATATTGTCAAAACCTACCCTTGGACTACAATTTCAGAAGTTACAGTTTTGGTCCCTGGAGATTCGAATTATACACAAATGGTCCCTAAGCTACAACTTAGGTCCAATTTAAATCCTTGGTCCATTATTTATCCCAAGCCCAACAAATCCACAACCCGGTCCAGTCCAATCCCTTTATATCCAACCCCCAACCCGAATCCAATACCCACGGTTTAAAATAAAACCACCCGCCCTCCTTTTTCCTGTCTTCCCCGACCACTTTGTCTGCAACACCTCCAACTCCAGCCACCCTACTCCACACCATGTCCCCTCCACCTCAACAACCTCCAAAGCAGCATTTAATGCGCCCCTCCCCTGTCCAAGATATGAGAACCCACTGGCATATATACACTTTCCCGCCAAAATATCATCTATGGCCAAAAATGACTCAAGCCATCCAACGGTCCCAAATGCAAGTGGGAATTGATCAGAGGAGAGAGAGAAGCTGTATTGGTGTATAAAAAGAAGAAAGGGAAGCTAGAGAGAGGAGTACTTAGTTTTTCAATATTTATGTATGTCGTTTTTAGTTTTAATTTAAGTTTAAAGTTGTAATTTCCTGTTCTTATGTAATCAAATTAAGTTGTTTTATCAATACAATCCAGTTTCTAGTATCAAGTCAAAGTTTTAATATAAATTCAAGTTTCTATACTTACTGTTAAGGAATTCAATTTCAAACTCTTGTTTCCAAGCTTCAAATAGCTTATTGTAAAAGTCAAACAAGCTTACTTAAGCTCATTATAGCTTTTGATAAGCTTGGAATTCAGTTTCAAGAAATTCTCATCCTTGGTCAACAAAAGTCAAACTGGGCCAAAATGGAGATAGAATTGGATATGGGTTGAAGCAGAGCTGGATTTGGGTTGATATTGATCTAGGTAATGGTTTAGATTAGGCTAGTGGTTACTGTGTTCCTTGGTTGATTGATTTCAAGCCATTGTGGCTAGGACAATTGTAAGTTCATTTTTTAGCCACTGCATAATTTATATTTGTGGTTAGAAATGGTTTAGGTCTGTTTGTTTAGTGGTAATTAGAGCAATTAAACTCAGTTTGATCATTAAAACAAGCTAGTTTAGCAGTTGGTTCAGTTTTGATTGCATATCAGTTGGTTAAAGTTGTGTTTGGATCTGTTGGCTAATCTGTGTTATAGGTTAGTTCAGTGATTAAGACCTGTTGTTTCATGCTTGTTAAGCTCCAATGTACTCATTCAAGTCATAATTTTGCATCTGCAAACCACAAAAGTCAAACCTCATATGTAATCTATCTTATAAGCTTAACTGTTAGGAGTTTTAAAAAAGCAAACACTTGTTTTGTGTTTATAAATCATAGGTATAACTTGCAGTAGTATCATTTCATCATATAACTTCATAATCAGTCTACAAATTGGCCTCAAAGTTCATCAAAGTCAACATTTCAAACCTGTTTCAAAAGTCAAAAACATGAAAAATCAAGTTTGAGCTCAACTGGGGTAATTTTTAACAAACTCATTTCTGGGTCAAATCAAGTGGAACTTTGGGATTTATAACTTCACTTGGTCTAGTTTCTTTATCTCATTTTTGTAGATTTTTATAAATTTTTCATAAGCTCCAAATGAGCTTGTGGATTGGGTCTCATTTCCCCTGTGCACAAACTCAGTATTAACTGAGTGTGCACAGGTTTTGTGCAGGGCTTGCACAGAGCTCATCAGAGCTTACCAAGGTCTGGTTTTTGGTTTATAAGCACCTGGCCAGGTCTTCTTTAGGTCCCTTCTTTTGGTTTTAAGTTTAGCTTATCTGAGTAGCTTATTTTATAGCTGTAAAGTAGTTGCCTAAAACTGTTTTTATCACTTGAGCCAAATCATTCAAATCTGTTTAAGTTGCACAATAGAGGTTAAGAGCAGTTGTATCTTGTTTCATTTGGGTAATTTTAGCATATTATAGCTTCTGTTTCAGTTGGGTAGCTTATTGTGTTCTTTGGCTTATTCTAAGTGCTTATTCACAAGCACTTTGCATTGCAGTTGCATTTTCTTACACATAACCCTCTGTTTTTATATTTTTCTTAGATTCCTAATATTATTTTAGACTTATCTTGAATTTTTCAGATTTTTCTAGGTCTGTTTGGTATTTTTCTTTATTTTAATCAGTTTTTAAGTCTTTTTAATTAGCATTTAATACAATTAATTCAGAAAAGTTTCAAAAAAATAATTTTTCATTTTTCTTAGATTAAGATAAATATAAAAAGTCAAAAAAATATTTTTCCAGATTTTTCTTAGTTAAATTTGTATTTTTAAGCAATTTAAGTAGTTTTAAATAGTTTTTAATTCATAGAAAATACAAAAATATTCAGAAAAATATAAAATTAGTTTTGAAAATTCTCTTAATTCATACCTACCCGACTACTTCATCCTTTATAGTGCTTTCATTTTAAATGGATTTTATTTAAAATGAATTTATACAAATCATATACCTTATAGGAAATATTTTTTTCTTCTGAAGTACTTGTTTTAACAAGTAAGTTCTTTTTGGTCAATCTTTAACAAAACCATCGTACGTTAAGAAACGTATAAACATCAATCTTTGATAAACAGTCCTATTTTGCATAACTACTAAATTTTGAATCATCAAGAAAAATATTACTTAGAAAGTCGTTTGTTCAAAATTGTAAATTCATTCATTCAAAGAAAAGATTTCAAACAAAACACTCAATATCTGAATAAATCTTGAAAATTGTAGGATCGTATATTTATTGTGTTGATGATTCGGGTGGTCTTGGATGATCAAAATACATGTTTGCCATAGTTAGAGAGTTAGTAGAGAGAGAGAGGGTGTTCTTGCTAGAGGTTTACACAAAGTATGGAATATTAGATTGAGAAGCACCACCCCTTCCATCCATGGAAGGGGTATTTATACTTACAAACATAACGACCTCCTATCGGCCTGTGGATCAGGGATACAGTGGGTAAAGACCCGTCCTTCCTCCACGGTGTTGCACTAAACTATTTTACGCTACTAATTAACTAATTAACTACAAAACAACGTAAATAACTACAAGTCTACGAGCTAAAATATGCTAGACCATAATTGGGGTGACCGACACTTTAATATGGAATTTCCAATTCCTAACAATCTCCCCCTAAGGGAGGTCACCCCATGAAATACATTTTGCATCCTAGCATTCTATCTTTGACTTCGTTCTTGAGCTCGTAGACTTGAATTCTTCACTTCCGCAATCTTTGTGCTTTAGTAGCGAATCTTCAAAGTCCGCATTGATTTGTACTTTCAGTGGAGGCCTTTAACTGATCCACATCTTTGATGATCTTTGAGCTTTCTTTGAGATCATCAGCCACATCAAATCTCTAGATCACCCTTTATTGTGTTGCCATTATGTGAAGTTGTGACTTTCGGACCGACATGCTCACACTTTTGAATCATGACATCTTTCCATCAGAGTAGCGGAAGCCTTACTGGTTCATGATATTTGCAGCAGCGAAGCAGAAGCATAGTATGAAATATCAGAGCCAGGTTATGTAGATATGCACCAGTCATGATTTCTTCAAATTAAGTGTGGATGCTGTGAGCATGCGGCTTTGGATTGACTCCTCAATTCTGATCAGCTACAACCGTCCAAATGTACCTGCAAACAACAGTAAGCAATAAACACACGAAAGTGTCTTTGATCACTTTCGTTGAATTGAGGTACACGGCCCACGGTTCCCCGTTGATTAGTACAAGTACTGCCTGTGATCAGGTAGGATTCCTAAGAATCTCCTTGACAGGGTTTCGCAGCTGCTCTAGCTGTTCTCAAATCGGAACGTCTCAAAGAAGACAACACGGAGTGAGTGAACCAGCGAATTGAGATTCACTGATTGATGAAAAATGATTTGAAAACAATCGCGTATTGCATGGAGAAAGAGTTTTGCAATACGACGAAGGTTTTGTGAGAAAGATCAATTTTCAAACAAAATACTTTTTGTATTAGAGAATGAGTACACGTTCGACGTGCTAGCGAAAAGAAGAGATTCGCACATCGAACGGTTTTTCTAAAAGTATTTTTCAATCAGAGATACTTTTTGAATTTGAAAACATAAGTGCACATTCGACGTGCTAGAGAAAAGAAGGTTTGCACATCGAACGGTTTTTCAAAAAGTATTCGTCAATTCATTTCCTGGACCAAGGTTGATTCACGAGTGAATCTCCCCATTGTTTCTATCCAGTTGTCACAAGCTTAATCTTACGAGAAGATTTCACATGTCACCCACCAAGAGCTTGTTTGATGTTGGCTCTAGAAGGATTTCCATCTTCATCGTGAATACTTTTACATACCACTCAGATGTTCTGGCAATACCACAAGGATAATGCGTAGGACTCTTAATATATACTTACTTTCCACATTGTGTGAAACAGCAAGTCGTCATTAATTTTGTGTCCTAACGAGATATTGTGGATGATCTCTTGGCTCTAGACTCAATAGTGCTCATTTGGTTCCTGTGCCGGAGACTAGGGAGAGGGTCTCCTTCTTCAATATCAACAATCTCTAAGAGAAAGTCGATAGATTATGTAGGTTCCCCGTGAGAATGAAACAAGACCTTTTAAGAGGAACTTGAGTGGTTTGGGAAGTTGTAGTGCAGTGCGTCACTGGGTCCATGACGTCTTGTCTTCAATACTAGTGTTACCTTGGTAACAACCAGTAGCATATGTATTGAACCCGGTTACTGCCCTAAGGTTGAATTATTGGAGGGCTATTTCTTTTCACCCTTTTTCATATTCATTTCTTTTTCATTCTTCAACCCCTTCAGTGCTTACCGAGACTTCATTACTAGAACCTTGTTGGGTTTATTCCAGTACTAGCTCTGTCTCAATCCGCACTCTTCCCATATTCTCATTTTTCTCCTTTTTTCAATATACCTAAGGACTCTACACTATCTAGTGGATTGTCCCTGGGTAGATCCCTCCGGTTCTGGCGGATCGTGGGAACAAATACCTAACCTAACCATCCTTATAACACCATGCATAAAGTAAATTGGTCGGTCTTTTGGTATTGTTCTTTCCTTCATGAAACCAATTGAAAAATCATTTGGAAAACCAATCAAGGTACTTGTGATACGAGATCAAAGCATTGTGTACCTTAATAGTTTTGATCATTTAGAAAACCTCCCCCTCAACATGTGCATATGATATAGAAATTGTTTAGCACATGGAGGCAAGAGGACTTTGAAATATTTTCTTTGATCACAATTTTCATAGAAAAAGCCATTTGATTTTCTTGGTAAATTCTCCCCCTCAATATGTGCGTTGGATATTTGAAATCATTTTTTCACATAGAGGCAAGAGTTCTTTTGAAGCACATCCACAATCACAAAAGCCATTAAGAAACCATTAGAAAACTCAATCAAGGTACTTAATAAATCACTTTAAAAAGCTTTCGTACCTCGATAGTTTATTTGCTCCCCCTCAATATGTGCTTCAAGATTCGAAAGCGTTTAGCACATATGAGCGAGCAGCGTGCACAATTAAATCAAAACGATCACCTTTTATCAAATTTCATTATTAAATCACAAATTCTCCCCGATCAAAAATATCAAATCCTTTGAGATTTTGGATCCCAAGTGATTTAATTAGGTTTAGAAAACATGGGAGAAAATGTGGCCTTGTTTAAATACTCATCTGGTTTTTTGATAAATCCTCCTCCTCAACATGTGCATTATGTATATTGAAATCGTTTGGCACATGGAGGCAGGAGTGCCTTTAAAGGACCAAAACCAATTCCGTTAAAACAGATATGAGATTTAAATCACGATCTCTCACCTGATCAAAAATTTCAAACCTTTTGAGATTTGTGATCCCAATTGATTTAAGTCATTTAAAAGAGTTTGGGGAAAGACGTGGCATGATTTAATTTTTGAAAAATGACAGATTAGGACCATTTTAAGACATTAAAGATTGTTAGTGTCAGGTATGATAGTTTTTAAGAGATCTTTTAAGTAAAACAAAACAATTTCACAATCAAACAAGAACAGAAAAAATTTCATTTTGAAAGACCTTGATTCTAAAGAAAAAATCATACCATGACATAACATTAAATCTTTAGATCACCACTTATATTGTACAAAGCGGAACTTTTGTGAAGAAATATCGTTTGAAAATATTTTATTTTAAATCACTCTCCCCCTCAATCCATGACAGAAGTCAATAATTGAGTGACTTAGGTTTTGATAAAAAGAAGTCCGGTGATTTTCAAAATTTAGTTCAATTTATTTTCAAAACAATATTTTTCCATTTTCAAAACAATTTAATCAAATTATTCAAAATTGTTTAAAAATGGTATCCTGCACAAAGATACGTTAGGTGGTTGAGAAGCTTCCGTTGTTGCTGTAGGGCTTGGAAGAAAACCGTCTGCAGATGTAGTGAGAATTCTTCTTACGTTGCATTTTGAATGCCAACTGAGGTCAAATTAAGCTCCGTTTCTTCAATCCCTTAGAAGAAAACCATCTGCTGATGCAGTGAGACCTCTTACGTTGCATTTATGCCAACTCTCCATTGAAGTCCAATTAAGCTTCGTTTCTTCATTTGTCAACCCAAGAAATAGTTACCCTTTCCTTTTGGCATCCAATCATCATCATTAGTGGGATCCGGATCGGGAACATTCTTATATCCATGATATCTGCATACGTTAGTGAACACACACACATATATATGGTGGTCGACATCACCCAAACAACAATCGACTAATAAAAGTCAATGCAACATATCAATCAGATCATATAAATGTATGGGAATAATGTGTACATCAAACTCTAATCATCTAATCCTAGCAATCATATCCTAGGCACCTAGTCCTTCAACATAGGTTAACATCATTTTTAATTAAGCATATTAGGATAATTAAGAAAGCCCGTTAGATGATATAGATTTGAAAACATTATCCCCCTCAATCAATGACTCAATTTGTGAAAAGTTTAAAAGTGCTGAAGTCATTGATTGAGTTTGCAGTTTTAATAAAAACTCTGAAACTGATTGTTGTTAAAGCAACTCATTTTACCACCATTTTTGGAAAACAACAAATATTTTTCTGAAGAATTTTAGACGGAAAAACATTTGTGTAGGAACAGCAGTCCTTCGACATACTTTCCTCAAAGTGTTTTAGGATAAGTGCATGATATTTTTGAAAATATGTTTAGTGCAGCACTTTCCTTCTTTTGAAGAGCGGGTTGCTATCAGAAATAATAGCAAGCCATAGTTTAAGCACGGGTTACAGTCTGAAATAACTGCAAGCCATTAAATTTGTGACATGTTTTGAAAGAGAATATTTACACCTCATGCTCGAACTTCATCTATGGTCCCGTGCCATTATTGAATGACATTTCTAAGACCGCAGATGTTATCGATACCAGAAGACATGTCTTGAGAAAAACACATTTTTGGTATTTTTAAATTTTCTAATTTTTATAGGTTTTTGTTGGTTTTATATTTTTCTATTATCTTTTGTTGGTTTTATATTTTTCTATTTGATTTTTGTTGGTTTTATATTTTTGTATTTTGTTTTTCAGATAAATATATACAAAGATAGAGAAGATGATATAGTTAAAGAAGATGATGATACGAGTACCGAGATAAGGATATCTGTAAGATATTGGATTTCACATACACATCATAACATTAACACAATGAGCACATAGATGGTTTTAGAGAGAGAAAGAGTGGGAAATTCTAGTAAGAGAAACTTGTAGAATATTAGATTACCAAAGAACATCCAACCCTCTACCTTGCAAGGTAGAGGGTATTTATAGGTTACAAACTAAACGACCTCCTGACGGCCTGTGGATCAGGGATACAGTGGGTAAAGACCCGTCCTTCCTCCACGGTGTTGCACTAAACTATTTTACGCTACTGACTAACTAAATAACTACATAAATACGTAACTAACGATAAGTCTACGAGCTAACTTATGCTAGATAATAGTTGGGGTGACCGACTCTTCAATACTGGAATTATCTAATTCCTAACAATCTCCCCCTAAGGGAGGTCACCCCATGTTTTACATTACAGAACCTAACATTCTATTCTTGACTTGGTTCTTGAGCTCGTAGACTTTCATACATCAACATCGTAACCTTAGTGCATAAGTGGTGCAACTTCAAAATCTGCATAGATTTGTACTTTAAATTGGAGGTCCATTTCTGATCCACGTGATAGTAAGTATGAACCAGCTTTTGAGATCATCAGCAATCAAAACTCTTTGAGATATCCATTGTGGTGTTGTGACTTTAGGACCGACATGCTCACATTCTGGATCATGATATCTTCTCATCAGAGTTGCGGAAGCATTAGTTGATTCATGATATTGACAGCAGCGTAGCAGAAGCATGGAGTGAAATTATCAGAGTCATTGATGCACTAATCATGATTTCTTTTGAGATGAATGTGTTAAGTGAGCATGCGGCTATGGATTGACCGCTTCATTCTGATCAGCTGCAAACGTCGGGCGTACCTGCATACAACAGTTAGCAATAATCGCACGAAAGTGTCTTTGATCACTTTCGTTGAATTGAGGTACACGGCCCACGGTTCCCCGTTGATCAGTACAAGTACTGCCTGTGATCAGGTAACATTCCGAAGAATTTCCTTGACAGGGTTTCGCAGCTGCTCTAGCTGTTCTCAAACCGGAACATCTCAAAGAAGATAACACGGAGTGAGTGAACCAGCGAATTTTAAGTCCACTGATTGATGAAAAGATATTTGAAAAACAATCGTGTATTGCTCAATAGAAATTGTTTTTACAATACAGCGAAGGTTTTATTGAAAATCAATTATCAATCATAAAAACACCTTTTGGTTTGAAAAATGAGTACACGGTCGATGTGCTAAAGAAAAGAGTTGTTAAGCACAAGGACCGGTTTTTCAAAGGTATCCGTCAATCCATATCCTGAGCCAGGATTGATTCAAGAGATTGAATCGCCCCATTGTTTCTGTTCAGTTGTCACATGATTGATCTATATAATAGATCTCACATGCCACCTACCAGGAGCTTGTTTGATGTTGGCTCCAGAAGGCTTTCCATCTTCATTGTGAATATGTAAACACATCACTCAGATGTTCTGGCAATACCACAAGGATAATGCGTAGGACTCAAGATACAATCTCTCTTTCCACATTGTGTGAAACAGAGAGTCTTCATTGAAAGTGTCCTAAATGAGATTTATTGATGATCTCGTGGCTCTAGACTCAATTTGTGCATATTTGGATCCTGTGCCGGAGACTAGGGAGAGGGTCTCCTTCTTCAATATCAACCATCTCTAAGAGAAAGTCGATAGATAATGTCGGTTCCCCGTGAGAATGAAACAAGTCCTTTTAAGAGGAACTTGAGTGGTTTGGGAAGTTGAAGTGCAGTGCGTCACTGGGTCCATGACGTCTTGTCTTCAATACCGATGTTACCATCAGTAGCATATGAATTGAACCCGGTTTCTGCCCTAAGGTTGAATTAATGAAGGGCTATTTGTTTTCACCCTATTCTCATTCAATTCTTTTTAATTCTTCAACCCCTTCAGTGCTTACCGAGACTTCATAACTAGAACCTTGTTGGGTTTATTCCAGTGCTAGCTCAGTCTTAGTCCGCACTCTTCCCATATCTCATTTCTCTCCTTTTATCATCATACCTAAGGACTTCTACACTAACTAGTGGATTGTCCCTGGGTAGATCCCTCCGGTTCTGGCGGATCATGGGAACACATACCTAACCTTATCATCCTTATATCACCGTACATAAAGTAGAGTTGGTCGGTCTATTTGGTATTGTTCATCTGTCATTGGAACCAATTGAAAACCATTTGAAAATCAATTCAGATACTTGTGATATATTATCAAAGCATTTTGTACCTGAAATGTTTTTGATATTTTTAGAATAAGTGCTCCCCCTCAACATGTGCATCAAATGTTTGAGATCGTTTTGCACACGGAGGCAAGAGGAAGAAATTACTTCTTTGATTACCATTTTCTAAAAAATATCACCATCACTTCCTTGATCAAATCAAGTAGATAGAGCATTTCCAGGAAGGATGGGGTTTCCATAAATTTGCTCCCCCTCAATATGTGCCTCGAGGTTGAAAAGAGTTTTGCACATACTAGAGGGAACCCTTTATCATCAAAGGATTAGAAGCCATGTGATCAAGGTACCTTAAAAACATTTAAAGTTGAATTTGCAAAGATTTAAGTGTTGTGTACCCTGATGACTTGAATTTGCAAAGAGAGTTCTCCCCCTTAATATATGCTTCGAGATTCGAAAATTGTTTAGCACATATAAGAGAGAAGTTTGCACACAAATTGGTCATCTTATCTTTTAACATCTTTCATATTTATATCACATTTTCTCCCCCGATCAAAAATCTTAAATCCTTTGAGATTTTGGATCTCAAGTGATTTAAATATGTATGAGATAAAATATTTGTAGGAGAAAAATGTGTCCGATTTTATATGATCAAAAATGGACTACACAGATGTTTCCCCTTTTTACAAGGGGAAACCATAGTACAAATCCTAGCACTATTACATGTATTACAGTTGTTCATAATTATTACACCACATATTACACATAGTTAAAAACACACCATAAACAGCATCCCGAAGAAGTCTTCATTCAGTCCTCTGAAGAAGTTTGTAGTGACCATCACGAAGCCTTCCACCAACAAAACTTTCAAGGCTGCGGAAGATCCTTCGTGTCTTGAGTCTTCGTCTGATTGCAGCAATGAAATGTTCACATCTCTTCACGTCATCATCAGTCCAAAAAATGGTTTTAATCCAAGATTTCATATCAAGTTTGGCTTCTTTCACTCTGGTGTCAAGTTCTTCTTCGACCAATTTGAGCGTACCATCACTAAACTTGTAGAGTTCACATAGACGCATAAGCATACGAGATCCATATCTGTCGGTGAAGATGACGGCTCTAGGGGTGTCAAGGACTTTGTATTCTCGATGGAATTCATGCCCAGTTGCATTCCATTGAGGACTTGTAAGGTTGATCCTGGTTTGGTAGCTTTCAATGCCAAGCTGAAAGTCCTCAACTCGTTTTCGAATGACTAAGCCCCTGATCCAAAGAGTGACAGCTGCAGAGAGGGCCTTTTTCTCACGTACAGGTAAGTGCTCAAGGTGTCCTTGAAGATTTAAGAGATAGAGATCTTCGAAATCATTTGGCAGAAGATGTTTGAAGTCGTTCTCTTCAATAGTATACACTTTGAGGTCAGCTCTTTTAAGGACAATCTTCTTCAAGTACTCATATCCATAGATAGGGAAGATCTCTACACTAACAACACTTAAGATTTGCAGCTTTGATCTGACATCATTGCGTCTTTTATCAGCACCATGTCTTTCGATGTAGAACTTCTTCTTTTTGAACCACCAGTGAGAAATACCATAAGAAGCTGCAATATCATACTTTTGTTCTTCATTCGCCCAGAATTGATCAGGAACCATCTGCTCAAGCCCCTGATCAGAGTAGGTTGCAGCTTTCATCTTTGATATTGATAGAGCAGGTCTTCTTTCAGCAGAGCGAGCACACAGATAGTCCAAGTCGTGATTGAAGAAGAATTCTGCCTGAATGGTCATCTGACCAGGTTCACCACCAAGAGGAAGAGATTTGTTGACATTGAAGCGACTGATTTGATCACTGACTTGGTCATTTAGCATCTTATGGCATTCTTCCATCTGATATTGAAGATAATTTGCATCTGAGTGGAAGACTTTGACAATTTCGTAAGCTTGACCTTCAAGATCTCTTGGTGTTATGGATGAGATGCTCTTCCGTTCACAAAACCATCTAATGAAACTTCCCATATCACCAGTGTAGTGTAGAAGAGAGTCTTCAGCTGGAATTTCGTAATTATTGGTGAAAACTGATGCCCAATTGTTGTCAGGAATCATAGAGTCAGACTCTGGGATGGTCCATGTGGGTTCTGGAGAAGGAGGTCTATCTTCCACAATGCAGCTTTGAATTGTGTCTCTTGAAGGTGCAACTCTGGATGTACTAGTGCGATTCCCAGCCATGTAAGAGTCAAACCAGTCTTCTGAGGGCTTAGGAATATGCTTTGTAGATGCATCATCTTCATCTGGTTCTGAGTCCGCCATGACATGCGACTCTTCGTTAACCAATTGATCATCAGGAACAGAGGTGGACGTGGATGTGAACCTTGAATCAACCGTCGTCCAGGCAGCAGATTTTTTCTGAGTACTCTGTTCTTTTGTAGGATCTGATTGACTGGAAGATTTTGGCGGTGATGATGGTGGTTGTGATGGAGGTGTGTTGGTTGTTGTAGAAGGATTACCAGATCCAGAAGTTCCAGCGCCCCCCGTTGGTGGTGGGGGTGGAGGTGGATCTTTGCGATCCTTCATCAATGCTTCCATTACAATTGTTCTCCTTTTCTTTTTAGCTTCTTTTTCTCCGACATCAATCTTAAACTGCTCATAATTGTCGAACTTAATGGATTCTTCAAGTGCCTCATAGAGTTTACTGTGAACCTCATGCTTGTCCTCTTCAGCCTCATACATCCTTTCACACAGAGCTGCTCTCATATCGGTGATGGGGAGGTCCTTGAATCGTCTAAGAAGTGGAGCCTCCATAGCCCATTCCACAGCATCCTTGACTTCTCCTTCAATAGCGGCAGTAACTCCTTCATTGAAGTTGAGGTGCTCCAATCTATAGACACGATCCACCAGAGAATCAACAGATTTAGGAAGTTGCCTTTCCAGAGCTTCTATCCTTTTAATGGCTTTATCCAGTAGTTGATCAGAGGTGAGAATCTGTGGAGGGGAAGCTGGTGGAGCCACTTCATCTGCAATTGTAATCACGGGTTCAGGGGTTGGTGACGTTGTTGGTGGTGTTTGTACAGTTGATTGAGTAGGTAAGGGAGGTGGAAGTGCAGTTGATAGTGAAGATGCAGTCATTGGAGGAATAGTTGACGTATCTTGCTGAATGCTGACATTATACATGGATTGTGCGGTATCTAAGGATTTGTCATTAATGAATTGATCACCAAAAGAGAAATCTTCATCAAGATTCTTAAGTGAGGTAAGAGAGTTAGTAGACAGATTTGGTTCATCCATCTTCAAGGTCTCATCAGATCTTGTCTCAAGGTTCTCCTGCGAGCCTTTTTGTAACAGAGTGTCAACATTCAAGTCAGATTGAGTCTCACTAAGTGTAGGAGTTTCCTTAAAAGTTTCAGGCACTTTGACCACTCCATATTGTTCTTTTGCATGAGATGATTATGTTCTTCTCTTCAGCTCATATTGATTTGTGGTGCTTGATGGAGATGATGAGATAGTTAAAAGCATGTGAGCAGCTTGTTCAGTTTCAACATTAGCCACCCCTTTACCCTTGTCATGTGTAATTGGGGTTGTTTGTCGAGGTAGTTGAGCGGGTTCTCTTAACACAATTCCACCTACTGGAGCTTTCACCTTCTGACTTTCTAGGCTTTGCTGAATTCCAAGTTGCAGATCAGCATCATCTTCATCAGTTAACCTGGTAACATTCCTTGGTATCTCAGTGTTCTCACCAATTTCCTTTTCCACTTTCTTCCTTTTTACTTTCCACTTCTTGGATGCGGTGTCAGACTGTTGTGACCTTTCAAGTCTCTTTTTAGGAAGAGAGGCATAGGATGCTTGTGAGGCTGACTTGGTCATGGGAGCATTTGGTTGTAGAGGAGAGGGTGCGACATCAGCAGAGAGTTTGGTTGCTCTTTTCTTGAATTGCTTGAAGTAGTCCTTCTTCTTGATATCTTCTGTGAGAAGACAATCAGGAATTGGCAATCCAAATACTTCTGTATTCGTACCTCTAGGAACATATTTCAGGTTTCCTAAAACAAATTCATCTTCTGCTTTGTGTAAAGTTGATTCAGACCTAGGAGTGAAGTTGTGATTTTGTTGCAAATACTGGATAACAAGCTTAGAAAATCTGATGCTGGGAATTACGAGCTTGTTCTGTTTCTTTCGACCTTGAGCATTGTTCTGGAAATAGGTTCTATCAGATATGAATGTGTTCATTGATAAAGAGAATTCTTCCCAAATACGATCTGAGACATTCACATCAACCCTATTAACGATTCCCCATAGGATTTGCAAGATAGGAATTCTCACTTTATCGAACCCTGAAGTTTTCCCAGATAAGCATAAGTTCAGAATGGTTGTTATAGCTCTCCAGGGTTGATACATGTGTCCGGTGATGATGTCAGATGCTCTTGAAATACTGTTCTGATAACCCAACCTAATTAGAAAGACAATCAGATCGTCAGCACCAGGTGGAGATTCAGAACGAAAGTCAGGGTTACATGGGGTGATTCCAAGAGCCTTGCTCAGAATATCAGAATCAATTGTGAACTCCCTATTATCCAGTTTGCAAGAGTATTGTGCTGTGATTTTGTTCCATTGAACGGTGTTCCAGAATTGTTGAATGTAGATGGTAGGAATTGAGCATTGCTTGGTAATAGCTCCGAAGAAGTTTGTGTTTTTAAGGATGTCAATAGAAACTTTGAGTATAGGATTTTGTTGAAGCCTTTGTAGGTCCACATAACAGTTGCTTTTTCCAATAGCAGCCCATTGACTTCTGGGAAGGATTTCTTCGTCTGAGAGAACTTTGGATGATGCCGAAGGGGTAACGCTCTTTTCTGGGATTGAACTTGCCATTGATGGTCTGAGTAATCATACAATCAACAGTAATGATTGGGAACAGGTTAGATAAATGATAAATGAGACAATGTTGAGAGCACCCTTATGACATAGACACATAGAAGTAGTAACTCAGAAGGAGTCCCCAAAACACATACAGAGAAAGATTGAGTAGCACAGGTTTCAGATATATGACAACTTTCAAATATATGATAACATTCATAATTGAGATACTTCAATGAAGTATAGTCATATAGATAAATAATTTCATGACGAGCTTATAAGGGATTAATGGGCAAAAGAGTGCATTTCAAAGTGATCATGACATGAGCCAAGATACACATGTAGAAGTGATATAACAAATATGTATGAGGCAAAAAGTAACATTTGGCAGTCGTGAGAGAAACCAAGTACCTTTTGCCTAAACAGAGATGTCATAACAGATTACATAGAGTATGTTGATTCAACAAGTCGAATTAGGAGATCCTAAGTGTTGTGAGAGTGAGATCATCTTTACCACTTAACCTTTGAACATTTTAATAATCCTTGACCCTAAGACTAATTTGCAAGATGAAAGTGAACAATGTTGCAAACTTGTAAAGACAAGTCGTCATCTAGAGCCACAGACAAGTCGCTAATAGTTTAGCACTCTAAGTCGCTATGCTAATTCGCTAGCTTGTAAAGTCAAGTCGCCATGAACAGTACCTAAACCAAGTCGCTACAAAACAGTTAACTAAGTCGCTAGGTTACTAATTCGCTAGCTTGTGAAGACAAGTCGCCATGAACAGTAACACACCCAAGTCGCTACAAATTCGTTAACTAACTCGCTAATGTTACTAATTCGCTAACTTGTAAATACAAGTCGCTAACTACTAACTCGCTAACCAAGTCGCTAGAATATGGTGAACTAATTCGCTACAGAAACGTAGTCGCTAAGTTGAACGCTAACTCGCTATGAAGAACATTCAAACTAAGTCGCTACCAAGAACAAATTAAATCGCCAGCAAGAACACTCCTAACATAAACCCAACAGTCCAATCCTCTTAACCATACATCAATGTATTCCAAACAATATATTCCAAACAATCAATATATTCCAAACACTTTGAATCACATTCAATCATTAGAATAGCAACAAATACACGATTTCATGATAAGTCGAACCTAGGTGGGAGTCAAATAATCTCAAGTCGTGAGCTCGAAAGGATCTGGATAAAAGGACATGTTAGAAACTGGACACAAAAGCTTAAGAGAACAACGATAAGAGGGAATCGAAGCAAACCTCTTGCTAAGTCGCTGGGATGAGCAAAATGACGAAGAGAAGAGAAACGAGAGAGAGAAAAAAACTTGTTTGGGAAAAATGGTAACTCGCTAACAGGTAATTCGCTAGGGATATACAAACAATCTTATGCAGTATGACACAATTGGCCCTTGTGGTTTTAACATGAGGTGAGGTAAGTCGCTAGTGCAACATAACATTCAGTATATGGCAAGTTTGGTCCCTATGGTATTGATGAACGAGTGGTAAGTTGCTAACGCGGATTATAGACTAAGCCTCTAGCATAGATTATCACACTGATCACCATGAATCAATTAAACATTTAGACACATAAGCATTTAAATCTAAGCAAGGCACTTAGTACGTAGGTACACAATGATAATCACATGAGCAAGATACGACTACAACCTACAAAAACCATAACCAGATAGTTACAAAGGCAAAACACGACCTCAACTTACAAACGAGCAAGCATTATAACCAGCACAGAAGCCAATGGCATAGGTAGACAAGAAAAACATATACACAATCTCCCCCTCAATCAAGGTCATCAAAGAACATTGATTGACATAAGTTTACCCCGATATAAAGAAACAAGGATATTTCAATTGTTCGAACTTCATCTATGATCCCGTGCCATTATTGAATGACATTTCTAGGACCGTAGATGTTATCGATAATAGTGAAAATATTCTTTATTAGATAGGAAAAACATGATAAAAAATGTAAATTATTTTTTTTTTAATTTTTTTTAAACATGATATAAGTGAAAATATAATTTTTTTTTTTTTTTTTTTTTTTTTTTTTTTTTTTTTTTTTTTTTTTAGAGAAACTTGATTTATACAAAGATATGGATGAACGAGTCCTGATTCAAGATGAATAGGAGTCAAAGAAAGTAGTGCATCAACTGTTGCACGTTATAGCTCCTGAATGAGCTATGTTCATTTCTGAAGGGAACCAAGTCATGAAGTTCCTGATTGAGTTGAGCATTGTACCTGAAAAAGACTGAGAGCACATTGTACTGGAAGCACATGTAGATTTGTACATAGAAGAGTTAGTGACATGATTAGTCTCACATTTGGATGCATCACAGTATAATACAGACTTATCATTAATGGAGATCCTATTAGGTTCTACATTCTCGAAAAGTTTACCTGTGGGAATCCATTTGAGGCATGATCTAGGGATGTAAGTTCGTTTAAGTCCTGTAAACGTAAATAATCTGCCAGTGGGAATCCATTTGAAGCCACAGTTAGTTGAACTAAATGAGTGCACAGCCTTGTTTTGACTATTTGTTCTTTTGTGATCAGAGAATTTCTTAGGGGATTGATCTGTCAGACGATGTTTTGCATGAGACCTAGTTAAGCTTATTGCATTTCTGATCTGTGGGTGATGACCATTAGTCCTATGCTTGAGATTCATCATATCTGAACTAGGCAATGAAGTGACTGGTTTTGACAAAACAGACTTATTATCAACTTGGGATGTAAGCTTAGATTTCAATGGTTTAGCTCTTTCAGACCTAAAGGCATTAGGTTGTTTAATAACTGTTCGTTTCAAGTGGTTCTGAACATTTGACTTTCCCAAAGTTGAAGGTTTTGCAAACTTAGTGTTCATCCTATTTCCAACATACTTCCTAAGCTCATTTTTTAGGGCAACAATATTGAAGATTTTATTCTGAATTTGTGCTTTGAGACCATCAATATCTTTCATCAAGAGGTTAGATTGATTGACTATCTTAGAGTTTGTTTCCTCAAGGTTCTTTCTTAAATGCTCATTTTCTCTTAGAAGGTTGGACACACATAGAGCTAGTTCAGAATTTCTAGATTCTAGTGTATCACTCATCTCATGACAGTCATATTTCTGGGCTTCTGAAAGAAGTGATTTCAGATTTCTTATGGTCGAATCTTTGTCCTGAATCTGGGATTTTAACTGATTAATTTCAAAAAATTCTCTAAATTCTGGAAGTTCCAGATAACTACACTGTTTTTTTGCATAAAACATTTCATTCTTATGTTGTATTTCAATTTGCAAAGAGATACAGTGTTTTTCAAGAATTGAAAATTTGTTTGAAAGCTCATCATATACCCTTTTTTCAATCATGTTACTTGCATTAGATTCAGACAAAACAAAGATTGATTCCACATTGTATGTTCAGGGTAAGAGTCATGTACCTTTTTGTGAGAATTTGTGTGATCAGAAAAGTGTACCTTATTGATTGATACCTTTTCTGACTCTGAGAATTTGAGATCAGTGCTGTTCTCTTCATCCTTTTTCATCACAACTGAGATTCTGCAATCAGTGTCTTCTGCTGGTTCAACTGGAATGAAGCATGACACGTCATCATTGTTCCATGGACACTCTTGACACTCATTCAATTCCTTCAGCTTGTTATTCTCTTTAGCAGCTTCCTCGATGTATGTTTCCATATTACTCATTAGTTGAATAAATGAGTTTCTGAACTCATGAATTTCCATTCCCGTGTGCTTCTTGAAAGACATTTCAGTCATGATATTATCAAAATCTGAGGAGTATTCTTCCCGGATGAGTGGCTGAAATTGATTGATAATGGTTTGGAGAGCAGCATGTGAATCATCAGTTGAGAACTTTTCTTTGGTAATTTGAAACCTCAGTCGTTCTAAGTTAAGTAACACAGTTCTTGTCAAAGTAGAAAAATCCTGACGAAGGATGGCACAACTTGTTCGATCCATGGTTGTAGATAAGATTAATTTGAGAAGCTGACTGAGATGTTGAAACGGCTCACTGGTGCATTCCATATTCTTAGCATCATCTGCAGACATTAAGAGTGACTTATTTGAGTTGTTCTGATTGATTGATACTGAATCATTAAGTGTGTGGCCATCAGATAGGCATTCTGTTTCACTATTCTGTGCTGTGTCATAGAGAGCAAGTACTTTGGTGATTAAAGGATCCGTGATGACTGACATTGTGTTATTATGAATTACTCCCCAAGTCTCTAGAGATTTAGAACCAACTCGCTACCAACTAAATAGCAATAATCCCAAGTCGCTAGAAGATACTGCACCAAGTCGCCAACACTTAATTCGCCACCCCACTAAGTCGCTAGAGTTCCAAGTCGCTAGCCATATGTAAGTCGCTAAGTAGTAACTCGCTAACACTCAAGTCGCTAGCAAAATTTTGGCAGCAATTCGCTACTCAAGTCGCTAAAGATGCAAGTCGCTAAAGAGCAACTCGCTACAGACCAAGTCGCTACCACCAAGTCGCTACCCGTAGTGGAGAGTCCACTACTTGTACTGTAAATCGCTAGATCTAACTCGCTAGGTCTAAAACTGTAACTCGCTATAAATTTGTAAAGCAAGTCGCTACGAAGAAAGTAGTCCGTGAGCTAAGTCGCTAGCAAGAAAAAACCATATAAACATCACTTTTCAATCCAAAAACAACCCAACCAAGATGATTCAAGCTTACCAAGTGAAGACCTAAACACTTGTGATGATTCTAAACATAAAAGTACTAACAAAATTCAAACTTTAACACACGAAATCAACCAAATGATGCAAAACCACTAAACTTTTTCAAACTCAAAAACCACCTAAAAACCACTAGAAATCCAAGGATGTGCAAGATATGATCTAACCATGGCTCTTGATACCAATTGTAAGATATTGGATTTCACATACACATCATAACATTAACACAATGAGCACATAGATGGTTTTAGAGAGAGAAAGAGTTGGACATTCTAGTAAGAGAAACTTGTAGAATATTAGATTACCAAAGAACATCCAACCCTCTACCTTGCAAGGTAGAGGGTATTTATAGGTTACAAACTAAACGACCTCCTGACGGCCTGTGGATCAGGGATACAGTGGGTAAAGACCCGTCCTTCCTCCACGGTGTTGCACTAAACTATTTTACGCTACTGACTAACTAAATAACTACATAAATACGTAACTAACGATAAGTCTACGAGCTAACTTATGCTAGATAATAGTTGGGGTGACCGACTCTTCAATACTGGAATTATCTAATTCCTAACAATATCGAGCAGCACGTCGTAGAAGATAGAAGTCATCAACTCTTAAACATTCACCACCAAAGCTTCCAGGGCTCTTGAATCGAAGAAAGAAATTGAACCATCTGAAAGTGAGACTTTGGTAGCTTCCCCCCAAACCGAAAATCCTTTAGCTGAGCAGATTCGAAGCTCTATTTCAAGCTTGCCTTAGCCAGGTGCACATAGAAGCACACCATTATCATAAATCCCGCTGCTCCTTTCAAGAATAATCACCGTGATTCTTCGTTCGAGGTTATATCATCAACAAGAACAGCAACGTATCATCCCACGTATAAATAGTCTTCTCAAATTTCTTTTTCCCACTGAAGTCTGAAGCGATCCATTCCAAAAAGGTGTCAAGAGAACACTTCCCCCACGTAGTTGAATTGATGCAGTCAGTCTCTTTGTATAATGCTCAAGAACTCTCCCAAATACACATCATGAGGGGAATGAAAACACCTTCCCATGTTCACATTTTTCTTCCCGGATGATCGTGTATGAAGCTCAAGAACCCGAAGTACACCAATACCCAAGAGCTCTCCCGAATACACATCATGAGGGGAATGAAAACACCTCCCCATGTTCACATTTTTCTTCCCTGATGATCGTGTATGAAGCTCAAGTATCCGAAGTATACCAATACACAAGGAATGAATAACTGATAACATTGAAGAAGCAGGCCAAGTCACTGATTATCTCTGCGGGTGACAATCTCTGCGGATGTCAACACCGGAATAAGTGATTATATCTCTGAATCACTGATTAAGCACTCAAGTGAAACAGCTGAGCATCCCCAATGTACACAATCTCTCTCCCCAATGAATCACACACTTGTGTACCTCTTTTATCTTCAGAAACTTTCTTTTACATCACTTCCCCCACGTCGTTGGAATAATAACACAAAAAGCCTTGATGAGTAAAACCTTGAGTTTCTCTGCGGTCATGACATTTGTTTTCCCGGAATATCTTCAATCACTTAGAAGTATTAAGCTCATCAAGTTTACTCGCCATGAGTCAAATCTTGAGTTTCTCTGCGGTAATAACATTTGTCTTCCCGGGATATCTTCAATCACTTAGAAGAATTAAGTTCATCAAGTTTACTCGCTTTGTGTCTAGATGTGTGTCTCCTTGCCCCTTTCTGGTTTTGATACTTCAGAATCAGCAACAAATATAAGCCCAAATACTTGAAATCTTAATGAGAAGAACACTTGAACTGTTGTGAGAATCAACTTGCTGAATAATGTGAGCAAGTCTAATTGGGGATTAAATTTGACATATCACATTCCCCCAATTAGTGCTCTCCCCTAGACCGACAATCTTTTTGATAAATGCCCAGATTAAGAAGAAGTCTTTAGATCATTAAATGCAACTCGTCTTTGGTCTTCTAACATATAGCAAGAAATGTAGAACAGACTGTAGACTCGACCTTCTTCAAGATTGTCCAGTTGGGGAATAGATAATTAACATCTGCAACTCACACCAAAAAGCATCCCACCAAAAAGCATCCCAATTAACTTACATCTTGCAAATCCCCTTAACTAAAATCCCTCTTAATCAAACAAGAACAGAAAGATGTTCATCAAGGAAATCAGCAATCAGGCTGCAACGAACACACAAGATGGTAACACCAAACTACCAATCACATCAAACAAGAACAGAGAGATTGTTCGGAATCATCATGTTGATGTATACGTGAAGCATTAACCGGAAGCACTTTGTCGATAAACTCATCAATCCGAGTGAAGATGTCAACCAACGGCTCTTAGAAGAGAAAAACTCCATGTGAAGATGACCCGATAAGAAGAAGCTCGGTTCTTACATGAGTTTAGAGCCGTATGACCATTTATATTCTCTAATATCAATCAACAATGCAAAAAATTCACACTTCTTCTCCCCCTCAAGAATTGCATACGGAGATGCCATTCTTGATTAAACAAGTGAACATTATCCAAATGTAGTCTATTCACAATTCTCCCCCGCAAAATCAGCACATGATGTCTCCATCTTCATTATAATCGAGCAAGTGGAATGAGAAAACAATCAATGGTAGCCCGGTTCACTTGATAATTAAAAGCGCATGGAAAAAGCATGAAGCATGTTGATGAGAATGGTCATAATAAGAAGATTTCTCTTCTTCAGAAGATAAAGCGCACTGACACGTACACTTTTCTTTTCTTTAACGAACGAGGCATGAACTGTTGTGTTCATACATCATAAGAAGATTTCTCTTCTTCTTGAAGATAAAGCGCACTGAGACGTACACTTTTCTTTTCTTTAGAGAACGAGGCTTGAACTGATGTGTTCAAACGTCATAAGAAGATTTCTCTTCTTCATAATATAATGCGCACTGAAACGTACACATTTCTTTTCTTTAGAGTACGAGGCATGAACTGAAGTGTCCATACGTCATAAATCTCTCTCTTTTCATCATCTCTTGGCAAAACATGTAATCACCCCATTATCATTCAGTAGGCTCTTTGTTGTGACAGCTGATGGAGAAAACCAAATATGATGAATTTGACCCTGAAGTAAACTATCCCGAACTCGTGACTTAAACTTGCACATATGTAACAAAGAGCGGTGCCGAGACTTCATGCCCATTTGAATCTCTAAGTACTCTATACTCTTCAACCAACCAACCATCGAGTATAAGACGTATATCACCTCTTGAAAATCCACAATTGAATGTGACACTGAGCACTACAATGTAACTCCTTTAAGTGATAGTTATTTTGTGGTGATAAGAGTCCAATTCCCCCAAGTGGTAAAAGAAAAGGTAAAAGTCACCCAACAATAACTAGATTTCCAAGTCTTCGTTTTTGTTAATAAGCTCGAACAAGGATCATGAAGAATCTTCATCCAACCATTCCCGATACCTTCAGATACTAAGTACACTCGCCCGTGATAATTCACTTCAACCTCAAATAAATAATACTGAGTTAACGCCGTTGTCACATCTTCTGGTTAACTGCTCAAATCTAGCCTTCTTTGACATTTAAATGAACTTTGATAATGGTTTCATCCCGACCATGGTTACAAGCACAGAACCCCGTAAAACCAAGTAATAGCCATACTGCCATGACAAATATCCAAACACACATCCAATTCATGAAGTACACCCTTTTATCCCTTCTTCGAAACAGAAACCGTAGCACCAGCATCAGAAAAGATCCAGAATTACATTTTCTCTTCTCCAAGATGGTTCCATCATTACGGGATTTTACAACTCTATGGTTTAAACCGAGAAATAGTTTCTTTCGCGGGATTTTACAAAACCAAGAATAAACCGTAAGAAAGATCGGGAAATGCACTTTACTTTTACTAGGATGTTTCCATTGTCACGGGATTTTACAAGTCTATGATTTAAACCGAGAAATAGATTCTTTCGCGGGATTTTACAAAATCAAGACAAAACCGTATACAATGTCAGCTTGAATGAGTTAAGACAACTTTTGTTTCAGTGAATATCTGTTTTAGGGGAACATGAAGCGGTTCATTATCCAACATCATCAACATCATCAACCATCCAATCAATACATTGGTAAACACATCATTCACGCATTGCTGTGACCACTTGATGAAGTAAACCCGATATGCCAAATTTGATCATGAAGTAAAATTCCCCAGATTTGTTACTTAAACTTGTACTAATCCTTGTGAAGAAGAAATGGTGTACCCAATGTACAAAACCTCTTGACATTCTCAACTGAGTGATACACCGAAGTGATAGTTACGTTGTGGGTTAAACGAGAAAGAATCACAACCGTAATTAAATAGCCAAGTCTTTATCACCCTCTATAAATGCCCAAACAAGTCATCTTCGCGGAAGGGTAGAAAGAAAGAAGACGAAATAAGTAAACGCGCCCGAAAAATCTCACTTCACATTCAAATAAGAAATATCGTCCAAACAGCCCCGTAGTCAACCTTGTTCAAATATCAATTCAAGCCGTAACATAATATTCTTCTTGAAAATGTGTAAACCAATACCGAACCACATTACAACAAGTCTCATCATCTTACCCAATCTCATCATCAACTCTCATAACCAATCAAGTCTCATCGACAAATCTCATAATTAAGTCTCATCATCAAATTACTTTAACAAATCACACATTATCCAAATCTTAAAAGAAATCAAATTCTTGAGAAGCCCATTAGACCATCATCCAATATCCAAGTCATCACATAAATAACTCAAGCTTATATCCGATTTCAATCAGTGTCATAACATTCATTCTCGAGAAATATCATCACATATGTATCCGCATAATGAGATAGTAAAGACCGGATGGGACAAATTATCTTACCAACGACTCATCAAACCAATTAGTCTAAGACTCATCAAACAAATTATGTTTGAGAAATATTGCTTCTCGCAAACATGAGATCCATTGTGCCCGCCCATATGCACAACTTTAAAATCAAGTATCGCTTAAATCCGGGCCCAAGTATAAATGACAAAGTGTAAAGCCCAAATAATCGGATGAATCTTCAATGATGTACGACTCAATAAAAAAAATATATCTTAATGATAACAATATCAATTAACTGTAAGTGGCGAATGTCATAGAGATACGATATCCATAAGTTTATTTCAAACGTTTTTCATATGGTATAACACTTTGCATTAACATGTCCCATGTCCATAAACATACATGGCCCACCTCACATAATATATATTCCACAATTCAAGTTATGATGTTACGGCCCAAATCCAGTAGATAAAGCCCGATCCATATGAAAATAATATTACTAGGTTGAGGATAAAAACGTTTCAAGCATAACTTACCCTAACATTTAGGTCTTAATAATAACCCTAGACTTCTCTCACCTCAAACACATCGCCTACCATCTTATCTTATCACCTTGTCTCTCCCAACTTAGATCAGGGAAAAGAAAAACGTATCTCAATATCATCTAAGTCTCAAGCAACACTGAACAAAGCTTATATCAAATCTCGTCATCTCACACAACTCATATCATCTTATATCTATTTCGAAACAGAACCGGCACAATAAAAACACAACCTATATCCTTTTCATTCTTGCAAGATGTCACTCGACATAGGTCAAAGAGAAACGACTTCAAGATCTATCGTGGCTCAAAGGTAGGTTTATATGCTTTGTTATGAGTTAAAATCGATTGAAAGAAAAATGATAACAATTTTGTTATTGTTTTTTTTCTTTGTTGAAATCGGAAATTAATTGAAGCTAAGTCTTCTAAAATGGATCCGTGATGATGTATTATCAATTAAACCAATCTTTAAGATTGCAAAAAGAATTGGATATGAATCTGAGATCAATCTTTTTTTCTTTTTTTTTTTGGTTGAGAAATGAGTTAAGAGTTGGTTATGGTATTGGTTGTCACGGACTGATGATGGGTTAACGAAACTGAGGTGTGAGTTGGTATTTTGTTTTTGGTATTTGTTGACTGCTGATGTAATATTAAAGAGGTCAACTGAGTTGGCATAAGTGGTCATGGTCATACTTCTTCTTCATCCCCTTTCTGTCAAGTCGCTAGGTCTAAGTCGCTAGACCAAGTCGCTACGACTAAGTCGCTAGACCAAGTCGCTAGACCAAGTCGCTAGACCAAGTCGCTAGACTAAGTCGCTAGACCAAGTCGCTAGGACTAAGTCGCTAGACCAAGTCGCTAAGACTAAGTCGCTAGACCAAGTCGCTAAGACAAAGTCGCTAGACCAAGTCGCTAGGACTAAGTCGCTACGACTTGTAAAGACAAGTCGCTAGGTAAAATACATTGCATTTGGACAGTTTTGACAAGTCGCCAGCAAGATTTTTGATGTTTTCTGATGAGTTTCCCGACTAATATTTCCGACCATCTTAATATTAACCCAGAAAAACATTAAAAAGTTGCAACTTTTTGACCCATTTTGACCTCAAATATGACTGTTTGACCACCTAATAAAGCACTGCTTATTGGTAACAACAAAGACATACGGATGAGATAAAAATACGTTTGGACCAAAGGTAAAAGGTATAACACAGATATTACCAAGACATGACAATTTTAATATTTTGACCAAAAAGGATGATAAAACCAGTGTAGCAAAACTGTTATCCACAAGTATACAAAAAAAAATTATCCGACCATCATAAAGTACAAAAACAGTTTTCAACATGAACCAAAAACCACCATAACCATGATACAAAACCACACAAATCAACAAAACACAATAACCTTGGCTCTGGTACCAATTGTAGGATCGTATATTTATTGTGTTGATGATTCGGGTGGTCTTGGATGATCAAAATACATGTTTGCCATAGTTAGAGAGTTAGTAGAGAGAGAGAGGGTGTTCTTGCTAGAGGTTTACACAAAGTATGGAATATTAGATTGAGAAGCACCACCCCTTCCATCCATGGAAGGGGTATTTATACTTACAAACATAACGACCTCCTATCGGCCTGTGGATCAGGGATACAGTGGGTAAAGACTCGTCCTTCCTCCACGGTGTTGCACTAAACTATTTTACGCTACTAATTAACTAATTAACTACAAAACAACGTAAATAACTACAAGTCTACGAGCTAAAATATGCTAGACCATAATTGGGGTGACCGACACTTTAATATGGAATTTCCAATTCCTAACAAAAATCAACCACCATACCACATCACTTAAATATTTAGGGTTTCGTGACTTTACAACATAGAGCATGGAAAAATTTGATAAGGGAAATTAAGAGAGACGCCATCAAGCAATAAACATCTTAGTAATGGAGATTAAGCGCCTTAGGCAAAGAAGACTCAAGTCATGACATTCGCTAGAACTAGAAACGTGAGGAATCACAACTGTTACCCTTAATCTATTCTTTACAATAATGCCCTTTTCGACAGACTTGACATTTTGTAATTTGTCATGAGACACGTGATATCAATTTCAATTATACCGAATATAAGGTAGTCGATTCACCTTAGACTTCTGAAAATCATTTCAAGATTCCCTTGGAACCTACTGGGACATGAGTACCGCCTATCATCCTCAGACCGATGGTCAGAGCGAAAGAATGATTCAAACATTAGAAGATATGCTCAGAGCATGTGTGATTGATTTTGAAAATGGTTGGGCTAACCATTTTCCATTGATCGAATTCTCTTACAATAATAGTTATCACACCAGCATAAAAGCAGCACCATTCGAGGCACTCTATGGTCGAAAGTGCCTATCACCTGTCTGTTGGGCTGAGGTTGGTGATGCACAACTCACTGGTCCAGACATGGTTCGTGAAACAACAGAAAAGATAATTCAGATCCGAGATAGACTCCGAACTGCCAGAAGCCGACAGAAAAGTTACGCTGACGTGCAACGCAAACCATTAGAATTTCAAGTTGGCGACAGGATTATGTTGAAAGTATCGCCTTGGAAAGGCGTGATACGATTCGGAAAACACGGGAAGTTGAATCCGAGGTACGTTGGGTCATTTAAAATTCTGAACAGAATCGGCCCTGTAGCATATCGACTCGAGCTTCCGTCAGAGCTCAGCGGTGTACATAACACATTTCACGTTTCAAACCTCAAGAAGTGTCTTTCAGATGAATCACTCGTATTTCCCTTAGAAGAAATTCAACTCGACGATAAACTCAAATTCGTTGAGGAACCAACATAAATCATCGACCGAGAGGTCAAATAGTTGAAGCAGAGTCGAATTCCTATTCGCTGGAATTCTCGAAGAGGAGTCCCGAGTTTACTTGGGAGCGGGAAGACCAGATGCGACTCAAATATCCTCACCTTTTCACAAATAACACCGTAGAAACCAACATGAACTGAATTCAGGGACTGAATTCCTTTTTGGGTGGGCGAATGTGACAAATCGTAATTTTAGGTCATTTCTCAAATTTACTATTCATCTCGAGAATTTACTATTAACATATTACTATTCATCATTTTTGAAGTCAGTTTGCGACTTTGAGAGGTTATTTTAAAATTTTACTATTCACAAAAACTATTCATTCCCGGAGAAAAATCACAATTCATGGTTACTATTCATCATTTCGTAAACTAGGTTTACGAGTATCAAATTCGCGTAACCGTAAGGGTTAAGCTGCGTATTCATGGAACATCATTGAGAACATTACATATAAACTAGAGTTAATCTACATATCATCAGTAATATCATTTTCATATTAGTTCATGCATTGGTTTGCATATTTCATTAACGTATATTTATTTATTAAATAAACGCTATCGCACGATCAATTATTTTGAACAATTGATCCAACACTTCCAACAATTATCTTGATATATTTTTATACTCATTTTAAGACTATAAAAACTATATTATTAGTTTACCCGATGTTTTGGATTTATTTCGTATATATATTGTTATATGTATATATTTATGACGGTTTTCGTAAATTCTATTCGATAATTATTTATTCACTCAATACTTGCGAGAAATGCATTTTTATAATTTTTATGACTTTGATATATTTTATTTTGTTCCGTTAAAATCGATTTCTAGCTAACGCTACACTAAATAACTAATTACATGTACAAAACAACATTTATACATAGCTATTAGATACATTTAATCATCAAAATACACAACTTGTCTCCCCATTTTACCCTTGCCGACCCCCCCCCCCCCTTTGTCATTTTTTTATGAAATATCTTGACTTAATAGGTGTTCACATACTCTACTTACTAGATATTTGTATTATACCACTAATATATTAAGTTATGACACATACTTACACATACTAAAAGGTGTAAAAAAAACTAGAAACCCTCTCATCCCTTTGTTGATGATCGGCCAAGCAAAAAAACAAGATGAAACCATATTTTTTTTCAAGATCAAGTGTTAAACAAGTCTTAGTAGTAATCTAGTTAGGGTTTTGAAATAAAAACCTCAAGATTATTAGGTAAACTTTGCTCAAAAATTCATCATCATCCAAGTAAGCTTGTGATAAATTTTTTTCTACTCTTTTGAACTACTACTTGTTATATTTTTATGATCTATTAGCAAAAACATGCAACTATGTTATGAATCATACCACTTTTTACTTGTTTTTCTACTTATAATGAGTTTTAATTATCCTATATTTATTCTCATGAACCCTATCATTTTTGGAGAAGTTTAGGAACCCATGACACCCTAAGAAGGTGTATGGTAGGTTTAGAATAGTTTTGGTGTTTATTGGAATGGATTGGTAAAAGACATGAACTAGTAAAAATCGTTTTTGACAAAAATAGTTGAAGGGCTGTCCATTTTTATAAAATCTGGAAATTTCAGTAAGGGGTGGATTATTTTGGTTTATATTTTCAGAAAATAGAATTAAAAACGAAACCATGGCCGCTTGAATGGGTTAAGACGGGTTTATAACGAAAAAGATACGTCAATTTTAAGTTTAACGACGAAAACTAATTTTCTGAAATAATACAAGCTGTCAAGGGATTTTTAAGGGGCAAAACCGAGTTTTAAACGTATTCTAAATGAGTAGATTTATCAAAAATATATTAGTGTACATTAACACGAAACCGAGGATATATAAATCGTAGAAAACGGACCTATAACGCTCAAGATATACGTATTTGAATTACGACGATCACAACTATTTTCTTCAACACTAATACTCAATATTCGCCATTTTGCGACTAAGCTTCGCGAGGTTACTTAGTCATTTTCATGAGTTGTCAAAGTATATCATTTTACGATGAAAAACTATAAATTCTTGTTCTATTTCTAAACGACTATCGTGGGATAATGTTTCAACCTATATAAGCGTAAAGTATTTTATAACTTGACTAGACGTTATAAACTTATTTTTCGACGATAAACTTTATTTTCAAATGCACAAGTGGTATGGATATCATATGAGTTTGCATGCACAACATTATATCATGACTTATATTAGATCATATCATTCATAATAGGTTGAGTTAGAGATTGCGCCTCATTTCAGTGTATCCACTTTTGTCATCATAATCATTGTATCAAGTGAGTTTTTATAGCCCCGTTTTATTTAAGTTTATATTTCATCTCAAACCTACGGGGGAGAATACATTGCACAACATTTTATTACGAACCCAAGTATATCAAATTCATTTACATTGCTTAAGTTACCTCATTGCCATATTAATGTCCCCATTTCATTATCATGAACCGTTAATTACGGAGTAAGCGAGAGTGAGTGAATAGATCTATTGAGGGTGACTCCTTCATCCGGGTTGGTAGTTTCAACTGGTCAAACGGATACATTTCATTTAATATCAGAATGAGAGTTGTTTGGCAAACACTCTGTTGGGGCGAACATCATAATCAGTCTAGCTTCGGTGTCATGAGCTTATAGCAATTGTATCATTTTTATGTGACATTTTGTCATACATAACGTATACTTGTGGTAGTCGTACAATACATTTTTTCTAAACCTATGATTCTCACCAACATTATTGTTGACCGTTTTAGCAATGTATTTTCAGGTATCTAAGGCATATACTTCATGGCATGCATAAGGACTTATCATAAGAGTCGTGGTGACGACACGTCTCACTTGTATATTATGGCACTTTAAAACATCGTTTGGTTTGTAACAAACTTATTTCCGCAAATGTTGACTACCTTTTGGGACCTATCTTTTGTAAACTTTGAATGTTTTATTATATCAAACGATGTGCTTTTAAAACGACACTTTAGGTCGTTCAATATAACTGTAACTGTGATGTTATGGCAGTCATCCCCCAAGTATTCCATTCCGCTGCAAAACATGTATTTTGGGGGTGTGACAGATTGGCATCAGAGCAAGAGTTATAGAGAACTAGGTTGTATCATTGACCCTAGACTATAACTACATCATCATAGCATCTCATCATTTCATCATAAGTGCATATTCATTATACGCGCGGTTTTATACGCACATTATGAGGGCTATTTACTTTCATTTAACATCGATTGTCACAGAGATGTCTTGAGATACCCATCCCATCATCATTTCTTCAGACTTTTACATAGGAGGATGTCTTGTCATCTCCTATTATAGACTCTGACTTGGATGATGCCTCGCCACTCCCTACTGTAGCCTTAACACGAGTTGGCTCTACACCAGACTCACCACTCATATTATCCGATACTGAGACTGAACCCTTTGAGGAGGACGAAGTTGCACCTACATCACCACTGTCACCATCGATTCGTCGTAGGAATAGGGAAATTCCTATCATTCTGTCGGGACAGATCATACCATTTGGTAGGACTTATAGGCTTAGTCCTAATGGACCTATTAGGATGCTTACTGCAAGGAAGAGAGTACATTCTCTTACCCTCATTCTTAGATCATGTGCTACTCATGTACTACAACTACCATCAGCTACTCATACCACTATTAGTCGTCCAATAATGCATACTCCAGTTTTATCTCTAAAACGTCGTAAGACAACACGAAAAATGATGTGCTTTTAAAACGACACTTTAGGTCGTTCAATATAACTGTAACTGTGATGCTATGGCAGTCATCCACCCGGTATTCCATTCCGCTGCAAAACATGTATTTTGGGGGTTTGACAAAAATAATAATCCACAATTCCTTATTAGAGGTTATGGTTCTAAAACTACTTATAATATCTATGACGTTATCATATTGTTTGCATAATCAATCATATGTTGTTTGTTTTCATAATATGATGCTGTGCCTTACACAAGTGGGAGAAATCTCAAAGTGTGTGCAAGGAACAACAATATTATTGGTGTATCTTGACCGCAAGGTAAGAAAACTAATAATTCTACTAGGACATAAACACGCGAGATGTTTATTGCCCTACTACATGTTAATAAGAAGTATACTAGGACTTAAACACGCGAGATGTTTATTGACCTACTACATTCTAATAATAAATGATTCTACTAGGACTTGAACACGCAAGATGTTTGTTACCCTACTAAATTCAAATGTCATGATATAGTGTAAAGATACTTCAACATTTTGACTACATGTTTTAATCAACATAATTATGGTTAAATAATAATAATCATAATTATGGAGTATAAAATTAACTTGAAATTACTACATAACTGAAGAATTTGCGTTCGTGATTACTTTTATTAGTATAATTATGCTTATATGTTAAGACATAATTATAAAGTCTTTGAATTAATCAATGACTTATAACATAAAGTATATATAGTAAAATTGTTATGTCTTCTATTTAACACATAAACATAAGGCCTTTGAATTATTCAAAGACTTATAGTGTATTATTGACATGTTCTGTTTTCTTGTAAACACATGAACATATAATTCTTGAACAGTTCTGTCTTCTTGTGAACACGTGAACATAAGGTTCTTGTATTATTCAAGAACATACATTATAGCATGCACTTGGTTCGTAAATACTTAATATGCAATTTGGTTCGACCCAATTGACAAGTATTTGGTCCAAAGAGAATTAAGTTATCTATGGAATTCTTATATAGTCTCACAATTCTAATACTCATAGAATAACACTTTAATTATGGTATGTCTAATGTGTTGAAACAAACCTTATTCATATGGTTTGATTCATGATAGCTTTAATTGCTCTGCTTCCAAAATATATCAAGGTTAGAAAATTGCATGTGTCATGGATACATTCAATATAGTTCAAACCAAGAAGGTATTCAAGACAACCCATAACTGAAACCCCTAATCCCTTAGGGATTTTCGGTTTTTACACTCAAACCAATCGAATCCTAAACCCTTTTGGATTTTTGATTTTTCTACACTTCCTAGCTTGAAAATTGTTGTTTTGGTGTTCTTCCTAGCTTGACGAAACACAAAACTGTTGCTTAAATTTTTGGTTAAAGAGTGATATAAAATTAGAGTTTTTGTATAAACCCTAATTAGAGTTGTTGGAAGGTATTCCATTATGTCTTGATTTAAGTTATGAATTTGTTAAATTCTTATAAAGCATTTTATTAACAAATCTAGAAATGAGAACTTAAAATGTATTTTGTGGTTCCCAATAAAGAACAATTTATTGTTGCTTAAATATTTAGTATTTAGAGAATTGTCTCCACTTACAAAAGTAAGTGAGAGCATATACAAATCTCAAAGTTATTTGAGAACAAAATACTTAACCTTCTAAAAATTCACTTATTAATGTCATACTAATATTAAACATGTAAATGTCGACCGAATTATAATGTTACTCTCATTCATAAATCCGCAAGGATGCCTCATCACTTGAGTGATATTTTAATATCAATGCTGAGGGATATAAGTTAGAAGACTATTGTAAATAAACTAACTACTAAAATACATTATCACATCTTGAATCTGATAAATGTTTTTGAACTATGAATGATAAGATGCATTCTTTAAAAGGCAAATCAATGTTTTGAGCTTGATTGTTATTTCACCTAACAGTTAGCCTATGAGGTTGGAATGAGTTTCTTTTGAAGAAAGGCTCACATGGACAAAATTGTATACATATTAATGCATGACATTTAATAAGAAGTTTTTAGTCATACTTAAGCAATTGATTGTGATTAGATTTTCTTATATATACACACATTAATTATATAAAGATAATTAATTGTCATACATGTTTCCTTGGATGTGGAATATGTCAATTAAAATTTATAACTTTTCTTTTATGATTACCTTTTGCGAGGACGGTGTGTTATCAAAAGGGTTATGAATCTATATAATCTTTATGTAGTATACAAAATTTAAGCAATCCAAGTTTGGATTGGATCATGCATCTAGGAGCTGAGATCTTGAATTTAATTACAATATGATTTTGAGTAAATTAAGATAACTCTTGAGTACATCTGACATTAAGTGGGAGCAGTGTGTTTTTTCCTTAAAATTTAGATGTTGAAGATATCATTCTAATTAAGCTAGTTATTAATCCTTAATCTTGGAATGAAACTTCACTTGAAATTTAGGAAATAAAACAAACAACCTTGAAATAAATGTTTATCTGAAATAAACAAATGCGGAAAATTAAGTCCAACACAAATGTAATATATCATTCAAGCAAGTCTTAAATGGTATATTTCACTTGGAATACTTTATTACATGGATAGAAACCTTATGTTTTTAACTAAGGATTTATCATGTATATATTATATTGTGTATAGGACTGGTTGTTGCTTTTGTACAAGAGCAAGATGAGCTGACAACAACAATATCTAATTGAGAGTTTTTAGATTATTGTTAATACAATTGTTTACGAATTATAAAGCATAGTGTTTTATAAGTACAATGATGCTAGTGGATAATTAATACTAGTTAAAGTAGGATTTTATCATTTATGATAAATCTACTAACTAGATATGCTCAACATAGAGCATTGTTGCATTACACATTAAGGAATAAGACTACTTTACATTTTAAGAAACTATAATGATGATTGTCAGTGTGTCATTGACTTCTAATACCTCATGCAAGGTAGGGCGACATCTCCATACTATGATTCTTGCAATAGTATGAGAATATGAGATAAGAAACTCATCATTTATATTTCAAATCCCTCACTATATGTGAAATTTGAAACAACTATTCGGAAAGTTTACTCAGATAACTATTTAGTTTTTTTTGTAAAGGAAGGTTAAGAATGTTGGAAACATTAGGCTTCAACTCACTAATTAGTCTCATGCATATCTGTTTTATTATTTGGATAATCGGGATTGAAAGACAATTTTACTTTATGATGAGTAAAGATACTTGGTATTTGTTATTCATTCATATAATAATTGTTATCCTATATTTGCATGTTTTATCCTTGAATAATTTTATTGTTCTAAATATGTCCATTGTCGGTTAACAATATGGGAATATTGTTATGTAAGACAAATGTGAGTGTTGGTTATATTCTAACGAGAATGTGGATTGTTCCCGCCAAACTCATGTGTATTCACAAAGGATGCATATTGGATACCTCAACTTTCAAATATTTACTTTTAGATCCTTGTCATGAGTAAAATATTGAAAATGGTTTGTTAAAGTCGTCCTTAGACTTGATATACAAGCAAGTTCTGTTATCTGTGGATATCTCTTTTGTAAGTATAAGCCAAACGCTATCCTGAATAAGGTAGTTATAAAAGCTATATGTCGGAGTGATGTAAAGCAACATCCACAACACTTGTAGCCAATAAAGGATTTGTTACTCCACTTGATATGTGCAGAAAAATACCATGGCGCCTCTCCAGGATTAATCAGATAATTGTTCTGCCGAACCCAAAGGGTAATGCAAGATGATACTTGATTACATTTGGTATATCTAATTAAATTATATAACGAGATTCTAAATGGTTAAACTATATGGAATGAGTTAGGATCCATATCCATGGTTTAATGTTCTATAACAAAGGATGATTAAAGCAAGACATTAATAACCATGCTACTGAGAAGATTTTATGAAACTATATCTCAGACACTTTTAGTTAAATAGCGAGTGAGAGCGTTGCTAGGCATTTCCGTCGTTGGTTTTGTGTGCTATTCGCTACTCCAACTCCCAAGTAGGAGCTGTTGGTTTGTGGGAGTTGAAACACACGAAACGACTAGAAGTGTGTGAGTCTATGGGGGCACACACGTTAAACACGAGAGTACGTAATATACGTTTACTACTTGAATTAATATGCGACCCGTTTGTATTAATGTTTGACCCGAATTTTGACCAACTATTTGACCCGATTACTTTGAGGATCCAAGCCCAAGTTGTCGGACAATGAAAGGGGTGTTTGGATCGGTTTATGTTTGGTTTTGGGATTAGGAAACAATGTTAACTTGGAGCTCAAGTTCAAGCCCAAGTTAATTAGGTATTGGAAGCTATATATATACTCCCATCCCTAGTCGTTCTCTCCTAACGATTGAATCCCAAACTCACAAAAAAGTAATCGATCCATCCTATCATCTATATACCCGATCGGTTTATAATAAACCGATTAGGGTTGTATGGTTTTTGTCGAATCCTAAACTTGCTAGTACTTGATCCAAGTTTGTTTTAGGTTTCGAATTGGATAGTTCTTGTTGGGTCCTCGTGATCTTGAACGCAAGAAAATAGTTGGTTTTCTGTTTTGGTTTTTATCAGACAGAATGGCAGAAGGTTCTCGGACAGATTTGTCCGATATCGGTTGAAACGGAGACTTGTTTCTCGGGCAAGCTGTAAGTTCTCGGACAGATGACAGTCAAGGTTCTTGGGTTTTCTTTGTTCGTGATTGTTTCAAGTATTCAAGGGTTGATTTGGGTAAACGTTCTCGACTAGCGTTATCAAACGTACTTGTGGTTAAGTGTTTGTGTGTGGACTCGTAGAGGTACTTATTTTAGACACTTGGTTTCTTGTTCGTTTTATTACTTGCGGGTAACTACGAGGGTTAGTTTTCTATATCCATTTTATTTATAATTTTTTATTATTTATGTGTTAACCTGATTGCATAAACTTATTCAAATTCCGTTGCGTACTCGTTGAGTTACTTGGTTAACTAGATCTAAAATCCCTACAAAAGGTAGGGATCCGGTAAGAAGAAAACTTAAAAATGAGAAGGATGAGAAATAACTATAACTGCACATTTATGCATCGACTTGAATTAAATGCATCTATATTCATTTAGATGCATCCCAATTAGTTTTAAAATTGATTTTGAAGTGAAAACGATGCAAAAAATACTAGCAACAAATTTGACCCGAAGGGGACGAATATACATATGATTCACCTAACTTGATAAAATGCATCTAAAAAATATACTAGTGTTCATCCAAAAGATTACGGATGACATCTAATTTAAGTCAATGCATCTCTTATGTGTGCTTAATTCTTCTCATTTAATCCTAAGTTTAGTGGAAAACATAATATCGACTAGATTTTGATCCATCTTGATGTAATATGGTACCCGTGCACAATGTCATTATTGAGAAATCGAATAAGTTTTGTAGATGTGTTTGGTGGTTTTCGTTATCTGTATCGGTGTAAGAAAGAGCGGAGAGGTCAAGTGACGCTTTTTGTTTACGTTGATGTAAGAAATAGTGGATGAGGTTAATTTTTTATTTTTGTATAATTTATTGGTGTTTCTCCTTCCATTTTGATGAATTGGTGTTTGTGAAGTTTGGGGGTTACAAACGGTGGGTGGATAGAATGGTGGTTGAAAAACGTGGGAAAATTTTTCAAAGAATTGGTGTACTTTTTTGTACAATGTACCTCGTTTTATTGAGTGTCTAACTTTGAATCGGGCAAGCTATCCTAAGGGCCATCTTCTATATTTAAGTATGTCAAAACTCGATATGTATGTTTGAATAGAGTTACTTCGCATCAATGTGAAGTTTGAATCTAGTTCCGAGTCTGGCTCAAAACTAAATCGGAATTATATGATTCAGTTTTGGTTTTGACAAGGTGTGGTTATATTTGGAAGGCACACATTGCCTAAAAATGAATTAGACAAAGCCCACTTAGGTGTCCATACTCTAGTCTCTATGCTTAGGCAGGTTGCCTGATATTCTACCAGAAATGTCAAAAATGTCCTCCAATCCTAATCATTATCGTTTACCAGATAAGCTTAAACTGATCATTAGTTCTTGAAAACACAACTGTATAACTTTAGTTGCAATGCCAAAAAATACAGATTTGCATTCACATACTTGCAACATGACCTTGGCATCCCTTAGTTTTGGTGTTTATGAAGATTGATCTTCACATATCAGTGTTTATATCACTAAAAGTTAGACAAAACGATCAGATTAGATCAAATACAAATAATTGTATTCTTTATTAGTAATAACGTTGCGGGTGCAATTGATCAACAGATTACCGAAAAGATTAAGTTAACAAAAAGATTGAGTTAACAAAAAGACAGAGACATATGAGCTAAATTCTTGGATTAATACAACAAAACACCGTATGTGTTTTCTCTCAGAAACATAAAGGATGTACATGATCATTCAAAATGCGTGTCTTAGAACACTGTTCCGATCATTGATGATCGGATCTAACAACAATTGCTTAAACTTAGAAAACTGTCTTCATCCTCAAAAAATACGACACAATTAATCTTCAAATGCTGCGTTAATTTCCTCGTACGTCATCAAAGCTCTAAGACCACGACTGATGCAAAAACACAAAAAATGTTTAGATAAATAAATAAAATTCATTTGAGTTATAGATGATTCACTTTATGAACTTTAAATCTTGTAGCATAAAAACAAATTAGTTTTTGTATAATAGACGATATGACTCTAAAGAGACTTACAATCTGAATCGGTTGTGACCCAGCTTCCTGATCTTATTCTTACAGTGTTAGAATTACCATTCGGATTCGGATGAATTTCAATGTTAACGTTTTGGTCATTTTTATTCGTAGAAGAAACCGATAATGCTGAAGAAAAAGTAGAGCAACTCTCAACTTCCCATCTGAAACTAATCTTTGGGGACTCGTTGGTCATTTGATCATCATCTCGCATTGTTTTAAGTGTAGTTCTGTTTCTAAATTGTTGCACCTGAAAAAAAAAAAATAATAATAAAAATTAAACACCGTTTTTCTTAAACCAGTTTAACAAATATTCGGGTGTTTAATGACTTTATGTTATATTAAATCGGAAACCTTCGCGCTTTGAAATGTATAAAGTATAGCACTGAATTTCAAATAAAAATGTTATTTTAAATTTGGAAAAAAAGAAGAAAATGGTTTGCTTGTAAACTGAACTAAACTTGCGACTACTTATTTTAAAGATTGTAAAAAACGATAACTGAATCGGACAAAACAAACCTTTCGAGCAATGTATTTCCCACCCTTATCAGATTTTGCAGCAGCAGCCCATTTCAACAACTCTCTCATTCTAGTAATGGTTTTTGTTCTGTCACCTTTTTCTGGATTCTGATTTTTCGAGGATGACAACGTTGTGGTTGACTCGTTAACGGGCAAAACCTTGTTTCCAACATGTACAACTACATCGTTAGCCAATTTCCTAGGAGTACTACCAAACTTTAACCTTTGAACAATATCTTCTTTCTTCATCTTCATTTAATTTGCAAAAGCACACTAGCTAGCTAGATTGAATCCAACTTAAACCTTAAACATAACTTTGAGAATTGATATAAGATGGCAGCCGCGGTGCAGGTGGAGGAGAAGGGAGGATGAAGGTGATGGTGGCGGTTGTATAAGTGCCACCTTGAAGAGGCAATGTAAGATCTGTTCATGTGAGTTTGAGCTTTAATAAAGAAGTGCAAGAACATGGGGTGCCCTCAATGATTGTGATTAGAATATGATTAGAGATAATGTTTATGTTAATTTTTTTATTTTTATAAACAAATATAAATAGTAAATATTTATCTTAAAACTAAACTTTATGTAATCTAATCTATAACTTAAACATCATCAACAATCGTTTCGTGAAAATCTTTTGATAAGTGATTCACCATGTCTTTTAAGACACATTTTGTACAATGATATCTAATCATTGATAGGTTTTTGTCAAATTTATTGGTTTTAATTGCTATGAGGCTTTAGCAAACTTTCTTTCCCCTGCTTAACTCATAGTTTCTAGTGAACGTTGTTTTATAGTTTCCATTAGGCTCATTCCTCATGCGGGATAAACACTGGGTTATGAGTTACGCGATGCTGGTTTAAGCTGTATACGTGCATACTCTCATACCTTTTTTATCATTAGAAAAAAAAAATAAATAAATAAATAAAAAACAGTGAAAAAGAGAAAACAATTACAAGGAAGAGAATAATAAGGAAGTGGGGCAATATTGGTCAAATGGACAGCACTAAGGAGATCTAGCTGTGCTGTCTGAATGTGTGTCTCATGTTAAGGTTCAGGATTCCTTATTCCTATGTGTGGATGCCCATGCCCAAAAAAATAAACACTACTACTTCACACATATGTTTTACTTGTCTTAAAACAACTTAAAATTCTTTTAACAAGTGTTTGGTTGTGCTAAACTCAGCAGCTCAAACGAGTTATAATACGTTAAGATAAAAGTGCATAGGTCTAAAAATCTAAAATACAGGTTGGGTTAGTTGTTTTGAGTCGTATAAACTTTTCTTAAGAAAATATTTAGATAAGACAAGTGAGGAACTTTATTGAGATGAATCTAAAGGAGATGGTCAAGAGGGACAACCAGGCAAGGATGTGGGAAATGTATGTTTAATTTATGAGCCAATCATGTGGTGGTTTTTCTCTTTATAATTAACTATTATTGATTGGTTTTTTATATTGTATTGATCATGTGGAATCCAAAAAAGATGTTATACTTTTTAAGAGCTTATGTTAATAAATGTTGGGCTTCTAGTTATGACAGGTAAGCTGTACAAAAGTATACATACTTTGATATGATTCAAATTTTTACTTGCATTTTCGAACCGGTTATTCTGGATTCGTTCTAATTTTCGTCCGAACTTAATTTCATGTTGTAGCAACCTTTGGACTGATTAAAAAATTTAAGCAGTTTAAAGGTAAAATGGTGGTATCATGAGTTAAGGGAGAGAAAGTGAAACTATACTTGCTGTGTCATGCATGTTGAGTAGTTTTGTGCATATGGAAAGATGTTTCTAAGACAAAAGACAATGGGGTGCAAACTTAGAAGAAGATACCAGTTTCACATGGGTCCTTCAAATCATTTCTATATTTAAAAATCGTAATAAAGGAAATTTTTAATGAAGTGGGGAAAGGATGATGAATAGTACTAAATTACTAACATGGAAATATGCTCTTACCAAATAATATCTTATCTCTTCAAAACCTCAAATCTTGATTCAGAATTCTAAATATGTAATTAGTTTAATACAGCTAGTCCGAATCTCGACTAAAATTTCTAAATACACTAGTTCATAATGTATTAGACCTGCAAGTGACAATATAAGCCAACAACGCTCGACAACTTAAGCACATGATGTCGTAACAGAGAAACCCAACGTTTTTTATTATGTGCAGAGGTGCAAGACGGGCATTCAGGCAATTCGAGCATACTGGAGAATGGGTCAAAACATGTTTAAGATAATTAGGTCATTTTTTAGTATGGGTTGAAATGCAAACATTTGTCCAGTTTTTTCAAAAATGTGATTACAAATGCAATATGATTAAATCAATAAAACAGATTAGGAGGTTGTGTAAAATTAGACTTAGATCTTTTGACACCTAACCGTTTAGCTAAAAAGATATTTATTTGACCTAAGTGAGCAAAATCACCACCTCCAGTTATGAGGTAGCATCTATGGATTGAGATGTTTAGACACTGCCGCAAGTTTGACCCATATACACCAAAATAGCTAAAACATAGAGATATATAGAAGAAGCTGTTTAAGAGACTCATACCAAGAAAAGAAACATGTTGGCACAAAGCTGATTAAATGACATGGTCGGTGGCGGATCTAAGATTTAAACATAGGGTGTGCACTCGTCTTTATAAAAAAAAATCACTTCAAAAAAAATTTTATCCGGCAGTTTTCGGGTGGGTTTCAAGTATGCTTCCGGGTCATTTTCGGATCAGTTTTCAAACCACTTGCCATGTTAGGTACATACTTGTAAAAACTAACGTCACCGGTTAAAAAGTTAAAAATACATATCAAACGGGTAACCAAGAAACTCCTAAGCTACTGGTTCAAAAACTAAAACAAATACATATCAAAAGAGTAACCAAGAAACTCCTACGCTACTATAAAGCTTTATTCTCTTATTTGTATGACGAGGTAGAAGATAAATGGGACATACTGTACGAAAGTATCAGCAACACAAGATAAACAATAGAACCTTTATTCAAACCTAAGCCTTAATAGTCGGCTTAGATTAATCAACAATAGTATCCAAAGTGTTACAAGATTAGATTAATGTCAATGAGACAATAATCATACAAATACAAAAGAGAAGACAAGATCAATGAAATGATCAGATAGAAAAGAATGTGAGACAATGACTGCACTCACAGTTGTATCTAACCCTAGATTAAGGAACTTTTTAAATAGGGGAATAAGATACACAAAGCACCCCTCTAACGGCTATAATGACTCATCAGCAGAAATGAGATAGACTTCAGCAGAAATGAACGTCTTGGAACTTTAAACCATTTATGCTTTGTCCATGATTAACCCCTGTAATAAGTCTGCAAAGAACAAAACTTGGAAGCCATTAGCAATTGATAGAATGACATGTTTGCCACAGATTAATACCCCAAAATTTAACATTCCCCCTTAATCTGATTGGCAAACATATCAAACAATATCAATTTTTCACACAAGAATTTATGATGATAAACAGGGAGGTTTTTAGTAAGTATGTCTTCAGTTTGGTTTGAAGAGCAAATCTTTTTTGCACTTATAACACCTTTTGCAATTTTTTCCCTGATGAAGTGAACATCAATTTCAAAGTGTTTTGATCTTTCATGGAAGACAGGATTGACAGCAAGTTGAAGAGTTGATTTGTTATCACAGAAAAGATTAACAGGAAGATTGATATCAACTTTTAGATCTTTTAAGATTTTTTGAATCCAAATAATTTCACAGGCAGCAGTAGACATAGATCTATACTCTGCTTCGGTGGAAGATTTTGAAAGAGTGTTTTGTTTTTTACTTTTCCATGAGATCAAACAATCATTAAAGAAAACACAATAACCTGTGACAGATTTCCTGGTTTTCTTGCATTTAGCCCAGTCAGCATCACTATATCCTTCAAGATGATTTTCAGAATTGCTGAAATTGTACCTTAGACCTTTTCTTGGAGCTCCTTTTAGATATCTCAGAACATTGAGGGCACATTCTAGATGAGATTTTAAGGGAGAATGCATATATTGTGCCAGACAATGAACTGAGTATGAGATGTCAGGTCTTGTATGGGTAAGATAGATAAGTTTCCCAAGAAGCTTTTGATAGCCAGTGATGTTGATAAGTAAGGGATCATCAGCAGTGGGAATGTATGGAAGGACATAGTTGGGTTCCATAGGAGTGGACACAGGTTTGCACCCAAGAAGGCCAAATTCTTTGAGGAGTTCCAGACAGTATTTTCTTTGGGTGAGACATATGTCATTCCCAGTGTTTAAAACCTCAATGCCAAGAAAATATTTTAAGTTTCCCAAGTCTTTGACATGAAATTTTGATTTTAGAAACTCTTTAAATAGGTTTATCTCATTAATACAGTTTCCAGTAAGGACAATATCATCCACATAGACAAGCAGAGCAATAAACTTGTTATTCTCTATTTTGGTGAACAAAGAGTGATCATTAACAGATTGAACAAAGTTATTTTCCTTTAAAACACTAACAAGTTTTTCATTCCATTTCCTGGGAGCTTGTTTTAGGCCATATAGAGACTTGACAAGTTTACAAACTTTATTCTTATTGTTCTCATTACAGAACCCCTTGGGGATGGTCATATAGATATCCTCATCAAGATCTCCATACAAGAAAGCATTATTAACATCAAGTTGAAAAAGAGGCCATTTGTTTTTTACAGCTAAGGCAATAAGACATCTAACAGTAGACATTTTCACAACAGGAGAAAAAGTTTCATCATAGTCTATTCATTCTCTTTGGTTATAGCCTTTAACAACTAATCTAGCCTTGTATCTATCAATTTCACCATTGGCTTTATATTTGATTTTAAAGATCCATTTGTAACCAATAGGAGTTCTATTAGGAGGTAGACCAGTTATATCCCAAGCATGGTTTTCATTTAAGGCCTCAATTTCAGAGTTCATAGCATCAACCCAATTACTATCAAGGATAGCTTCTTCAAAACAGGTAGGTTCAATACTTTTATTAAGACTAGAAGCAAAGCAGTAATTTTCTTTGTTAAGATTAGAGTAATTAACAACCTTTTCAACACCATATTTGACTTTTCCTTCTACAATAAAGTCATTAAGATTACTGGGCAACTTAGAAACTCTGGTTGACCTTCTAACAGTAGTGGCTGGCAAGCCTTTTTCTTGTTCAGCAGAATCAGGTGATGTATCAGCAGATGCAGAAGATGCATCAGCAGGATGTGATTCATGTGATATGGTGCCCTCAGGGTGTGTATTATCATCTATAGATGTTGCAACCGTTTCATCAATCCTAGTAGGATGACTTACCACAGTGCCATCATCATAGGATGTCACTCTCCCTTCATCATTGGGACTTATTTGTGAGTCAAAGAAATTTTTGTGATTTAAATCTTTAGGCACATAAGTTTCAACAAAAGGTTTTGACAAAGAATTTTTCATTTTGAAGGGAAAAACAGTTTCATAAAATTTGACATCTCTGGAATAAAAGATATTTTTTGTTTCTAAGCTCAAGAGTTTGTAACCTTTTTTCTCATTTGAATAGCCAATAAAGACACTTTTTTCAGACCTACTACCAAATTTATCAGAGATGTTAAGAATGGTGGCATAGCATAAGCAGCCAAAGACTCTAAGGAGAGAGAGTGAAGGGTCATGCCCATACACAAGGAAGAAGGGAGACTTGCCAGACAACACAGAAGAGGGTAACCTGTTTATGACATACGCAGCAGTTAGAACACATTCAGGCCAAAGATATAGAGGTAATTCCCCCTGAAACATAAGGGATCTAGCCACATTAAGGAGATGCCTATGTTTCCTTTCTGCAATACCATTTTGTTGAGGTGTGTAAACACAAGAGGTTTGATGTAAAATTCCTTTTTCATGAAAGAAGTGTTGAAGTTTGTTATTGACAAATTCTGTCCCGTTATCACTTCTGAATATCTTAACATTGTGTTCAAATTGATTTGATAGCATATGAGTAAAGTTAACAATGGAAACATAAACATCATCCTTTCCCTTAAGCATATAAACCCAGACTGCCCTAGAATAGTCATCAACAATGGTCAAAAAATATTTGTAACCATCTCTGCTAGTGACTTTATATGGTCCCCATACATCTAGATGAACAAGTTGACCAATTTTAGTTGATTTATGTTCACTTAAAGGAAATGGTTCCCTGGTTTGTTTAGCTTTATTGCAAGTATCACAAAGATGGTCAGATTCAGAGGTTCCATCAAGATTAAGTGTGGGTTTAAGTATATGTAGGACTTGGTCAGAGGGATGACCAAGTCTTTGATGCCAGAGATTTCTAGAAACATGACAAACAGAAATGCAGTTATTAGAAGCAATCTTACATGTGCAATCAATATCAAACATATATAACCCATTGCATTGTTTACCAATCCCCACAATCCTTTTTTGATGTAAATCCTGTATATAGCAATTAGATTCATTAAAGCCAACAAACATTTTATTGTCTCTAGCAATCTTATGAACAAACAGCAGATTGACATTGTACTCAGGAACAACCAGAACATCAAAGAGAGTTAGGTCATTATTGACCTTTAAATCACCAATTTTAGTAATTAAGGCCTGAGTACCATTGGGATGACCAACGGTTAGACCAAGATTTGAAATGTCAACAACATTAATTAAAATTTTTGCAGAAACAGTCATGTGCTGATTTGCACCAGAGTCAACAATCCAACCAAGACTTATGTTTCCAGATAAGGTTTTAGTGTTGTTGTTAAAGAATTTATCAAAGTTTATGTTAAACTTGACACTGCCATTAAAGAAGGTTCCTGAAAAAAATTTACCTGCTACGTTGGCATTAGCAGAAGACACAATGTTGTCATTAAGCAGACTCTTAAGTCTGGAGAGCTGTTCATTAGACAAAGAGACAGGAGAGTTGCTAGCTCTATTATCAGTGGAAAGATTAGTGTCAGCAGAAACATTGTTACTGCTGAAGGGTTTAGAATTAAAATTCCTTTTGACATATCCAGCAGGATAACCAACAGGATCATAACATCTATCAACAGTGTGACCAGGTTTTTTGCAGTTAGTACATTTGAGATTCATGTTTGGTCCTCTGTTGTTTGAGCTGTTACCAGCATTAAAACCAGAACTTTTAAAATTGTTGTTGTTAAATCCTTTTTTGTTATCAAAAAATTTTCCACCATCAGAAGTTTTTGCAGCAAAAGCTGTAGCATTGGGTTTAGCAGAGCTATTCCCAGATGAAACATTTCTGTGAGATTCTTCTCCAGAGACAACAGAGAAAGCAGTTTTGACATTAGGCAAAGGATCTCTGGTTAAAATATTGCTTCTGATGGGAACATAGGAGTCATCAAGACCCATAAGAAATTGCATTAACTTGATTAGCTGATTGTGTTTTTCAAAATGTTTTGCAGCCTCACAAGTGCAAGGAGGCAAGCTAATCATACAATCAAATTGTTTCCATAAAGAGTTAAGGTTGTTATAATAATCAGCAAGAGAGGACCCACTTTGACTAAGAGAGTTTATATTTTTATGCAAATTAAAGATAGCTGAACCATCAACCTTATCATAGGTATCTTTAAGATCATTCCACATTTCATAAGCAGTTTTAGCATATATAGCACCAGCAAATAGTTCAGGGCTGAGAGAGAGTTAAGAATCCAAGTAACCACAACAGAGTTACAAGTATCCCATTGATTAGCAAGACTAGGGTTCGAATCATCTCTTATGCAAGTACCATCAATAAACCCTAACTTATTATGGTTCCTTAAGGCAAAGGTCATGGCCATATTCCATATTTTGTAATTTTCAGTTCCAGTGAGTTTGATAGTAATAATGGGAGTACCATTTGTGTTATTGGGGTGTAAATACAAAGCATCACCAAAGGATAAGCTTTTCTCAGTGGAAGAACCACCACCACCAATATTATCATCACCAATAGCCATAATACAAACAATAAGACAGACAGATATAATAAGATAGACAAAAGCACAGACAGAAATAAAAACAAGAGCAGATAGACAGATAAAGAAATAAATAAGACTTTGTAATTAAGAAACAACAAGCACCAAGCCTGTGAACTGGGGTAAACCAGAGCAGGTATTCATACCACTCAGAGGTGGCAGATCAAGATGTTAGTTTACCCGTTTGCACCCACAAAGACTTAAGTACTGTTTGTTTGAAGAAAAGATTAGACTTAGACTTACATAGCAATATGCAGCGGAAAGAACAAATCACAATAAGAAATAACCAGTGATTATGCCAATAGCAATAACCACAAACCACCAAGAGATGTCCCCAAGTTTCCACAAAGAAACCCTTGGATGTAGAATCAATAATGATGATGAGCCTGAAGCTCTGATACCATGTACGAAAGTATCAGCAACACAAGATAAACAATAGAACCTTTATTCAAACCTAAGCCTCAATAGTCGGCTTAGATTAATCAACAATAGTATCCAAAGTGTTACAAGATTAGATTAATGTCAATGAGACAATAATCATACAAATACAAAAGAGAAGACAAGATCAATGAAATGATCAGATAGAAAAGAATGTGAGACAATGACTGCACTCACAGTTGTATCTAACCCTAGATTAAGGAACTTATTAAATAGGGGAATAAGATACACAAAGCACCCCTCTAACGGCTATAATGACTCATCAGCAGAAATGAGATAGACTTCAGCAGAAATGAACGTCTTGGAACTTTAAACCATTTATGCTTTGTCCATGATTAACCCCTGTAATAAGTCTGCAAAGAACAAAACTTGGAAGCCATTAGCAATTGATAGAATGACATGTTTGCCACAGATTAATACCCCAAAATTTAACACATACATTTTAGCATATTGCATAAATCACAAACCTGCTGACTGAAACGAGAAAACTACAGTTTGGTGAAAATGACTTCGTGAAGCCTTCACTCTATCGAGCTGACGCCATCAATCTTTGCTGACAGAAAATTTGCCTATAAATATAACATTATAACTTCATTTTTTGTAAGCCCAAAACCCTTAGTCCGATTCTAGGGTTTAGATATGTGTTTTTTCAGCAACTTAGAGGGTTTCAATCACTTTATAAACATCTTGTAATGGTTTGTTTATTGATTCAATCTTATATTATGTCTTCAATTATCATTATTGTTGCTTGCTTTTCATTGATTATGCTTGGCTAATTCACCTTGTGTTTGCTTAGATCTATGAAACCTAGTTGTTAATTATTGTTAGGTTGTCTCTTGTCTTATTTGGTAGACGCTAGATTAAGGAAAACTGGCTTCTTTTTTCATTGTTGCGAGCTTGAACCTCCTAAATAGCAAAAAAGCCTTAGAGTGCACTTAGGCCATTCGTTGTGCTTATTGCGTGAATTGTAGCTTAAGGATAGTAGAGTATTCGGGGGAGATACCATTGTACTTGCCGATCCTGGGTAGTCTAGAGGAGAGTTGCAATTCATAGAACTAGGGAATTAGGCACCACCCTACGACCAAACGGAATACAACGCACCAATTAAGATAAAGGAAGTGACAATTCAACCGACCAATAAGAGATAACTAGGGAGTAATAGCATCTAAGTAAACACATCTTTAATCATCATACGAACACACCTCAATTAGCATAATCTATCTGTAGTTAATTAGATAATTAGATAGTTAGTAAAAGTAGTAGAAATCGGTAGAAGTACCACCCCCAATCTTGTACCCCGAGATATTTACCTTTGTTTTCTAAAAAAAACATAAAAAAGACTAAAAAGAATCTTCCTCAACCCCACTTTCTCGTCATATATCTCTTTCTAGCATTCTTATTCCCCTTGAGAATGAAATCAATCCCTTGGGCTTATCACATACTACACTACAACGACAAGGTTCACTGCCTAGAGGGTTGAAAGACTTGCTCGTAGAAAAGGAGTTTTCTCGACCCCGAACCCTGCTATCAGTTACTGTTAAAACACTTGAACAGGGAGACCAACAATTAAAAGCCAAAGTAGATGGTAAAACTATCAGAATTACTGAGTCTTCTCTTAGGAGGCATCTCCGTTTGGAAGATGAAACTAGAATTACTGATTTACCAAATACTGAAATTTTTCATCATCTTTCCAGAATGGGTTATGATACAGTTAATCAAAAACTTACTTTTCAAAGTGTTGTTTCTCCCCACAATGGAGGTTTTTCATTCACACACTTCTTCAATATATTAGTCCTAAGAAAACTTCATAGGAGCAATTCGTAGCAATATTGCTATTGCTCTCATCTGCTTATCAACTGATAGGACTTTCAAGTTTTCTAATTTATTTTTGAAAATATGGTGAAGAATGTGGAATCTAAATCAAAATTTTTAATGTACCCAAGGTTTATTCAAACTATTTTGAAAAAGAGCAAACTGCTTACCCATCAAGAAATTTATCCAACACCTTGTTTGAAACAAAAAAAAATTGCAAATATGTCAATGGCATCAAGGTTGTTTAATGGGGTAGTAGTTCCTTTGTTTCCTAATATGCATGTGCAGGTATAGGGTGAAGGATCAACAATCCCAGCTGAGTCCCAACACACACCCATTGTGGTTCCAAACATAACTCATATCCCACTTGTTACACAAACCTATAGGAGGCAACGCAGACAGGTCACTATGGTATCTCAGCCTAGTGGTCCTACTCAGACCCTAGGAGTTAATGAGACTGTCTTTGGCAGAGTGGAAGGGGCTGCCACTACTGTGACTAGCTTAGAAGCAGTACAGGGCAGTGGTAACATCACTAAGACCCCAACCATGGCAACATCAAATGTGTCTAGTTCAAAAGGGCTTGATACAACAGATGGAATCCCAAGCCAAATGGAAAATTTGGGTGGCTCTAGTGTTCCTCCTAGTCCAACTAGGGTCGATACTGAGTCTGTGCCTCATGATGCACCTCTCCCAGAAGGTCACACATCTGGAAGTGCTGAGGGCAGTCTGACACTTAAGGAATTGACGGTTTTGTGTACTACATTATCTACCATGGTGGAGGTTTTAGAGAAAGATCTTCAAGACACTAAGGAACTCTATGCAAAAGTCTACACTACCTTGGTTAAAAAGGTTAAGAGATTGAAGATCAAAGTCAAGACACTAAAGGCTAAAAGAAGAGCAAACATTGTTGACTCCTCAAGTTCTGATAATACTGCTCCTGATGTTGATATTGGTGAATTTCTCAAACAGGGGAGGAAGACAGATGCAGAAACTCGGGGGAGGGAATTAGACTTTGACTTAAGTGGTGGTGATCAAAGAACTGAGAAATTTGATCCTGATGCTTCTACAGAATTAGTAGATATTCATGAAGATATTGAAGATACTGCTACTAGTTCTAAGAAGCCAGAAGGTACTGCTAGTGTGCCAGAAGGTACTACTAGTGCAGAAGATATTAAAAGAGCAGATAAGGGAAAGGCTATTCTAGTTGAAGAAGAACCACTCAAGGAGAAGAGGAAGGACTCTGCACAGATTTACTTTGATGATGAGTTAGCTCAAAAGGTGCAGGAACATGAGGTAGAAAAGTTTCTTGAAGAACAGAAATTGAAGAAGTCTACTGAGACAACTCAAGAAGAAAGTGATAGATTGCTTGCTCAGATCTTGCAAGAGGAAGAAAGTGTAGCAGTTCCTGATGAAGAAAAGGAAGATGCTATTCAATATCTGATACATAAAATGAGAGAGAAACAGAGGCCAAAGAAGAGGGTTAAACCTCCTACTAAAGGTCAAATGATGAGAAGTATGAAGTTGTACTTAAAACATCAAGATCACAAAAGAGATGCTCAACTAAAAGGGAAATCATTTGATGAGATTCAAGAAATGTATGTGAATGCTTACAGAAGAATACAAGATTTCAGGCCAACAGGAACAGAAGAACCAAGTACCAGAACTAAGAGGGCTGGATTGGTTTTGGAATCAGAAGCTTCAAAGAAACGAAAGGTTGAAGAAAGTTCATCTACAGATGCAAAAGAAATGGAAGAAGAAGATTTGAAGGATATGATGATTATTGTTCCTAATGAAGGTGTTCATGTTGAAGCACTTCAAACCAAGCATCCTATCATAGATTGGGAGAGTTATACTGATAACTTTGTAAATGCTTGGAAGATTACCATAGTTGGTAATATTGCAGAAATGTATAAAACATTTGAAAACATGGTGAAAGCATTTGACAGGGACGATATGGTAAAGCTATGGGACTTGGTGCAGCAAAGGTGTAATCAAAGAGAATTTGAAGATGACAAGGAACAAGAGTTATGGGTTGAATTAGAAAGATTGTTTGATCCTGATCCTTATGATAGACTTTGGAGTCAAGATGCTACTGTCCCAGGAACTACATGGATTTTATATAGTTCATCTAGTGTTCATCATGTCTATACGCGTACTTTAGATTGGTTCATGCTGGTGGAAAAAAAATCCTCTCATAATGAAAACCTTACTGGTTATGTTATCCTCAAGGCTTACAGTTGAAGAAGATAGTGAAATGGCAAGAGATTCGATAACCAGAATCTTCATACAAGCTAACAGACCAAGTAAGTAGATGTTTGCAAAATTCCCTCAATATCACGAAGAGAAGATTAATTCAAAAAACTTGATGATTTGATGAGAAATCACAAGTTTACGGGAGGATTGTTGGGAATTAAGCTAACCGTTTGTACTGCCAAGCATATGGACTTAGTATTGCTAAGCTTATAGACGGACAACTTAGAGAATACACTAGTAGTACTAACTGCCAGTACAAATATTACTACTGCTTATGTGATAAAGACAAAAGATTGAAGACGCGTGGAGAGATATTTATGGAATAGATATGATGTATATATTTTGTATTTAGATTGATACGAATATTGTACTATTATAGTTATCTTGTAAAAGACTTCTTGCACTATAAAAGGAGGTCCTAGGTTAGATGTAGAGTACATATCATTCTTAGAGTCGATCACTTCAAGGTTTTGTAACCCTAATACTTTTGAGTATTCGTATTAATATATTGAAGTGTTTTGTGAGATAACAACTGTTTTTATTGTTCTCTTTATTGTTAAACATAATATTCCGCATCGCGTTTAATCTTGTTACAAGACAGTTTTTTATACTTTAATTGTTTTAGATTTATCTAAGATAATTAATAAGATCAAGTGCTCATCTGGGATCAACAATTTAATAGAGTTAAAGATTAAGATGTAGAAAACATATGTGTCGAGATTTTAAGGCTATGCACAGTTGTGACCTGGGTCATTCCCTGTCACATTAGCTTTCTCTATCCGATGACTAGACACGACCAATTTGCCACACATGACTGCGTGTTTTTTTTTTTTTTTTTTTTTTTTTTTTTTTTTTTTTTTTAATTCAAACATTTTAAACAACAAATTTAAAACTCATTAAAAATAAAAACATTACAATACTAAATTCAAATAAACATTAAAAACATTACGTAAATTATTCAAATAACATTAAAAACTTAAACTAATAAAACTCAAACATTACACTACTAATTAAATACTTAAACTAATAATCTAAGTCGTAGCGTGCCTTGATTTTTTCCTTAATATCCATCAGTTCTTGTAGTTATCGTGGGGGAAAACTTGGGTCGACTCGTTTATTGTAGAAAATAAAGTCTTGTTGCTGGGTTGAGTGGGCCATTAATGCCATTTGCTGTTTTTGGAGCTCAATTTTCTCTCTTTTCATCTCCAGCTCTTTTTCCCTTAAATTTATGTAAGCATCTTCTATACCCTTATTTTTTTTTCCTATTTTGACGGCTTGAACTTGAAAAAAGTTTTGGCTAACGAACTAACAAATGATTCTGGTGGAGCACGAGAGGAGGAGGATGATTTCTTCCTGGCTGCATCACGACCTTCTGGTCGTGATTCTCTAGTCTGTTCCTCATCATCAGAATCATGCACGTCTTGGAAATTCAAAGGACTTTGTGTTGACCCCGAGGTAGTTGTAGATACCTTTGATTTCTTCCGACTATTCATTCTGAAAGCAGGCATCTCACAATTCTTCCTAGCATCATGAGTCCTCAAAATTTTCCAACAATCCTCCAATGTAAAATCATGACCGTAAAGCACATGGTATTCTCTAAGAGCTTTTTCTTTATCGTCTACATCATTCTCACCACTTCCATGATTTTCCTTTATATTATCCATAATAGCACAAAAATTCCCAACCCTATTACGAGTCCTATTCTTCCATTTGGTCGTGATCGAGTCGTACGTTCCTTGTGAACCAATTTCGTTTTCAAAGTACTGTATCACCTCCTCCCAAAAGCAGTGCCTGTTGATAGCGTTTCCTCTCTTGGAATTTTCTGACACATAAACCCAAGCTCTACAAAGCGCTATCTCTTCCGCCTTTGTCTATGGTTCGTTCTTTTTGGTTGGTTCGGTCTTTTTGCCTTTGTCCTTCGCCTTTGTAGCACGTCTCGAAGGCTTCTTTGGTTTGATGGGTGACGTCTCTTTGACATCGTCATCGTTTTCAACAGGCATGGAACCGGGGTACGAACCGTGACCCGAACCTTTCCCCATCGAAGCATCTTGACTCGGATAGTTTTGGGTCGAGTATTGTTGAGTCGGATAGTCTGCCATATAATCCTCCAATCCATATCAAGATTAGCACTACGAATCGGGGAATACATTTGATATGGTTGGGAAGACTGCGAGAAATCCATGTTAGGATAATACGACAACCCGCTTGGTTCTTGGTGAAAATCTGTATTAGAACGATATGGTGGGATAAATGGACGATTAACGCTAAATGGGTTTTGATTTTGATTCGGTTGTGGTAGTCGTGTTGGATATTCAAAAGCGGGTGCACGAAACCGAATATATTGATTTTGTGGTGGTGTTATGCCGGTTTACTCGAAGTTGTAGTCCGGCGAGAAATTCAAATTCGGGGCATTTTTGGGTAGTCGAGATCGCCTGTTTTTTGATGTGGGAGTATTTTTTTTGACATGATGAATATGGATGAGAAGTTGTTTGAATTGTGTTTGAAATTGTGTGTTTAGAAGTGTGTTTGAGGTTGGTATTTATAAGGTTGTAAAGTGGTAAAGTTTTTGTAAAAAAAGTTTTTTTTTTGCAACGGTAATATTTTTTTGAGTTTTGTGTGTCTCACAATCGATCATACTTTAGACCGATAGATGCAAATCTAACACCCACGAACGATCTTTTTTTTCCAACACTCGATTGACCGATTTGAATATCGGTCGACCATGTCTTGTGACCGATTAAATCCAATCCCTAAGATAATTGAATGTCCAGCCTTTTATTCCATTTTTGATCATGTTCTCTCACATTTGACAATTTTCAACATTGACCATTTTATTTATATGTAGTACTAGCCGAGTACCCGCGCCTAGCGGCAGCGGTAGTTTCGACAACGTTTAGCGGTGAATAATTTTCCTTCGACAAATTGTATTTGCAACGTCAGGTAATCCTTTATAAAGAGTTGTATTTCTACTAACATGGTTGTATATCGGTGACTATGTCTAGTTTTCAACAAAATTTGGTTGCCTCGATTTGCATGTGTGAGCGTCTTTCCAATGTCATGTTCGGAATAGTATTAGTTAGTAATGTTGGCAACTTTATGTTAGTTAGCAAGTAACGTTGCAAGTTACATCAATCTATGTGGGTTTTTTTTGTTATATCAGTTCATCCTTTAAATTAACTCTTTGTAAAACTTTATTAATCTATATTTGTTAAAAGCACTTTATCTCTATTAAGTTATTAGTTACTTACATTTTGTTACAATAGAACTTACCAAGCAGGAAAGTTAGCACTTCGCATATTGTGTTTTAAAAAATTTGATTTTTCAAAAGAAGTAAGTCAAGCAACAAATGATTTTGTGAATATATATAAAGGTAAAAAAAAGTGTCACCATCAGTTTAGCAAACCTATAAATTTTTTGAATTTTCTCTATTTGAGTTCGAGAAAGAGAAATGAATGGTCCAACATATCATATTAAAATTTCGAGTTTTCAAAGTCTATTAACCTAATGAAAGAATTTTATATTCAATCGCTTAAACTTGAAAAATATTAAAAATTCATTTTACTTCACAAGTTACACATTTTAACAATCTATTTGTAACATATTGGATTTCACAAACACATCAAACCATAAACACAAAGAGGCGTATAAGATGATGTTTTAGAGAGAGAAAGAGTTAGAGGTTGGGAACTTTAGTGAGAGAAAGAAAAATCTTATTATGAGCTCCAACCCTCTACCTTGGGAGGTAGAGAGTATTTATAGTTCTTACATAAATCGCCACCTACGGGCTGTGGATCAGGCATACAGTGGGTAAAGACCAGTCCGTCCTCCACGGTGTTACATAAACTAAATACTACTTAACATATAATAATCTACGACTACGAGCTTTCTAACGATTACATATACTTGAGGTGACCGACTCTTTAATAATTGGATTTACTAAATCCTAACAATCTCCCCCTAAGGGAGGTAACCTCAAACACATCTAAAAATTACATTGAATACAAACAGATATTACATATTAAATTGTTCTTGCATTCTTGGTGTAGTACTTTGCTCTGAAGCTCGTAGTCATTGATTCTTCACATTGCATGTTTGATTAATCCAAGTGGAGGTCTTTTTACTAATCCACGTGATAATGAGATTTGAGCCAGTTTTGAGATCATCAGCTAACATCAATCTCTGACTCATCCGTTGTGGTGTTGGTATTATGTGATGTTGTGACATACGGACCGACATGCTCACATTCTGGATCATGATATATTCTCATCAGAGTAGCGGAAGCTTTTATTGATTCATGATATTGGCAGCAGCGTAGCAGAAGCATAGAGTGAAAATATCAGAGTCATTGATGCACTAATCATGATTTCTTTCGAGATGAATGTGTTGAGTGAGCATGCGGCTATGGATTGACTGCTTTATTCTGATCAGCTGCAAATGTCGGGTGTACCTGCATACAACAGTTAGCAATAAAGTGCACGAAAGTGTCTTTGATCACTTTCGTTGAATTGAGGTACACGGCCCATGGTTCCCCGTTGATCAGTACAAGTACTGCCTGTGATCAGGTATAATTCCGAAGAATTTCCTTGACAGGGTTTCGCAACTGCTCTAGTTGTTCTCAAACCGAAACGTCTCAAAGAAGACAACACGGAGTGAGTGAACCAGCGAATAGAGATTCACTGATTGATGAAAAGAGATTTGAAAAACAATCGTGTACCGCTCAATAGAAATTGTTTTTGCACTACAACGAAGGTTTTAATGAAAATCAATTATCAATCGTAAACACCTTTTTATATTGAAATATTTGTACACAGTCGATGTGCTAAAGAAAAGAGTTTTCAAGCACAACGACCGGTTTTTCAAAGGTATCCGTCAATCCATAACCTGAACCAGGATTGATTCAAAAGATTGAATCGCCCCATTGTTTCTGTTCAGTTGTCACATGGTTGATCTATTGAATAGATCTCACATGCCACCCACCAGGAGCTTGTATGATGTTGGCTCCAGAAGGCTTTCCATCTTCACTGTGAATGTGTTTGCATATCACTCAGATGTTCTGGCAATACCACAAGGATAATGCGTAGGACTCAAGATATAATCTCTCTTTCCACATTGTGTGAAACAGAGAGTCTTCATTGAAAGTGTCCTAATGAGATTTATAGATGATCTCGTGGCTCTAGACTCAATTTGTGCATATTTGGATCCTATTTCGGAGACTAGGGAGAGGGTCTCCTTCTTCAATATCAACAATCTCTAAGAGAGAGTCGATAGATAATGTCGGTTCCCCGTGAGAATGAAACAAGTCCTTTTAAGAGGAACTTGAGTGGTTTGGGAAGTTGAAGTGCAGTGCGTCACTGGGTCCATGACGTCTTGTCTTCAATACCGATGTTACCTTGGTAACCACCAGTAGCATATGAATTGAACCCGGTTTCTGCCCTAAGGTTGAGTAATTGGAGGGCTATTTATTTTCACCCTTTTCTCATTCAATTGTTTTTCATTCTTCAACCCCTTCAGTGCTTACCGAGACTTCATAACTAGAACCTTGTTGGGTTTATTCCAGTACTAGCTCAGTCTCAGTCCGCACTCTTCCCATATCTCACTTTTCTCCTTTTTTCAATATACCTAACGACTTCTACACTAACTAGTGCATTGTCCCTGGGTAGATCCCTCCGGTTCTGGCGGATCATGGGAACAAATACCTAACCTTATCATCCTTATACCACCGTATATGAAGTAAATTTGGTCGGTCTATTTGGTATTGTTCATCTGCCATTGGAACCAATTGAAAACCATTTGAAAATCAATCCAGATACTTGTGATATATTATCAAAGCATTTTGTACCTGAATTATTTTTGATATTTTTAGAAGAAGAGCTCCCCCTCAACATGTGCATCATGTATTTGAAATTGTTTAAGCACACGGAGGCAAGAGGAAGAATTAACTTCTTTGATTACCACTTTCTAAAAGATATCAACATCACTTCCCTGATCAAAACAAGTAGATAAAGTATATTAGGGAAGGATGAGGTTTTCAAAAATTTGCTCCCCCTTAATATGTGCATAGTTATTTGAGAGTGTTTTGCACAAATTAGGAAAAGACTGCACATTGAGATAAATTGATCACGTTTCAAATCTTTGTGGTTTAAGATAGATGCTCCCCCTCAACATGTGCATGGAAAATTTGAAAATTTGTGGTTTATTTGGTTTGTGGTTTAAGATAGTTATTTGTGGTTTAAGATAGATTTTCCCGAGAAATTTAGGTCTAAAAACTTAAAAACCTCAATAACTTCTGTTCGGAGCTGATTTAGGCCTAGAAAGTTGACCCGTTTAGTTGATTCGGCGTGTCATTCTCCTCGTTCTCACGGTCGTTTTGATGGGTAGAACGCTGAAAACGGAGTTACGGTTCAAAAGTTATGGCCGTTTGAAGTTTTGTCGGGAAAAGTCAACAAAACACTATGAAGACAAGTCTCTAAGTCACCAAGTCGCTAAGTAACAACTCGCTAAAAGGCTCAAGTCGCTATGAACCAAGTCGCTACGCACCAAGTCACTAAGAATTATGACAACAAGTCGCTAAGCACCAAGTCGCTAGACACATTTAAGTTGCTAAAGAACAACTCGCTAAGATCCAAGTCGCTAGTATCAAGTCGCTAACAATTTACACTACAACTCGCTAACAATTTCTGAAGCAAGTCGCTACCCTCACCAAGTCGCTAGCCGTAGTGGAGAATCCACTAACTTGTACTATTTGTCGGCTTGTCTCAATAGACAAGTCGCTAGGCTCAAGTCGCTAACAACTAACACTGTAACTCGCTAACTTTTACTGAAGCAAGTCGCTACGATGAAAAACATTACGAGAGCCAAGTCGCTAGCAAGAAAAACTTCAAAAACACACTTTTCAATCCAAACCAAGCTCAACCACAGTGATTCAAGCTTACCAAATCAAAACCCAAGCACTTACAATGGTTCTAAACACAAAAGTACACCCAAAATTCAAACTTTAACACTAGAAATGATCCAAATGATGCAAAAACCACTAAACTTTTTCAAACTCAAAAACCATCTAAAACCACTAGAAATCCAAGGATATATAAGAGAGATGATCAAACCATGGCTCTGATACCAATTGTAACATATTGGATTTCACAAACACATCAAACCATAAACACAAAGAGGCGTATAAGATGATGTTTTAGAGAGAGAAAGAGTTAGAGGTTGGGAACTTTAGTGAGAGAAAGAAAAATCTTATTATGAGCTCCAACCCTCTACCTTGGGAGGTAGAGAGTATTTATAGTTCTTACATAAATCGCCACCTACGGGCTGTGGATCAGGCATACAGTGGGTAAAGACCCGTTCGTCCTCCACGGTGTTACATAAACTAAATACTACTTAACATATAATAATCTACGACTACGAGCTTTCTAACGATTACATATACTTGAGGTGACCGACTCTTTAATAATTGGATTTACTAAATCCTAACACTATTGGAGTTTGAGAGAGAGAAATGAAGGGTCCAACATATCATATTAAAATTTTGAGTTTTCAAAGTCTATTAACCTAATGAAAAAATTGAATATTTCAAACGTTTAAACTTCAAAAATATTAAAATTCAGTATCATTACTTAAGCAACAATATCTTTACTTGAGCAACATTATTTTCAAGAAGCCTTTGAATCCCAACACTTGTCAACATGGAAATAATCGCAACAAAATATTGTGTCACTGGGTATTACCTGTTAGCATACAATACAAGTTACAAAAACCGACTCTAAATGAGACGTTTTGAAATAAATTATCGTTTGATTAATGTAAATACCATAGTTTACAAAGAGGTCCCAACAAGTTCCGAGTACATAAAGAGTATAACATGAACGTTTAAAAGTTTTATTGAATGATAATAATGCATTGTCTTCAAAATATCTGTGCGCCTTCACATGCCTGCTAATTCCTTTCGAACTTGAGATAAACATGCTAAAAGTGTCAACACAAAGGCTGGTGAGTTCATAGGTTTGTAAGTAAAACATTTGATTACAAGATTTCCGTGTTTAATATATCGCGGGTTACGTTGTTATACACCCATAGTTCGAAAACAATTATTATTGCACTAAGCTCATGACAACCAAAGCGTTAACCTCGTACCAATAGAATTGATATAATCGTTGCAATAGTGGCCCTAGTAGGTAATATGTCGTTATACATAGTATTCTTAAATATAGTGCGTTTAGTTGCCTTAACTGCACAAACGGGATTCGTCAATCCCAATAGGCCTATTCACAATATATTCACAATATTCGCGATCACTCTTTAGTGATTAATGACTCATGATGTAGGGACTTAAGTGTGGCAATAGTGTTACTTAGTGCCAATAAAACATTCAGTTCAGAGTACAGTTTTCAAGTAATTATGATTGTTACAAAAGTTGTAGCATGTATCTCACCCCAAAGTAGTTCAAAATAAATATTGAAACGAGTAAAGTAGGGGCTATAAACTCACCTCGAGCAAAGATGATAGCAAACGTGCTAATAAAGTGACGAGACAAATATAATGAGATAATGCAACGAGACGCCGAGAATGCTGATATAATCCTACGAGCAACCTAAATAACATGTTGCGTCATAGGTTGTAAAGAATACGCGTATGAATGCAAATGAACCTTAATAAGGTTTTTATATCGATTATACCATTGTACCTAGGGCTTATAAGGTTTTTATAACGACAAAGACTATTGTCGACGAGCTCGGAAGGTTTATAGTTTTTAAAAAGTATCGAAAGTGAGTTTGATTCAACAAGTGTGTAGAGTGGTCGAGTGTTAAAGGATATGGTTGGGTTTGTTAAAGTCCAAGTATCAAATAGGTCTTTATAGAAAGGAGTTTGAAGAGTACGTAAAGTATTAAAGGGTGCTTTGGTTATATAATCGACATATTTGCAAAACACGTTTCCGAGGGTCGTTAAAACTAAGTCTTTGAATGAAAATGAGGTTTATGATGTATAAAGGACTCCTAAAAGTTTGGTGAATTACTGAGTTCGGGAAATGGGATTTTCAGAAAATAATTTTGACGGCTCCCAACGTCCAGAATTTTACACTAAAAGAGTAAAATTCTTGACGGCTCCCTAAGTGTAGAATTTTGTACTAAAATGTGTTAAATGTCTAAAAATACGTTGCTCCTAAACCGTAAATGGTTATGACTTGGTTCTTACGTCCTGGAAAGGTATTTGAATGAACTTCATAGATTTGTGGGTCCCATGGTATTTAAAGTTATTTAAATAAAGCAAAATTACTAATTTATCCTTATATATACAAGCTGATTCTTTCAGCAACTTATCAATCCCATGGTTTTGGCGATAAGTTGAGTTCTACAACCCCGTTTGATTTGGGGTTTTCGGATAAGTTTAAGTTTATGTCTTAGCTACAACTTTTCTTTTTTGACCAACAAGTGGTTATATGCAAATTGTATGAGTTTTACCCGTTTCAAAACTGTTACTCAGATTTTGATACTTCTCGCTAAAACTTTTTTATTCAATTCATCGAGTATCTTTATTAAGTGATCTACCCATCAAAACAATCGCAAAAATAGATCTAACTCTCTATTTTTTTTCTAAGTTCCATAAGTCCACTGATTTTTCATACCAAAATCAAATTTGGGACAGAATCATATCAACTCAAAAACTAATGGTGCAAATCATGTTTTATATGGTTTTCAAGCTTTGTTATCTAGGTACAAGGTATAATATCATGATATAATTGTATAAAACATATAAAAATATGTAAAAGACATAAAAATGATGATAAAAATGATTCCTTACAAAGATTGGTGGTGGAAATAACAACAAGAACAAGTTCAAAACAAAGCCAAGAACACTTATACTAATCTTCAAAATTTTCCAACCATAACCAACACTCCAAATCAATAACCCAACCTTAGAATCCCTTTATCTATCCTAATCTATGATAAAAACCATTGTTTTACTTTTCATGAAAAACTCTTGAAAGATGGATGAGATTTATGGTGATTTTGGTGTTTTTATGGTTTAAATGGAACTTGAATTCAACAAGGATCATAAGACTAACACTTATGATGGATTAAAGTTGCAAGAACAATGATCAAAATTGTGTTTTGATTGTGCTTGGGTCATTGGTATTGAGAGAAAAAGAAATAAATGGGTTGAAAATGTATAAGTATAATGAATGAATAATTTGAAAGCAAAATGAAAGATAATTTAGTAAGATATTATGTTTTAGATATTTATCTAGTATATGAATAGGCGAAGTAATGACTAGGTAGACATTATCTAGTTTATTTTACTTAGGTTAGTGTATTAATATATATAAACTAGTTGTTAGATGATAAAACTTAAAACGCGTAAAACATAAAACCAGAAAACATAAAAATCCAAAACGTATAGAAATACCGTAAGTCATCAAAAATAAACAATTTCGTTTTTTAATGTTAATGAGTATAACAGGAGGTTCGATTGACGTTTAGACTAAAAACGTAACTTGTAAACGCGTTTTGTGACACCGGGTCTTAATAAAATCGACGTAAACTATCAAAATGACCCGACGAGTATAAAAATCACTTGCATCATGTAATTAGCTTAAAATGTATAAAAATGTGTAGATTGAATATAGTCTAGGATTGGATTCACGTTAAATGTATGCGTAACGATGTATGCGGGATAACTTATCTAATTACCCGTAAAAGTTAATTTTCAAGAAATTAAAGTGAATAGTAAAAGTACGAGATTGAAAATGACCTGAAATGTATGGGTTGTTACAACGCGTGCATAGCAACGTGATTTTATAGCGGCAGATAGTTGTAGTAATATTTTGGTTACACAAAATGTTACACAAAATACTTAACCAAAATATCATTATAACTATATGCCGCTATAAAATCTCGTTGCTATGTATAGTAGAAATAAAGATAAAGCACATCAAAGTTCTCATATCTTGATTTTTAAGGTCCATCCTCATTCCATCGATCATATCCTTAAATGGCTGTAACATTCCAAAAAAAAACTCTAAAATTTGTCAAGAATCTGATAACATGAAGAACCCATTGTCCAATTATAAATTCAAGATTAACTCAGAAGGCAATTGAAATAATTCAACCTGAATGTCAGCAAGAAACTTAGAAACAATATATGATAAAGCTATATCGAGCATAATAAAAGGTCTTTCATTGAAAAGATCTTCTAATATCGAATCCCATCGATCTAAAGCTTTTGGTGTTATATATTATGCATTAGGTCCATCAACGAGTTCATCTGTTCTTCTGCACCAATGGCATTTATTTTTGAATTTAAGCAATATAAAGTTCAAGGACTAACGGTGTTATAAGGTATTTGGACAAGAAATTCCTAAAGAAAAAAAGAAAAATCCCTTGCGGCCAATGAAATTTTTAACGAGCATTAGGAATCTGGACTTTCAGCGAAGCAAAATAAAGATATTGGGCACTACCAATGCCACTTTCGACGAATTTGAGACTAAACCCAAAAGTTGGCATGAGTTTGGGGACTAACTTTGTAATTTACTCAAAAAATCCAAAAAATAAATGAGCACACTTTTTATATGCTTAGAGCATTCCCATTCTTAACGCCAAAACGACGTTAAAACCCCAAACCACCCGCGTTATTGCGTTAAACCCGTTGGAAGTGCGCATCATTCACGCCGTTAGTCCCTGGGCGTTAAGGGACTAACGCGCGTTAGTTATTAAAAAAAAAAAAAATCATTTCACCCCCCTAAACCGTTTCAAATAAATTTTCACTTACACCCCCTCAACCTATTCAAATTCAAATTTAAATTATACTGGTCAATTTTGGGCGGGATAAATTCAAATTCAAATTTGAAATTTAAATCAAATATGAGCGGCATTTATTCAATTTCAAAATCAACTCTGCCTATATATACAACTCTACCAGAGTTGTTTAGAACACACAACACACACAAGTTACACACACACAAAAAATGTCTCGCAAAGATTTTTCTCAGCAATTCCCCAGCCCAGAAAAGTTGCCGGAAACCAGCTTTCCAACTCTACCAGAACCTGATGTTTACTCTACACCACCAGAAAATGTCTTTCCGGTGGGTTTTGAAAACATCCCATACCTCCCAATTGTTCCAAGTTCACCTGTGAACAGTCCACAGGTGAATTTTCAAAACCACCCCAGCGGGTTAAGTGAGGCATCCCTCCGGCAACTGGAACAAGATGAAGAAAACGTTAGGGAGATTATGGAAGTGCAAGCACGTGAAGAGGCTGCTCGCCATGAGCAAGAAGCACGGGAAGCTCAGTACCTCCAAGACAACTTCTTCGACATAATGGAGAGTCGATACTTTAATGGGGAGTTTTATTCTCCGCCAACCAGTTCTGATGGTTGGGACTCAGATGACTCATTTTTTTAAGTTTTAGTAGTTTTATTTTCGTCAGTATGCGTTGTATCTTTAATTTTTAATGTAATTCGTGTTTAACGTTTAATGTTAAATGTGATATGTGTTTTAATAAATGAAGTGTTTGTTTTAGTTTAGGGGTTGAAATTGAAAATATGAAATGTTATTGGTGTTATTGATGTTATTGGGATGTTATGGTTGTGGGTGTTTTTTTTGGGATGTTAATGTTAAATGTTAAAGCTGATGCGGCGCTGACGTGAACGGTGTTATTGGTGTTATAATATTATGAATGGAATGCTCTTACTCTATCTTTTTTCTAGATTAAAAAAATATAAATAAAAACATGATGACAACATATTTTCATCAACATTAATCCCCAATTTCTCATCCCAAAATTGACTAAAAATTAAACAAAATCATTTATAAATTTCCATCAAATTCCTCAAATCAAACACGCTTACATGAAGAATCCATGACTCAATTGTAATTCCATCCCTTCAATTTTTATATTTTAATTTTTTCCCAATTAATTTGGGAATTTATTTATTATATCGATCTGATTTAATTACTCATGTGCAATTGGTTTATGTTTATGTTAATTGATCATTTTTAGGTTCAATTTTATCAGTGGGTATTGGAATTAGTTGAATTTGAGCCCATTTAATCTAGGGTTAGGTTTTTTTTTATTAGGTGAATTTGTTATGTTAATTGATTTGTTCTAATAAATGCTACTAAAGAGAAAAACTGTTGCATAAGTTGTGTCGATACGTGATGATTGAATTATAAAAAATTATCGTGTGAAAATGGCGTTGAGCTGAAATTTAGGGGGTGTAAAGTTTTGAACTAGGATACTTGCGCTAAAATGTTACATAAGTATATGGTTTGTAACCAACGTGCGCTTTCGTGAGTAAATAGATGTAGGAAGACGTAACTTTGTTTTACCTTCTTTTTTTTACCACTTACTGTCCTGACGTTGCGTACAATTGCAAGGAATGTTGGCATGGTATAACTTTTATATCGAGTTTTGAGCGATAGTCGTAACTTGTATAAAAAGGTTTGGCTAAACTGGCCGTAGTTGAAGAAGGCAAGTTAATGAAACTAATTTATTTTCACATGATTGTTATAAAAAATAAGATAAATATTGAGTGAGCATGTATCAGATAGATATTAAACTGATAATAACAAATACTACACTTGATCTTAGCCTAAAGGCCGAGAAAGGTATATTTTCGCATGATTGTTAGGAAAAGGGTATTTGTAATTTGCTTGCAAAAGCTCCGAGCTTGTATGTATGTAAGCTACTTCGAGTGGGTTAACGTTTAGAGCTTATATTTAAAAAATTATTACTAAAGTTTTTTTCTTTCTAGCAGGGTTTTTATTTTTTCAACACGAACTCAACTTTTGTAAGACATAAAAGTCATGCTCACATAAGCTTCTGCTGAGTGCTCAACATATCCAATGCTGAAAAGTAAAGTAAGCTGTACACAATGTAAAAATGAAAAATATTAAAACTATGCTACATTTTGGTATAAATTAACCTTTAAACCAGTATGAACAAATTTCTTCAATTATCCTCCAAAATGATAGGGCCCCCTTTGTATGTTTAAAAGACAAATAAATATGTAAATGCGAGCAATAAACTTGCAGAAGGCATGGCATTTGATAGCAAATCACACTCTTATTGTGGAATTAGCTTTAAGGTAAATTAATAGTGGATCAGTAGGATTTAAAGTTACCATTTGGTGATGATGACTCTAGATGCGTTGCATAAGGGTTCCTTGGTAATCGTACACTTTGATAGTTTGATAAGCAGTTTACTTGTCGAGTGAGTGGTGTTCATGCTGTTCTGATGCTCCTAAGTCGTTTGCATACCAATGTTAGTCCAAATTGTGGCTGTTTTCCCTCACTACTTTTTTTTTTTTAATTTACTTTCAGGTTTTTCAATTAGTAAACATCCTTGTATAAATCAACGTATATATTTGGGTTAAGACTAATAATAAACTGTTTTATAGCTATTTGTCTTATAATTGAGATTTTATGCACTTGACTGTTGATTTCTATTCTGCGGTACAACTGCAGGTGTTAGCGTTTTTTGTGATTCAAGGTAGATTCAGAATTGCTAATACTCTTCAGTTTGAAGGCAGTATATATTCAAGTATTATTTGATGTGCTGTACTATTGAGTGACAACCACTTGTCGAGATACAATAAGGTCGATTAACAAAATTGTACCTGATAGTTTCGATCAATCCATAGAGATTCTTCAGATTGCATTATCTTGGTGAGTTTGTATATAAAAGTATGAATAATGCATGAAACTCTAATTTGTGTAATCTTGTATGTCATCTTCTTATCATATGACATATATCCTCTTCTATGTTAAGCTTTTGGGGTATCTTCTCAAATTGTTTGTTTAGCTTTTAGGGTATTTTTATGCTTTGTTTGTCACTACTCATATCAGCATATGGAAATTGAATATGTGGGCTATTTTTTCCTGATAGGCGTTATCACATTGGGTACAAGCTGTTAGGTTCTACTGACTTGAGACACAGGTCAATATCTAGTTAGGTGCAACTAGTATATGCATTTGGTTTATTACAAAAAAGATGGAATACCATGTAGTTTCCTTTGAGGTGCAACGTGTGGCTAGCCCTAGGGGTGTTCTTTTTCTCAAGCTTTTTTTATCATGCTCATCTGTTCCTAACCTAATTCAACTAGTTTGGGATAAAAGGGTTGCTGGAAAATAAATAAATAATAATAGGAAGTATGTTGACAAGGTTGTGATATGATGTTTCAGTATCTATTCTTGGTCAATCTGGTAAAATAGTTTACTTCATTTAGTGTATTCTCTACATGAGGCACTTTGGTCCTTTTTTAAGTTTTCTTGCTTGGTGTTACTCAATTAAGTGAGGAAATTGTGTTTAGTTTTAATTCTTTATTTAACTTAGCTATTATCAACATTTACAAACCATGCATTTTTTTTAAAAGCAATGTCACTAGCATTGCTAGCCTAGGCTAGTGTCTAGAGTAACTATCAGTATATATAGCCCTGATTAAATGAAGCAAGACAGAAACAAACATCCGAAAGATGTACAACTGAATGCACATCTGTCCTTTTCTTGTTCGTATTGTCCTGCTGTATCATGCGTGCTTCAGAATTTGGCTCATGTATCTTGCTGGTTTTATTCTGCATGCATGTTATTCATGGTTGTACATATAGAGGGCAAGATATGTGGGTTGGGTTACGCAATAAAACTTGGAACACATAATATGATCAAAATAATTATATTATTATAGGAGTTTCTATGCATCAAAAATACACTTAGACCCGTTTGACCTGTTCACTTTTTTGTTAATTTTTTTATTTGACCTGTTAGAGATAAATGTAATCTGAGTTGACCCATTCGCTTACGAATAGGTCATGTTTAACCTCTAGTTTGCTTATCTCGTTAATTCGTACAGTGAAAATTTCTTGTTTTATCTGGATATTTATATGATGAATCATTGGTGTCTACTAATTTCGATGTCTTGAGTACCATATTACAGTGAATTAGATGACGAGTAGGAAGAGAAAAAACCCAAATGATGCAGACATCAGTGCACTCCACAAAGAATGGGATGACATTTCTTGCCCTATATGCATGGATCATCCACACAATGCTGTCCGTATCCTCTGCAGTGCTCATGAAAAAGGCTGTACCTCTTTTATTTGTGACACAAGTTATCGCCATTCAAATTGCCTTGATAGATTCAAGAAACTCGTTACTTCTGATACTAATGATACCACCGCTACTACTCCACCTAGTTTGATACCTGTAAATGATAATTCAACCGATGCAGATGCAATCGGATATGTTGAATTGGCTGGAGAACCCGGAGATGCTAATAACAATATATTAAGGCCCTTGAAGTCTAGCTTGAAATGCCCTTTGTGTCGGGGAAGCGTGTCGGGATATGAAGTAGTGGAAGATGTTAGACAGTATCTCAATTTGAAACACCGTAGTTGTTCTCAGGAATCGTGTACATTTTCCGGTACTTATAGAGAGCTGAGACGTCATGCTAGGCGGGCCCACCCAACTGCCCGACCTTCTGATGTGGACCCGACCCGTGAAAGAGCTTGGAGGCGTCTTGAGCACCAAAGAGAATATGGTGATATAGTCAGTGCCATCCGCTCAGCTATGCCCGGTGCAGTTTTGTATGGAGACTATGCAATCGATAACGCTGAGAATAGGGAAAGGGGTTTAGGTGAAGTAGGTAATAATGGACATTGGTTGACTGCTTTATTCTTCTTTCAGATGATTAGTTCAATGGACTCACCTTCGACTGACCGAAGAGGTGGTGCAAGAACTAGGGTTCCAACAAGACACCGCCCTCGGCGGCTTTATTGGGGGGAAACCTTATTGGGTTTACAAGATGACGAAGGTGATAATGACAGTGATGAAGATGAAGATCCTTTTCGGTTGAATGCGGTGAATGATAATGATGAAGGCCGTCATCCTGAAAACCCGAGGAGGCGTAGACGCAGGTTGACTCGTTACAGATCAGATGAAGATCAATCATGAAGAATCTGGTAGTCTTTCCCTGTTGTTGTTCAAATGATTTAAGAGGTGGCAATAGGGAGGGTTGGGTAACGGGTCAAACGGGCTCAAAATGAATAATTTTTGTACAGGGTGACTGGGTCACCCGAAACATTTCTTTGTTCAAAGCTTAATAATATTTTAATGATTAGTGTGTCAATTATATCATTTCAGTAGCAATCTAGTTTTTTTAGTGATAACAATTAGGAGGCAAATGTGCCTTAATAAGTACACTTTTGTTGACTTTCGACCCACTATTAACTTTTTAATTTTTCCCCGTTTGACCTGTGAGTGATACAACTTAACGTGAACCAATTGTTCACGAGCAAATGAGTTATAATTGTCACCTCTAGTGAGATGTTTAAAAGCCCTCATCTTCCATACTGCTCAAGTTTTATGCAGATAAAAAACAAACGAAGCCATCTGATTCTCCAACTCCCTGTTCTAGCTGTGCCAGCACAAGTTGGAGAGGTCAGCAACTATATTTGAATTCCAAGTCTTAATCTGCTCAGTCGATTTTTCGTTCAAAGAAAGTTGAGGTGAGCGAAGAGGATTGTTATTTTTTTTTAACTTCCACAAACTCCTTCGGTTTCTGGTATCGGGTTTCATGCCAGTTTGAGGCATATCTGCAATATATACTCCCAGGGTGGTTCTTATGGTGGTTCTGTTTAGGGGTACTGAGAGCTTTTACTTCAATTTCTATGTGCTTGTTTGCACCATCTATGTGAAGTGTTTCATGAGATATTTGGATATTAATGTGTTTGAAATTTCTTTGCAAGAAACTTAACTGAATCATCTGTACATATCATTTCCTTTATTATCATGTATAAATTGCTATAAGCCTATCCCAAGTTTTCTTATTGAATGTCACTAACTCAATTCCTTAATTGCAACGAATTTAGATGAATATTATGCAAAAAGGTTAGCCAAGCTTTGACTTGCTTCTAAAAATATAGATAGTCTATATTCAGCTGTCGTATTAATTAGTGCCTTGTTCATAAGGTCATTTAAAAGTTATGTGACTTTAGCTTATGAAAAATGATTCTTATGCCTAATAGTCTACTTGTATGTCTAATGATTTGATTGGTGGATTTGAAAAAGTGATTAGTTAGAATTTGGAGAGAGAAAATGTATAATACAATTGTACAAGTAATTTATGCATTAGGCATGTATTTAGACATGGATTGTTTGCCTAAATAGCATTACTCTATAAATTATATATAACGAGAAACTCGCATATAATCATCTTGTTTCACATTAAATATGCATAGATGACCACCGCTTGAAACAACCACTAGATCATTTATAACAGGCCACAAACGATCAACTAGCTATAAACAACTTGAACACCAAAGCTAATCTAGCATAAAATAAGACACATCAAATTTTATGCAAAACAAATAGAATAACCTAGAAACAACCACTAGATCATTTATGACAGACCACAAATGATCAACTAGCTACAAACAACTTGAACACCAAAGCTAATCTAGCATAAAATAAGACGCATCAAATTTTATGCAAAACAAAAAGAATAACCTATCAAAGTTAATATCATGGATGCCAGCAACCTTTAATTGGGTTGTAGAAAGGCCACAATCATCAAAATAATCATCTTCATACGAATTGTAGTCACATGTACCCTCTTTCCATTGCTCCAAAAGACTCTTCGTGTTCCCTCCACCACCAAAATAGTTAGTCCCATTTTGATCATAAACACTTCATCATCATCTCTTCTATCAGAGACGACCACATTGCCCACTTTAGAAAACAGATTACCCTTCCTTTTACAGTCTTCCACCAGATTAGGAGTGCTATTCATATTAGAAGGACAAGGGTCTTTGGAAGGACTAGGGATATCTTCAGAAGTATCCACACTACCATCAGCAACAGGTGTATCGGGAGCTCTGTTGTAAAAATCGGTCCAGGCGGCCGATTAATCCCCGCATAATCGCTGATCGCTCACTAAGCGCCTTGATTTATCATAATCGGCCTATTTAATCGTTTTGGTTAAAGATCGCTTAAAAATCGGTCAACAAACCGATTAATCGGACAAAGTCGAACAAAATCGGTCTAATTGGATTAATCGAACAAAATTGCTTACATATCGGTCAACAAAATTGCTTAAAAATAAGACAAAATCGCTTAAAAATCGGTCAACAAACAGATTAATCAGTCAAAGATTGCTTAAAAATTGTCAACAAACCGAGTAATAGCTATGTTTGACTTTGAACTTTAAAGAATTATGTATTATGTTTATATTTTAACACTTAAAATATTTGAACTTTGATGCACTATGCTTATCTCATACATATAATATAATATAGGGCAAATGACAAAAAAATGCATTGAACTTGACACTTTTTATGATTGTGTGTAGCCAACTATTTTTTTTCTTATTGTGTGTACTGAACTTTCAAAATTCGATTATTGTGTGTATTTTGTTACCATTTTACCCTTAATTTTTTTAAGTTTTGAAGGGTAAAATGGTCATTTTACATGGCAGAATAGTCACAAAATACATATAATGATCGAAATTTGAAAGTTCAGTACATACAATAAGAAAAAAAATAGTTGGCTACACACAATGATATAAAGTGTCAAGTTCGATGCATTTTTTTATCATTTGCCCTATAATATAATATCCAAAATTACAATTTTGTGCATAAAAATTCCAATCCGATTAATCCCCGATTAATCCCCGCCTAACCGATTAATCGCTAGGCCCTACCCGACCGCCTCACTAACGCCTAGCGATTTTTACAACCTTGATCGGGAGTACATGTAATATTAATAACACTTTCAAAAAAAGAATCTTGCTCCCGAAGCACATCAAAACTAGGGGTGAAAACGAGCCGAGCCGAGCTCGAGCTCGTTTAGGCTTGAGCTCGGCTCGTTTATATATAAAAAGCTCGAGCTCGTTTCGAGCCTCACATTTTGAGCTCGAGCTCGGCTCGTGAAATTTTTCACAAGCTCGAGCTCGGCTCGTTAACACAAAGCTCGACTCGTTAACACAAGGCTCGAGCTCGTTAACACAAAGCTCGACTCGTTAACACAAGGCTCGAGCTCGTTAACACGGTTATACGTATAGAAAATATATATACGTATATATTTCTAAGGCTCGTTTAGGCTCGCGAGCCTAAACGAGCCTTTTATATAGAGCTCGGGCTCGAGCTCGATTATTAAGTGAGCCCAAACTTAGGCTCGAGCTCGGGCTCGAGCTCGTTTAGGCTCGGCTCGTTCGAGCTTTTTACCGATCCGATCCCGAGCTTTTCACGAGCGGCTCGGCTCGTTTCCACCCCCAATCAAAACTATCTTCAAATCAATAATGTTAATATCATCCACCTTACTCTTATTCTTACCCTGGACATCACGTAACGGAGACGTACTACTAGTAGCATGAGAAGTAGTACCACCTTTATCATGCGATTCCAAATTAACTTTGGGCTGTGAACTCGAAGCCTCGTCATTCTTGGAAGGAGGTGGTTTAGTAAGCCGAATACCTACAATAGGACGAGAACCAGATTTAACGTTATGTTTACCCTTCCCATATTTCCTCGTAACTTCAACATAACCATCACTAACCTCAGGATTAGAACGCTCTACTGTAACCCGTTGTAGACATTGTTCGTTAGTATGTCCAAACACTTTGCATGTAATGCAATTGGGGGGGGGGGGCTGCCATTCATACTCTACGTTGATAGTTTCCAACGAGTGACCAGGTTCATCAGTGAGAGAAATAACAGCAACCAACGACTCCACAGGAGCTTGGTAAGAAGAAACTTCAATGAGGGCTTGAGCATACGAATTACGGCCCCAAGACTCTAGACACATGTTAGCCGTGTAAGCGTCTAACATGATCGGCCTCCCAAGCGTAGTAGCAGTTAAACTTAAACCAGATCTGTAAACGCAACAACCGGGACGTTATGGAACTTTACCTATACGGGTATTTTCTTGATTTCCTATTTCTTCACACTCGTACTAGGAGACCATGAATTCAGAATCAAAGGAACGATACAAATGAACCAAGGTCCGTTTTCTAACACCTGCTCCATACCCGTCTTGGAAGAGAACTTAAAAAAGAAGAATTCGTTGTTTAACATCACCTTAGCAATAGCATATTTAGCCCACGTGTTCTTGACATAGTTCTCTACAATAGGAAAGACCAACCGCTTACCAAGGAAATAACCAAATGATGTGTTGGCAAAGCGATGTCTTACTTCCTCAACAGAGTCCAACGAAATTGTTATATCTGCCTTGTCGAAAACCTCATCATTAGTTAAGATACGAAAGTTAACTTTGTTCATCCTTGTTTCATTATTGAGCAACGATGCAAATGACTTAGGTTTAGTAGAAGGTTGATCGTTAGAACCTGCATTACCTCCCTTGTTAATACTCGCATGTGATTCCAGATTTACAGAAATTTTTGTGGCATCCACATTATATTGTAACACCCCAACCCAACAAGGGTCCGAATGTCACATTATGGAGTCATATCAGAACATACTAATAGAAATTTGCAAGCGGAAGTCTTATAAAATAAAATACCAAGTCATAAAAACGAATGACTTACAAAGAAAAATACATAATCCAATATGACTAAAAGATACGAAATATTAAAACAAATACTTTTCCAAAAGAGCCCAAAACAATAAAGGGAACTAGGGTCGGTTCACTCAAATGCTCCTACTCTCAACACATCAAGCCCAGCGTCCCACTTGGTACCTGCCGCATGGAAAAGAAATGCGGTTGAGCTTAAAAAGCCGAGTGAGCAGATATAACAAAACAAAAGCTAAACAAAATCAAAAATACAAAAACGAATCAAAAGAGACTGATAACAAATCGTAACGAATGAGCACAATGAGTCTATGAGTCAATGAGGAACCTGCAGCACACAATATTAACAGATATCCAGAAGGAATATAAATCAAAGAAGGCCAAAGTAAAGCAAAGCAGCAAATCATTGAACAAATATAAGCTCATATAAATAATCAAACCTACAAGTATCGAAACATAATCACATAGGAGTTGATGAACAATATCCTAAAAAAATCAAGCAACCAACAATGTAAAAGCATATCAGTCAACGGATCCACTAAACCCGAATATGGCAAAACAAACAAATCAAATAATCAGGTATACATAAGCTAAGCAGAATTCTATAATCAGGCGAAATCAACTGAATAGAATGTAAGCATGGGAATCACATAAGTCAGAAAATCAACAATTAATAACATAATGAATATCATAACAAGCTGATACACTAATAGAGTATAAGCATGCCAGTCACAAGTATAGGTAGAAAATACTGAGCGAACATCATAACTAAATGAAGTAGCTGAACAAGAATACAGCATGGAAAACTAAACAAATCAACTAGACTGATAACATAAGTTGTACCATATTCCTTCATCAACCAGTAACATGAACAGAAGTGTAAACATGGTGGATCAACAAGTCAGGTAAACATCAATTACTATGCTAAACCGATAACATAAGCATCAGAAACATCAAGCAAAAGTATAAATATGGAAATCACAATTTGCATGTAGATTACTAAATGATAGTCATAGCCCTCGACATAACTGAACGAAGTATAACATGATCAACGGATAAATCAAATGATTACATACTAGCATGGCAACCAGACGAATCAAATAGTCACATACCAGCATGGTAAGCGGATAATCAGATATTAGCATGATAACAGATGAATCAGGTAACCACATACTAACACAGTAGACAGAGAAATCATGAAATCATAATCAGCATGGTAAACATATGGACCAAATAATCATATAATAGCATATTCAACACTTGAATCCAATAATCATATAATAGCTCGGTAAGCGGGTGAAGTGGTAATCTGAAGTATAAGCTTGGCAACCAACCGAAATAGAGTGAAAGCATAGTAAATCAAATGAACTGAAGACTGAGTGTAATAAGCAAATGAACTGAAGCATGAGTCCGATAGTCAACGAATCACATAAGAATACTGAGTGAATAAGTAGTCAACTGAATGACTGAATAGGCATAGTAAACGAATGAATCAGAATATCAGATAGTCACATAATAACCAAAATCGGAATGTTGCCACGAGCACCTATTACTAAAGGAGATACTCCAATAGCCAAATCTAACAAATCACATATCGTAACTCATATCTGCCAAATCATAAGTGCACAAGGAGGGGAGACCTCTCAAGTACCAAATGGAGTAGCTAGCTCCCAAATGTGAGGGGGTGTATTGCACACACTCACCACATCACCAAAACTGAACAAAATAACTAGGATGCATCCATACGCTCCCTGCAAAACAAATCAAATATACATATGCCAGTTCGATACTGTACGTACATATTCATAATGGCCAGATGATCACATATATCATATCATATCAAAAATGGAACGCCGTGGACTAATCATACCGCCACGGATAGTGTCATGCCACTGGTGCATCAGTGACATGGTCATGGTACCTCCATGACTAGTTAGCTCGGGCAACTGAATAGAACGAGTCATATCAAAGCATATCCATAATCATATCATATCCAACGAATCATATCAACAGTACTGAATCATATCATAGCAAACGGATAGCAACGGATATCATAACAAATATCATAACAAACGGATAACAGATCGAATATCATAACGGATGGAATCATATAAATGAATCATATCAAAGGAATCATAGCAAAGGGAATCATATCAAAGAGATCATATCAGACGGATCATATCAAACAGAATCATATCAACAGAAAAGGAATCAAAGTCAAGGATCGAGAAGTCATGAGAATAAACCCTTAGTGAGAAAGGACAGAATATCTGTACCTTAAACAAATTTAGCGTGTAACCGAAATACAACTTACGACTTCTTCTGTGTATCTAGCTACAAGAATCATGAGACACTTGTTATTTTTGTGACATACTAATTACTATGTTTTGCACCTTACGTTCATTTCTTATATAATTATTATTGTTATTTACTTGAATCAGTACCACTTGCATATATTTGGTTTTTCATATATTTTACTATATATATTGATCTCAATAAATATAGCTTATTCATGATTTATTTTGTATGCTTAAATAAAATATATAGAATATTAGGCTAACCAAAACTCAATTGTTCATGCCTTATTTATTTGTCATAATAATTCCTACATGTATGTTAACATAGTTAAATATCCATTTAAGTTTTGGGACCACTAAACCAATTTTGGTTTCTTCTCGTAATCCATATGCGTTAACCTTGACATTATATAGTTAAGGCAATCTCATGCGTTAGATAAAACATAGCAAGACCTCATAATTATTATGAATGCATGATGGACCAAAACATTTTGTTATAGGAGATATGATGTTAAAAGGCTAAACAATAAGTTTTACTTGTGATTATCCCTACAGTTTAGGAAGCAATGAAAAGAACATATAATCGAGTTTATAAATAGCAACCAACAGGTGAATGCTGTTGTACAACATACAGTAAAACCTCTATAAATTAATAGTGTTGGGACCGGGATATTTTATTAATTTAGCGAGATATTATTATATCGATAAATTAATAATTTATTAATTTAAAAAGGTTTTACGCATGACTTTAAATTTTCAAGTCTAATATACTAGCTAGTTACAATTTATACTCATTAGAGACGAAAGATAAATTTGAAAAACAAGTTCCAATTAACATATTATAAATACACATTCACACTTTATGAAAATAAAATTAACACTTTTTGTTGCAATACGAGAAGACAACGCATCAACTCTTTAGTGCAATAAGGAGATTTTATGATAAACTCAATATAGATTTGAAGTTCAACAAAAAACAAGTGACTATGGATTTATTTTTACTAAACAATCTTGGGATTTAGAAGTGTATCTCTCTCTCTCACACGCACACATATATATATATATATATATATATACGCATATATATGGAATTTTTAGCGATTATTAATTTATAGTTTAGTTGGGACTAATATATATACACTGGGGTTTCAAAAAAATTATGATCTTATTATTTTATCGATTGGAGTCCAAATTTGTACTGGTCCCAAGTTGGGACTAGACAAATTATTAATTTTATCGAGGTTATTAATTTATCGAGTATTAATTTATAGAGGTTTTACTGTATATGGGGTTTAAGCTATTAAATAGCCACGTACTTTCTCAAATGTTCCGATATGATACCTGTACTTTTTTTGCAACCTGGTTAGGTAGTGTACTTTTTTTTCTGTGTCGATATGGTACCTGTACTTTCTCCAAATACGTGGCTTTGCCAAGTCACTTGAGTTTGTGTGACATGGCTTGCCAAGTCATATGGCTTGCCTACGTGGAAAAAAAAATTAAAATTTTAATTTCGAAAAAAAAATTAATTTTTTTTTTCAAAAAATTTACGTTTAAAAAAAAAAAAAAAAAAAAAAAAAACCTTTACGTTTTTTTTAAATCAGAAAAAAAAACCTTTACGTTTTTTCAAATAATAGTTTCGCCAGTTATTTCCTCCGTTAATAATAGTTTTCACCCGTTTTTGTCCGTTTTTATCCGTTTTCGTTCGTTTTTTATCCGTTTCCCCCCGTTTTTTTTACGTTTTTCGTCCGTTTTCATTTGTTTTTTAAAGTTTTTGTCCGTTTTTCTTATGTTTTGTCCGTTTTTCTTACGTTTTGCCTGTTTTTCGTACATTTTTATCGGTTTTCATCTGTTTTTCGTACATTAGTACAAAAAACGAAAGAAAAACGGACAAAATGTAAGAAAATCTAAAAAAAGAAAAAAACATATGAAAACCGATAAAAATATACGAAAAACAGGCAAAACGTAAGAAAAACGGACAAAAATCTAAGAATAATGTAAGAAAAACGGACAAAAACGGATGAAAACCGATAAAAACGTAAGAAAACGGACAAAACATAAGAAAAACGGATAAAACGTAAGAAAAACGGACAAAAACTTTAAAAAACGAATGAAAACGGACGAAAAACGTAAAAAAAACGGGGGGGGGGGGGGGGGAAACAGATAAAAAAAACGAACGAAAACGGATAAAAACGGACAAAAACGGGTGAAAACTATTATTAACGGAGGGACTAACTGGCGAAACTATTATTTGAAAAAACGTAAAGGTTTTTTTTTTCTGATTTAAAAAAAACGTAATGATTTTTTTTTTTTTTTTTTTTTTTTTTTAACGTAAATTTTTTGAAAAAAAAAATTAATTTTTTTTTTCGAAATTAAAATTTTAATTTTTTTTTTTATTTTTTTCCACGTAGGCAAGCCATATGACTTGGCAAGCCACGTCACACAAACTCAAGTGACTTGGCAAAGCCACGTATTTGGAGAAAGTACAGGTACCATATCGACACAGAAAAAAAAATACACTACCTAACCAGGTTGCAAAAAAAGTACAGGTACCATATCGAAACATTTGAGAAAGTACGTGGCTATTTAATAGCTTAAACCCACATATATGCATGCTAACCTCTCTTCTTTATCATCTTTATGTATATAATACTAGATATATATGCATGTATTTAAATTGTAGTTCAAGATATACCTCCAATAAAAATGATAGATTGAAACCGAAGCATGAACACAGATGACCATACACATGTATGAAAAAAACACCAAGGTTCATCGAGGTAAGACGTACACGCGGCTACTCGTACACGCGGCTACTCGTACAAATCACGAACCAAAACCTTAATATATAAGCAACGCACGAACCAAAACGTAGTACGAACAAACAACCTAAACACGATCTTAATTTAAAGGTTCAACTTGAATGATGAAAATCGGTAACCCAAAGCTCACACCCTCCATATATTGATCGCTTATATATTATGTGGAAGTATTTTAAAGACTTGGTTGTGAGATTTTTATAGAGCGGTCGACGTGCATATTATAAGATTGATATTTCAAACTAACTTGTAGAGAAAAATGAGATGTGAGAATGATATATTTGACCGAGTTTTAATTTCTTTCTTAACCAAAAAGGATCAAATATGTTCCAAATTTAAATTCTTTATTCAACGTTTTTTTTTTCTTTCTTTATTTTTATTATATATTTTTATAACGTGTTTATTTCATGTATAAGATTGTCAAATTTATTTGTACCTATGATAGTTTTGTTATTGTTACATTATAAAATTTAGGGTATTACAATTTTCCCTTTTAAAAAGGAAATTTCGTCTTCGAAATTGAAGTCGCACAAGATAGACGGAGACGTACCAAAATCACTAAAAGAAATGACCATAAATAGCCTCACACTCGAAGAGGTTCTCCAAAAAAAATTCTAATGAACGGAAAAAAATTTCTCATGACTTGATCCAGACAAACTAGGATAGCCCCAGGCTTTCCAACAAAACACATATCATAACAAATCTGATTCAACAGATACGAAACAAATACATAACGGATGATAGTAGTAATCTCACAAAGGGATACATGGGCCACATATACACACAAGGCAATTATGGAGATAGTGCTAAACGGTAGAAAAACTTCATTAGCTCAAACCAGATTCTGAACGGATCAAGGAAACTTACTAATGATCAGAGAAGCACAAACCGAATTATCAAACATCTCAAGAGTTTCATAAAGAGATGGGTAACATATTCGTACAGACGATCAACTGAGCACATATCGGAATATCAAAACGTATTAGAATGTGAAATTGAAAGGGGTAGGATACCCGCACAGTCGAGAATAACATAAAAGCCGACGCACAGATATAATTCTAATTCATCAAACGTACTAACCTCAGGCACTTCTCAAGACATCGTATGATCCCAATAAGTTGAAGTCATATGATCTCGGTATTATCACGTTGATCAGGCGTCATAATATTTACATCATATGAACATGTCCTTATTGCTATCATATTCTATTCTGAGTCGTGACAAATAATCTACTAATGCCAAATCAAATCAGATTCACATACAGGGGACAAGCATATCATCAACCCAAAATCCAGAAAAATTCAGAAGACTAAACGAAAACTTACCAATCCACGGGAAGAAGGAAGGTGGCCGTCTTACTTGAGAAGGTTCCTCATGACTCAATTTCTGACGATCCAAAAAAATCTCAGGCACACAAACAATACCAAAATATCACAAATCTGATCTTGCTGATACGAATCACATAAACAAAATAGACGATAATCGAAATCTCTCAAAGAGATATGAGATATGACACAAAGCTGAAATATTACCAAAAATGCCAAATCATAAAACTTCACAATTCAAACCGAGTTCTGAACAAATCAAAGAAAAGTAATACCGATCAAAATCACATAACAAAATATCAAAACTGCCTCAAAACGCATGACGGAACAAATGAGAGGAACGTCGAATCATGGTAGTTATATCTTCCACCATTCTCAAGATAATCATGGGCCTGATGCCCCCACAAAACACACAGAGCGGATGAAATCTTTTCAGCATCTCTTCTCTGATACGACGACCTAGTAGCTCTGCTGAACTGCTGACCATCAATACACCCAAACTCCTGGTAGTAGTATCCCCGCCTATCTGCAAACGCTGGTCATAGTTCTTCTGCTCGTATGCCTTCTGTGTGCCTGCTTGTTGAATTTTTACCTCCGTCTTCGCTCCTCTTGTTGTTCTGACCAGCTCTCTCATGTAGCATCTTGATGTTTTCTGCAGCTTCGCAATACTTCAATGATCTTCTTGACACGAGCAATCCTGTCTTCAGCTTAACTGGAGTGGCAGCTGTACTAAACGGATGTGGCTTCTTCACGAACCTCTCTATCTCAGCAGCTATTGTAGCAACTCAGGAACCGAATCACCATCTTCGATTCTACAAGTAGTCACCATCTAAATGATCGACAAACTAATTCGCGAAGACAAATAGAAAAAATCAAATGTGGGAGGATGAAGATCAAATCAGCGAAGACAAACGGATATCGAAATCATATCTGAACGAAAAGGTCCAACCAAACGGAATAGGTTGAAACAAACGAAAGCCTAATATCTATCCAAATTCTCACAGGTCATAGCCTAAGCTCTAAGGGTCTCAAAACCTAGGCTCTGATACCATAATTGTAACACCCCAACCCAACAAGGGTCCGAATGTCACATTATGGAGTCATATCAGAACATACTAATAGAAATTTGCAAGCGGAAGTCTTATAAAATAAAATACCAAGTCATAAAAACGAATGACTTACAAAGAAAAATACATAATCCAATATGACTAAAAGATACGAAATATTAAAACAAATACTTTTCCAAAAGAGCCCAAAACAATAAAGGGAACTAGGGTCGGTTCACTCAAATGCTCCTACTCTCAACACATCAAGCCCAGCGTCCCACTTGGTACCTGCCGCATGGAAAAGAAATGCGGTTGAGCTTAAAAAGCCGAGTGAGCAGATATAACAAAACAAAAGCTAAACAAAATCAAAAATACAAAAACGAATCAAAAGAGGCTGATAACAAATCGTAACGAATGAGCACAATGAGTCTATGAGTCAATGAGGAACCTGCAGCACACAATATTAACAGATATCCAGAAGGAATATAAATCAAAGAAGGCCAAAGTAAAGCAAAGCAGCAAATCATTGAACAAATATAAGCTCATATAAATAATCAAACCTACAAGTATCGAAACATAATCACATAGGAGTTGATGAACAATATCCTAAAAAAATCAAGCAACCAACAATGTAAAAGCATATCAGTCAACGGATCCACTAAACCCGAATATGGCAAAACAAACAAATCAAATAATCAGGTATACATAAGCTAAGCAGAATTCTATAATCAGGCGAAATCAACTGAATAGAATGTAAGCATGGGAATCACATAAGTCAGAAAATCAACAATTAATAACATAATGAATATCATAACAAGCTGATACACTAATAGAGTATAAGCATGCCAGTCACAAGTATAGGTAGAAAATACTGAGCGAACATCATAACTAAATGAAGTAGCTGAACAAGAATACAGCATGGAAAACTAAACAAATCAACTAGACTGATAACATAAGTTGTACCATATTCCTTCATCAACCAGTAACATGAACAGAAGTGTAAACATGGTGGATCAACAAGTCAGGTAAACATCAATTACTATGCTAAACCGATAACATAAGCATCAGAAACATCAAGCAAAAGTATAAATATGGAAATCACAATTTGCATGTAGATTACTAAATGATAGTCATAGCCCTCGACATAACTGAACGAAGTATAACATGATCAACGGATAAATCAAATGATTACATACTAGCATGGCAACTAGACGAATCAAATAGTTACATAACAACATGGTAATTGGATAATCAGATATTAGCATGATAACAGATGAATCAGGTAACCACATACTAACACAGTAGACAAAGAAATCATGAAATCATAATCAGCATGGTAAACATATGGACCAAATAATCATATAATAGCATATTCAACACTTGAATCCAATAATCATATAACAGCTCGGTAAGCGGGTGAAGTGGTAATCTGAAGTATAAGCTTGGCAACCAACCGAAATAGAGTGAAAGCATACTAAATCAAATGAACTGAAGATTGAGTGTAATAAGCAAATGAAATGAAGCATGTGTCCGATAATCAATGAATCACATAAGAATACTGAGTGAATAAGTAGTCAACTGAATGACTGAATTGGCATAGTAAACGAATGAATCAGAATATCAGATAGTCACATAATAACCAAAATCGGAATGTTGCCACGAGCACCTAATACTAAAGGAGATACTCCAATAGCCAAATCTAACAAATCACATATCGTAACCCATATCTGCCAAATCATATCAAGTCCGTCAAATCATAAGTGCACAAGGAGGGGAGACCTCTCAAGTACCAAATGGAGTAGCTAGCTCCCAAATGTGAGGGGGTGTATTGCACACACTCACCACATCACAAAAACTGAACAAAATACCTAGGATGCATCCATACGCTCCCTGCAAAACAAATCAAATATACATATGCCATTTCGAGACTGTACATACGTATTCAGAATGGCTAGGTGATCACATATATCATATCATATAAAAAAGGGAACGCCGTGGACTAATCACACCACCACGGATAGTGTCATGCCACTGGTGCATCAGTGACATGGTCATGGTACCTCCATGACTAGTTAGCTCGGGCAACTGAATAGAACGAGTCATATCAAAGCATATCCATAATCATATCATATCCAACAAATCATATCAACAGTACTGAATCTTATCATAGCTAACGGATAGCAATGGATATCATAACAAATGTCATAACAAACGGATAACAGATCGAATATCATAATGGATGGAATCATATCAAATGAATCATATCAAGGGAATCATAGCAAAGGGAATCATATCAAAGAGATCATATCGATCATATCAAACAAAATCATATCAACAGAAAAGGAATCAATGTAAAGGATCGAGAAGTCATGAGAATAAACCCTTAGTAAGAAAGGATAGAAAATTTGTACCTTAAACAAATTTAGCGTGTAACCGAAATACAACTTACTCCTTCTTCTGTGTATCTACAAGAATCATGAGACACTTGTTATTTTTGTGACATACTAATTACTATGTTTTGCACTTTACGTTCATTTCTTATATAATTATTATTGTTATTTACTTGAATCACTACCACTTGCATATACTTGGTTTTATACTGTTGTCATATATTTTACTATATATATTGATCTCAATAAATATAGCTTATTCATGATTTATTTTGTATGCTTAAATAAAATATATAGAATATTAGGCTAACCAAAACTCAATTGTTCATGCCTTATTTATTAGTCATAATAATTCCTACATGTATGTTAACATAGTTAAATATCCATTTAAGTTTTGGGACCACTAAACCAATTTCGGTTTCTTCTCGTAAGCCATATGCGTTAACCTTCACATAGGCAATCTCATGCGTTAGATAAAACATAGCAAGACCTCATAATTAATATGAATGCATGATGGACCAAAACATTTTGTTATAGGAGATATGATGTTAAAAGGCTAAACAATAAGTTTCACTTGTGATTATCCCTACAGTTTAGAAAGCAATGAAAAGAGCATATAATCGAGTTTATAAATAGCAACCAACAGGTGAATGCTGTTGTACAACATATATGTATGCTAACCTCTCTTCTTTATCATCTTTATGTATATAATACTAGATATATATGCATGTATTTAAATTGTAGTTCAAGATATACCTCCAATAAAAATGATAGATTGAAACTGAAGCATGAACACAGATGACCATACACATGTATGAAAAAAAAAACACCATGGTTCATCGAGGTAAGACGTACACACGGCTACTCGTACAAATCACGAACCAAAACCTTAATATATAAGCTACGCACGAACCAAAACGTAGTACGAACAAACAACCTAACACGATCTTAATTTAAAGGTTCAACTTGAATGATGAAAATCAGTAACCCAAAGCTCACACCCTCCATATATTGATCGCTTATATATTATGTGGAAGTATTTTAAAGACTTGGTTGTGAGATTTTGATAGAGCGGTCGACGTGCATATTATAAGACTAGACGAGTACCCGCGCTTAGCGGCAGCGGTGTCTAGTTTCAACAAAATATCAGCGGCGAATATTTCTTTTGAAAAACTTTATTTGTAGCGCTAAAGAATACTTTTCTGATAACTATTTTTCTGATGGCATGGTTGCACAGCGCCCCGACAATATAGATTTTTCAACAAATCTGCGACCCAGTTTAATTTCACCCGTGTTCAAACCAACCCGTCGGGTTGACCCGGTTTAAATCGACCCGTTTTTCGATCAGAACGGTTCAACCAGTTGAACCACCCGGGTCGACCCGGGTTTCAAAACATTATGTTTAATCCCCAAATCTTCAAACTTTTATTATTTTTCGTTTATAACCCATAAACTTTTTTTTATCACTAAACGATCTGTCGCTATAAAATCTCGTTGCTATGTACGAGTACACGTCTAGTTTTATCAAACGTAAGTAAACCTTTTTGAATTTTTGAGTAGTTCTTTTACGAGGTTTCGACTTTGATTACAATCCCATGTCATTACCCATGTCCAATTTTTGCATTGATTGTCCCTGTTTGCATTTGCATGAAATTCTTTGTTTATATGGAGAATATTTTGTTCTAGTTTTTTGGTCTACATGCCAAAATTTGAAAATCGTTTTATTCTAATAGGTTAATCCAATTTTCAGCACCACATATAGATCCATCACTGAGTTTATGCAAAAATGCACACACCAACTAAAAAAGAATCTATTATGACAGAAGCTCTTATTTTCAACAACTTTAGATGCAACCTTATAATGCATTCAAAACATTTTTGGGCATAAAACGAAAAGTAGAGAAAAAATTAAAAGGTTAAAAATCTAGATCTTTATATCTTAACAAATCCAAGTTTCAACAATTAAGTTCAGATATTATATGAACTATAAGAAAAATTCATGAAATGGCAGCAAACTATAGGTTGCCAAGCAAGAGGATTTCCCACTTAACCATCATATGATGTTGCCTAGCCAAGCAAAAAAAAAACAGATATAGAAACAACCAAACATCACAAAACATGCAAGAAAAGGCCAAACATGACAAACAAATAAAGCCTAACAGATAATCATCGGCAAAACTCCCAGCCTCGTATTCAAATTCACATAGACCTAACTTTAGAGACGATAATAAACATAAAACAACACACTCAAACTCTCGACAAATCTACACTACCTTTAACACCTAAACCACCATGAAATGGTTGTGATGGTTTAGTAAGAAAACTGACACCATCCAAAAGAACCAACGAATACACCACCATTTCGCTCACACTTAAATAGATCTGGAAAAGAAAAGGAAAAAATGAAAAACCCCACCAATTTAAGCACCAAAGTAACCACATAGATCTAGCTAGATCTGTACGTAAAGCACAAATAAACACATCAAAGCCACCTACGAAACCACCTAGTCCACCACCGAGAAAATAACAGTGGTGGCGGCAGTTTCAGTGGCAACAAAAAAAGGGTTTATGTGTACTTTTTTGTGTGAGGGAGATGAAGTATAGGCTTGTGGTGGGAGCCGATTTTAGAGAGAAAGAAAAGAGATAGTAGTGTGTGCTTATATAGGCAATGGTTGAATACATTCTAATTTCCAGATGTACATTTTAATGCTTCAAAACATTCCATTAATAGATTAAGTTTTCAAGGTTTTTTAAAATTCAAGCCATGTCCAGCCTTTCATTTCCATTATTAACTTTCATGGCATGTAACAAGTCAGACTTTCCTTCTATACATTTCAGTCTAACTTGTACCACGACTTTCAGTCTTCATTGCCATATACTTTCCTTTATTGTCTAACTTGATTCCACTATTCCACAATTCTACTATTTCACTTTTCCAACATTTGACTAATTGACTATTTTTCTTTTTAATGTAGTATAGATTGATATTTCAAACTAACTTGTAGAGAAAAATGAGATGTGAGAATGATATATTTGACCGAGTTTTAATTTCTTTCTTAACCAAAAAGGATCAAATATGTTTCAAATTTAAATTCTTTATTCAACGTTTTTTTTTTTTTTTTTTTTTTTTTTTTTTTTTTTTTTTTTTTTTTTAACGTGTTTATTTCATGTATAAGATTGTCAAATTTATTTGTACCTATGATAGTTTTGTTATTGTTACATTATAAAATTTAGGGCCCGTTTGGTTTGTAGATGGGTTTTGGATTCGGATTTGGATTTAAATTTGGATTTGGATTTGGATTTGGATTTGAGTAATGATGGTATAAAAAAATTGTTTGGTTTATACAAATTGAGATATGGATTGAGATTTGAATAAATATTTTTTATTAATAAAATATATAAACAAGGCCCACTAAAAAAATATTACCGTACAAATTTTCAGTTTGATAATATTATATTTTTTAATAAATGTATATTGACCCCACATGTAGAGAAAGAGAAAACTACAAAACTATTTGATTTGACTTGTAAGATGAGAGAAAATATTAAAATAATAATAAAAATCAATTAAGAGTCTGAAAGATGACCCTCTTTGTGTCTTTCGTTCTATAGGTATGGTTTCATTGTTTCATTTCTAATAGTGGGCCCCATTAGTAACCAAACAGCTGATTCATAGAATGATTGCATTTCTTTATTCCATGACCATAAAACAAACGGGCCCTTAGGGTATTACACATATTAACATTAGAATCTATCGATTGTGATCCTTCTTGAACCGGCAAGTTATCAACAATAGTAGAAACATCAGTAGCCCCCAAGTACCCAACGAAGAAGTAACTAATGGCAGAACGACATTACTCACAGGAGCAGTTACCCGAAGTGACTTCTCTTGTCTCACCATGCTCATGCACATTAGACATATTTGAACCTTGTGGTTCCGTATTCACAGTCGAACTCACAACATCAAAAGACACATTACGATATATTCTCCGACGTTAAAAAAAGTAGCGTATTTTAGTCGTGTTTTATGCCTAACCTAAAAGTACCATCAAATGACAAAGTGGTAAGTCACCTAACTTTCATTCAAGAGGTCTAGGTTTCAAACCTAGCTAGATATACATGTGAGGGTAGTTAGGAAAAGGTAAAAAATAGTCGCAAAAATACTTCAATTAAGCTCTAAATATCTTGTATAATAAAAACTTGATCCGTTTTCTGGCATGAATAAAAAAAAAGGATTCTTGTGATTTTGCCCTTCTATTGAAAAAGCATGCATTTGTTGGCTCATTTATTAAAATACTTCAATTGGTAATTTAATTAAATGTTATTTGATTAGGGCTAAACCTCTGCGTTTTTCAAAATATCATGAATAGTTTATGTAGGTTGAGCACCTTTTTTGAATCACACTAGCTCCCACGGGTGTCTAAAAATGTGTATAAATTTAACAACTTATTTTGTAAGCACAAAAACTTACTCAAAGCACCTTATGTGAAATAAAAAATGTTGTGTTCTCGAGTATCACTTAAGAAGAGGAAAAAAGAAAAAGAAAAAAACTGAAAAATAAAGGTGATTTAGTTGATTTTTAAGTTAAATTGAGCTGAAAATATCTAACATTTTTTTTTAAAATAACTTTTGCCAACTCAAAAACGCATGAGGGGTGTTTGTTTCAGCTTATATAGCCGGCGTATGGTGTATTTGATTTTAGGCTTATGTTTTATAATTCTTTTTAGCTTATTTTGAATCTTTTTCGGCTTATATAAATTTATTATGTTATAAGAAGCTTATATAAATAAAAAAAAAACAAAATAAGCCACAAAAAATAAACTTATGAAACTCAAAACCACATCTATTATTGTGTCCTTGAGTTAAACTTTGAACGGAAAGGAAAGAAAAGTTTTTTTTTCTTTTTTTTTAAATATTATTTTTTTAGAAGAAAAGAAAGTGGAGAGGAATATGAGAACAATTTTTTTTTAAATCTTTCTCCCTTTTTGGGAGGGAAGGGAAAAGAAACTTTAATAAAAAACAACAATAGCATTAATAATATACTAATTTGATAATATTTATAGCAAGTGTAAAATAAAATATGTGAGGTATGGGGTTGGAATGAACCTATGAATGCATTCCATCTTTTCATTTCCATATTTGTCGACTAAACACATTTTACTAAGGGTAAATTGCAAATTATATCCCTAATGTTTCCCGAAAACGCAAGGATTATCCCAAGCCGAAATTTGTTGCAAAACAACCACTAATGTTTTCATTTTTTGCAAAATAACCACGGAAAGACACTGTTTGCTAACGAGTGTTAGTTCTCGCGTTAAATCAAGGTCAAATGCAGTGAAATGACTAATATACTCTCATCTTCTTCTCCAACAAAACAAATTCTTAATTATTAAGAATTATATTGCACAATGTCACAATGCTCATCAAAATATCATTGCAATAATACCAATAGTAATCTCGACCTGTATTTAACTTGGATAAATTTGTTGCTTAATATTGAATATTCCAGACTATTAATCACAGGCTAGTAATATCATATTTGTATTAACATGAACATTGAAAAGAAAAGGATGATCACTGATTCATTTAGCAAAAAGTGTATATATTCATAATTCATGTGATTGTAGTTATGCAGATGGTTGTGGTAGGTTGGCGGTTTTTGACAAAACCGATATCAATAAACAATATAATCTCAAAACTTTCCTAGCAACTAAGCAAGAACATAAAGTACTTGAAACTTTTCAAGGAACAACCACCATTCGTCATCATTCATATCGCCCGCCTTCAGAAAACTCGTGGGTCCCGCAACCAACTCCTTAGCACTTGTCTTGACACCCATACCACCTACTTTGACCCGCCCGTTTCCTTTAGCTTTCTTACCCAAACACGACTGCTTATAAGAGAAAGCCGATTAGAAACCATAGCAGGCTTTCAAAAGACAGAAAGTTTGTCATTAGTTTGTTTTTGCTTTTCAGAATAATGCGGTGAATCCATTACTTGATGCATAGCTTCTAAGCATGTAAGTTTAAACACTACTCATCACTACATAAACACACATCACACCAGCCGCTAGAAAACGACCCATGACCAAAAAACATTCAACCACCACCACCATCGTCGGATCAACAAAGAACGTCTTCGCCACCTTCGAAAAACATTCAACCGCCACTCAATCACAAACCCGAAATCACTAAACCTACAAAAGCAGTTTCAAACTACAACATCTTCATGCGTCCATCGTTGGATCAACAAAGACAGTCTTCACCATGGCCGCTGCAATTATCATCGGATCTTGTTGTAATTGTGTCGTTGTTGATTTTTTGAAAGAGTGTGTGACTGTTTTTTTTTTATTTTTGTGTGTCTAGGTGTGTATAAGTTAGAGATGAAGATGATAAGGTGCATTTAGTTGGAGAAAAAATTCTCTTGTTTTTTATCTCTAGTTTTGTGAAATTTGAAAAGGAAACTTATCTCCACAAAACTTAAAAATATAAAAAACGTGTTTAGTTGATGTTTGTATTTTCTATTTTAAAGAAGGAGGAGGGTTGCGGGTTACAATGGAAAACAAAGAAAAAAAATAAAAATTGTTTTGTAATTTTCCGTGTTAAGTTATGAAATAGGGTGTAACACCCGGATACAAATAGGTCCCATCCTAGATGAAATTGACCGGGCTTGAATATGGTTGACTAAGGATCGATGGTTGTATGATATAAGTGTTGGTCTGTGTATGATATAAGTGTTGGTCTGTCTGGATACGGCGTATGAGATTTGTATGTAAATAGAACAAACTTGTTTTAGCACCAATACGGCGTATTGGAGACTATGTGTAGGGCGTATTAAGGATAATATGGATACGGCGCACCCAGATAAGGGAGTATGGAGTATTATGGGATTTTTAGGGGATATGACGTATCCATGAAGATGGATACGGCGTATCGACCAAAAATGGACATAAATGACTATTTTGCCCTTTTAGCTAGATTGATCCTTATTTATCTATAAGGTTCTAGAAACTTTTGTAAAAGAAGTGTGTGTATTTATGAGTGTTTGATATAGAGAGAAAGAGAGGAAGGAAATGAGGCTTAAAGGGTTATGATGATGGTTTGGAGATGGCTTTTCAAGGGCATGATTCCTAGCATAGCTATGGTAAGTAAGTAACTTGTATTTAATGTTTAATTGATGAATTGAGAAGTTAGGGTTTATGAACCCTAACTTAGGATTAATGGGTAAATAGTGTTCTAAGCTAATTAAGAGTTATACTAATTATGAGGTAATTTTATAATGGGTTAAAGTTAATAAGTTTATGGGTTTGATCATCATATAATCAGTATACGATTATATGATGATTAGAGATGTTATAGATGAGCTAATGGTTGTATAAACCATTGTTATAGTTATTGATTATGTATTAAGTGTTATATTATGATTTATGTGGTTAGGATGTTAAGTATGGATGATGATGATGATGATGATGATGATGATGTTGATGGTGATATTGATTAGCTTAGCTTGGATGCTAAGGTAAGTAACTTGGTTACTATGTGTTTAATAACGAAGTTGTTATAGTATGTGATTATGAATGCTTGTATTGAGAATGGTTATAGATGCTTAGAAGGTTTAATTAACCTTGAGACTTGATTAATGGGATGTTATAGAACTAGAATGTGGATTATAGAAGGATTAAGGTATGTGTTGAAGGCCTTATGTGTTTATGTGTGTTATAGTTATGTGTTATAGCAATGTGTTCGTGATGCATATATGATAATGGAAGTATTAATCATGTAATAGCCAATTACTTTACTAAGCGTTATCGCTTACCGTTATAGTTGAACATGTTTTTTAGGTGTTCATGCTATGGATTGGATTAAGGATTGGTTATGCGGAAGATTAGAAGGTGTTATGTATTTAGGAGCTTAGTATAGAATACCGAGCTCAAGTCCACGTTGTGCCCCCGTGAGTCTTTTATTGGTTATAAAGGTGTCGTCCTGCGTCAAAGTGTATGTCACGGTCGTTATAGTACTTGAATGGCAATGGTACGTTATATTTATGGTTTAAATGGTTGAAAAGTGTGTATAGTTGGTCTTAAAGGGGTGTTTGAATTTAGGTATGTTTGTACCCATTTTGTGTTATAATGGGTCAAGTGCCATATAATGTGTTATAGAATGTGTGGTTATAGTTTATATGCTAAACAAATGATAATTGAAGAGGTTATAGGGTTGAATTGGAGTCTCTATGCTTTGTGTTGAGTGTGGTGTTTCTGTAGTTAAGTCTGCTGATGTTCTCTATCTGTAAGCTCAATACGGCGTATCCATAAGTGTGGATACGGCGTATTGACATTCAGGTTAAATATGGTGTCACTCTTTGGTGATACGGCGTATCGTGCTTAGATCCAATACAACGTATCTATTCCATGGATACGGCGTATTGGTGTAACAGAAAGGTTGTTGGGTTTGTGTTATAGTTTTCGTGTAAAGTGTTTTGAAGGGTATGCAAGTATCCGTTTTCGTAAGTATTTTAAAGAGTCAAATGTTACAGGTTCTTGTCGTTTTATAAGTGTTAAAGAGCATCTGTTATAGTCAATGCGTTTCCGCGTCAAAAGTTTTAATTTCCGGTCAAATCGGGCACATGGTGTAACATAGGGTATTATGTGTTTTGCAAAACATTTTGTTGGAAAACGCTTATTTGAACGCATTATCCTTGTTTTCCACAAAACATTTCGTAGAAAACAATGGTGTTTTCCCCAACTAAACGTACCCCAAGTATTTGTGGGTTTTTTGAAGATGAATATAAAGATGTTGATTAGAGTGTGTTGGTGTAAATTTTGATTTTTTAGAAACATTAATATAACAGCCACAAAATCTAAATTTAGTCAAAATTGTGGAATTTTTGTTTATGTTTGATGGTTTGTTATAATTTGACAAAAGAAAATAGAATAATAGCTATCACATATTTTTTATGTTGTTTGATTAATCTGGAAAAATGATAAAGATCTTCAAAGCGTTTTTTATTTTTTATTTAAAAGAAAATAAAAAACAAAGAAAACATATAAAAAAATATGAGGGTATATTTAGTCATTTCACTATGTTTGATTTTAATTTAACGCGAGAACTAATTCCCGTTAGCAAACAACGCCTTTTTATGCCTGTTTAACATTAGTATACTTTACATTTGTTGGGATTTCTTAGCTATAGTGCAAAAATACGTGTCTTCTTTTACCCGGCCTTTTGGGTGGAGTGCCATTTTGTTAACCCGCCCGTTCTATTCATCCCTACTCACATTCCTCCTTTTCATCTTAGATCCGCCTGGGTATATCTCCGAGGAAAAAACCCGGCGTGCCTTGATCCAGGGAAACACTTTTGCGTGTTGGTACACCGGTTGGTGAGGCGGGTAGAGTGATCTGTACTATGGAAACAATATTTTTATCTATTTTGTGGATCTCCGTTGGCCACATGGTTTTGGCTACAGTGGTAACTTTCTTTGGTCCATATATTTTGTGTGTTTGGTAAATCTGACGGTAGCGTTACCAATTTCAATTATTGATTATCAAAAACCCTAATTGCATATGTTAGGAATTGGAAATTCCATGAGGAAGTGTCGGTCACCCCAAGTATAGTCTAGCACATGTTAGCTCGTAGACATATCGTTATTTACTTGTTTATTAGTTAGTTATTAGCATAGTTTAGTTTAGAGCAACACCGTGGAGGAAGGACGGGTCTTTACCCACTGTATACCTGATCCACAACCCGACAGGAGGGCGTATTGTCTGTAACTATAAATACCCCTTCCATCCTTGGAAGGGGTGGAACTTCTTAATCTAACCTTTCATATGTTTATTTATCTCTCTAGAATTCCCTCTCTACTCTCTTCATCTCTCTAAACATGGCACTCTTGTATCATCATAATCCTAGACCACCCGAATCATCAAAAAACATAAAAAGTGTGATCCTAACAATTGGTATCAGAGCCCAGGTTGTGTTGTTTTTGTGATGATTCGTATGGTTTTGAGTGGTTCTTGTATGCGGTTTGTATTGTTCTTTGATGCGATTTGATAAATTTTTCGTGATGATTTATGCGGTTTGGTTGCTGTTTGGATGTTGTTGATGAATATGTTGTTATAAGCATATTTTATGTGGTTCTTTTTACATGGTTTGATGTTGTTTTAAAAACGGGTTTTAAGTCGATTAATTTAAAACAATCGGTTGCTGTTGGTTATTAAGTGCTTCTAACAAGTGTGGCTATGATATTCTGAATCTGGTTACTTATTGTTTTAACAAAATCTTGTATTATAGTCAAAGTGTTCAAACAAGAGTTATAAGCAGTTTATTAACTTGTTCAGATTCTGGTCTGCACTAAACATGTTCATCAATGCGGTTTGTCACTTTAAGTGTCCAGATTAGAGGTATCTTGGATGCGGTTTGTCACTTACTCGTTTGTGCGGTTTGTCATACATGTCTAGAATCATGGTCTCACATGCGGTTTGACAGTTTAAAAAGTGCGTTTTGACGCCTTTTTCTATGCGATTTGTCAGTTTTATACCAGATGCGTTTTGATTCAAAACTGGTATGCGGTTTGACTATTTAGTCAACTGCGGTTTGTTTAAAAGTCAACTGCGGTTTGGGCACTGATGCGGTTTGTCTCCAAAAATCGATTTGTCAGTTTAAGAAAATTATGAAGCGTTTTGATGAAAAAGATGCGGTTTGTGTTACAAAAGGTAAGCGGTTTAGACTCTTATGCGTTTTGAGACAAAAGTATGCGTGTTGTAAAAAATGAAGCAGGTTGACTCAGTGCGGTTTGACAATAAACATAAGACTGCGTTTTGGTTAAGATTATGCGACTTGACTGATATGTAAATGTAAAAGTAAGACAACCTCAATATTTGTATCAAGTACCTAACAAGACTCAACAAATTCCAATCAATAAGAACATTCCCATCGACCACATGAACATTAACAGATTATCAAGAACAAGAACTTCAATACATACATCTATCTTCAAACATCATCTACAACCATCATTAACATCAAGAAACATCATCATTCACTTCTAATATCATCATAATCTCATTCTACAACCAACATCCATTATGACATCTTCTCTTGATCCAAAAGGGAAAATTATAACGAAAAAAAAGAAGGAAGAATATTGATCTCTGTTGTTTGCATCATTGATCATATTTTTCCTTGCTTCTAATGTACAAACCATGAAAGACATGGAATAAGGAAACATGCTTTTCCTTGCCTTTGATTCGATCCAAGTCTCGAAACCATATCCTAATCGATATTTCAACATGTCATATCTCAGAATATTTTTTCGTGATTTATGAACATAAATCTAACCTTGAAGGTTATTATCATGAAAGAATTTAATCTTCACTGATCCGGTTATTTGAAGTACTTTACGAAATATGAAACGTTTTTAACAAGATTGTTAACACGTTTTTCATTTATTCATGTTTCTACACTAAAAACAAATCATAGGAATCTAATATGTAACCTACCTGTGACCTCGTCCAAAGACTTTGATGCTTATTTCATCATTTAAAACCATCCATGTGGCGTCAATGACAAAACTCAAGCCATCTATGTGGCGAGTTAGTGATGGTTACAATGGATGATGCACGTTTTGATCTATGATTTGATAAGAGTAATTTGAATGATATGGTTGTTATGATGAGTATGGGATATGTAATACTCATTCCTGTAAGGCTGTGTTTGGTTAACTGAATTAGGAGATGAGTCAGTTTATTCAAAGTGGGGGCGGACAAATAAAATGACTGAGTTGAGATTAGGTATGAGATTTTTTAGGGTTCAAGTGATATAAGGTGTTTAAATAACCCTTGAATTTAGGGCATTCGTTGTGGTAATTGGGTGGACCGGTGTTGGATCTGTGAATTGGGCCTTTGGATTTCGGGCTTTGTGTGTTAACTCGACATGGGCTGCATATGCTAATTATTAAACTTGGGTCGGGTCACACCTCTTATTGGACGAGACTATGGCTACTTGAACAAGTTCATTATTGAGTGAAAGTTGTGTACGTGGGCCGTGAGACACTTGGGCCAGCCCAAGATGTATGCATTTGAACGTAGCATGATATTCGGGTTTTACTTAATTGCTTGATGTAACAGATAATTGTATAAAGTTGGTCATAGGGTTTAAATCCGGATGAGAATATTGACTTTTACAAGTTGGATTGATGATTATGCATAATGGACTATGTAGCTGTACATGGTATTAATGTGGACTGTTATTGGATTTGAATTTGACCGAAATTGAGTAAGTTGTGTGATAACTTGGATTTAGTCGTTGGACTTGGATGATTGGATTGATTTTTCTGGACCGGGCCTCGATTATAACAAGTAACCAAGTTTGGGTTGTACACATGATTGGGTCGGATAGACTTCTCAAGATTTGGAATTCATGAGATTTGGATAATTTGAGATTTGGTGTAATGATGAGATTCTTTGTGTTATGCGGTTTGATTCTTTGGTTTATGCATTTTCACGGAAGATACTATGTCACGGCGTGAAGTGTTTATTGGAAAATGTAGACTACGGGGTTGTTTGGACGGTATTTCGTATTTGGATTTGCAGTGAGATTTTCCGGGCGCGTTTACTTATTTCGTCTTCTTTCTTTCTACCCTTCCGCGAAGATGACTTGTTTGGGCATTTATAGAGTGTGATAAAGACTTGGCTATTTAGTTACTTTTGTGATTCTTTCTCGCTTAACCCACAACGCAACTTCGGTGTCTCACGCAGTTGAGGATACGTCAAGAGGTTTTGTACATTGGGTACACCGTTTCTTTTTCATGATGATTAGTACAAATTTAAGTAACAAATCTGAGGAATTCTACTTCATGATCAAGTTTGGTATATCGAGTTTACTTTACCAAGTGGTCACAGCAATAGCCGACAAAATAAGTGGAAGATGCATTTACCAAAGTGTTTATTGGATGAGATGTGATCAGCAATTCTCATATTCTTTGCTACTAAATGTCAACGATACTTCACAGTCTGAGCAAAATCTTTCGAGAATCTTCAGTGACACTCATGATTTCCTTCAAGAGGTTTGCGTATGACAAGAACTTTTCGTGCAGATGGTCGTACACGTTAATGATGCTTCCGAAAGTTCAAAACCATCATGTGGGAGAAACGTGTACGTTGATATTTTATGGTCAACCTCAGGGGAAAGTAGTGTATACTATTTGACTTAGTATAGTTTGTGAAGTATTCTTCATATGGGAGAAGAATTGTTGATGATGGAGGAGAATCATTGATAAACTGCTGCATGTTCCCCTAAAACAGATATTCACCAAAACCAAAGTTGTCATGACACATTCAAGCTAACATTGTTTACGGTTTAGTCTTGATTTTGTAAAATCCCGCGAAAGAAACTATTTCTCGGTTTAAATCATAGATTTGTAAAATCCCATGAAAATGGAAACATCCTGGTAATAGTAAAGTGCATTTATGGATCTATCTTATGGTTTATTCTTGGTCTTGTAAAATCCCGCGAAAGAAACTATTTCTCGGTTTAAACCATAGAATTGTAAAATCCCGTAATGATAGAACCATCCTGGAGAAAGGAAAGTGTATTTCGGGATCTCATCTGATGCTGGTGTTACGGTTTTTGCTTCGAAGAAGGGATAAAAAGGTGTACTTCATGAATTAGGTGTTTGTTTGGATTGTCTTCATGGCTGTTTGGTAATTGCATGGTTTTACGGGGTAATATGTGTTTGACCAAGGTCGGGATGAAACCATTATCATAGTTCACTTAAAACGTCAAAGGAGGCTAGATTTGAGCTTTGAACCACAAGATGTGACAACGGCGTTAATTCATTATTATTTATTTGAGGTTGAAGTGAAACTTCACGGGCGAGTGTACTTAGTATCTGAAGGTATCGGGGATGGTTGGATGAAGATTCTTCGAGATCCTTGTTCGAGCTTTTAATATTTTCAAAAACGAAGACTTGGAAATCTAGTTATTTTTGGGTGATTTTTATTTTTCTTTTACCACTTGGGGGAATTGGGCTCTTACCACCACAAAATAACTATCACTTTAAGGAGTTACGTTGTAGTGCTCAGTGTCACATTAAATTGTGGATTTTCAAGAGGTGATGTACGTCTTATACTTGATGGTTGGTTGGATGAAGAGTATAGAGTACTTAGGGATTCAAAGGGGGATGAACTCTCGGCACCGCTCTTTGTTACATGTGTGCAAGTTTAAGTCACGAGTTCGGGTTAATTCACTTCAGGGTCAAATTCATCATATTGGGTTTTCTCCATCAGTTGTTACTACAAAGAGCCTACTGAATGATAATGGGGTTGATAACAAGTTTGCCAAGAGTAGTTGAAAAGAGAGAGATTATGACGTTTGAACACAACAGTTCAAGCCTCGTACTCTAAAGAAAAGAAAAGTGTACGTTTCAGTGCACTTTATCTTCCGAAGAAGAGAAATCTTCTTATGACGTTTGAACACAACAGTTCAAGCCTCGTTCTCTAAAGAAAAGAAATGTGTACGCTTCAGTGCGCATTATCTTCTGAAGAAGAGAAATCTTCTTATGATGTTTGAACACAACAGTTCAAGCCTCGTTCCTCAAATAAAAGAAAAGTGTACGTTTCAATGCGCTTTATCTTCTAAAGAAGAGAAATCTTCTTATTATAACCATTTTCATCAACATGCTTCATGCTTTTTCCATGCGCGCTAATTCATCAAGTGAACCGAACTACCATTGCTAGTAATCTTATTCCACTTGCTCAATTAAAATGGCGATGGCAACATCATATGCAACCTTTGAAGGGGAGAAGTGTGAATAGACTACATTGTTGAAGATATTCACTTGTTTAATCAAGAATGGCATCTCCATATGCAATTCTTGAGGGGGATAAGAAGTATAATAATTCTGCATGGTTGATTGACATCTGAGAACAAATTGTCATACGGCTCCAAACTCATGTAAGAACCGAGCTTCTTCTTATTGGGTCATATTCACATGGAGTTTCCTGTAAGAGCCGTTGGTTGAAATCTTCTTACGGACTAAAATGTTTAACGACAAAGTGCTTCCAGTTGCGGGGCTGATTTCCTTGATGAACATCTTTATGTTCTTGTTTGATTGGGAGGGATTTTAGTTGAGGGGATTTGCTATATATAAGTTAACGGGAATGCATTTGGTGAGAAGAAGATGTTAACTCTCTATTCCCCAATTGGACAATCTTGAAGAAGGTCGAGTCTACAGTCTGTTATACATTTTCTGCTGCATGTTAGAAGACTAAAGACGAATTGCATTTAACTATCTAAAGACTTCTTCTTATTCTGGGCATTCATCGAAAAGATTGTCATCTTAGGGGAGAGCACTAATTGGGGGAGAGTGAAATGTCAGATTTAATCCCAATTAGACTTGCTCACATTCTTCAGCAAGTTGATTCTCACAAGTCTTCAAGTGTTTTTCTCAAAAGATTTCGAGTATATGGGCGTATAATGTGTTGCTGATTCTGAAGCATCAAAACCAGCAAGGGGGAAGGAGACATAATTCTAAATGCACAACAAGTACACATGACGAACTTAATACTTCTAAGTGATTGAAGATATCCCGGGAAGACAAATGTCATGACAACAGAGAAACTCAGTGTATCTTGTGGCGTTTAGTGTTCTTATTCCAACTATGTGGGGGAAGAGATGAAAGAGACATTTTCTAAAGAGAAAAGAGGTACACAAGTGTGCGATGATTTCGATGTTATCGAAATCATCAGGGGAGAGAGATCGTGTACCTTGGGGATGCACAACTGTTTCACTTGAGTGCTTAATTAGTGATTCAGTAATAATCACTTATTTCGGAGTTGATATCCGCAGAGATAATCAGTGATTCAGCATGCTATTTTAGTGTTATCGTTTATTCTTTCTTTGGACATTTGGGTACTTCGGGTTCTTGAGCTTCATACACTATCATCAGGGGAGAGAAAAGTATACATCGGGGTTATTCTTTGTCTATCGGACATAATCTGCTACTTCGATGTTATAAGTTTCTCTGTCTTTGGGTATATGTGTATTCGGGTTCGTGAGCTCTATTCTAAGATACTGACTGCATCAATTCATCTAATTGGGGGAAGTGGTCTCTTGACACCTTATAGTATGGATCGCTTCAGACATCAGTAGAAAAGAAATATGAGAAGATTGTTTCAAGCGTGGGATGATACGTTGCTGTTCTTGTTGATGGTATAACCCCGAACGAAGAATCACAAAGATTATTCTCAAAAGGAGCAGCAAGATCGATGATAATGGTGTGCTTCTGTGTGCACCTGGCTAAGGCAAGCTTGAAATAGAGCTTCAAATCTACTCAACAAAAGGATTTTGGTTTGGGGGAAGCTACCAAAGTCTCACTTTCAGAAGGCTCAATTTCTCTCTTCTTTTCAAGAGCCTCGGAAGCTTTGGTGGTGAAAGTTTAAGAGATGATGATTTCTATCTTCTACAACGGGGCTGTTCGATATCCTTATCTCGGTACTCGTATAATCATCTTCTTAAATTATATCATCTACTCTATCTTTGTAAATATTTATCAAAAACCAAATACAAAAATATAAAACCAACAAAAAGAAAATAGAAAATTATAAAACCAACAAAAACCCATAAAAATCAGAAAATTTGAAAAATACCAAAAATATGTTTTCCTCAAGACATGTCTTCTAGTATCGATAACATCTACGGTCTTAGAAATGTCATTCAACAATGGCACGGGACCATAGATGAAGTTCGAGCAGAAGGTGTAAATATTTATTTTCAAAACATGTCTAAAAATTATGGCTTACAGTTACTTCAGACTGTAACCCGTACTTAAACCATAGCTTGCTATTATTTCCGATAGCAACCCGCTCTTCAAGAAGGAAAGTGCTGCGCTAAACCAATTCTCATAAATTTCGTACACTTATCCTAAAATTAAAATGAGGAAAGTATGTCGAAGGACTGATGTTCCTACACAAATGTTTTTCCTTCTATAATTCTTCAGAAAAATATTTGTTATTTCAAAATGGTGGAAAATGAGTTGCTTGAAAATCAATCAGAATCAGAATTTTCACAAATTTGCAAAACTCAATCAATGATTTCAGCTTGGCTAAACCTTTTTATGCAATGAGTCATTGATTGAGGGGGAGAATGTTTTTAAATTTATATCATCTAACGAGCTTATATAATCATCCTACGTGCTTAACTGAAAAAGATGTTTGCCTATGTTGAAGGACTAGGAATCTAGGATATGATTGTTAGGATTAGATGATTAGAGTTTGATGAACACATTACTCCCATGCCTTTATATGATCTGACTGAATGATTTTATATGTTGGATTGACTTTTATTAGTCGATTACTGTTTGGGTGTTGTAGACCACCATATATCTGTTTGTGTTCACTAACATATGCAAATATCATGGTATATAAAAATGTTCCTGATCCGGATCCCACAAAAGAAGATGATTGGATGCCGAAAGGAAAGGGTAACTATTTCTTGGGTTGACAAAAGAAGAAACGGAGTTTAATTGGATCTCTCCATGGATAGTTGGCACGATAGATGCAACTTCAGAGGTCTCGCTGCATCTACAGATGGTTTTCTTCAAGCCCTACAATAACAACAACAAAAGCAGCTTAACCACCACGTATCTTTGTGCAGGAAAAAGTACTGGATGATACCATATTTCTTAAAACAATTTTGAAACTATTGTTTTGAAAATGGAAAAATATTGTTTTGAAAATAATTAGACTAAAATTTTGGAAATCAACCGGACTTCATTTTTAAACATAAGTCACTCAATCAACGACTACGGTCTTCGATTGAGGGGGAGAGTGATTTCAATCTTAAGAATTTTCAAACAATATATCATCAAATGAGTCCGTTTGTACGATAATAAGTGGTGATCTAAAGATTTAATGTTATGTCATGGTATGATTTTCTTTAAAACTCAAAGATCTTTCAAAATAAAATTTTTTCTGTTCTTGTTTGATTGTGAAATTGTTTTATTTTATTTAAAGATCTCTTAAAACTATCATACCTGACACTAACAATATTTAATGTCTAAAATTGATTCTTATATGTCATTTTTCAAAAGTAAATCAAGCCACGTCTTTCCCCTAAAATTTTCTAAATAATTTAAATCAATTGGGATCACAAATCTCAAGAGGTTTGAAATTTTGATCAGGGGAGAGATAGTGATTTAAATCTCAAATCTGTTTTAGTCCTTTAAAGGCACTCCTGCCTCCATGTGCCAAACGATTTCAAATACATGATGCACATGATTGAGGAGGAGCATTTATCCAAAAACAAGATGAGTATTTAAACCAGGCCACATTTTCTCCCATGTTTTCTAAACCTAATTAAATCTCTTGAGATCCAAAATCTCAAAGGGTTTGATATTTTTGATCGGGGGAGAATTTGTGATTTAATTATGAAATATGATAAATGATGATCGATTTGATTCAAAAGTGCAGGCTGCTCTCCCATATGTGCTAAACGCTTTCGAATCTCGAAGCACATATTGAGGGGGAGCATTTCAAAAGAAAATAAACTTTCAAGGTACAAAGAGTTCTATGTTTCAACATAAGTACCTTGATTGATTTTCTAATGGTTTCTTAATGGCAATGTGATCGTGAAAGTACTTCAAAAATCTCTTTCCTCTATGTGTCAAATGATTTCAAATGACCAATGCACATTTTGAGGGGGAGAATTTACCAAGAAATTCAAATGGCCTTTTCTACGGAAATTGTGATCAAGAAATTATTTCAAAGAACTCTTGCCTCCATGTGCTAAACAATTTCAAAATCATATGCACATGTTGAGGGGGAGCATTTCTAAATGATCAAAAACAATTAAGGTACCAAATGCTTTGATATTATATCACAAGTACCTTGATTGATTTTCCAAATGATTTTTCAATTGGTTTCAAGAAGGAAAGAACAATACCAAAAGACCGACCAATTTACTTTATGCATGGTGTTATAAGGATGGTTAGGTTAGGTATTCGTTCCCACGATCCCGCCAGAGCCGGAGGGATCTACCAAGGGACAATCCACTAGATAGTGTAGAGTCCTTAGGTATGATGAAAAAAGGAGAAAAATGAGAATATGGGAAGAGTGCCGACTGAGACAGAGCTAGTACTGGAATAAACCCTACAAGGTTCCAGTTATGAAGTCTCGGTAAGCACTGAAGGGGTTGAACAATGAAAAAGAAATGAAATGAGAAAAGGGTGAAAAAAATAGCCCTCCAATAATTCAACCTTAGAGCAGAAACCGGGCAATTAATATGCTACTGGTTGTTACAAAGGTAACACCGGTATTGAAGACAAGACGTCATGGACTCAGTGACGCACTGCACTACAACTTCCCAAGCTACTCAAGTTCCTCTTAAAAGGACTTGTTTCATTCTCACGGGGAACCTACATAATCTATCGACTTTCTCTTAGAGGTTGTTGATATTGATGAAGGAGACCCTCTCCCTAGTCTCCGGCATAGGAAACCAGATGTGCACTATTGAGTCTAGAGCCAAGAGATCATCCACAAAATCTCATTAGGACATAAAATTAATGAAGACTTACTGTTTCACACAATGTGGAAAGTAAGTATATATTGAGAGTCCACGCATTATCCTTGTGGTATTGCCAGAACATTCGAGTGATATGTAAAATATTCACAATGAAGATGGAAATCCTTCTAGAGCCAACATCCAACAAGCTCTTGGTGGGTGACATGTGAGATCTTACATAAGATCAAGCTTGTGACAACTGGATAGAAACAATGGGGCGATTCACTCTTGAATCAACCTTGGTCCAGGAAATGAATTGACGAATACTTTTGGAAAAACCGTTCGATGTGCAAATCTCTTCTTTTATCTAGCACATGGAATGTGTATTCATGTTTTCAAACACAAAAAGTATCTCTGATTGAAAAAATACTTTTGGAAAAACCGTTCGATGTGCAAATCTTCTTTTCTCTAGCACATCAAATGTGTATTCATTTTCAAACACAAAAAGTATTTCTGATTGAAAATTGATCTTTCTTATAAAACCTTCGTCGTATTGCAAAACTCTTTTTTCACGCAATACGCGATTGTTTTCAAATCAATTTTTCATCAATCAGTGAATCTCAATTCGCTAGTTCACTCACTCCGTGTTGTCTACTTTGGGACGCTCCAGTTTGAGAACGGCTAGATCAAGCTGCGAAACCCTGTCAAGGAGATTCTTAGGAATCCTACCTGATCACAGGCTGTATTTATACTGATCAACAGGGAACCATAGTTCTTGCAACTGTATTCAACGAAAGTGAACAAAGACACTTTCGTTTGTTTTGTTGCTAACTGTTGTTTGCAGGAACATTGGACGGTTGCAGCTGATCGATATTGAGAAGTCAATTCACGACCGCATGCTCACTGCATTCATACTTAATTGAAGAAAATCATGACTATCATCGACATACAATGATGCTTCCGCTACTCTGATGAAAAGATGTCATGATCCACAAAGTGTGAACATGTCGGTCCAAAAGTCACAACATCACATGAAGGAAACACTACAAAGGGTGATCCATAAATTTACTGTGGCTGATGATCTCAAATAAAGCTCGAAGATCATCAAGATGTGGATCAGTTCAAAGACCTCCACTGAAAGTACAAAACTATGCGGACTTTGAAAAATCGCTACTAAAGCACAAAGATTGCGGAACTTGAAGAATTGAAGTCTACGAGCTCAGAACTAAAGACAAAGATAGAATGATAGGATGGAAAATGTATTTCATGGGGTGACCTCCCTTAGGGGGAGATTGTTAGGAATTGGAAATTCCATGAGAAAGTGTCGGTCACCCCAAGTATAGTCTAGCACATGTTAGCTCGCAGACATATCGTTATTTACTTGTTTATTAGTTAGTTATTAGCATAGTTTAGTTTAGAGCAACACCGTGGAGGAAGGACGGGTCTTTACCCACTGTATACCTGATCCACAGCCCGACAGGAGGGCGTATTGTCTGTAACTATAAATACCCCTTCCATCCTTGGAAGGGGTGGAACTTCTTAATCTAACCTTTCATATTTTTGTTTATCTCTCTAGAATTCCCTCTCTACTCTCTTCATCTCTCTAAACATGGCACTCTTGTATCTTCATAATCCTAGACCACCTGAATCATCAAAAAATATAAAAAGTGTGATCCTAACAGCATATTTTCAAATTTTGGAGAAACCATTAAAGGTTTGATTTTTTTCCTTTCATTAGGGCTTATTTTACTTGATCTTTACGGTAGTTATGGTATGCTGTCTTTAGGTTCGGTTGTGGGTTATTTTAGGTTTATTTAGGGTTTGGTGTTTCTGCTTGCCATGTCTTAGATGAGGGTTGCGTATGTCGATTATAAATCATCAAAAAATCTGATCTGTGGCTTTTAGATTTTCCAAAATTGATACAAGGAGTCATGTTTTTCACTTTTCTTTTTTTTTGCCTATTTTCTATGTTCTTTATGCTTTGTGGGCTATGTTGTGTTTACCTTTCATTGTTTTTTGAAGATTTGATAATGGGTGTGATGTTTTTCCTTCACTTTCTGCCTACGTTTGTTGTGGTGAGGGTTTAAAGGGTTTTTTTTTTTTTTTTTTTTTTTTTTTTTTTTTATTTAAAGTTTGTATGTTGGTCAAATGGGATGTCATGTCTTATGGTTAAACACTTTGTGCGACTTAGATTTTGCTTAAATAGTATAACTTCTAAAAAGATTTTGTGGGTTTGCAATGCTTTCAGGTCTTGCTGTCGCGGAGTGGGTTTGCTGAGGTTGCATCAATTTTAAACACTATTGCTAAGAAATCACACATTTTTGTCATACTTAGCTTGCCCGGAAAACATGTTTTCGGTGGTAAGTTAACTTGGCTGAAAAACATGGTTTAGCAGGGTAACCATATGGTTGCAGCCATGCTGTTGTTTTAGTGCGGCTACCATTTGGATAAACAAATACGAGCCATTGTGAGTAGGGATGAATTGAACGTGTTGGTTAACTTGATGGCCTTCCACCCAAACAGGCCGGGTAAAAAAATAGATTTCCTTTGTATTGATAGCTTAAGTGGGCCTGAAAACATGTCTTGGCAGGGTAACCAGATGGTTGCAGCTATGCTGTTGTTCGAGTGCCAATAAAATTTGCAGGCCATCAGCTTTTCTGCAAATTAGGTTTGCCTTGGCGTTCGTTTTTATGTTGCTCTTGGTGCAATATCACTGGATAAAAATTGGAATTCATGATTGTGAATTACAGAATAAAGGTACGATATGAGTGGGAATGAACACAGTTGGCCGGTTACCGTTATCAACCCGTGGTTCTAGATGCTGACCCTTTGTATTCCTTTTTTAAGGTTGTGACGATTTGGGGTTTCTTCGGTGAATGTGAGATCGCCCGTATCTTGGCAGGGTGGCAGGCAACTGTTGCAGCCACGGCGAGCGTATCCTGTTTGCTCAGAGATTCGCCTATCTGAGTTGCCTGCCCACAAATAAAAACGTGCAATTTTACATTTGCTTGGGACGAGCACATAATAAAAGTGTTTGTTTAAGCCAACAACCATGTCTGTATGCAGTTGGGTTTTTTTGTCGCATCATTTGGTGACGCCTGCAGTTATGCGGCTGTTTGATATAATAGTTATCGGGTTTATTGGTTGCTTATTGCGCTTGCGATTAGTGGCTATTGGTATTCATTCTCATGGGTGGGGGTGCCTTTGAAGAAGATGGGGTGCAATGCAGCTTGCAATTAGTGGCTATTGGTATTCATTTTCATGGGTGGGGGTACATTTGAAGAAGATGGGGTGCAATGCATGTTGGCAGGCCAACCCAGTATGATTGCACCCATGGTTGATGTGCTCTTTTTCTTAACATGTTGCTTTTGTGGCTGTTTGAGCCTGCAGTTGCTATAACTATGGCCATTGTTTTCAATACGTGAATGCACCTAGCCTTGGCGGGTGTATCCTCTTTGCTTGAATATTCACCCATCTGGCCGTGTGTCCAGCAAAATTCTCACACCTGGCTGAAAAAGTGAACCCAACAAATGTAAAAGTATATAATATACAAGTAACATATACTATGTCATGAGGTTAATGACGCAATGATGATGGGTTTCTCCATTGATCTGCTTTGTTAGCATGCTTTAGCACCCCGTGTATGTTGGCATGGCACCCGCATCCAAGTTGCGGTTGTAGCCGCGACAGGCTTCTGATGCCGCTGCGATATTCGCATTTCTGAGCGTCTTTATGCCTTATGAATAGTATTTTACCGGGGAATCTTTTTCCCAGGCCTGTTTGGGTGCAGGCCCATCGGATAACTATAAAACTAGCCAAAGGGTGGATGCAACATATTTTGCACACCATTCCACCAGTTACTGCATATGAGGGTAATGTGTGTTTTATAAAGTTTGTCCAGTTTTTTATGCTGCACACTCTTGCATCAGCTATCTTTGCAATCTTATGACTGTCGCCATTGCCACCTTCAACAAACTGGTACATCCATATTTTAGGTGTTAGAATAATTAGATGTTGCTTATGGTTGTTGAAATGTTACTTATGGTTAGATGTTCGGGCCAATAAATCAGCTTAGTACTTTGATTTGGGATTTAATGTTAAAGTCAGATGCAATTGGATGTTCTTCATGTTGTGACGCTTATGCGTGTATTGTAAGGTAAAACGCCAATGATGATAGTTTCCTGCATTTATGTATTTGGGAAGCGTGCTTCATAGACTCCCATGTTTTGGCAAGGCACCCTAATCCAAATTGTGGTTGCAGCCATACTGAGTCTCTGGTACCGCTCCCATATTCGCAGGTATGAGGCTGTATAGATATTAAAGGGCATAATAAACGTTCTCGCTTTCAATTCATGACATGTCAGTAGACAGTATTTAAAAGACACAATAAATCAAGTAGCGTTTTCTTCTTTAAAAGCCACTTCTCCACAGATTATGCCGGCTTTGCTAGCATGTCGTCCTGTGAGTGTATGAACTTTGCTTATACAGTATTTCATCTTACCATTCAAAACTGAACATTTGTTTTTTCCCAATTGAGGTATGTCTTTGCACTTCACTACAGCCATTACACTGTCTTTTAATGTATTATTGTACATACTAATTTTTGGGTTTCTTATTACTGTTGCACCTACTCAAGCACCCATACGTGTATTGTTGCAGGTTTTCCAAGCTTTGTCTCATAGATCCAGTGGAAAAGGCATCATTGGTCGACCGATAAGTGCTGATACAATGGAAAGTTACTTTTGCTCTTCTCTTTTCAAATTCAGTTTGTAAAATTTGATTCTCCTGTTTGTTTTTTTCATAAAAGTTTCGGGTTACCAAAGCACATTGTCATGCTTTTTTTTTTTTTTTTTTTTTTTTTTTTTTTTTTTTTTTTTTTTTTTTTTTTCTGGAACAGGAGAGCCTATATATGATACCACATCTTCATGCCATCCTAGAAAAAGAGGTAGCCCGCAAAAACAGATGGCCAAGAACTCAGTTAGCCTGCGCCGCATATCTGGGTATTCGCGAAGGTTGGTTTTCTTTTTTTTTGCCTCATTCTCGATGTGCTTATACTTATTGTGATGTTTACCGTACGAACATCTGAATGCTAATGTCGCACGTTTTTTTGTGGGTGTTGTTGACAACCGTCTCGTGCAGATTATAGGGAGCCACATAGATTCAGACAAAGGTGGTCATATCAGTGGACTATGTGTGATAGTGGGTAATTCTTTCTATCTGAATTTGCAATGATTTTTAAAGCGGTCGCCTTTTTTTACATGTTTTTCTGATGTTTTGTTTTTTTTTCCTTCAATGTAGGCATGCTTACTTATGAACATGGTAAGCCAAATGTGAAACACCATCTTAACTATTCCATAGAAGGTACAGGGTGAAGGGAAATCTCTGCCATGATTACCAACGGAAGTGTCCAACATCAGTCTGCAGCACCCGGTGTCCACCAACAGAAGGTCCGTTAATGTGGTTTGTTTTTGGCCAGTACTATAGTGTCGATCAACGAGATTCTCATGGTAGTTTGGAGGCAACCACTTATGAAACAAAATCAAGTGTCACAAAATTAGTTTAAAAGTACAGTTTACGGCGCCATCATAGCAACGCAGCCAGCTATGGGATATAGCAAACACAGGTATGTTCAAGCAAGATTAATATAGCAACATAAAAGTTTAATGCATTGACTTCTGAAACATAAAAAAAAAATAGATAAATTCTTCAAAGGCAAAAAACATGAACATTAGCTAGTGTTGGTGAACACACACTAGCGATCCTGCCTATTCACACCATCACTTAAACCCAAAAAAACACTTCAGAAACACTGAAATAAAGGATGTCAATAGACCATCCCCTTCAACTTCTCGATAAATGACAAAAGCTCCTGTGTTCGATTTTGCTTCTTCATCACATTGTCCAGCATCTCTGCAGCTTCGCTTAAATCTTCAGTCTGCAACTTATTGAGCTCTGAGATACTTTGCACAGAAGAATCAAACGGATACAAGAGTTCCAACTCTCCAATCACATAGTCCCGCTCAGCTACACGAGCCCTAATGTCTTGAACCTTTTTCAGCAATTCTGCTTCATCCATCATAGTCATGGTCACCTCTCTTCCGAATCGAACAACCATCATATCCCTCACAAAGCTAGACCCAGCGGCCGCAGCGAGCTCTTCGCAAAAAGTCATAGGTGTCTTCATTTTTTTTTCCTTCTATTTTTTTATTTGAGGTTTGGGCCAGATTTTCTTTTGTGTGTGTTTTTTGGATGGTATGTGTGTCTTTTAAAGAGCAAATTAGGGGTGGGTTATTATTGCTATGATGTCATAGTACATGGCTTATTAGACATTTGATTTGACTACCACTATAGAGCCTCCAAATGCAATGGAAAGTAATTATGAGTTTTGATTCCCCATAAACAACCATCAATTAGGCATCTTTTGGCATACTCAGCATTTTTTCAGAGATGAACTGCCAAAAAAATGCATTTCATTGTACACATAAAAAAAGGAGCAAAAAAAACATATTAAAAAAAATATATTTACAGATATAAATTTGCGGGGCAAAAAAAAGGGAGGAGACAAAAGGGTAAAAACTAAAAACATGAAGGTTACAAAATTAAACCATTGTAGGTAGAGAATAAAAACTGATATAGCTTAAATGCATGACGCTCAAAAAAGTTCGAATCATTTATTTGCTTGCAATCCAGCTTTGTTTATTGAATGGCACGTCAAACCTAGGATCATTTGTGAAATTTGTAGATCGTCCTAGATCTGGCATGCCATTCAATCAACAAACCTACATTGCAGGTGGACAAACAGTCTATACTTGGTCGGTGGATATGTGTCGTTACATCACAACTTTCACATATGAATATATACTGTGTCATATGGATAACAGTTTACACTCCCTTTTTCATTGCAGGAGTACGGTGAAAACAGAGAGACAAATGGCATTTGTAGAAATATGCATTGGATCACCAATTTAACACAGTAAGTAAATTATCATGCATACCATTATCCTATAATTTGCAAAAGTGACAATGGTTAGCTGTTTATCAGTGTGCAATTGTTTTATCAGCACATGTTAAGTTTCTTAGGGTATTTTTTTAGTGATTTTGTGCTCCTTTTTTTTAAATTCAGAAAGACACAATCCGTCGTACTATGAATGCCAATAAATGCTCATCAATCAAGGCCACTCACATTGGTTCTGAAGCTGAGCCTACTAAAATTTTTGAGGTGACTGAAGAAGCTCACATCGGGATGGCTCCTACACATACGCTACCTTATCACATAGCAAGGTCTTTCACTGCTGCGGTGAGTAATCTGTCTTGAAAATCTGTTCATACTAATGACTATGGTAGATGAGTGCATTCTGATGCTTCTTTTCAGTGTCTACTTATCACCAACGGCCATCAAATTTTTCCATGCTTTGTTTTTCCACTCAACTTTTATTTAAAGGATTGAGCATTTTCTGAATTTTAAAAAATGTTCAATACTTTTAGTGCTAAACTATGATACACATGCACAGCTTAAGAATTCTTTTGTTAATTGATAATACATATTCATATTAAATCCAATCAGTAAAACCGTCTTTGCTAATAATTTTTTATCCTCGCCTTATTGTCACTGACCTTCTACATATATCATTCATAACACACATAAGTGTTGCAATCATCAAAAAACATGAATAATTTGTGCTTGCAAAATATTCAGTATCCCATAAAAGAAACCCAACATCTGCCTCCACACATTGTCCAAATAAAACACAACTCAGCCAACCATATCATTGCTTTTCTCCATCAGATAACAAGACATATATCAACAAAATTATTGAACCACAAACAGACGTAACTTTTATTCATAGTCAACATAAGTTACAGGCATACCAACATAGATTAACAACACCCTGTTAATCTAACACATAACACCATAGCATTAAACATAAAGACCATAGGACAAGCCATCATACAGACACACAAGATGCTACCCTAATCAGGCAACTCCATTGTAAACACATGGCGGGTTTTCTCAATACGCGCTTGCCTAGCCAAATCAAGGACCTCAATCAGTGCAGCGAGAATCTGATGGTCCCTATCATGCGCCTCCTCCATGCATTCAACACCGTCGTTTGTAGCATCATCTAAAGGATTCAACCTGCGCCCCTCTTCCAGCAGCCCAATCCTCCTTTGCAGACGACGACGAAGATCATTGCATTTCTCTCCAAGCAGCATGATGAAGCCCTCATTCTCACCTTGCTCCTGTAGAAACAGGAACTTAAAGGCATTATGTAGCTCATAAGAACCACATGCTGCTTTCAGCTGATCAATGTTTGGGGTGGACACCATTTTCTTAACAAATTTTCACAAAAACTCACAAGGTAGAAAGGCAAGTGTGTGAAGCCAGAAAAAAGACACCTTATATAGGCAAACAAAAACCTGTAGCACTAAGTTGGTGTAACCTAACTGATACAGTGTATCATTACTTATCATTCCAATGACAGATTCCCAAACAAGCCAACATAGAAGCTAGCCTGACCTAAAAGCATCTTTGAATAGTTCATGAAACAACCACTAATCTAAGATTTCAGTACTGCACACTAAAGTGCAACCTGTGTGCTGTCTACTTTAATCATTTTATCTGCACAGATTCTCTTCATGAACCAGCCACTAATCTAAAATTTCATTAATGGAGAACTTTTCCACTAAACATTAGCTGACAAAACAATAATCTAAAGCAAATTGCTGCATGAATTCAAGCAAGGGAAAAGGTTTATTTCTTTCATTTCCATCTTTATATGCAAACAGCACATCCTAATTTTTTTTTTCATTTTATGTGTAGAAACCATCTACAGTTCAGGCAGCCAATGAAGCTCAGAAAACACTTGCCTTTGTGACTATTTTTATCAACCATGATTTGATTTTATATCGTCTATTGATTTTTATGGTATATTTCATTATTGGACGAGTTATCGTGCGAGTTTTAACTCTTTTTGGTAGGCACTGTTCGATTCGGCACTATAAAAGCCTAAAACGAGAAATAACGTAACTTTTAGACCGTAACTCGAAAATTGGCAAATAAATAGTCAAAACTCATGGAAAAACATAAATAACGATAATAGAAAGTCGAATGAATTTTGTGGGACACTCGGGGGACAATATATGAGCTCGGGAATGGGTAAACGGGATAGTTTACGAAAAATGACGGCCCTGGCCCCTTTTTTTTTCCCTCTAGCCGGCGCCCCTCCCCTCCCACATAATTTGTATTTAGTCCCTCCTTCCCATGTATATATACCCCATCACAACCTCATTCATCTCTTTTATTTCTCTCATTAAAAACAAACACACACACCCACTTTCTCTCTCTAACTCTCTCTCCTCCAAATTAAATAAACCCTAACCCTAAACCACCCATAGCTGCCGCCCCTATTCTGGCCACCTCCAGCCAAATTCCGGAGAGTGAGTACACACCTCCACCACCATCTTAAAGATCTTTTCATCCTCTTTCCAACCATATATGGCACACGCCATATAGACCTCCATAACATCTCCAAATCTTCAAATTAAGATTCGTACTTTTAGGGTTTTCATCCAAACTTGTTGATCGGGTTGTAAAAAGGTAAATGGAATATGGGTCATGCTTATTTTGGCCATGGAAAGCCACGAATTAGTCTTATGTGGCTCGAACATGGTGTAATTTTTAGGGCTTTTGGTTTAAACATGGGATTAAATCTAATTAACATGAAAATAAACATGTAGCTAGTGATTTGGTATCATGTGGTGTATCATATTGTTGGGTTTTTGCATTCTAGGTCATGTTTTGTGTTTTTGATTAGGAATAGTTGATGGGTTTGATGTTTGGTTAATGATTTGAGGTTGATTGATTGTGTTTGGATGTTGTGGTATTGATTTGGGAGTGTTTGGATGGTGATTAGTTGTGGTGAAGGGGCGTACGCACCATAAGACCCATGTATGGTCTTGGTGTGGTGTCGTACGTGACCCACATGGACCAAGGGTCCGGGTCGAGTTGTCGTGGTAGCTTGTGGGTTGATGTTGTTGGTGTTTGAATGAGACGCGTGGAGCCGAAAATCTTCTAGAGCTTGTTTGGTTCACGTGGTCTTAACCGTGACCGTGTCAAGACCATTAGGGTCATAACATTGGTTTCGGGTATATTTGGTTGGTTGATTGGTTGGCGAGATTGATTTGAGTTGATTTGGGATTGAATTGCGCTATTATGACTTTTATTTGGACTTGATATATATATTGTCAACTTTGAGCAACGTCGGTGTTACTTTGACTTTTTAGTCAATAGTCCCGACAACGCCGTAACATGGACTTTAGTATAGTTTGGACTATTGATTGATTACAAGCCGAGAAGTCATGACTCGTGCTTGTAGACTCGAAACGAATAATGATATGAAACTAATATTGGAATTTGACGAAACATATATATGAAAATGCTAATAAACTATGAAATATTAATAATAAAAAGGCTTTTATACCAAAAATATCGATAACAAGACTTATCTTGTTATTTACTATTTTAAATAGAAACTAACGACTAAAAATGGAAATGTTTTATAGTAAATAAGTAATTAATGTTTCGAGTACACGTTTATCGAAATATGCCAATTATGAGCATTTAATACTAGTTTCAAGTATTTATTTACTTAGGTTGTGTGCATGGGTTACGGATAACCAAACATTAATAGTGTTGATCCACGTGGGTAGCGGACTTATTAGGTTGACGAATCTAATAAGAGCTCGCTAGGTACGTTTGGTAACCTTATTAATGGGTGAATTATCCTTATGACTCTTTAGGATGCGACCGATTTATGGGACAATAAGCGACACGAATAAATAATTGAGTTTATCGAGTTGACGAATTCGATAAGGTCTACTACTTATTCCGAAACTTATTGGACTATGGAGCTTATCGCTTAGATGTCTCATTGTGTTACATTGAGTCACATATTGGTTGTTTGAGTGCATTCATGGCATCATATTGAGTCGATACACCCACATGAGGATACCAAACACTAGGATTAAGCGGTGAAACGAGATATTTTTGGAAATAACGAAATGGAATACATTGGGGGTAGATAACGTTGATTTTGGGAAATATATATTAAAATTGGTTTACATTAATAGGTTGTGCCGAGTCAATAGTTGTTGAGCCGTGATTACCTGTTATCTTCTGCTAGTGTTTATTTGTGCGTTGCTTGCTTGAGGTGAGTTTCATAGCCCCATTTTTATCTACGTTTTTAACTAAATTGGGGTGAGAATCATGCTACTGTTTTTGGACCTTTAAAACTATTTGGATTTGCTTATGTGTTTGACTGTTTAGATAGATGTGTGATAGTCTTTGCCTTAGACTAGGGTAGCAATCCTAATTGCTATAACTGTTGCCTAGCTAAGAATAGACTTCTACCTCGACCTAGTCCGGGGTTGGCAATTATTCTAGACTTTGCCACGACAGTGCTGGACTAGAGTCGCTGGGCCTGAGTGATCACTGGATGCGTGATATGGATTTTGATTTCGGATATGAAACGGTTTGTGAACGATGTATATCTATCTTAAGTCTCGCATAGCAAATCAACTCCTACAGGTCCACTATGTTTTTTTTGAATTTAAACCTATGAACTCACCAGCGTAAGCTGACCTTTTAGCATGTTTTCTCAGGTATTTAAACGATGTTTGGAATACGTTTCGGTGGAAGCTTGGCAAGGAGGCATGGTTCAAGGATCATATTTGACTCTGATAAATTATGGGGACCTATTTATTAAATCATGTTTTGGGTCTAATATTTATACTTTTGGATTAATGTTTTGAATATTTAAATTTGGGATTGGTTTTGAATGAAAATGACTATCTTGTTTGCTATACTTGTATGAGATACTAATCCAGTCGTAACGCCCCGAAAACTTGATTAAGTCTTCCGCTGTACCGAGATTTGGGGGTGTTACAGCCTTGCTATGCCATGGAAAAGCTGCTTTCCAGTTACTTATTCCAGAACAGGCTCTAAAAAAGAAGACGCTAGGATGCTGAAGCTTCCTGCATTTCCAGTTGGTTGCTGCAGTGAGTGACCTTTATCTATAATCTGTTCAAACTGCTAGCGATAATCAATGAATACATTTTTACACTTGCTTTTGGTATATGGGTACTACCAAAATTCACCAGAATTTGCCATAGTTGCTTATGGATTTAGATAAATGATTTGGTAAGTACTGATTGCACTTTAGTGTGCAGTACTGAAATGTTGGCTTTGCTATACGACAATGATATCCAGTCATATGACAATAATATAGCATGTATTATGAAAATGTTGGCTTTGTAATGACTCAATATTATTGTCATACCCATAATATGACTGGAGGTGTGCAGTACTGATTGCACTTTAGTGCGCACTTTAGTGTGCAGTACTGAAATTATTGTAATGACTGAATGTTATTGTAATGAATGGGTATTATTTTCATACCCGTATACCAAAAGCTATCCTAACTTAAAAGCATTTTGGTATATGACTGTATTCTGAACATGTTGTCTTTGCTATGGTTGGAAAATCTGATTTGCGATTCTAAATTTGTGTTCAAATTTTGGTTTGTTTTCGTGCAAATTTCATACAACAACCAGAGATCATCTACGAAAGGCCAACATCGATGAGGCTACAATTAAGGTAATCATAATAGTTGTGGGGGTGAAACTGCAGAATCATTTGTGCCACCATCATTCATATGTGGTAACTGTTTTTTTTAGTGAAATATGAATCTTTGGTTCACTGTTTTTTTCTTCAAGCATGGACTGCACATATGTGCGTATTCCAATATTAAAGAATACTGATACAAAAAGCTCAGATGAAACATGCATATCCTCTACTTTAATGACATCAATAGTGTATGCATTGACTGGTTTAGTCAGCTCTTCATTTTTTTAAACCCGCACATTGCCTGCACATATTCCATTCATAAAGCACATGCTCATTTGAAATTCCACCTATAAAAATAGCTCCAACAAACATTGATTTACCAAACAATAATCTAAAAGAAACCACAACATGGATTTTGGCAAAAACAAAGGTTTTTCATTCTCATCTGAATCTTGATATAAAAAAGACACAGCATTACCAGATGTACTTACTTTTTCATTTTTTAAATGCGCAGGTACCATGTACATTTCAAGCACTGAATCAAGCTCATCAGGCGTCGACCTTTCTATGGAATGGGACAACTACTTTCCGCCTGGTTATTGCGGTTCAGGATCTAAAAAAGATGTTAGGAAGGTCAAACCTCCGAAACAGGTTGCTCAAGGAAATGATAATGCCATGGCAAAAACTGCAAAGCAGATTGCGAAAGAGGCTTTTAAATCCAGGGTCAAAGTCCTTGGCCTTCTCACTGCCCATTTTTGTCAGGAGATAGGTATGAAAGCATTTGCCAAAGATTGGTCAAAAGGAAAAGGGAAAAAAAATTAGTCGTTACTCAAATATGATTTGTATTGGTAGTTTCTCAATAGCTTAGATGCCTTTGAATAAAACTGTGACAAGCTGGGGTATCATATTGTCACTGAAAATTGCATGTGTTGTTACGTGTATCATCCCAGATGTACTTTATCTAAATGTTGTTTCGTTTAATGTGCTACAAAGTTGCAGTTACACATGTGTTTCGTGCAATAATTATGGGGGTTGTTTATGGCTTTCTAGCTGCAGAAATGTGCGCCAGAACATTGTGTTCTTTTGTGTCAAACTCAGACCAAAATTATGGCATGTTTGCATACCAAGGTACTCCTATTTTGTGCTATGTAGTTAGTGCATGTAAATCTAATGTATGCTTTAAAAAGTTTGGCCAGTTTTTTATGCTGCAAATTTCTTGCAGCAGCCATCCTTGCAATCTTATGCCTTTTACCGTTGCTATCTTAGACAAACTGGTCGGTCCATATTTAACGAAAGCACCCGCAGCAACGCGCGGGCTCGAAACCTCGTCAAGAACATAATTTGCAATTTACCCTTTTACAGTTTTACTAAATACCAAACGCACCCTCATTTTCATTTCCTTTCCTTTCCTTTTAAAAAGGTTGGTTAGGGTTTTGAATTATACTGATCTTTTTCATGGCCGGAGATTTGTCCGATGATGTCAGTCACGCCAACCAAAAACCTTCCTGAATCCTTACACTCAGTTGTCTCCAACGACGACCTTTTAATCGAAATCATACTCAGGTTACCACTACTTTCACTTCTTTTATTTAAATCCGTATCGAAAAGATGGCTGTCTCTCATTAAATCTCTAAATTTCACCCGAAAACTCGACCCTGACCCCCCCCCTTTGGTCTCTTCCTCAAGTTTTACCTACCCAATTCTTTTAATAAGTTATCTAGTTATGATTTCCTGACCTTGGATATCCGTATTCCGAGTGCTACATCCTTTACTTTTGGTCATAAGAGCAAGAACAACGCTAACGCCATAACGGCGTTAAACGCTAAATAACGGCGTTATGGCCGTTATCCCCATTGTAACAACGGCGTTAAACTTGGGCAAGGGATCCGGCGTTGGTTTGGCAACGGGCGTTAGGGGAAGGAAGAAAAAAAATCAAAAAATTTACATTTAACCCCCTTGTAACGGCTACTAGCCGTTATATTTCAAAAAAATTTCAAAAACTACACTAAACGGCTAGTTTTAAAATAAAAATAAAAAATTCAAAAAACATTTTTTACCACTATAAATACCCAATTAAAACACCATTTTTTTCACATTTTCACTACTAAATCCTCTCAATACTCTCAATCTTTCAACTTCAATTAACTGCAAAAAAAAAAAAACAATGTCGGGAGGCAACGACGATACTTTCTACAATCTTCTCGGTGGTGGGTGGAATCCCTCAAACCCGGGTTCATCATCTAACCCGAACGCGGGTTCATCTTCAAACCCCAACCCACTAGGCTTCTCGAGCCAAGAAATGTGGCAACAACATCAAACATTTCTGTATTATCAACAACAAAACCAACAAAACACCTTAAACTCCAAATTTCAAAACCTACAATTCATACAACAATCATAACAATCACAAACTAAAACACATGATGTTGCTGACACACTCACGTCTCCTCCAAAAAAAGGAAAATGTCGTATTAAGCGAAAATCAAAAAAATCCAAAGACCCCGAGCCCGAACCAGTTGATTCTGATGAAGAGGAAGTTGTTGTTAACGCACGTTGGACTCCAGGAGAGGAAGCATTACTTGCAACATGTTACATAGCTGTTTCGGAGGATCCGAAAGTTGGAAAGTGCCAACCCAGAGATACGTTTTGGTATCGGGTGAGAAATGAGTTCAATAAAAACAACTTTCAACGGCGCAACAAGGACATGTTGTCAAGCAAGTGGAAAACTTTGAACAGCATATGCACAAAGTTCAACTCTCATTACAAACGTGCGAAACGGGATCAACGAAGTGGGGAAAGTGAGCTGGATGTGATGCAACGGGCAAAGCAATAGTATCGTGAGGAAAACAAGGGATCAGCTTTTGGTCTCGATGACGCTTGGGAGGTTTTGCGTCAGTATAAGAAATGGGACACGCCGGAACCGGTTGACTTAACCGGCGAAGTCCCAAGCCAAACAAACGAGGCTTTGTTTGGTCAAGATGAACAACCTCGCCCCATGGGAAAGAAATGTGCTACCAAGAAAGCAAGATCCGAGACTACAACAAGTACTGGGGGAACAAGCACTGGAGGAACGAGCTCGTCAAATTATTTCACCGAAACTATGGCACACGAGTTTCGTTTGAAACGTGAAACCGCCGAAGCGGCGTATCGGGCCCAGCAGGAACAAGATCTCACACTTACAAGGTTGGAAGAGATAAAGTTTTTGATGACGCCTACTGAAGGTCAAGATCCAATGGTCGTGGAGTGGATCAATGACGAAAAAGATCGAATCATCAAAAAATATAACTTAAAACCTCGTCAGTAGATCGTATTCTCGTCATTTCCTTTAATTTGTTGTAACGTTTTATTTGCAGTGTGTTTTTTTATTTCGTTGTAATTTTTTTTTAATCTCGTATTGTAATATGTTTTCTATTTTAATGAAGTGTTTGTTTTAGTTTAATAAATGAAGTGCTTGTTTTAGTTTAGGGTTGAAATTGAAAATATGAAATGTTATTGATGTTATTGGGATGTTATTGTTGTGGGTGTTTTTTTGGGGATGTTAATGTTAAATATTAAAGCTGATGTGGCGCTGACGTGGACGGTGTTATTGGTGTTATGGTGTTATTGTTGTATATGCTGTAAGGCACCACCTGGTAATCCCGAGATTTTTCAGTCTTGTAATGGTTTACTTTTATGCTTTTCGTTAGCGTATAAACAATTATATGTATACAATCCGTCTATTTGTAAAATGTTTAAGCTGATTCCTCAAAAACATAATGTGGCATCATTTGATAAAGATTATCATGTTGGTGGTATGAGAATGGCGTTTGATCCTACTAAATCCTCTCACTATAAAATGATTCATGTTGAAGAATATTTTAGTAATGCTTATGACGTTTTTCGGGTTAAAATACATACTTACTCTTCAGAAACGGGTGTTTGGAGTGTTTGTGGGGGGCGTTGGGAACATGTCCAAAGTTTCACTGGTTTTCAGGATGGAGTATATTGGAATGATGGTATTCATTGGGTAAATGATCGTTGTGGGCCGAATTTGCATGTCAAGTTAGATATATCAAATGAGCGTCCGGTTCTGACACACCTAAAACCCCCTTTAAGCTTACATGGTACGGGTTTTCATGAATGCAAGATGTTTGCGTCATGTGGTTGTTTGCTTTTTGTTGGTAAGGATGATTTTGATTCTAGAAAGTTGTATATTTATGAGATGAGGAATAGGTGTTCAGAATGGTCGGTGAAGTACATTGTTAATCTTGATGACATTACAGCGCCATTGCCATTTCGGAGTCATAGTACAAATGTTTGTTGTATTGTTTTGGGAGAGCGAGAAGACGATTCTTTTATGGTGATGAAGTTATCAAAAAAAGTTGTACAATACAAACTCGTGTCAAAGGCTCTCTGCACACTCTCTGATTTGGGATCTGTTGACCATCATAATAGCTGCTTTGAGTTCATTGCATCCTTGGCTAATGTATGATTCTGCGTTTTGTATCAGGTATGATTTACCTTTACCTACTTAGTTATAGTGTTAATGCTACAATTTATTTCTTATAGTATATTTTAGGATCGATTATAGCTGTCATGGCTGAGTTTTTTTTTTTTTTTGGTGGATTTGTATACTAAAATTCTGTTCTGGTAACCGAGTGTGTGCAGAGTCATTAACACTAATTCCTCTGTTCTGATACTCTTTAATAACTATTGTGGTTGATTGAAAATCCTTATTGGCGCTATTAATGTTCTTATCATCGATGGAGTAAGGAGCATGTTTATCTAGTAACTTTTAGGATCATCCATGTCCTAAGTTTGTATTAGCACATTCTAAAGATTTATGGTTTATATACATAAAAAGGGCCCTCTTCACCCTTTGGACATGTTGTGTTTGATCCACTGAATCACTCTTCGGTCATCTTGTGCTTGGTCAGGTTGTTGATGGATTGGATGTCCTGAAGGCCATCGAGAAGGCGGGATCGAGCGGCAGAGTTACATCAAATCGAAATGCCATCGTGGATTGTGGCTGTAGGATATTGGATTTCACAAACACTCTAAACCATGATCAAAGTAGGCGTATAAGTATGTTAGAGAGAGAAAGTTCTAGTGAGAGAAAGGAAGAGAGTTGGGAACTATAGTGAGAGAAAGAAAATATTATTATGAGCTCCAACTCTCTACCTTGGAAGGTAGAGAGTATTGATAGTCTTACAATAAAACGCCACACAACGGGCTGTGGATCAGGCATACAGTGGGTAAAGACCCGTCCGTCCTCCACGGTGTTACTTAACTAAATACTACTTAACTTAAAATAACTACGACTACGAGCTTTCTAACGATTACATATACTTGAGGTGACCGACTCTTTAATACCTGTAATTTCTAATTCCTAACAATCTCCCCCTAAGGGAGGTCACCTCAATCATGTACTAAAATTACATTGAATACAAAAAGATATTACATTAACAATTGTTCTTGCATTCTTGATGTAGTACTTTGCTCCTAAGCTCGTAGTCATTGATTCTTCACATTGCATGTTTGGTTACTCCAGGTGGAGGTCATTTACTGATCCACGTGATAATAAATTTGAGCCAGCTTTTGAGACCATTAGCTAACAAAAATCTCTGAGACATCCATTGTGGTGTTGGAATTTTGTGATGTTGTGACATTCGGACCGACATACTCACATTCTGGATCATGATATCTTCTCATCAGAGTAGCGGAAGCTTTCGTTGATTCATGATATTGGCAGCAGCGTAGCAGAAGCATGGAGTGAATATATCAGAGTCATTGATGCACTAATCATGATTTCTTTTGAGATGAATGTGTTAAGTGAGCATGCGGCTATGGATTGACCTCTTCATTCTGATCAGCTGCAAACATAGGACGTACCTGCATACAACAGTTAGCAATAAATCGCACGAAAGTGTCTTTGAACACTTTCGTTGAATTGAGGTACACGGCCCATGGTTCCCCGTTGATCAGTACATGTACTGCCTGTGATCAGGTATAATTCCGAAGAATTTCCTTGACAGGGTTTCGCAACTGCTCTAGCTGTTCTCAAACCGGAACATCTCAAAGAAGACAACACGGAGTGAGTGAACCAGCGAATTTAAGTCCACTGATTGATGAAAAGAGATTTGAAAAACAATCATGTATTGCTCAATAGAAATTGTTTTTGCAATACAACGAAGGTTTTAATGAAAATCAATTATCAATCATAAAACACCTTTTGATTTGAAATATCCGTACACGGTCGATTTGCTAAAGAAAATAGTTTTTAAGCACAAAGACCAGTTTTTCAAAGGTATCCGTCAATCCATAACCTGAACCAGGATTGATTCAAGAGATTGAATCGCCCCATTGTTTCTGTTCAGTTGTCACATGGTTGATCTATATAATAGATCTCACATGCCACCTACCAGGAGCTTGTTTGATGTTGGCTCCAGAAGGCTTTCCATCTTCATTGTGAATATGTTTACACATCACTCAGATGTTCTGGCAATACCACAAGGATTCTGCGTAGGACTCAAGATATAATCTCTCTTTCCACATTGTGTGAAACAGAGAGTCTTCATTGAAAGTGTCCTAATGAGATTTATTGATGATCTCGTGGCTCTAGACTCAATTTGTGCATATTTGGATCCTGTGCCGGAGACTAGGGAGAGGGTCTCCTTCTTCAATATCAACAATCTCTAAGAGAAAGTCGATAGATAATGTCGGTTCCCCGTGAGAATGAAACATGTCCTTTTAAGAGGAACTTGAGTGGTTTGGAAAGTTGAAGTGCAGTGCGTCACTGGGTCCATGACGTCTTGTCTTCAATACCGATGTTACCATCAGTAGAATATGAATTGAACTCGGTTTCTGCCCTAAGGTTGAATATTGGAGGGCTATTTGTTTTCACCCTTTTCTCATTCAATTCTTTTTAATTCTTCAACCCCTTCAGTGCTTACCGAGACTTCATAGCTAGAACCTTGTTGGGTTTATTCCAGTACTAGCTCAGTCTCAGTCCGCACTCTTCCCAAATCTCATTTTTCTCCTTTTATCATCATACCTAAGAACTCTACACTAACTAGTGGATAGTCCCTGGGTAGATCCCTCCGGTTCTGGCGGATCATGGGAACACATACCTAACCTTATGATCCTTATATCACCGTACATAAAGTAAAGTTGGTCGGTCAATTTGGTATTGTTCATCTGCCATTGGAACCAATTGAAAACCATTTGAAAAACAATCCAGATACTTGTGATATATTATCAAAACATTTTGTACCTGAATTGTTTTTGATATTTTTAGAACAAGTGCTCCCCCTCAACATGTGCATCAATTGTTTGAAATCGTTTTGCACACGGAGGCAAGAGGAAGAATTTACTTCTTTGATTACCATTTTCTAAAAGATATCAACATCACTTCCCTGATCAAATCAAGTAGATAAATAATTTCCGGGAAGGATGAGGTTTTCATAAGTTTGCTCCCCCTCAATATGTGCCTCGAGATTTGAAAAGAGTTTTGCACATACTAGAGGGAACCTGCACATTGAGATAAGTGATCACGTTTCAAATCACAGGTTTAAGATAGATGCTCCCCCTCAACATGTGCATGGAAAATTTGAAATCGTTTGTCACATGTGGGAAGGAGAGCTTGTACATCCTTATAAAACCATTTACCGAATTATCAGTTTAAATCCAATTTAAATCACACATTCTCCCCCGATCACAATTATCAAATCATTTGAGATTTGTGATCTCTTATAGATTTAAAGTGATTTTGAAAGCTTTTAGGGGTAATTGTGTCTTGATTATGAAAGCGTTTTAACTGATAAGGATCGGATTTTAAGACTTTAAAACTCCATTGATAACACATTCATGTATATCTTTTGAAAACAATTTAATGCCAAATAACTTTTTAATTTAATTGAAATCATTCTCCCCCTCAATCAATGACATAGGTTGTTGATTGAGAGATTGATATTGTGACAAATAAGTCCAGATGATTATCAAAAATAGAGACTGAGTTATTTTTCAAAGCAATTAGTTTTCAGCAGATAAATGTTTATAGAATCAGAGCATGGAATTTTGAAAAACATGATAAAGAATAGCTCTGTTCTTTCTTTAAAAAAGCGGGTTACTGCCTGAAATGACAATAAACCATTGTTTCTCTTTTCTCCCTTTTTTTTTTTTTTTTTTTTTTTTATTTTTTTATTTTAAGAATTCGACCAACATCTAAAGTCCCGTGTCATTCTTTGAATGACAGCACAAAGACCGTAGATATAGTCGAACCGAGAAAAAGCATAACAAATTGACAATATTTTTTGAAGATTTTTCGAATTTTTCAGATTTTTATGGATTTTGTAGGTTTTATAATTTTGTATTTTGTTTTTCGAATAGATATATACAAGAGATAGATGAAGATAGACCTTTACTCCTCGTCTTCCTCCTGAAGACGTTTGAGTGTTTCTGGTTGAAGGCTTTTCAAGCCAAGACGTGGAAGAATAAACTCAAAGCGTTCTCTTGGAAGAGCTTTGGTGGAGATGTCTGCTAACTGATATTCAGACCTCACAAAATAGAGTTCCACTACACCTTTTTCCACTTGTTCCCTGATGAAATGATGTCGAATGTCGATATGCTTTGCTCTTGAGTGTTGAACGTTGTTGCATGAGAGAGCAATAGCACTTTTATTATCACAGTACAGAGGGATTTTGTTGAATTCAAAGCCATAGTCAGATAATTGAGATCTCATCCATAAGATTTGAGCACAACAAGATGACATGGCTATGTATTCAGCCTCTGTAGAGGAAATAGAACTACTCATTTGCTTCTTTGAAGACCAGCTCACAAGCTTATCACCCAAAAACTGAGCACCTCCAGACGTACTTCGACGTGTATCTTGACATCCTGCATGATCAGCATCTGCATAGGCCGTTAGTGACATACCGGTGTCCTTCGGGTACCATAGTCCCATATTGATGGTTCCTTGGAGATACCGAAAGACCCGTTTAACCGCTTCAAGGTGCTTTTTAGTAGGCTTAGACTGATATCTAGCACACATGCACACAACGAACAAGATGTCTGGTCTACTAGCTGTGAGGTACATCAGGGATCCAATCATACTACGATATTTCGTTTGATCTACCATGATCCCTGAGTTGTCCTCATCCAGCTTGGTTCGTTCAATCATGGGAGTGTCAACAGGGTCACTAGAATCAAATCCAAATTTCTTTAAAATCTCATTTGCATATTTAGATTGATTTATGAAAATGCCTCCGGGACTTTGTGAAATTTGTAATCCCAAGAAAAATGACATTTGTCCCATCATTGACATTTGAAATTTTGAACCCATTTCATTAGAAAAACGATCACATTCCATTGGGTCGGTCGAGGCCAAAATAATATCATCAACATAAATTTGAACGTGAATTAAGTGTTTGCCTGACTTTCTGGTGAACAAAGTAGGATCAACTGCTCCTTTGCTGAATCCAGTAGATAGAAGAAACTTTGACAGCGTATCATACCATGCTCTAGGAGCTTGCTTCAAACCATATAGGGCCTTTTTCAAGCGATAAACATGAGTAGGATGCTCTGAATTCACAAAACCCTCTGGCTGGCTGACGTAAAACACTTCTTTCAGATCTCCATTAAGAAATGCGGTTTTCACGTCCATCTGATAAACAACCATGTTCTTGCTAGCAGCATTAGCCAAGAAGATTCTGATCGCCTCGATACGAGCAACTGGAGCAAAAGATTCCTCAAAGTCTATACCTTCTTCTTGACGATAACCTTTAGCCACTAACCTAGCCTTATTTTTCAAAACATCACCATGCTCATCAAGCTTCACTTTGAAGATCCACTTAAGAGCAATGATCATAGCACAATCTGGAGCTGGTACTAATTCCCATACATCTAATCGATCAAACTCATGAATTTCATCTTGCATGGCATTGAACCAGCTGTCTTCATTCATAGCAGTTTTAACATCTTTAGGTTCGATCTTTGAGAGTACAGAGTTAAAGAAGCACCATAAGGCATCAGTAGCAAGCTGTTTACGAGTGGATACCGGACGAGAAGGATTTCCAATGATGTTGTCTAATGGATGATCGTGAGTCCATTTTCTGAGGTGTTCATGTGGTAGTTGTTGAGGGACTGAAGTAGCAGAGTCGATGTCTCCTGAAGAAGATGGTTCTGATGAAGATTCAGGAGCAAATATGTTTTCAAATGGAGCATCTTCAGGAGTAGCAAAGGGATTAACTTCATCATTGATGCCAGAAACAGTTCCATGATGTACATTTGAAGAATGATGATTTGTTGATGAGACTGAAGGATCAGCAGCAGGCGCTTCTTGACTTAAAGATATTGAGACTGAGGGATTGAATTCATTCACAGGAATATGAGCAGCCTCTGTTGTAGGAATCGACACCTCATTAGTACTTGGATCATAAAGTTCATCAAACATAGGATCAAACAATTTCTTTAAATCATCTTCAGATGGAAGTACATATGGAGTTTCTTGAGAAGATTTTGGAACAAGGGATGAACCAATGGGACTGTTTTGAAGTGCGGGTCCTGAACTGGATTGTCCAGGAGCCATTTGACCGGTCAGCTCATCAAACGTAACGAGAATTGTTTCCATGATATTTTGGGTTCTTTTGTTGTAGATTCGGTATCCCTTTTTGTTTGGTGCATACCCTACAAAAACTCCAATGTCTGCTTTAGCTCTAAGTTTTCCTAAGTCTTGACCCTCATTAGTTGGATAAAACAATGCACCAAACACACGAAGGAAAGAGAGATTAGGTTTTCTGCTGTGGACAAGTTCATATGGAGTTTTTCCATGAACAGTGTGAATCAGGGAACGATTTTGTGTGTAGCATGCAGTGGCAATAGCTTCAGCCCAGAGAAACATTGGAACCTTTGACTAAATCAGCATTGTTCTAGCGGCTTCTACAAGAGTTCAATTTCGTCTTTCAACTACACCGTTCTGTTGAGGAGTTCGTGGAACACTTCTTTGATGGCTGATTCCAAGCTTTCATAAAATTCACTAAGTTGTTTGTTAAAAAACTCAGTTCCATTGTATGTTCGGATAATTCAGACGGTTTTGTTAAGTCGAACCTGCAGCTGTTTGATGAGTTTGATGATGATATCAGGAGTTTCATCCTTTGTCCTTAAGAACTTGACCCAGGTGAATCTAGAGTAATCATCAACCACAACTAACACATATTTCTTCCCAAAGATATTTAGCACTCTCATTGGTCCACATAAATCCATATGAATTGTATGAAGAACTTCTGTGACAGAGTTAGTAGGTTTGGGTTTATGGGCATACTTCTTGCTTTTTCCCAATTGACATGCTGAACAAAGATGATCCTTTTCATACTTGAGTCAAGGTAAACCTACAACTAAGTCCTTTCTGGAGAGATCATTGATGGTGCCGAAGTTCAAGTGATTGAGACGACGATGCCATAACCATGACTTTGTTTTAGAAGCCTTTGACAGCAAGCAAATTGGAGAAGACTTCATCATATCTTTGATAGAGATGGTGTATAGATTTGAACCACGTGAACCTCTTAAAAGTTCCTTACCATTTTTTTGAAGGCTACTTCTAGATCAGAATCGCAGAATTGACCAACAGAGAACAAGTTATGACCAAGACCTTCTACATAGTAAACCCTGGAGATAACACTTTTACCGATAACATAATCTCCATAACCCATAATTGCACCGAAATGATCATTCCCGAATCTAACTGTCCCGATGAATTTGCTCACGAAGTTCATGAGCCGCGACCGGTCGCCAGTCATATGCTTGGAACAGCCTGAGTCCAGGTACCACAGAACGATTTGAACGATCTGCAGTTGAATACATACAAGAATGGATAGCTGGATAATTGGGATCCCCATGCAAGAATGGGTTCCATTTGGTTAGAAATAGAAATTGGAACACCCACATCAGAAATAGAAGCGTCCATATCAGATATTGAAGCAATGGAATCATTATAAATAGATGCAGTACTAGTGTCCATATTTGCCCTATTCAAAGTATGTCCACTTCTTAAGGGAATAGTTCTACCAGTAGGCATCCATTTTCTAGTAGGCATTATCTGATTAACCTTACGGCCAACCGGTATCCATATATATCCTATCTTACAGAATGTATTTCCTGTGGGTTTCCACTATTTTCTAACTTTCTTTCGTTTTTGCCTTTTGGCCTTCTTATCATGATATTTAGCATTAACAATATTAACTGGACAATTAACATCATTAGTCAAAACATTAACACTACATTCATGATTAGAAACAGAATTCAAGCAGACATCAGAACAAGGTTTGCAAATAGTATCAGAATTCAAATTAATTACAGTACGCCTATAGCTAATACTAGAATCAACACGATTTGTTTTATTCGGCTCAAACTTAAAGTTCCTAGGTTGGTCTTCTACTCTCTTCCAATGCACATTCTTAGCTTGCGAGGTCGTGTCATTCCTTGTATTGTCTTGAGACTTTGACCTGCTTGCTTTAATGTCACTGATTACTCCTGTAGAGGGAATGGGAACATTAGTTGGTTTTGCTACTCTTTGCTTCTCCTGTTTAGATGTGCTGGGATCTGAACTACATGCAGGCACACTAAGGTTCACTTTCTTAGCTTTAACAGATCTGGAACCTGAACTACTTGAAGGCACACTAAGGTTCACATTCAAAACATCGGGCATTGAATGACTTGCATGCTTGGCACTAGGCATAGAACACGGTATCAAGGGATTGACTTGCTCACCTAAGGTTTTAGGGCATATTGTAATTAGGCATTCTAGAAGTTCTTGAGATCGTTTGGCATATAAGCATGCATGGCCAATTGCATTATCATCTGATTTTTTCTAACTTATCCTCTTCTACAATCTCACGGAGACATTCTAGGCTGTCCTTAAGATGTGAGAAATATGTTTGAATAGCAAGTTTGTTATTCCTAAGATGAGGAGGAACATATTTCACAGACAAAGCATATTTATTACAGACATGTACCTTTGATACACCATTCTCCCCATTGGTCATTGGCATCTTCCCTTTTACCTGACTCTTTAGATTCTCAATTTCTTTTTGTAACGAGGCTACTGTTTCGTTATTTTTGTTACGAGTGACCTTTATAGATTCAAATAACTCATTGAAATGACGTTTAACCTTTTCATTTTCTTCAAGAAAACCCTCATTTTCCTTTTGTAAAGCATTTACTAAGTATTGAAGATGAAAGTTTTGAGAATTATGAGAATCTAAAGGAGGAGGCATTTGGGGACCAGTCACATTGTTCTTTTCACCCTTTAATTGAGTGATTTGGGCTTTCAACTTTCTGATCGTGTTACAATGAGCTTGAATCTGTTCGTCACGTTTGTTTATTTGAAAAACTGCATCAAACTCTGGAGCATCTGAGGATGTCTTGATGTTTGAGGTTTTAACACTTTCTTTAAGATGTTGATATTTTAGTTGTAGATCAAAATGATCAACCTCTAGTTTAGAAAGATGTTTTACCAAATTATCATGGTAATCCTGATCAATTTTTTCACTTAGTTTAGAGTTTTTGTTTTCAAGCTCAATGACACGATCATTGGAGACTTTTAAAGAAACAGACAGTTCATGAAATCGAGAAACAGTAATAGAACAGTTAGTAGCAGTGTAGAACACATCTTGAGCAATACATTCAGAAATCAGGTTCTCATTTAGTGTATGCAAGTTCTTCCTCTCAATCTCATTATATTTTAGTGCTCGCTCATAGTCACTAACCTCAACTATCATTGCATCAAATTCCTTTTCCATTCCCTTAATATCAGTATCTATCCCCTTTTTAAGACTTTCAAAGTGATCTTTTAGGAGTTTAAAGAAAGGCATGACCTCAGTTAAATAACATTCTTTTGTTTGTTCAAAACCCCTTTCCCCTTCAGTTATCCCAGTGGGTGTGATCCTTTTCTTACAAGTTTTCTCAAAATCAACAAATAGTTGAAAAATAACATATTGACTGATTAAGGTCTTGCTTTTAGTAGCAATGGTTTTAGGAACTAGATGCATTGGTGTATTGGGAGGATACACAGTCGCTTTAGGCATTTTCCTAAGGGGAGGGTTCGTTACAACAAGATTCTCTGCTTTTTGCTTATCTAAATCCTTTTTCCAGAACACTTGTTCGGGTGTTAACAATGTCTGAGGCTTAAACATGTTCAAGGAAATCCAATTTTCTTTCTTGTAATCATGGGGTGTGATCTTTATTTTCTTCTCTTTACATTTAGGATCATCTAATTTCTTGTTCATCTTTTCCCTAGTGACTTCATCTGATTTCTTATCTTCCTCAGTGCACTCAACGCAACTAGGTTTCTGTCTAGGTTTAAGGATTTCATTGCCATCATAAAGAACCTTATGAGCATTTCTAGCCCTTTTAATGACCTTTGGATTTGGTTCCTCAACAAGGGGAATGCTATGCTTATCGCTTAAGACTCTATGCTTAGTGATCATGTGAGCAGTCTGAATGGTGTTCCCTTGTATGTACAACTTGTTTTCAAGTTTGTTTTTCAAAGTTTTCAGATTAGAAAAATCTTTCAAGAGTTTTGATTCCTTTGCATTAAATTCTTGCTTAAGCATTTTCCCATTTTCTTGAAGTTCTTGTTTTTGCTTAGCAGTTTTAGAAAGCTTTTCTTGCAAGGAATTTAACTCTTGGTTTAATACTTCTTCTCTAAAATTACTTTTTCTAATGATTGTACGCACTTGTTCATCCATTTCCTGCTCACGAGTGGTCAACTCAAATTTTGCACGTTGTTCATAAATAGCTACACGTTCTTTATAGGCATTTAGTTCAGAAATTACAGAATCGTCAGGGGCACATGCAGTGAATTCATCAAAAGCATAATCGTTATTGACTGCAAAAGATGCATCACTTGGTACAATCTCACTTTCAGTTTGTATCACATATTGATCATATGGGACAACATTGATATTACCCATATTTTCAATATCTGATTCAATAAACACAGTTGATTGTACTTCGTTATGTATCTTTTGCACATCAACTTCATCGTATAATTTTAATACCTCAGAGATGAGTTTATCTTTGGATGGACGAGCTTGTGGTGATGAAGAGACTTTAGGAGAGACCATTGGAGAAATGCTAGCCATGAAGATGGTTTGTGCAGTGGGTTCTTCATCAACATCAGAGTCATATGCATCACAATCAGCTACTTGAAAGGCATTCTGATGATCATGGCCTATCTCCTGAATTGGTTGCTCATCCACATCTGCATCATATGTCTTAGCATTTCCCTCAGCCAAGAACAACAACTCCTCTTCATCCAAAGCTGCCCCATTATCCTGAGCTTGCACAAGAAACATCTTATCCCTGAAGTACTCAGCATTCTGAGGGCGTTTTGGTGATGTGCAGTTCCTTGCAATGTGTCCCTCACCTCCACAATTGTAACATTTGATTGGGTTTGCTTGACCCTGATTTCCATTCCTTCCTCTGTTCTGATTTGCAGCATAACCTCCACCTGCTCCACCATTTCTTTGATCAAACTGCCTTTCTTGAACTGACTGCCCCATATATTTCCCATCTCTGATCAAAGCATGGTTGTGAAGATTGGAGGCGGTTCGGATCTCATTGCAGGTGTGGAGTTGGTTAGTGTGAGGTGAAAGTGTCCTGTTCTCTTTAACCATGAGTGCCAGTTGAGTGATGAAATGTTCCATGACAGCATTTGCATCAGGTTGCTTGAACCTTGGATCAGAAATGAGTTTGTGATTATCATCTCCCATGGGTGCAACTTGAGAAGCATTGGTGGTAATCCCATCATTTGTGAAAAAAGCAGTTGAATCATTTGTTGAGCTTGTTTCTCCCTGACCTTTGAACTGATCAAGAATCCTCTTTTCAAACATGGCATGTCTCTCATTTTGAAGAAGGAAGGCATAGAGTTGCTCATAGTTTGTATTCTTCAAACCTTTGGTGAGCTTCACAGAAGTGACAAATTTGTGCCATTCGGGATTCATGTTATTTACAAACTTTGAGTTCAGCTGAATGTTAGGCATAGTCATTCTGATGTTCCTCATGTCATTCACTAGCTTATGAAATCTCACATAGTACTCATGGACACTCTCATCTGGTTTCATCTTGAAGTGTTCAAATTCATCATACAGCTGTGATTCTCGGTCTTCAACAGTTAGCTCAGAACCAGAGAGAAGCATCTTGACATTATCCCATACAACTTTTGCCTCGGTGTTGTGATTGATAAGCTTGTAGATGTCTTTTGGTAGACCTTGAAGTATAATGTTAGAAGCTCGGATATCTGCATCAAATCTCTTTTTCTCCTTATCATCAAGCTCATCATACATCTTTGGTCTGTCCATTCCGTAAATCAGAGTTCCATCTTCAGCAGTATCAAGTACATCTCTAGTCGTCTCAACCCGATATGGTCCTTCATCAATGGATTTGAGAATGTTGACTCCATTTTCCTTTCCAAGACAGTACAATCTGATTCGTTGAGCCCAAGAGTCATAGTCAGTTCTGTCAAGCATGGGTGGACGAGTATCTGAGCCAGCTGCTTGAACATCCTCGGCAACAGTGGAGATGATAGTAGGAACGTTTATAGACAGGTTTCAAGCTCTACGGGATTTTACTATTCTTTGATTAAACCGGGAAATTGATTCTTTCACGGGATTTTACTAAACCAAAAGAACAACCGTAAGAATGTATCACGAAGAAGTAACAAGCCTAAATGAATAAGTACCTAACCACACAACTCGCTTAATTAACAACTCGCTTAAGTAATCAACTCGCTTAATAGCCAAGTCGCATCAGCATCAACTCGCAACACAGTCAACTCGCTTAATGAATCAAGTCGCTAAATAGCCAACTCGCTTTAGTATCAACTCGCAACACAATCAACTCGCTTGAACACTAAGTCGCTTAAATTAACTCGCTAGCGTTACAACTCGCTAAATAGCTAAGTCGCTTTAGATCTCAAGTCGCTTAAAGAAACAACTCGCTTAGAACCCAAGTCGCATAAATATCAACTCGCTAAACAGCTAAGTCGCATGTATCAACTCGCATCAAATAACAAAGCAACTCGCTTTGAAGAAAAACAAGTCCGAGACTCAACTCGCTTAGTCCTTCTTTCACAAATAACCACTTTATCAATTCAAAACATAAACACATATGATGATCCTAAACACAAAAGTACAAGCAAAATTCAAACTTTACCACTAGAATTTGTCCAAATGAATCAAACTCTCCTAAACCCTTAATACTCCAAAAACCTTATGAAATCCACCAAAACAAAGAGCATGAAAGATGAGTGATCAAACCATGGCTCTGATACCAATTGTAGGATATTGGATTTCACAAACACTCTAAACCATGATCAAAGTAGGCGTATAAGTATGTTAGAGAGAGAAAGTTCTAGTGAGAGAAAGGAAGAGAGTTGGGAACTATAGTGAGAGAAAGAAAATATTATTATGAGCTCCAACTCTCTACCTTGGAAGGTAGAGAGTATTTATAGTCTTACAATAAAATGCCACACAACGGGCTGTGGATCAGGCATACAGTGGGTAAAGACCCGTCCGTCCTCCACGGTGTTACTTAACTAAATACTACTTAACTTAAAATAACTACGACTACGAGCTTTCTAACGATTACATATACTTGAGGTGACCGACTCTTTAATACCTGGAATTTCTAATTCCTAACAGTGGCTAAGTGTCTTAGGAGTTTTGTTTAGTATTAGATTGTTTTATTTAAAGTTAGTTGTACTGTATTTTCTTTGAATCCTTCGCTAATGCGGCTTAAATGAAATGATCAACTTACTTTAGCTATTTCTGTTTAATTTGTCTCAGATGAAGGGAGTGATGGTTTTGGCTTATTTTGTTTGGTTTACTTTTTTAGTATGAGCTTAAGTTCCAATTATAAGGTATAATAAGCTCATAAGTCAGAAAAAAAATGCCGAATAGTTTTTATACAATAAGAGAACTCTTTTTGGCCAAATTGAGGGATTCAATTAACCAATGAGAAGCCTCAATTGGAAAATCAAGGCTTCTCATTGGCCAATTAAAAAGTTAAAGCAGAAAAAATCGGGTCTACATAGTTAAAATAATAGTACTTCGTATTAAGCTTACTTAATATGTAGAACTAGTGTTGGTTGAATTAGTACTTTTGATTTCAGGTTTGCATAGGTTTAACTGATTACTTGATATTGATAGCATATTGCAGGAACTGATTAGTTTGTATATTGTTTTTGTATTGCTAATATAGAATGTGAACTCAGTGGTTGGAAGCAATTAACAAGAGTTAGCAAGTTGTGTGAGAATTTTCAGAAGCTTTCACTGTTGTATTTATTGTTGGAATTATATAACATGACTAAGCATAAATATAAACAATAAACATCAAGTACACATGCGGAAGCGTATAGGAAAGATTAATGAATAATTAATTAACATAAGAAGAATTTGCGTACATTTTCTTGATTCTAGCCAAACAAGAATCAAATCCACAAACTAGCAATTAGGATGAACCCAAATTAGGGTTTATAGGATTATAAGAATTACCCCTTACCATTTTGTAATTCAATCCAAGAATAATAACAAAAGTATGTTATTACCACGTTCTTGTACACACGTACTGAACCGAATTAAAGTAATGCTAGTTTTAATCAAACAAAATAATTTGAGTTGGAAAAGGTTGAGGATCGATTCCCTATAGAGGGTATACGATCGTTTTTAGCAAAACACATACAAACACCTTTTAGGTTTTAGCTAATGAGTACAAGAGATGCAAAACACAAGACCCCTAGCCTTGTATATACACTTAGCAAAACTTGGAGAACAAGTTGAATTGGATATGGGTTGGGTTTCCTTGTGGCCGATCGTATGGAGTATCCCACAAGGGATTCCGAAACCTTCCAAATATTGATTTGCATTCTAGTCCTTTCCAATTACATTTAACGACCGTTAGTCCATTACACTTAACTACTTAACGTCCGTTATGTTATTTCGTTTAATTAATAAATAAATATAACATTTATATTTAATTATTAACTTTAATTCTCATACGCAAAGTGTTCAATCCCGTGGTCTCGAGTTCGATCCTAACACACGTCTATTAATTTATTGTCCATAAAACCAACAGCTCCCACTTGAACATATCTTAATAGAGTGATCACATCGGTTAGCGTCTAGCAAAACTTCGATGCCTCTAGTACAACTCAAGCAAGGCTCCTGGAAAACCTTTTAATGATTTCTCATTATTATTATCCTTTTGTTTCTAATACCATGTTAAATAAAGATATGGAATTAAGTCATTCTTTATTCAACCATTCTGTTTCTCGTTATAAGTGATTGAGCAAGATTACCAAATCTTCTTAACATATTCAGGGGAGAACTTTGGGCATGGCCATGCAAACATCTTGTCAACCCTATGAGGGGCCCAGCAGTATTAAACTCCAAAATAAATTTGAAGGAACAAATTCTATCTTGACTACAAGAATAACCCATGAACTTTCCAACACTTCAGGAAACAACCCTTATGACTACCAGTTACGTATAGCGTTAAGTTGTTCCACAGAAGTGCACTACATTCATGACACTTATCTGGTATCTCAAGTCTGAGGATAACTATTCATGATTTACTTAATAACAATATCCATAAAGTAAAATCATGTAGTTGGGATAAGTCCTATATTCAATTCATTGAATATCATCTGAAATTGGTATGCATTCTCATCAATATACTTTCAAATATATTCTACCAAATCTCTCAAATTTGTCTTAGTTTAATGATACTCTCATATCATTAATTGACAACGGACGATTTAGAATAAATAAATTTATCCACGGATTAAACATGCAAATATAGGATACAATATATTATAAAATCAATCATACCAAGTATTTGATTTATTATAACAATTGTTTAACATCCCTTATCCAAATACTAAATAGATCAATGCATGAAAATTCCAGTTGATGAATTATGCATCAAGTAATGACAATCATACTTGTTGACAAGTCATAAATCAACCAACTTGATCTATCGTAATTTTGAGAATACTTATTTTAAGAATTCAATTGATGAAATCCTTGTATGTGTGCATTCAACAATCCACATAATAATTCATAAAGTGTGTGACATCTTCTATCACCAATTTATGACAATTTAAACTTTCAAACATTTTAAAGTTCAAAGTATTCTTATTCTTTTAATGTATAATGCAACTGTGCTCTTATTAGCACAACTAGTTCACATGGCTATTAACAAGGATGAAATCCTACCACGACTAGTATTGAGTGTCATCTCAATTAAACCAGCATCATTGTATACAAACAACAATATGCTCATTAAAACTCCGTAAACTTTAATATCTTATTGTGTAATGTTTGATGTCTTCCAAACTTTCAAGTTTATAGCTGATGACAATTTGCACAACAATTGACATATTGTTCATCCATAGAATCTAGGAGCAATTCCAGGTTGAGGATGTAATTCTATTAGAATATTCATTACACAAGTTATCTAATAACTTTTAGTTAGATATCAATGTTGTCAAATCATCTATCATTCAACAATGATACAACAATTTGAATACACAACATGATGTACATGATGAATCTACATGTCAAACTTAGATTTCATTCATGTTCTATCTTGTTAAAAGATATTTATCCATTTCCCAAATGATATATCATGTTTTATTAGAATCATTTATTTTTACTGCACATATTTATTAATAATAAACATATATTCCAAGGTTGTATGTTTTAATTCTTAAATCTTACAAGTGAAGTTTCATTCCAGTCTAAGACTTAACATTTAGCTTACAAGGAATGTTACTTCCTATATGTTATACAACATATAAGATTTAAAAACCTTAACATAATACTCCCACTAGCTTTCAGGAATACTTAAAATTTATCTTATTTCAATTATAAATCAAAACTATGATTTAATAATTAAACATAAGAATAATTTCATAGACGCATGCATTTATCCATTCATGAATTATTGCACTTCGTACACTTCCAAAGATTATATATATATGAACTCAAAAAACCTTTCGATTACTTACCGTCCTCGCTCAAGTAATTTCTCAGGAAAGAGTTTTGATATTCCATTGTCATATTTCATATTAAAGAAAACAAGTATGACAATTATCATATTTATATATTTAATGTGTCTAGAAAAGAATATTCAATCATAATTAATTGCTTAAGTATGATTAATAATCTCGTCATAAGACATGCATTAAATATGTGTACAGTATTGTCCATATGATTTCTACATAGAAATTCAAACCACTAGGGTTTTCCATCTCTTTGAAGAAACTCATTTCTATTCTCTAGTCTAACTATTAAGATAAACCAAATTTCCAAAATTGATTATCTTTATGGACATCATCTTTAACATTCATAGTATGAGTATTTTACCCAATTCAATATTGGTAATCCATCATAATGATTATCAGGTTTACTATAATCCTGTAACTCATATTTCTCAGCATATAAGTCAAATATCTGAGATATCTTTGCAGATCTATGAATGAAAATTCCATCATCATGAGGTCTATCATTTACATGTCTAACCTCATCATGATATTTTCTAGTGTGTTTTAGAAGATTATGTATCTTGTAATTTTATCTTTCAAGATAAAAAAAAAACTCCCACTTGCCTTTTGTAATATATAGACTATCTATATATACTTAGCAATTAGAGCAAAACTACATTGTTCTCTTTTTGGGACATTACAAATACACATTGATAATTCCTGACTATTCTTTGTTAATAACCTATTCATAAGTAGTTTAACAAAATTTCAGAATCTTCAATTTTTAAAACTTAATGTGATTCATCACATTCCATAATAAAATGGTGTTTTAACAATCTTCTAGGTTGGAGTCATATTGAGTATATTCAATCCATACTCAATTTTCTAACCTTGTTACTTTTTAAGAAAGAAGTTATGGTTATCTTGAATCAAACAAATCAAATAGAGTTTGATCCTCCTAACTGAACATACCATCAACTTGTGGTATTCATTAGAATTAATATTGTAAGACAATCTAACAATATATAAGATAAACATATTCCTTTTGGCTTACCTATTTACCAACTAAGTCAACTTAATGGTATAATAGACTTTCCAAGCCAATTGCATGCTTTATAACACAAGTACTTTTTGACCAAGTCACTTCATATCTATGTCTCATCAAGGAACATAAACTGTTATAATCCCATTATTCGTTATAAATCATTGATCACCTCAATGACTTCTTGTATATGTCTTAAAACATAACAAGTTAACGTCTTACTTTATTATAAGTCTTAAAAGACTTTATGTTTATGTATTTACAATGAATCATAAACATGTTTAACTAAAGTAATTATGAACACAACTCTTGGTTTCAATAGTAATTTCAAGTTAATTTATTTTACTTCACAATAATGTAGGACTACATTATTTTTCATTTATGTCATTCAAAAATACATAAATAAACAAATTGAAGTAGTATTAGATTACTTCATTTATTTATGTCATTCTAGTAATACATAAATATTTAATTTGAAGTAGTCTTATATATCATTTTGACACATGTTCTAAATACTTGTCTAATTTAGAAACTGCAAATATGTCCATGCAAGGTCTGACTTCACATATAGATTTACTTTGTTGTTGCAATCTCGCCAAGTTCTCACATGACGTAAATTGCAACACCAAGTGTTTCTTGAATTAGATATGTACAAGTTATATTAGAATGCTAGTCTCTTACCTTGCAGTCAAGAGAATCCTTTAAATCATATACCTATATGTTGTACCTTGCACACAATATAGATTTCTCCCACTTGTGCATGGAACAACATCATGTAGCATATAAACAACACGACATATGTTTGTTTATGTGATCAATATGATTGTGTCATTGATATTAGCATAACTAGTAGATGTAGAACCACTTCATTGTCTAATAAGGAAACGTACATGACTATCCTTGAAAACATTAAGTGTCTACAAGTGGAAAGTAATTATCTTAAGACATTCTAGAGATAATCTGGGTTACTACCAAGATGACAAAGCTTGTAACTCCCACTGAATTAGAGATCATTACATTAATTCCTTATTCAGTAATAAGAACAAAATACTCCCACTGGATTTGACAACATTGTAAGTATTGCATTAACCAGTAAAAGAAAATAGTATTCTATTTACTTCCCTACACCTTTGAGAAAGTCCATACATAACAATTACTTATGTGCTTAAAAAAAATGTATTCTACTATGTAGGTGATGTATTATCCATCAATGCTATTAACTTGAAAAATTGGGCATGCAATTCCTTTCTGAATAGTTCTACTATTCCAACGATTGTAAGTAGTACTTTTTAAATGGTCAAAACAAAACAACTAGATAAAATATGCTAGTTTGTCTTTTACCAATTATACAGTAATTAGTCTAGCTTCTAATTTAATAACTCAGAAATATGCAATTTTCTTAACTATTAAAATTTGCTTACGAGTTATGTATTTTAGAATTTAGACAATTCTAATTGTCCTATCATACCTTTCTTCATTCATGAAAAGGAATAGAATTGAATCTCACTCTTTCTTAGAAAAGAGGACTAGGTTTATTCTTTTAGTAAGGTTGACTCTACCAAAAACCCTTACAGGTGTAGATCAATTTACCAATACAGGAATAACCTACGTTTACGGTTTAATGTTGCATTAATACATTTAAGGAATTTTCAAAATTCAATTTTAGTATTTTCGATAATTAAACTTTTCAAGAAAATAAAATACCCAAGGTAATATTCATATAACCATAGAATTTTCTCGAAAACTAGGATCCAAATTATCATAGGTTCATTACATCAGTTGATCTGCTAGCAACGAACGCATATAATAAGGTAATCTGTCGAACATTAATTGGCAAACAATTTCCAACTCCTAGATCATTATGGGATTTATATTTTCCAACGCTATTGCAAATATAAACATGTTTCATCCCATCTTATGCCTTGAGTCCAGGTCTCACTTCCTACTCAACTTAAGTGTCTAACTTAAAGAACTGCAAATATGTCCATGTAAGGTCTCACTTTACATAGAGATTTACCTCTCCATCACAATCTAGCCAAGTACTCTCATGACATAAATTGCAACTTCAAGTGTTCCTTTTAATTAGATGGCATATAACTTAATTTAAAAAAGGGTACTAGTTTTGATTTTATGTGGTCAAATCAAGAGTTATGGTACACAAAAGTTACTAAATTTTACAAAAAAATTGTCCTAAAGTGATATAGTTTCATTTTGTTCATCTAGGTTACTGAACTTTGAAACTTTGTTCACTCAGGTAACTGAACTTATAAAATTGAATGTTCAGGTTATTGAACTTTGAATTTTGTTCACTCAGCTTACTGAACTTATCAAAAAATATACATCCAAGTTACTTGGACTAACACTGAATTTTTGAAGTGTATGCTTACCGAAAGTTTAGTAACCTAACTGAACAAAATGAAACTATATTACCTTAGGACAAATTTTTTGTAAACTTTAGTAACTTTTGTGTACCATAACCCTCAAATCAAATATGTACAAAGATGTCATGCATTCATCTTGTAGCATAAATTTAATAAAAAAACTTTTTATTACCAATTCATAAAGATCAAATTATCAAAGTTTTGATTTGAGGTATTGGGTTCACCAATCAAGGAATTTAGTGTTAATTATCATCCATTATACCGTACTTTTGCATAAGTGTAAACACTTAGTGTTTCAGGTAATTACCACCGAAGTGACGCATGGAATTAAAACTAATTCGCCCTTAAGATGAGTTTGTACATTTATGGCTTACTAAGTAGCTCCAATCTAACTCACAGGGGGCAGAGGACCAGGTAAGCGCAAAAGCATAACCTTAGACATCCTTTCAGTGTGACTGTGCGCACTTCTTTATTAACCCCATTACAGTTTGTTCTAGTGGGTGAGCCGTTCATACCATTTGTACCAAAATCATCAATCAATTAAACTATAGATAACTTAACTCTTCAAAAACAAATCAAATATCACCATTGTTTAGTCCGTATTATTTTTCTATTCAAAATTACCCTTTGCTTAAAACTGTCGCACATAATAAACAAAAAAGTAAACAAATAAAAAATAAACAACTAAAAACAATGCGCACATAATAAACAATTTATACGTGTAAACAAGTAGCCACATGCAACTTATTCGATAAAACCTATTAATAATCAATATCTAGGTTAAAATTATGTATATATCAATTAGGGCTTTCACTCCAGCGATAGAAAGTGAGCCACATACATCGATGAATCGATTGCGTAAACCCATAATTAAATATACCAATTAGCACATAATTGATTCATTAATATATAATTGGAGTCTTCCCCAATTCAAGATTTATCGTAAATAAACATGTGATAAAAATATCTTTCAACAATAAACAGTTTATCAAAGTAACTTATCCATGACTAACATGCATGTATAATCATGGATATCATAACAATTATACAAATAAGTCACAAGATCGCATATCAAAAAAATTCCATGACACATAATGTAAGATATTGGTTTTCACTTACACATCAAACCATAACACAAAGTGGGCGTATAAGTAGAATTCTAGAGAGAGAAAGTTAGAGGTTTAGGGAACTTAGTGAGAGAAAGTGAAAGATATTATTATGAGCTCCAACTCTCTACCTTGGGAGGTAGAGAGTATTTATAGTCTTACATAAAACGCCACACAACGGGCTGTGGATCAGGCATATAGTGGGTAAAGACCCGTCCGTCCTCCACGGTGTTACTTAACTAAATACTACTCAACTTAAAATAACTACGACTACGAGCTTTCTAACGATTACATATACTTGAGGTGACCGACTCTTTAATACCTGGAATTTCTAATTCCTAACAATCTCCCCCTAAGGGAGGTCACCTCAAACATATACTAAAATTACATTGAATACAAACAGATATGTCATTAACAATTGTTCTTGCATTCTTGATGTAGTACTTTGCTCCGAAGCTCGTAGTCATTGATTCTTCTCATTGCATGTTTGGTTACTCTAGGTGGAGGTCTTTTACTGATCCACGTGATAATAAATTTGAGCCAGCTTTTGAGATCATCAGCTACTTAAGAATCTCTGAGATATCCATTGTGGTGTTGGTATTATGTGATGTTGTGACATTCGGACCGACATGCTCACATTCTGGATCATGAAATCTTCACATCAGAGTAGTGGAAGCTTTCGTTGATTCATGATATTGGCAGCAGCGTAGCAGAAGCATGGAGTGAAAATATCAGAGTCATTGATGCACAATCATGATTTCTTTTGAGATGAATGTGTAAAGTGAGCATGCGGCTATGGATTGACCGCTTCATTCTGATCAGCTACAAACGTCGGGTGTACCTGCATACAACAGTTAGCAATAAATCGCACGAAAGTGTCTTTGATCACTTTCGTTGAATTGAGGTACACGGCCCACGGTTCCCCGTTGATCAGTACAAGTACTGCCTGTGAACAGGTAAAATTCCGAAGAATTTCCTTGACAGGGTTTCGCAGCTGGTCTAGCTGTTCTCAAACCGGAACGTCTCAAAGAAGACAACGCGAAGTGAGTGAACCAGCGAATTTAAGTCCACTGATTGATGAAAAGAGATTTGAAAAGCAATCGTGTATTTCTCAATAGAAATTGTTTTCGCAATAAAACGAAGGTTTTATTGAAAATCAATTATCAATCATAAAAACACCTTTTGATTTGAAAAATTAGTACACGGTCGATGTGCTATAGAAAAGAGTATTTAAGCACAAAGACCGGTTTTTCAAAGGTATCCGTCAATCCATAACCTGAACCAGGATTGATTCAAGAGATTGAATCACCCCATTGTTTCTGTTCAGTTGTCACATGGTTGATCTATATAATAGATCTCACATGCCACCTACCAGGAGCTTGTTTGATGTTGGCTCCAGAAGGCTTTCCATCTTCATTGTGAATATGATAACACATCACTCAGATGTTCTGGCAATACCACAAGGATAATGCGTAGGACTCAAGATATAATCTCTCTTTCCACATTATGTGAAACAGAGAGTCTTCATTTAAAAGTGTCCTAATGAGATTTATTGATGATCTCGTGGCTCTAGACTCAATTTGTGCATATTTGGATCCTGTGCCGGAGACTAGGGAGAGGGTCTCCTTCTTCAATATCAACAATCTCTAAGAGAAAGTCGATAGATAATGTCGGTTCCCCGTGAGAATGAAACAAGTCCTTTTAAGAGGAACTTGAGTGGTTTGGAAAGTTGAAGTGCAGTGCGTCACTGGGTCCATGACGTCTTGTCTTCAATACCGATGTTACCATCAGTAGCATATGAATTGAACCCGGTTTCTGCCCTAAGGTTGAATAAATGGAGGGCTATTTGTTTTCACCCTTTTCTCATTCAATTATTTTTAATTCTTCAACCCCTTCAGTGCTTACCGAGACTTCATAGCTAGAACCTTGTTGGGTTTATTCCAGTACTAGCTCAGTCTCAGTCTGCACTCTTCCCATATCTCATTTTTCTCCTTTTATCATCATACCTAAGAACTCTACACTAACTAGTGGATAGTCCCTGGGTAGATCCTTCCGGTTCTGGCGGATCATGGGAACACATACCTAACCTTATCATCCTTATATCATCGTACATAAAGTAAAGTTGGTCGGTCTATTTGGTATTGTTCATCTGCCATTGGAACCAATTGAAAAACCATTTGAAAATCAATCCAGATACTTGTGATATATTATCAAAACATTTTGTACCTGAATTGTTGTTGATATTTTTAGAACAAGAACTCCCCCTCAACATGTGCATCAAATATTTGAAATCGTTTTGCACATGGAGGCAAGAGAAAGAATTAACTTCTTTGAATACCATTTTCTAAACGATATCAACATCACTTCCCTAATCAAGACAAGTAGATAAAGCATTTTGGGGAAGGATGAAATTTTCATAATTTTGCTCCCCCTCAATATGTGCCTCGTGATTTGAAAAGAGTTTTGCACATACTAGAGGGAACCTGCACATTGAGATAAGTGATCACGTTTCAAATCATAGGTTTAAGATAGATGCTCCCCCTCAACATGTGCATAGAAAAATTGAAATCGTTTGTCACATGTAGGAAGGATAGCATGTACATCTTTATAAAACCATTTACCGAATTATCAGTTTAAATCCAATTTAAATCATACATTCTCCCCCGATCACAATTATCAAATCATTTGAGATTTGTGATCTCTTATAGATTTAAATTGATTTTGAAAGCTTTTAAGGAGAATTGTGACTTGATTATAAAAGCGTTTTAACTGATAAGGATCGGATTTTAAGACTTTAAACTCCATTGATAAAACATGCATGAATATCTTTTGAAAACAATTTAATGCCAAATAACTTTTTAATTTAATTGAAATCATTCTCCCCCTCAATCAATGACATAGGTTGTTGATTGAGAGATTGATGTATTGACAAATAAGTCCAGATGATTATCAAAAATAGAGTCCGAGTTATTTTTCAAAGCAATTAATTTTCAGCAGATAAATATTTATAGAATCAGAGCACGGAATTTTGAAAACATGATAAAGTATGGCTCTGTTCTTTCTTTGAAAAGCGGGTTACTGCCTGAAATGACAATAAGCCATTGTTTCTCTTTCTCTCATTTTTTAATTTTTCAATTTTTTTTTTTTTTTTTTAAGAATTCGAACAACATCTAAAGTCCCGTGTCATTCTTTGAATGACAGCACAAAGACCGTAGATATTGTCGAACCGAGGAAAACATGACAAAAAGACAATATTTTTGGAATTTTTTTCAAGATTTTTTCCTTTTTTTTTTTTTTTTTTTTAAAAAGTTTTATAATTTTCTATTTGCTTTTTGAAGAGATATTTACAAGAGATAGATGAGCATAGACCTTTACTCCTCGTCTTCCTCCTGAAGACGTTTGAGTGTTTCAGGTTGAAGGCTTTTCAATCCTAGTCGTGGAAGTATGAACTCAAAACGTTCTCTTGGAAGAGCTTTGGTGAAGATGTCTGCTAACTGGTATTCAGACCTCACAAAATAGAGTTCCACCACACCTTTTTCCACTTGTTCCCTGATGAAATGATGTCGAATGTCGATATGCTTTGCTCTTGAGTGTTGAACGTTGTTGCATGAGAGAGCAATAGCACTTTTATTATCACAGTACAGAGGGATTTTGTTGAATTCAAAGCCATAGTCAGATAATTGAGATCTCATCCATAAGATTTGAGCACAACAAGATGACATGGCTATGTATTCAGCCTCTGTAGAGGAAATAGACGTACTAATTTGCTTCTTTGAAGACCAGCTCACAAGCTTATCACCCAAAAACTGAGCACCTCCAGATGTACTTCGACGAGTATCTTGACACCCTGCATGATCAGCATCTGCATAGGCTGTTAGTGACATACCGGTGTCCTTCGGTTACCAAAGACCCATATTGATGGTTCCTTGGAGATACTGAAAGACCCGTTTAACTGCTTCAAGGTGCTTTTTAGTAGGTTTAGCCTGGTATCTAGCACACATGCAAACAGCGAACAAGATGTCTGGTCTACTAGCTGTGAGGTACATCAGGGATCCAATCATACTACGATATTTTGTTTGGTCAATCATGATCCCTGAGTGGTCCTCATCTAGTTTGGTTCGATCAATCATGGGAGTGTCAACAGGGTCACTTGAATCAAATCCAAATTTCTTTAAGATCTCAGTTGCATATTTAGATAGATTTATGAAAATGCCTCCGGGACTTTGCGAAATTTGTAATCCCAAGAAAAATGACATTTGTCCCATCATTGACATTTGAAATTTTGAACTCATTTCATTTGAAAAACGATCTCATTCCATTAGGTCTGTCGAGGCAAAAATAATATCATCAACATAAATTTGAACATGAATTAAATGTTTGCCTGACTTCCTGGTGAACAATGTTGGATCAACTGCTCCTTTGCTAAATCCGGTAGATAGAAGAAACTTTGACAGTGTATCATACCATGCCCTTGGAGCTTGCTTTAAACCATAAAGAGCCTTCTTCAAACGATAAACGTGAGTAGGATGCTCTTGATTCACAAATCCTTCAGGTTGGCTGACGTAGACGACTTCTTTAAGATCTCCATTCAGAAATGCCATCTTTACATCCATCTGATAGACTACCATGTTCTTACTAGCAGCATTAGCCAAAAAGATTCTGATTGCCTCGATTCGAGCAACTGGAGCAAAAGATTCTTCAAAGTCAATACCCTCCTTTTGATGGTATCCTTTAGCAACTAATCGAGCCTTGTTCTTCAACACATCACCATGCTCATCAAGTTTCACTTTGAAGATCCATTTAAGAGCAATAATCATAGCACAGTCTGGACCAGGTACTAACTCCCATACATCAAGTCGATCAAACTCATGAATTTCATCTTGCATGGCATTAAACCAGCTATCTTCATTCATGGCGGTTTTAACATCTTTTGGTTCGATCTTAGATAGTACGGAGTTGAAGAAGCACCATAAGGCATCGGTTGCAAGTTGTTTCCGTGTTGATACAGGACGAGAGGGATTTCCAATGATGTTGTCTAGTGGATGATCGTGAGTCCATTTTCTAAGGTGTTCATGTGGCAGTTGTTGAGGAACTGAGGTAGCAGAGTCGATGTCTCCTGAAGAAGATGGTTCTGATGATGATTCAGGAGCAAATATGTTTTCAAATGGAGCATCTTCAGGGGTAGCAAAGGGATTAACTTCATCATTGATGCCATAAACAGTTCCATTATGTACATTTGAAGAATGATGATTTGTTGATGAGACTGAAGGATCAGCAGCAGGTGCATCTTGACTTAAAGATATTGAGACTGAGGGATTGACTTCATTCACAGGAATATGAGCAGCCTCTGTTGTAGGAATCGACACCTCATTAGTACTTGGGTCATAAAGTTCATCAAACATAGGATCAAACAATTTCTTTAAATCATCTTCAGATGGAGGTACATATGGAGTTTCTTGAGAAGAGTTTGGAATAAGGGATGAACCAATGGGACTGTTTTGAAGTGCGGGTCCTGAACTGAATTGTCCAGGAGCCATTTGACCGGACAGCTCATCAAACGTAACGTGAATTGTTTCCATGATATTTCGGGTTCTTTTGTTGTAGATTCGGTATCCCTTTTTGTTTGGTGCATACCCTACAAATACTCCAATGTCTGCTTTAGCTCTAAGTTTGCCTAAGTCTTGTCCCTCATTAGTTGGATAAGACAATGCACCAAACACACGAAGAAAAGAGAGATTAGGTTTTCTGTTGTGGACAAGTTCATATGGAGTTTTTCCATGAACAGTGTGAATCAGGGAACGATTTTGTGTGTAGCATGCAGTGGCAATAGCTTCAGCCCAGAGAAACATTGGAACCTTTGAGTAAATCAGCATTGTTCTAGCGGCTTCTACAAGAGTTCGATTTCGTCTTTCAACTACACCGTTCTGTTGAGGAGTTCGTGGAACACTTCTTTGATGGCTGATTCCAACGCTTTCATAAAATTCACTGAGTTGTTTGTTGACAAACTCAGTTCCATTGTCTGTTCGGATTATTCTGACTGTTTTGTTAAGTCGAACCTGCAGCTGTTTGATGAGTTTGATGATGATATCAGGAGTTTCATCCTTTGTCCTTAAGAACTTGACCCAGGTGAATCTAGAGTAATCATCAACCACAACTAACCCATATTTCTTCCCAAAGATATTCTGCACCCTCATTGGTCCACATAAATCCCTATGAATCATATGAAGAACTTCTGTGACAGAGTTAGTAGGTTTGGGTTTATGGGCATACTTCTTGATTTTTCCCAATTGACATGTTGAACAAAGATGATCCTTTTCATACTTGAGTCTAGGTAAACCTACAACTAAGTCCTTTTTGGAGAGATCATTGATGGTACCGAAGTTCAAGTGATTGAGACGACGATGCCATAACCATGACTTTGTTTTAGAGGCCTTTGACAGCAAGCAAATTGGAGAAGACTTCATCATATCTTCGATAGAGATGGTGTATAGATTTGAACCATGTGAACCTTTTAAAAGTTCCTTACCATCATGTTCTGTAACGAAGCAGGTATGTTTTCTGAAGGCTACTTCTAGATCAGAATCGCAGAATTGACCAACAGAGAACAAGTTGCGACCAAGACCTTCTACATAGTAAACCCTGGAGATAACACTTTTGCCAACAACATGGTCTCCATAACCCATAATAGCACCGAAATGATCATTCCCGAATCTAACTGTCCCGATGAATTTGCTCACGAAGTTCATGAGCCGTGACCGGTCGCCAGTCATATGCTTGGAACAGCCTGAGTCCAGGTACCACAAAATGATTTGAACGATCTGCAGTTGAACACAGACAAGAATGGATAACTGGATAATTGGGATCCCCATGCAAGAATGGGTTCCATTTGGTTAGTAACAATGGTTGGAACACCCACATCAGAAATAGAAGCATTCATATCAGAAATTAAGGCAATGGAATCATTGTGAATAGATGCAGTACTATTGTCTGTATTAGCCCTGTTTACAGTGTGCTCACTTCTTAAGGGAATAGTTCTACCAGTAGGCATCCATTTTCTAGTGGGCATTGTCTGATTATTCTTATGACCAACAGGTATCCAATAATAGCCTATCTTACTAAATGTTATTCCTGTGGGTTTCCACTGTTTTCTAACTTTATTTCGTTTTTGCCTTTTAACCTTCTTAGCATGAATTTTAGCATTAACAATATTAACTGGACAATTAACATCATTAGGCAAAACATTAACACCACATTCATGATTAGAAACAGAATTCAAGCAGACATCAATACAAGGTTTGCAAATAGTATCAGAATTCGAATTAATTACAGTACGCCTATGGCTAATACTAGAATCAACACGATTCGTTTTATTCGGTTCAAGCTTAAAGTTCCTAGATTGTTCTTCTACTCTTTTCCAGTGCACATTCTTAGCTTGCGAGGTCCTATTATTCCTTGTATTGTCTTGAGACTTTGACCTGCTCCCTTTAATGTCACTGATTACTCCTGTAGAGGGAATGGGAACATTAGTTGGTTTTACTACTCTTTGCATCACCTGTTTAGATGTGCTGGGATCTGAACTACATGCAGGCACACTAAGGTTCACTTTCTTAAAACTAGAAGTGCTGGGATTTGTACTCCTAGAAGGCACACTTGAATTCTCTTTCTTAGCATTGACAGATCTGGAATCTGAACTACTTAAAGGCACACTAAGGTTCACATTCAAGACATTGGGCATCGAATGAATATCATACTTGGCATTAGGCATCGAACATGGAATCAAAGGATTAACTCTCTCACCTAAGGACTTTGGGCATATTGTGATCAAGCATTCTAGGATTTCTTGAGATCGTTTGGCATATAAGCATGCATGTCCAATTGCATTATCATGAGGTTTCTCTAACTTATCCTCTTCAACAATCTCACGCAGACATTCTAGGCAATCCTTAAGGGATGAGAAGTATGTTTGAACAGCAAGTTTGTTGTTCCTGAGATGAGGAGGGACATATTTCACAGACAAAGCATATTTATTACAAGAGTGAACCTTTGATACACCATTCTCCCCATTGGTCATTGGCATTTTCCATTTTACCTGACTCTTCAGATTCTCAATTTCCTTTTGCAATGAAGCTATTTGTTCGTTATTTTTGTTACGAGTGACCTTTATTGATTCAAATAACTCATTGAAATGACGTTTAACCTTTTCATTTTCTTCTAGAAAACTTTCGTTTTCCTTTTGCAATGCATTTACTAGGTTTTGAAGATGAAACGTTTGAGAATTCTGAGAATCTAAAGGAGGAGGCATTTGGGAGCCTGTCATATTGTTCGTTTGACCCTTTAATTGAGAGATTTGGGCTTTCAACTTTCTGATCGTGTTGCAATGAGCTTGAATCTGTTCATCACGTTTGTTAATTTGAAAAACTGCATCAAACTCTGGAGCATCTGAGGATGTCTTCATATTTGAAGTTTTGACATTTTCTTTAAGATGTTGATATTTCAGTTGTAAATTAAAACGCTCAACTTCTAGTTTAGAAAAATGTTTAACCAAATTGTCGTGATCATCCAGTTCAATTTTCTCGTTTAGTTCAGAATTAGTTTTTTCAAGCTCAATGACACGATCATGGGAGACTTTCAGGGCAACCGATAATTCATGAAATTTGGAAGCATTAATGGAACAATTTGTAGCAGTGAAAAACACATCTTGAGCAATACATTCAGAAATCAGGTTCTCATTTAGTGTATGCAAGTTCTTCCTCTCAATCTCATTATATTTTAGTGCTCGCTCATAGTCACTAACTTCAACTATCATTGCATCAAATTCCTTTTCCATTCCCTTAATATCAGTTTCTATCCCCTTTTTAAGACTCTCAAAGTGATCTTTTAGAAGTTTAAAGAAAGGCATGACCTCAGTTAAATAACATTCTTTTGTTTGTTCAAAAACCCTTTCCCCTTCAGTAATCCCAGTTGGTGTGATCTTTTTCTTACAAGTTTTCTCAAAATCAACAAATAGTTGAAAAATAACATATTGACTGATTAAGATCTTGCTTTTAGTAGCAATCGTTCTAGGAACTAGATGCATTGGTGTATTGGGAGGATACACAGTTGCTTTAGGCATTTTCCTAAGGGGAGGGTTTGTTTCAACAATATTTTCTGCTTTCTGCTTATCTAAGTCCATTTTCCAGAGCACTTGTTCGGGAGTCAACAATGTTTGAGGCTTAAACATGTTCAAGGAGATCCAATTCTCCTTTTTGTAGTCATGGGGAGTGATAATTACTTCCTTCTCTTTGCATTTAGAATCATTTAGTTTCTTATTCATTTTCTCCCTAGTGATTTCATCTAATTTCTTATCTTCCTCTGTGCACTCAAAGCAACTAGGTTTTTGTCTAGGTTTAAGAATCTCATTGCCATCATAGATCACATTTTGAGCTGCTTTTGCTATCTTCCCGTACTCAGGGTTGGGTTTATCTATAATGGGAACACTATGCTTATCGCTTAGAACTCTATGCTTAGTGATCATGTGAGCAGTCTGAATGGTGTTCCCTTGTATGTACAACTTGTTTTCAAGTTTGTTTTTCAAAGTTTTCAGATTAGAAAAATCTTTCAAGAGTTTTGATTCCTTTGCATTAAATTCTTGCTTAAGCATTTTCACATTTTCTTGAAGTTCTTGTTTTTGTTTAGCAGTTTTAGAAAGCTTTTCTTGCAAGGAATTTAACTCTTGTTTTAATACTTCTTCTCTAAAATTACTTTTTCTAATGATTGTACGCACTTGGTCATCCATTTCCTGCTCACGAGTGGTCAACTCAAATTTTGCACGTTGTTCATAAATAGCAACACGTTCTTTATAGGCATTTAGTTCAGAAATTACAGAATCATCAGGGGCACATGCAGTGTATTCATAAAAAACATAGTCATTGTTGACTGCAGAAGATGCATCACTTGGTACAACTTCACTTTCACTTTGTTTCACATATTGATCATATGGGACAACATTGATATTACCCATATTTTCAATATTTGATTCAATAGTTTCAGTTGATAGTACTTTGTCATGCATCTTTTGCACATCAGCATCATCGTATAGTTTTAGTACCTCTGAGATGAGTTTGTCTTTGGATGGGCCAGCTTGTGGTGAAGAAGAGACCTTGGGAGAAACCATTGGAGAAATGCTAGCCATAAAAATTGTGTGTGCAGTAGGTCCATCATCCACATCAGAGTCGTATGCATCACAATCAGCGACTTGAAAGACATTCTAATGATTGTGACCTATCTCCTGAATAGGCTGCTCATCCACATCTGCATCATAGGTCTTGGCATTGCCCTCAGCAAGAAACAACAATTCCTCTTCATCCAAAGCAGCACCATTATCCTGAGCATGTACAAGCAGCATCTTATCTCTGAAGTAATCAGCATTCTGTGGACGTTTTGGAGATGTGCAGTTCCTTGCAATGTGTCCCTCACCACCACAGTTATAACATTTGATCGGCTTAGCTTGACCTTGATTACCATTCCTTCCTCGATTCTGATTACCAACATAACCTCTACCAGCTCCACCTCTTCCCTGATCATACTGTCTTTCCTGAACTGGTTGCACCACGATCCTCCCATCTTTAACAGTAGCTTGATTGTGTGGGTTAGATGCTGTTCTGAGGTTGTTGTTGGTTTGTGGGAGAGAATTCATGTTTTGACTAATTAGAAGAGCTAGTTGATTAATGATGTTACCCACGTGTGCATCAGCATCAGCTTGTTTGAACACAGGATCAGGAATGAGTTTGTGATTACCATTACCCATAGGTATGACTTGTGAGGCTTTGGTTGTGATTTCGATGTTTGAGTAGAAGGCAGTTGAGTCATTAGATGAGCTTGTCTCTCCCTGGTTGGTTTTGAACTGATTAAGAATCATTTTTTCAAACATAGCATGTCTCTCATTCTGAAGGAGGAAGGCATAGAGTTGCTCATAGTTTGTATTCTTCAATCCTTTAGTGAGCTTCACAGAGATGACAAACTTGTGCCATTCGGGATTCATGTTGTTCACAAATTTTGAGTTCAGCTGAATGTTAGGCATAGTCATTCTGATGTTCCTCATATCATTCACCAACTTTTGAAATCTCACATAGTACTCATAGACACTCTCATCTGGTTTCATCTTGAAGTGTTCAAATTCGTCATAGAGTTGTGATTCTCTGTCTTCCATAGTTAATTCAGAACCTGAGAGAAGCATCTTGACATTATCCCATACTGCCTTTGCTTCGGTGTTGTGATTGATCAGCTTGTAGATGTCTTTAGGAAGACCTTGAAGAACAATGTTAGAAGCCCTGATATCAGCATCGAATCTCTTTTTCTCCTTATCATCAAGCTCATCATACATCTTTGGTCTGTCCATTCCGTAAATCAGAGTTCCATCTTCAGCAGTATCAAGTACATCTCTAGTCGTCTCAACTCGATACGGTCCTTCATCAATGGATTTGAGAATGTTGACACCATTTTCCTTTCCAAGACAGTACAATCTGATTCGTTGAGCCCAAGAATCGTAGTCAGTTCTGTCAAGCATGGGTGGACGAGTATCTGAACCAGCTGCTTGAACATCCTCGGCAACAGTGGAGATGATTGTAGAAACGTTGGTAGACATGATGACAAATTAAACGGGATTTTATAACTCTATGATTAAACCGGGAAATAGATTCTTTCACGGGATTTTACTAAATCAAGAGAAAATCGTAAAGAAATCACCCAAGTCGCTAGAAAATTATGCACCAAGTCGCTATCTTCTAATTCGCTATTCCACCAAGTCGCTAAAGTCCCAAGTCGCTAAACAAAAGACAAGTCGCTAAATAGCAACTCGCTAAGCCTCTAGTCGCTAGCAAAATTTTGGCAGCAATTCGCTAAGATACAAGTCGCTAAGGAATCAAGTCGCTAAATAGCAACTCGCTACTTACCAAGTCGCTAATACCAAGTCGCTACCCGTAGTGGAGCATCCACTACTTGTACTGTTAGTCGCTAGGCCTAAGTCGCTAACTCCACTAACTGTAACTCGCTACAAAAATGTAAAGCAAGTCGCTAGCAAGAAATAAATCCGTAGGTCAAGTCGCTAGCAAGAAAACATCACAAACATCACTTTTCAATCCAAAAACAACCCAACCAAGATGATTCAAGCTTACCAAATGAAAACCTAAACACTTGTGATGATTCTAAACATAAAAGTACTAACAAAATCCAAGCTTTAACACAAGAAATCAACCAAATGATGCACAAACCACTAAACTTTTTCAAACTCAAAAACCACCTAAAAACCACTAGAAATCCAAAGATGTGCAAGATATGATCTAACCATGGCTCTTGATACCAATTGTAAGATATTGGTTTTCACTTACACATCAAACCATAACACAAAGTGGGCGTATAAGTGGAATTCTAGAGAGAGAAAGTTAGAGGTTTAGAGAACTTAGTGAGAGAAAGTGAAAGATATTATTATGAGCTCCAACTCTCTACCTTGGGAGGTAGAGAGTATTTATAGTCTTACATAAAACGCCACACAACGGGCTGTGGATCAGGCATACAGTGGGTAAAGACCCGTCCGTCCTCCACGGTGTTACTTAACTAAATACTACTTAACTTAAAATAACTACGACTACAAGCTTTCTAGCGATTACATATACTTGAGGTGACCGACTCTTTAATACCTGGAATTTCTAATTCCTAACACATAACAAATTATTCATGAATTAATCACGTAACCAATATATTAATTCTAGGTTTTAATAAGGTTAGCAAACAATTTTCAAAACCCTAAAAAATTATGTATGTGTCGACATTAAAAAAATAGGGGTACGCCCCAATTCATAAAAAAATGGACCAAACAATTATAAACATAAACCCTAGATTAACATATCAAACAACATACAATTATTTGTTTTATTACGCGTTTATGTAATTAATTACTTATTAAAAACCAATGACTCGTGATGCCACTGTTGGAATTATATAACATGACTAAGCATAAATATAAACAATAAACATCAAGTACACATGCGGAAGCGTATAGGAAAGATTAATGAATAATTAATTAACATAAGAAGAATATGCGTACCTTTTCTTGATTCTAGCCAAACAAGAATCAAATCCACAAACTAGCAATTAGGATGAACCCTAATTAGGGTTTATAGCAAGGTTGTAAAAATCGCTAGGCGCTAGTGAGGCGGTTAGGTAGGGCCTAGCGATTAATCGGTTAGGCGGGGATTAATCGGATTGGAATTTTTATGCACAAAAATGTGATTTTAGATATTATATTATTTTATATGTATGGGATAAGCGTATTGCATCAAAGTTCAAATATTTCAAGTGTTCAAATATAGACATAATAAATAATTCTTCAAAGTTCAAAGTCAAACATAAATATTACTAGGTTTGTTGACCATTTTAAGCGACCTTTGACCGATTTTGTCCCATTAATCGGTTTGTTGACTGATTTTTAAGTGATTTTGTCCGATTTTTAAGCGATTTTGTTAACCAATTTTTAAGCGCTTTTGTCCGATTAATCCGATTAGACCGATTTTGTCCGATTAATCGGTTTGTTGACCGATTTTTAAGCGATCTTTGACCAAACTATTAAATAGGCCGATTATGATAAATCAAGGCGTTTAGTGAGCGATCAGCGATTATGCGGGGATTAATCGGCCGCCTGGACCGATTTTTACAACATAGGTTTATAGGATTATAAGAATTACCCCTTACCGTTTTGTAATTCAATCCAAGAATAATAACAAAAGTATGTTATTACCACGTTCTTGTACACACGTACTAAACCGAATTAAAGTAATGCTAGTTTTAATCAAACAAAATAATTTGAGTTGGAAAAGGTTGAGGACCGATTCCCTATAGAGGGTATACGATCGTTTTTAGCAAAACACATACAAACACCTTTTAGGTTTTAGCTAATGAATACAAGAGATGCAAAACACAAGACCCCTAGCCTTGTATATATACTTAGCAAAACTTGGAGAACAAGTTGAATTGGATATGGGTTGGGTTTCCTTGTGGCCGATCGTATGGAGTATCCCACAAGGGATTCTGAAACCTTCCAACTATTGATTTGCATTCTAGTACTTTCCAATTACATTTAACTACCGTTAGTCCATTACACTTAACTACTTAACGTTCGTTATGTTATTTCGTTTAATTAATAAATAAATATAACATTTATATTTAATTATTAACTTTAATTCTCATACGCAAAGTGTGCAATCCCGTGGTCTCGAGTTCGATCCTAACACACGTCTATTAATTTATTGTCCATAAAACCAACATTTATGGATTGTGGTTTTGTCTAAACTAATACAGTTTGTTGGGAATTAGTCTGATTGTGGATTGGTAGATGTTAGCGAGCAAGAATGGGAAATGGGTCCTAGAAAGCTGTCACTCAACTGGTTAGTCTGGATAATCTTTTGTGCTTATGATTATATAATTGTGTCTGATACGTAGTCATTCTGATTTGTTTTTCTGTTTAAGTAAATATAATGGTTTGATATTTGGTGGTGTAGTGCTTCCCGGCTTCTCTTGCAAAGGTTGAAAGATTAGGCTTTATAGAGTGTGTTGTCACTGCTAATAAGGCTGAGTGAAAATAGCTGTAATGTTTTTGTGTCATTAATTTTGATACTAACAAGCATGTATAAGAGTAAAAAAATACCAATAATCGGATCAGAAACCCATATTTCTTTTATTAAAATATATTCACCATTTTTTTTAAAATTAAATATCTCACAAACCGTTAATCGTTACGCCAAAAAAATCATACCATCTCGACGAGAATTAAATTATCTTTCTATAGATATGCATTGTTATATACTTTCGACGAACTTTTTTTTAAAAAAATTTCGTCCAGAAAAATCACATGTGATTCGTAAAAATCACATGTGATTTGTTAAAATCATATGTGATTTGATTTTTACGAATCACATGTAATTTTTAAAAATCACATGTGATTTTTCTGGGCGAAATTTAAAAAAAAAACTTCGTCGAAAGTATATAACAATGCATATCTATAGAAAGATAATTTAATTCTCGTCACGATGGTGTATTTTTTGTAGCTTCAATATTTACCGTTTACAAGATATGTTATTTTAAAAAAAAGGGTGGAAAATGATTTTTTATTAATTTAGATAGAAAATGGATGACTATGATTGGTTCATTGATTTTATGACAAATATGAGTTCTATATGGATTTCAACTCTGAGAAACATAAAGTTTCTATTTGATTATACTGAAATATTTTCACTATATATCAAAGGTTTTGGGGCCTGTTTGGTACGCAGCTTTTTTAGAGCTGTAAGCTTTTTGTTACAAAAATAATCTCCTCCAAAACAAGTAGCTCCGTTTGGATACATCAACTTCAAGCTTTTATTTTAAACAAATAGCTCCAAAATGAAAAGCTGATTCATGAAGCTTTTTAAATGTCTATGAGCTGTTAAAACTTTAAATTACTAATATACCCTCCAAACATTTATTTACAATTATAGATTTGTCCTTTTATGTCATTTTACATATTATAATTACATTTAACAGCTAATTTACCAAACACTGTTATTAAAAAAAAGATACAGCTTGTAGCTTATGTTAACAGCTTTGCAGCTTACAGCTTACAGTTTACAACTTACAGCATACAGCTTACAGCTAGTTTTGCCAAATATACCCTTGATCTTTGATGGATCATGCAACTTTCTCTAATTATAAAACACAAATGTTATTGTATCACACTTGAGGATTGTGTCGATGGCAAGGTGGCTGCGAATTGTACAACCTTTATAGTCTAAGATACTTTTATTGCATGATAACTATCTCAAGGACTCCCATTCCCCTGCTAAGTACTGGGTTCACAGGGCGTACATATATCTTTCGTAGTATATCTCAAAAGAATGGGTCAAAATTATCGGCATTGGAAAGAAGTGATTATCTACGCTTAAAAATCATGGCTACTAACAAAATTTATATGGAGGTTTGTTGATTAGGTACGCACAGTCAAGAAAGAGATGTTGAAGTGAAAGTACGAATACCTGGAAGGAGGTATATGGCCAATAAGTAGCAATAGGCCATTAGGCCGAAGGGTAGAGGTATAGCATTACATATACTGTAACTGAAGCACTATAACCAAATAATGGATGGATGAGAATGTGTAGCGAAGGATTTTATAATTGGGATCGGATGAGCAATAACAAGGTTTAGAGTGACGTGGATACTTGATAGTTGTAGTAGTTTTAAGTAAAATAATACCCTTTATTAAGGTTCCTTTATATGTAGAAATAGTGTTCATTGAATTCGAACTTTCGATTAGTGTTGATTGAATTGGAAATTTTAGATTGATGGTGATGGTCGTTAGTTTTAGAGATAATTTAGATTTTTGGATATTGTTTAGCTCATAAATAAATGAAGGATAGAGAATCTGGCAGTGTAGGTTGAACGAATCTGGCAGTGTATGCTCATTTTCTTATCTTTTTATGAGCTTGTGTCTTTTAAGGTTTGAGTAAGTTGTGTTGGACTTTATAACAAAATTTCTCAAACAGCTGCTTAACTGCTCAAGTGCTCAGTGTGTTTCATTACATTAGAAGCAAATCAGACACTATCTTCTAGACTTGTGTGCCAGGTGATCATCTGCTTCTGCTTGCTTCAAAAAGTTTAAGCAGTTATTGTAAGTAATCCAAACACGACATTAAATATGCTTGTGGATCACTTCAAATAAGCAATCCCAAACACCCAGAAACATTTTTTTTGTATGTACTTTCGCTCTTGTAAATATTAACCATCTATCGTTCAAAAAATATATATATATATATATTAACCATCTAACTTTGGTTTCAGTTGTCGATTAAGATTTTGAATGATTTCTAGGTTTTAAGATTATTTGGTGACCAAAGCTACGAGTCTTACTTTGTAGTTTCATAGCTATGCTATCACCACCAAGAGGTTCTTAAGGTGTTCTTATGGCATAAATAAAACAAGTCCTGTGTTTATTACAATGACACTGCTTCAGTAGCTGGATAAATAAGCGGCGACGACCACCCTACTGGATTTTAAAACCTAAGCGATTTTAGTAATCCATCCCAAACTCTAGCAGTATTTAGGAGTCTTGATCACCCTCTGGTATTCTTATGTGGGTGTTTGAATCTAGCTTATTACAAAATTTGAAAATGCCTAGAAGCTCACTTTTAAATATGTTTATGAGTTTATTGACTTTTTATTCTCATCTATCTATTAATACTATGGAAAGAGGGTTTTTATTTAAGTCATCGTTTCAATTGTCTCATTCTCTCCATCTTCATTTTTTTTTATCTGAAATCGTGTTCTAAGTATTTTCGTTGATAAAAAACAACTTGAATCAAGCAAACAGTTATGCTCTTCCAGGTTGGGATTATGAAATCTTACACTGGCTCATGGACTTCAGCTAATATGGCAATGAAATAAACAAAACCAAAACTTTTTTTTTTCTTTTTTCCAAAAGTGATTCAAGCATACATAAAATTGCATTATTTTCAATGTTCAATTACTAACCGTGATTTTTTTTTTTTTTTTTTTTTTTTTTTATTTTTTTTCTAAATTTTATTTTGTGTAATTAGGCATATTTGGAGATCAAAGGTCGAATGATTGAACCACTGCTAAATTGGAACAGGTATTTTATTGATACCATGTGTTTGATGGAATGCTTTTATTCTATAAGTTTATGGTTTTTCTTATACGAAAACTAAGTGTTTGATGTAGTGCTCGAATGAGTTTGTGCCCAAAAGAGTTTGAGTGTATGGTTGCAACAATTTTATTTCATCATATTTAAGTGTCTATAGATGCATTGGAAGCCAAGTTAGTAAAGCCTATAATTTACCAACATGGCTTCAAGATAGTTTGTGTTTTTTTATGGTTAATGTCTTACACACTTCTTTTGATTGGAGTGTTTTGTGCTGGGACTTTGGTTGAATAATATAAAGAGTTTTAGTAATATATTTAAGGGCTAATGGCCTCTAAATGTATCATAGTTGTCATTATTTCCTTCTATATTTATCGAACAATTTTTTTTTGCTATTATGTGTTTTAAACTTGATTTTTTGGGCATTTTTGGTGTACTTTATGATCATTTTGCCCCTCCTGGGTTAATAAAATGAGGGGCGAAATGGTCATAATGTACATAAAAATGCCAAAAAAATCAAGTTTAGTACACAGAATAGCAAAAAAAATTGTTAGATACATATAAAAGGAACAAGTGACAACTATGATAAATTTTGGTGCCATTAGCCTTATATTTAAATGTGAAAGGGATTGTTGTATGTTTATTTTCTATATTTTTGCTTTATAAATGGTAAAATTCTCTCAAAGTTATTGTTTCTTGAATGGGGTTGTATATTGATTGCATATGTAGGTAATTAGTGCACTGAGGATACTTCCAAGTGAATTGGCGCAACATGAAGATTCCATAGTGTGCGAATGTATCAGCAACAATAGATAAACAATAGAACTTTTATTCAAACCTAAGCCTCAATAGTCGGCTTAGATTAAATCAACAATAGTATCCAAAGTGTTACAAGATTAGATTAATGTCAATGAGACAGTAACCATACAAATACAAAGAAGAGACAAAATCAATGTAATGATCAGAAAGAAGAGAATGTGAGACAATGACTGCACACACAGTTGTTTGTAACCCTAGATTAAGGGACTTATTAAATAGGAGATAAAGATACACAAAGACCCCTCTAACGGCTATAAATGACTCATCAGCAGAAATGAGAAATGCATCAGCAGAAATGAACTTCTTGGAACTTTAAACCATTTATGCTTTGTCCATGATTAACCCATGTAATAAGCCTGCACTGAACATAACTTGAAAACCATTAGCAATTGATAGAATGACATGTTTGCCACAGATTAATACCCCAAAATTTAACATTCCCCCTTAATCTGATGGGCAAACATATCAAACAATATCAATTTTTCACACAAGAATTTATGCTGATAAACAGGAAGGTTTTTAGTAAGTATGTCTGCATTTTGGTTTGAAGAGCCAATCTTTTTGGCACTTATAACACCTCTTGCAATTTTTTCCCCTGATGAAGTGAACATCAATTTCAAAGTGTTTTGATCTTTCATGGAAAACAGGATTGACAGCAAGTTGTAAAGCAGATTTGTTATCACAAAAAAGATTAACAGGGAGATTGATATCAACTTTTAGATCTTTTAAGATTTTTTGAATCCAAATAATTTCACAGGCATCAGTAGACATAAATCTATACTCTGCTTCTGTGGAAGATTTTGAAAGAGTGTTTTGTTTTTTACTTTTCTATGAGATCAAACAATCATTAAAGAAAACACAATAACCTGTGACAGATTTCCTGGTTTTCTTGCATTTAGCCCAGTCTGCATCACTATATCCTTCAAGAGGATTTTTAGAGTTGCTGAAATTGTACCTTAGACCTTTTCCTGGAGCTCCTTTTAGATATCTAAGAACATTGAGGGCACATTCTAGATGAGATTTCAAGGGAGAATGCATATATTGTGCCAGACAATGAACTGAGTATGAGATGTCAGGTCTTGTATGGGTGAGATAGATAAGTTTCCCAAGTAACTTCTGATAACCAGTGATGTTGACAAGTAAGGGATCATCAGCAGTGGGAATGTATGGAAGAACATAGTTGGGTTCAATAGGAGTGGACACAGGTTTGCACCCAAGAAGACCAAATTCTTTGAGGAGTTCAAGACAGTATTTTCTTTGGGTGAGACATATGTCATTCCCAGTTTTTAAAACCTCAATGCCAAGAAAATATTTTAAGTTTCCCAAGTCTTTGATATGAAATTTTGATTTTAGAAACTCTTTGAATAGGTTTATCTTATCAATACAGTTTCCAGTAAGGACAATATCATCCACATAAACAAGCAAAAACAGAGTTGGGTTCAATAGGAGTGGACACAGGTTTGCACCCAAGAAGACCAAATTCTTTGAGGAGTTCAAGACAGTATTTTCTTTGGGTGAGACATATGTCATTCCCAGTTTTTAAAACCTCAATGCCAAGAGAATATTTTAAGTTTCCCAAGTCTTTGATATGAAATTTTGATTTTAGAAACTCTTTGAATAGGTTTATCTTATCAATACAGTTTCCAGTAAGGACAATATCATCCACATAAACAAGCAGAGCAAAAAAACTTGTTATTCTCTGTTTTGGTGAACAAAGAATGATCATTGACAGATTGAACAAAGTTATTTTCCTTTAAAACACTAACAAGTTTTTCATTCCATTTCCTGGGAGCTTGTTTGAGGCCATATAGAGACTTGACAAGTTTACAAACTTTATTCTTGTTATTCTCATTACAGAACCCCTTAGGGATGGTCATATAGACATCCTCATCAAGGTCTCCGTACAAAAAAGCATTGTTAACATCAAGTTGGAAAAGTGGCCATTTGTTTTTCACAGCTAAGGCAATTAGACATCTAACAGTAGACATTTTCACAACAGGGGAAAAAGTTTCATCATAGTTTATTCCTTCCCTTTGGTTGTAACCTTTAGCAACTAATCTATCCTTGTATCTATCAACTTCACCATTGGCTTTATATTTGATTTTAAAGATCCATTTGTAACCAATGGGAGTTCTATTAGGTGGGAGATCAGTTATATCCCAAGCATGATTTTCATTTAAGGCCTCAATTTCAGAGTTCATAGCATCAACCCAATTACTATTAAGGATAGCTTCTTCATAACAGGTAGGTTCAATACTTTTATTAAGACTAGAAGCAAAGCAGTAATTATCTTTGTTAAGTTTAGAGTAATTAACAACCTTTTCAACACCATATTTGACTTTTCCTTCTACAATAAAGTCATTAAGATTACTGGGAAACTTAGAAACTCTGGTTGACCTTCTAGCAGTAGTGGCTGGCAAGCCTCCTTCTTGTTCAGAGTTCTGATTTGAATCAGATGATGTATCAGCAGAATCAGAAGATGCATCAGCAGGATGTGATTCATGTGATATGGTGCCCTCAGGGTGTGTATTATCATCTATAGACGTTGCAACAGGTTCATCATCCCTAGTAGGATGACTCAACACTGTGCCAACATCATAGGATGTCACTCTCCCTTCATCATTGGGACTTATTTGTGAGTCAAAGAAATTTTTGTGATTTAAATCTTTAGGCACATAAGTTTCAACAAAAGGTTTTGACAAAGTATTTTTCATTTTGAAGGGAAAAACAGTTTCATAAAATTTGACATCTCTGGAATAAAAGATATTTTTTGTTTCTAATCTCAAAAGTTTATAACCTTTTTTCTCATTTGAATAACCAATAAAGACACTTTTCTCAGACCTACTACCAAATTTATCAGAGATGTTGAGAATGGTGGCATAGCATAAGCAGCCAAAGACTCTAAGGAGAGAGAGTGAAGGGTCATGTCCATACACAAGGGAGAAGGGGGACTTGCCAGACAGAACTGAAGAGGGTAACCTGTTTATGACATAAGCAGCAGTTAGAACACATTCAGGCCAAAGATATAGAGGTAATTCCCCCTGAAACATAAGGGATCTAGCCACATTAAGGAGATGCCTATGTTTCCTTTCTGCAATACCGTTTTGTTGTGGTGTATAAACACAAGAGGTTTGATGTAAAATTCCTTTTTCATGAAAGAAGTGTTGAAGTTTATTATTGACAAATTCTGTCCCATTATCACTTCTGAAAATCTTAACATTGTGTTCAAATTGATTTGATAGCATATGAGTAAAGTTAACAATGGAAACATAAACATCATATTTTCCCTTAAGCATATAAACCTACACTGCCCTAGAATAGTCATCAAATATAGAAAAAAAATATTTGTAACCATCTCTGCTATTGACTTTATATGGTCCCCATACATCTAGATGAACAAGTTGACCAATTTTAGTTGATTTATGTTCACTTAGAGGGAATGGTTCCCTGGTTTGTTTATCTTTGTTGCAAGTATCACAAAGATGGTCAGATTCAGATGAACTATCAAGTTTAAGAGTGGATTTAAGTATATGTAGGACTTGGTCAGAGGGATGACCAAGTCTTTGATGCCAGAGATTTCTAGAAACATGACAAATAGAAATGCAATTATTAGAAGTAATCTTACATGTAGAATCAATATCAAACATATATAACCCATTACATTGTTTACCAATCCCCACAATCCTTTTTTGATGTAAATCCTGTATATAGAAATTAGATTCATTAAACCCAACAAACATCTTATTGTCTCTAGCAATCTTATGAACAGACAGCAGACTGACAATGTACTCAGGAACAACCAGAACATCAAAAAGAGTTAGGTCATTATTGACCTTTAAGTCACCAATTTTAGTAATTAGGGCCTGAGTACCATTGGGATGTCCAACAGTTAGACCAAGATTTAAAATGTCAACAACATTAATTAAAAATTTGGCAGATACAGTCATGTGCTGATTTGCACCAGAGTCAACAATCCAACCAAGACTGATGTTTCCAGATAAGGTTTTTGTGTTGTTGTTAAAAAATTTGTTGAAGTTTATGTTAAACTTGACACTGCCATTAAAGAAGGTTCCTGAAAAAATTTTACCTGCCATGTTGGCATTAGCAGAAGACACATTATTGTCATTAAGAAGACTCATAAGTCTGGAGAGCTGTTCATTAGACAAAGAGACATGAGAGTTGCTAGCTCTATTATCAGTGATATGATTAGTATTAGTGGAAACATTGTTACTGCTGAAAGGTTTAGCATTAAAGTTCTTTTTAACATATCCAGCAGGATAACCAACAAGATCATAACATCTATCAACAGTGTGACCAGGTTTTTTACAGTTAGTACATTTGAGATTCATGTTTGGTCCTCTGTTATTAGAGCTGTTACCAGCATTAAAACCAGACCCTTTATTGAAATTGTTGTTGATTGATCCTTTTTTGTTATCAAAAAATTTTCCACTATCAAAAGTTTTTGCAGCAAAAGCAGTGGTATTAGGTTTAGCAGAGCTATTCCCAGATGACACATTTCTGTGAGATTCTTCTCCAGAGACAACAGAGAAAGCAGATTTGACATTAGGCAATGGATCTCTGGTTAGAATGTTACTTCTGATAGGAACATAAGTGTCATCAAGACCCATAAGAAATTGCATTAATTTGATTAGCTGATTGTGTTTTTCAAAATGTTTTGTAGCCTCACAAGTGCAGTGAGGCAAGCTAATCATACAATCAAATTGTTTCCATAAAGAGTTGAGGTTGTTGTAATAATCAGCAAGAGAAGACCCATTTTGACTAAGAGAGTTTATATTTTTATGCAAATTAAAAATAGCTGAACCATCAACCTTATCATAAGTATCTTTAAGATCATTCCACATTTCATAAGCAGTTTTAGCATATATAGCACCAGCAAATAGTTCAGGACTGAGAGAGTTAAGAATCCAGGTAACCACAACAGAGTTACAAGTATCCCATTGATTAGCAAGACCAGGGTTTGAGTCATCTCTTATGCAAGTACCATCAATAAACCCTAACTTATTATGATTCCTTAAGGCAAAGGTCATGGCCATATTCCATATTTTATAATTTTCAGTTCCAGTGAGTTTGATAGAAATAATGGGAGTACCATTGGTGTTATTGGGTGTAAATACAAAGCATCACCAAAGGATAAGCTTTTCTCAATGGAAGAACTACCACCACCACCAGTATTATCATCACCAACAGCCATAATGCAAACAATAAGACAGACAAATAACACAGACAGAGATAACAGCAAGAGCAGAAGATAAAGAAATAAATAAGACTTTGTAATTAAGAAACAACAAGCACGAGCCTGTGGACTGGGGTAAACCAGAGCAGGTATTCATACCACTCAGAGGTGGCAGATCAAGATGTTAGTCTACCCGTTTGCACCCACAAAGACTTAAGTACTGTTTGTTTGAAGAAGAGATTAGACTTAGACTTACAGAGCAATATGCAGCGGAAAGAACAAATCACAATAGGAAATAACCAAACCACCAATTGCTGCTGAAGAGATGTTCCCAAGTTTCTATGAAGAAACCCTTGGATGGTGAATCAATAATGATTATGAGCCTGATGCTCTGATACCATGTGCGAATGTATCAGCAACAATAGATAAACAATAGAACTTTTATTCAAACCTAAGCCTCAATAGTCGGCTTAGATTAAATCAACAATAGTATCCAAAGTGTTACAAGATTAGATTAATGTCAATGAGACAGTAACCATACAAATACAAAGAAGAGACAAGATCAATGTAATGATCAGAAAGAAGAGAATGTGAGACAATGACTGCACACACAGTTGTTTGTAACCCTAGATTAAGGGACTTATTAAATAGGAGATAAAGATACACAAAGACCCCTCTAACGGCTATAAATGACTCATCAGCAGAAATGAGAAATGCATCAGCAGAAATGAACTTCTTGGAATTTTAAACCATTTATGCTTTGTCCATGATTAACCCCTGTAATAAACCTGCACTGAACATAACTTGAAAACCATTAGCAATTGATAGAATGACATATTTGCCACAGATTAATACCCCAAAATTTAACACATAGTTACCAGCTCAATAACTATTATGATGTCTCCTAGACAGCCAAGAAGGTAATCAAACTGGTTAATGTTTCACCTATAGTATGGACCACAAAACTGATTTGGATCAATGCGGAAAGATGTGAGAGTAAATGGAAGTAGTTTAGAACACACCAACATCCAATATTGACCCATTAATAATTAGCACAGGGACGTACCTAGTTTGTATATAGGCATCTAATGAGTCCACACCTGGGATATCTAGTTAAAATTGCATTGATTCAGTCTTTGATCCAAGTTTACTTTAAACGTCAAGACATTCATCTTATCTTTTAAACGATAGTTTATTCCATGGAGTATATACTTGTAAGTATATATGAGAGGTAATTAATCTTGATCAGATCACCTTTCTAATTGTGCACAGAGATGGACTTACATGCATGCCGTATGTGACATGAGTCACACCCGATTTTAGGTCGCGAAGTGTAATATTTTTCTCAAAAGATGTCTTTTTTTAGTATGTGCAAATATTCGTGGTATTTTCTTTATAGTGCAACTTTACCTTAGCTCAAGAATACTTTATGATGCTAATTTAGCACCTATATAAAAGAAAGAGTTTGTGCAACACCGTCCCGAAAATCCTAAGTCCATCCCTGATTGTGCAACATTCAGTTCCTAACAAGCAATAACATGATCATTGTAAAGTCCCACGGAGCTAACAGATCACTAAATGGAACAAGAATTAAACAAAAGCAATGTTATGGTTTTAAAACTGATGAAGAGGAGAAACATATTTAATGGCGATATTGACGGATATTGAACTTGTAACTTGTTCACTCCTCTTCATATTTCTTTTCTTTTTTCTTTTTTTTCCCTAGTAGATACAAAATTTATTCATAATAATAATTTGAGTAAACATGAATGTATTAAGGCTGAGTTCATATAAGTGGTTGTCAATTTGTATTTTTGTGTAATCAATTATGATAGTTTACTTGTTTTAACGTTTCATTTCCGGTCTTTGTTGACTATAACGATAGTCTTTTAAATTAGAATGTTACAATTTTTTTCTTGAAAAGTTTTGGCCCCTCAATCAATATTCAAGGCCCCCCCCCCCCCTCCCCCCACAAAAGAAGAAAAAAGAATGTGTTATATACAAACATATATATGATTGTTTGAGTGAGAAAATACTGTGAATTACTGTTAAACTATTTGAAACATTGTAAAAGATCCTTAGCTTCAATATCTTGGATCCTTCATCATGTATACTACTATATAAAGCATTTAAGTTGTGAGCTCTACAAAAAATTAAGATAAGGAGCTCTAATCATTGAGTGACATGTGTCACTTCTCTAACTAAAAAATAACAAAAATGGATGAGCTCTAACAAACTAAAATAAATAGCTCCAATAATGGGGTGACATGTGTCACTTCCTAACTAATTAATCACCTTTATTTTTAAATTTAAATATCTTTTAATTCTTTTAATTTTTTTATGATCTAATTTCACCATATTTTTTAAAATTTTGTGCTTTTTAATTCAACATCCATTTTGATATATTTTTATGAGTTTTTAGTTTTTACATTTTTAGTAAGTTTATTTTATTTTGATTCAAATTTTATAACTTTAACTTTTATTTCAATCAATACAAACTTTATTTATCAAAATCATTTACTTTTGGGAAAGTGTTTGACGGGTAAGAGATTGTAAAAGTCTTTTTATATGCGGAATAATGATGTCAAGGGAAAGATACGGAAAACCCGGACAAACACATACAACTAACACATATATATTTGGAGTGTTGTGAAATGAATTCACTAAGCGGGTAGGGAATCGCGAGGAGAGTTGGGTTAGCAATACATTTACTATATTTATTATATAACTATATTTATCGCCGCCGCTGTGCGCGGATATCCAACTAGTACTCAATAATGCAAGCTCAAGCTCATTTTCAGTTAAGACCTCCGACGGTGTCTCCACTTAAGCCACTCAGCATTAACTCGTTACCCTTAGTTTTATTCAAATCACCATCACGCATCATCACTAGAAGCCGACCGATATTTGCTTCCTACCTCACTGCCCCAAAAAGAGAGAGAGATGCTAAAAAGCGAGTGGTTATTACAGGTATGGGTCTCGTGTCCGTGTTCGGAAATGAAGTTGATAGGTTCTACGAAAGGCTCTTATCTGGAGAGAGCGGAATCAGTTTGATAGATCGCTTTGATACATCAGAACTCACTACTAAATTTGCCGGTCAAATTCGTGGATTTCAATCAAACAGCTACATTGATAGAAAGAATGACAAGAGACTTGATGATTGTCAACGCTATTGCATTGTTGCGGGAAAAAAGCACTTGAAGATGCTGCTCTTGGTGATCATGAGCTCTCCAAGGTTTTTACCTTTATATGTGTTTTTTCATGCCTCTTAATATAGGATCCGATTGATTCCATGCATGTTCTCCATTTTGGTAATGATTTGCAGATCCATAAGGAGTGAGCTGGTGTCCTTGTTGGCTCCGCATTTGGAGGTGCTAAGGTATTTTCTGATGGTGTGGAGTCTTTTAACATGAGAGGTTATCATAAAATATCACCATTTCTGACACCGTTTGTGATGCCAAATATGGGCTCTGCCCTTCTTGCTATTGATCTTGGATTTTCGGGACCAAATTACTCCATTTTGGCTGCTTGTGCATCATCCAATTATTGCTTCTGTGCTGCTGCAAGTCATATCCGTGAAGGAAAGGCTGATTTGGTGATTGCTGGTGGAGTTGAAGCATCTATTATTCCTATTATAATGGGAGGTTTTGCTGCCTGTCGAGCATTATCTCGAAGAAACGATGATCCCCGCACTGCATCCAGGCCATGGGACAAAGATAGAGATGGCTTTGTAATGGGCGAAGGTGCTGGTTTTTTGGTAAATTACACACTAGTGTCTTACTCCAATTGGATATATATTTTTGCAGTCTATCTAAATTAAGGTTATGTGTAAAGATTCATCTTAACATTTGCAGGTGATGGAGAGTTTAGAACATGCTATGAAAAGGGATGCACCAATACTTGCCGAGTACTTAGGAGGTGCTATAAATTGTGATGCTTATCACATCACTAATCCACAATCTAGTGGGCTTGGTGTCTCAGCTTGCATTCGAAGCGGCCTTGTGGATGCTAATGTCTCAGTTGAGGAAGTACATCTCTCATCTATATTTATATGATTTTCTCCTAATTGATCATGTTAAATTCAGGAGGAAGTTCTCAAACATATTTTGCAACTAAATCTTACTCCAAGGTGAACTACATCAATGCACATGCAACTTCTACTCCAGTTGGGGATCTCGCTGAGATATATGCTCTAAAGAAAGTATTCAAAAGCACAGAAGGGATCAAAATAAACTCCACCAAGGTGAAGTCAACCATGAATGATCATCCTTAATAAATATTATCTTCACAATGAATCAAAATATATTGACTCTAGTTATCTTCATTTCAGAGTATGATAGGGCATTGTATGGGTGCAGCTGGCGGCCTGGAAGCCATTGCTACAATAAAAGCAATTCAAACAGGATGGCTGCATCCAACAATTAATCAATTTGTGTGTCATACGTGCATTTTTGCTCATTTCTACTTCCTCATTCATCTTTTATATCTCACAGTTTATATGCATCCTCAGGACCGGGAATCTGCTGTTGACTTTGACATGGCTGCAAATCAAAAGCATAAACATAAAATCAATGTTGGTGAGTCTGTTATCAGTTCCCTGTTGAGCACCCATAATCAGTTATGTTCACTAATTACTCCAAATTTTCTTTTGTTGTAGCCATTTCCAATTCGTTTGGTATTGGTGGACACAATTCCGTTGTAGCATTCTCTGCATTCAAACCTTGATTTGAACATTGAGAATATCCCCACTATCCTTAAAGCACACAACTTCAAGACAGTTACAGATGTATAAGTTCTATGTTTGATTGTTTGTTACAAAACTTATTGTTGGTTATAGGAAAAAAAAAAAAAAAAAAAAAAAAAAAAAAAAAAAAAAAAAAAACTCTAATGTCTAGCTAAGCCAACAATCATAATAACCTTGTCTAACGTTATGTTATTTCAGAGTTCGTGTAATAAAATCCAACATATACAAGTTTTCATTATTTACACAACATGTTATGTCCAAAACTTTCCAAACTAGCATGAACGTGTTACCAAGATTGTTTACATACGAAATTTATAAAGTAGGTTGACTGACAACGGAGTTCAAGTGGAACCAAAAAGGTTAACGACGACAGATTTCATGCATGTCCTTGATTTTCGACGTGGTTTCACAAGGATGGTTGTAGCTATAGCCTTTATATCGCACCATTTAAAACTACATCAAAATCGTCGAAATTTTGTAGTTGGTTGATTAGTCATGTTGTTTGAGTTACCATCAAGATCAAGGTGTTGGTGCAATCTCGCAACCAGCCATATAATTATTCCACTGCTAGCCTGGGTAGTTTCTAACACCAAAAAATACCGAAGTTATATTCCAAATCAGTCATATCAAACATCTTCTTCATAGATGCTTAGAATTCAAAAGTAAGCTGTTACAAAGAACTAGCATAAATCATATCATCAACAAAAAGACTAACAATTAGTAAATGAGTACCTTGCCATTTTACATATAGCGATGGCTCATGTAGCCTTTTGACAAAACCATTTTTGTGGAAGAAATCATAAATACTTTGTACCAAGCATGTGGTGCTTGTCTAAGGACCTATATCGCCTTGTGCAAACCAACCACCTTGTTCGGATGAGTCGTATTTCCATTATCGGTTTGCAATAATTGCTAGAATAACGCCTTGTCCAAACAAAACTCCTTGTCTAAGCACGTATATCGCCTTGTGCAAACGGGACGCTGTTGACAATGATGAGTGTAAAGAGAATCACACATTTCACACACAGAACACAATGAAAGTGTTTTATTAAGTGAATATGATATTTTGGTGGATACAGAGTTTATATAGAGAAAAAGACTAACTAAACTCTAACAAAATATTACAAAATAAGACCCTGAACTATTAAAGAAGTTACATTCCAGTCCTTGTAGTTTAGCCAACTCCTCTTTTACACTCCCCCTCAAATTGAGAGGTGGAAGAACTGGAAACTCCCAACTTGGACAATAATCTTGAGTGTTGATCTAAAGGCAACACTTTGGTAAAAACATCTGCCAACTAAGCTTTTGTAGAAACATAGGATGGATTGACTTGACCACTTTTGACTTGATCTCTTACATAATGACAACCACCTCTATGTGTTTAGTTCTAGCATGAAGCACTAGATTGGCAGCTATGTACAAGGCAGCTTGATTTTCACATTTCAAGTCAACTGGACCAAGATCCTTGATTCCCAAATCCTTGAGCAGAGTAACTAGCCATGTAACCTCACAACAAGTCAATGCCATAGCCATGTACTCGGCTTTTGCAGAGGACCTTGAAACTACAGTTTTCTTCTTAGATTTCCATGAGATGGGAGATTGTCCAAGTAGAATACAATAGCCAGTAGTGGATCTTCTTGTCATAGGACAACTAGCCTAATCACTGTCACAATATGCAGTGAGATGAACATCAAAATCATTAGCCAACAAAATGCCTAGAACTGGGGATATCAATAGGTATCTTAACAAATGCTTGACTGTCTACATATGAATTCAGGTTAGACTTTGCATAAATTGACTCAGAAGTTAAGCTGTGTAGCATATGATTGGTCTAGTAATTGTCAGATAGATCAGCTTGCCAATGTACCTTCTATAGACTTATGGATCCGGGAGAGGAGTGTCATCATCAGCTTGTAACTTGACATGGGTATCCATAGGTAGTTTGTAACGTTTGGCATTAGACATATTAGCTTCTTGTAATAGGTTACTAGTATACTTCATTTGAGAGACAAATATACCTTGATCACTTCTGCATACTTCTTAGCCCAAAAAATAGTTTAACTCACCCAAGTCTTTCATGTGAAAGTGAGAACTCAATTGAGACTTTAAAATAGTTTATCTCACCCAAGTCTTTTAAAAAATAGTTTAACGTACCATGTAAGAAAGCATTTGAGACTAGGGGTGAGCATCGGGTCAAACCCGACCCGAAAACAGAAAAAGGAAAAAACTCCAACCGAGAACCGAACCGAGAAATAGATATCAAAACCGAAATCGAACCGAATAACTTGGTTCGGGTCGATTTTTGTGTTTCGAACCGCAAAAACCAAAAAAAACGAACCGAACCAAAATAAATATACAAAACCGAAATGAACCGAAAAAAGTCGGTTCGGTTCAGACCGGTTTAGGTCGGTTTGTCGGTTCGGGTCGGTTTTTGGTAGATTTGATCAGACCTATTTGAGACACCCATTTGACAAATGTCCCATCCTTTCATGCCTGCAACTGCAAGTAAGGCTATTATAGTCACCATTTTTTCCCCAGGAGCAAAAGTTTCCTCATAATCAACTTCTTTCCTCTGACTATTACCATTAACTACAAGCCTAACTGTTAGGTTCCCATTTATGTAACACAAGCATCAATATAAGAAGTAGAGATGAAGAAGTGATCGGTTGAACAAGTTAACACACACACGAATGAATAAAGAAGAGTTATGCGTAGGAAATGTGATAAAATGAACAACCAACTCTCAAATGAGAGTTACAAGACTATTTATAGGGGAAGGAAGCTAGGGCAACACATCTAGTCCCTTCCTTTCCTTATTGGGCTTTTGCATAGGCTCATGGGCTTTCTACATGAGCCTAGCCTTAATTACTAACATAAAAGCCTTAATTAAGCTAACTATTACATATTGATTACTAACACTTGAGAAATGGTTTAGGAGTGATTACAACAATCTCCCCCTAAGTGTTAGTAATTGATGACTTAAGTAATTTGAAACGTTGTTGGTGCAGATGTAATAGTAGCTTTGACGTCTTCTGACATTCTTCTTTCTTGTGAGAAGAAGTGCCTTGATTCGAACAATCTCCCCAGTGTAGGGATCTTGTTTCCTTTGAAGTATTCTGCTTTGACGTCTTTGATTTCTTTGTTCTTTAATTCTTTGTTCTTTGTGGTGGTTGTGATATTATGTTGTTGTCAGCTACAGGTCAGCTTCGTTGCTCCAGTGTCTCCACGTCTTTCTACAACATGCTCACACGCTCATTTGACGATGAATTTCAGATGTGAAGTAGTTCTCGAGTCTTTATAACTTTGTAGATTCTTTGATTTGATGAAGAATCATTATGACTTTGTGTTGCCTTTGATTTTGAGAGAACTTCATTTGTGATGTTGTTGGTATGAGCATGTGTAGAATCAACACGATCTCTTCCTCCCGCGAGCATCCATCAGCAGCAGCATCTCCGGTACAGTCACGAACACCAATTGATCATCGTAATCTTTTCATAAAGAATTGACTACTACAATTGTTCTACTGATGAATGTCTTGATTCGTTCACCTTGGTCGGGCGAATCAGCCGTCCGAATCCCGTAAGGGACAGTTGGCATTACATTGAACAAGTTCAAGTAATGACCCACATATTCAGGACTCGATTCTTGAAGGAATCTCCTTAGCGGGATTTCCAGCACTTACAAGTTCAAACTTCGAGAGTGTCAACAACATAATGTGAAAACACGTCTCTAATTCTAGCAAAGGCTGTTCCTGAAACCGGATGCCCTCAAGAAGGCTAACACGATATACAGAAGTATATCTACGGTTCAGGTGAGTCGCTGAGGTACAGCGAAGCATCACCCCACGACTGTAGACCGTTTGAGACAACACTAAGCGTAACCCACAAGGAGTTACCGAAGTGACCTGCTGTCAGGGCTGTTTGATGTTGACCCTGGCAGGAGTTTCCATTCAATCACTGAGGATCACAGTTGTGAACCCCTCATAAATGTTCTCGACAGATTGCTAATATCTGTGAAGGACTCTTGAATGTATCACTTGCGTCCTTATTGTTGAACAACAAGTGATGAAATGTCAAGTGTACCTAAGAGATATTTTGATGAATCTCGTGGCTCTAGACTCAATAGTGCGCTTTGGTTTTCCTGAGCGGAGACTAGGGAGAAGGTCTCCTTCCTCAATACCAGCAATCTCTAAGAGAAGGCCGATAGTTTACGTAGGGTTCCCTGTGAGAATGAAACAAGCTTCTGTTGAGAGAAACTTGAGTGGCTAAGAAGGTTTAGTGCGTGCGTCACTGGGTCCATGATGACTTTGATCTTTAATACCGGTGTCATCAAGTGACAACCAGTAGCATATGAATTGAACCCGGTGTCTGCCCTAATTTGAATAATCTGGAGGGCTATTTCTTTTCACCCTTTTCTATACTTTTTCTTTTTAATTCTTCAACTCCTTCTTTCTCCGATTCTCATTTTCTCCTTTTTATAATCATACCTAAGGACTTCTAAATTCTAACTATTGGTGGTGTCCTTGGGTAGATCCTTCCGGCTCTGGCGGATCATAGGACGGTTATTCCTAACCTTAGTCACCTTATAACTCCATGACTAACCTATGTTGCCATAAAACCATTTTCATGAAAATCTCTCAAAGTGGTTATGAATAAAAACATTTAGTACCATTGTGAGAGTTTAGTATTTTGCATAAATACTCCCCCTCCACACGTGCTTAAGTATTTTGACAGAAATCTGCACGGTGAGAGAAGAGCGCGCACTTTTGAATTGATCAACTCAAGATAGACAATTCCCTGCGAGACACGGTTACGTTGCATAGTTAAAGAGTTACATTGTCAGCTTTTAGGTGACAAATAGCTCTAATAACTACCTTGAAGGTGTGGACAAACCTCGAAAGGTTGTCAAACCCGTAAAAGTTCATGTCTACCAAGAGTTTCTCGAATGGTACATTCTACTATGACAAGTCCTTTGCGAGACACGTTTACATCACTAGCGAACTAGCTTGAAATTATTACCCGTCCTGGACAAGTCTTTTCGAGTTACTAACATTTAAGATCTCGTCAATTCATTGGTTAAGTCTTTAGCACGACGATTCATTAGCAATTCACAACATATTTCTTATCACATAATTTTTCTCCCCCTAAAAATGGCATATAAATGTTATTTTTGACGAAATTTTGATGTCGAATATGTCCATTTCGAGTTTTGTGGGAAGATTTCCACGAAGAACAATTTGAGAACAAAGTTTTAAGCAAATACTCCCCCTCAACAAGTGATATTAAATTTTGAGGTTTTGAAAATCATAAGGGGAAGTACTTGTTCTTTTGAGCAAAACTTTGAAAGTGAAAGTTTTGATTAGTTTTACTCAAAAGTAAGAAGCTTTCGCTCCTTTTATAGGATTGTGGCACTGATGCGTACCACAGGGTCTTTTCATTACAAGTACGGGTTGTACACTGTTATGTGTGCACAACCCATTGTCAAATATAAATCACACATCCAAATAATGATAAGAGAAACAAATCAAGGGGTACCAGGTAGTCCAGCAATAACACCAGGAATTCTGTCTGGACGTTGGTAGCCTGTTAGAGATATGCTCGGACGCCCACCAACAAATCTCTCCAGTGTCCTTATCGGATCCCGTCTGAACAACCTTTCATCTATCCTGGTAATGATCTTCTTCACATCCCTCTTGTCCCTAGAATTCCATCTCTTTGGTGACCCAATGCCATCATGTATCTCCTTTAACCGATATGCTAACCCATCCCGAACATTCTTTAATGTGTGATCCCCAAACTTATGAAGCTCTTTGCACGCCATGAAGCAATTGTGGTGTAGTTAACTACGGTAAACTACCCCAAATGGTTTCCTGATGATGGTGTACTGAGAAAGATGGTTGATATCGGGAAGGTCTAGCTGTGGTTTTGTGAGATTAACACGCTTCTGGTATGATTCCACGACAAGTTGAATATCTTCTACACGTTCTTGGATAACGATGCTTCTTATGAATATTAGCAATGACTTGATGTACTCGAGCTGGATATTTGTAGAGAAGTGTCGCATTCGTCCTTGTACCTTGGCAAGATACATATCTTCAATGTCATTTAGTGACAATCTCGAAAAATCCGCTTCAGAGAAGTCATATTCCTCTTCGTCTTGTCGTTTGACCACAATTTTCTTTAGGAATGTGTAGTCCCACTTCGACGACAGGGTAACATGCATAATTGCAACGATCCGTTTTTCACTGAACACTTCCTTTTTCAACCTAAGAACCTGGCAGCTTCTGTAGTAGATTCTTCTTTGTTCAGGCCAAAGATGAATCCCATACAGTGCATCGAGGTCATACTTTTCCACTTTGTCAACAAACATGTGTGTGGCTTCTTCCTCGATGGCTATATTATTAGAGTAGATTGCTGCCGGGAAATGGAAGGTTAGTGAGGTAGCGTATTTTTTGCTAACATCGCTACCGTGCAGAAGAAATTCCAAGTCATTGTTGAAAAAATAACGGTATGGAATCTTAGGTTGATCCGGTCGGCCAATGGTAGGTAGAGGTTTGGTCCAGTCTGTGTAGTATGGAGCCTTGTCTAGTCTGGTGAAGTCGATATTTGCTTCAGGGTTGAGCCAATCGATGTTGTTGGACATGGCTCGTGCTATGCTGTAAAGATGATATTCGACTTCAATGGCACTGTCTGAGCTGTCCTTAAGTAGTTGAAAAGCTTCGTTCTTGATTCGCCTCAACTCTGCTTTTGTCATCTTCTTCACCTTGAACTTTTCTTGTATAAGCTTCACATGCTCCATTGTGCGACCATCTACCGGTTCTTGACCTTCCGATAACTGAGGTGTAGCATCAACAAGTTTAGAGAACCAGTCATATTCATCGGTTTCATCTTCATCTAGCCATGACACAACATTGGTCTTTTTCTTCTTCTTTGGCTTTGATGATGACGCTGGTTTCTTTGTTGATGTAGAAGAAGTTGGTTGTTGTTGGGGCTCAGGAATTTCTTCATCGTCACCACCAGTGTATTCAAAGTGATCACCGGTTTTCTCTGTTTGTGGTGGTGACTTAGAGTCCTGAGGTTTGTCTTTTGCAGGAGAACGTGGTGGAGATCTTCTGGCGGTGGAGGTCCTTTGGGGTGGTGGAGGCATAGAGGAAGAATCATCATTTTTCTTCTTTCGTTTCGGTTCAGAATCCTTATCCGCATCATCATCGTCTCTTGGACGCTTGGCCTTCTCGGCTGTCTGTTTGCATGAGGTTTTGAGTTGATATTCCAGCAATGCCTCAAATAGTTTAGCTTCGTCAGAAGTAAACGTTGCAGATCGTTTAGACATTTGTAACACCAGCTTGGAGATCAACTCTGCATCGGAGACAACTGCAGGCTCAATTGGATTGATTTTCATTGCCACAGGAGTAGATTGCATTGTTTGCTTGACCAATTGCATGAGATTTGGATAGAGTTGTCTGGTGAACATCTCTCTTGTCACTCACGGGACAGTGTCAAGGATAAACTTGGGAGTGTATTCTCTGATCGTCTTATCCATTTACCCTTTGATATCTCTATTTAGAAACTGTTGAAGTTGTTCCCTTTCTCCTGAAAACTCTTTGATCACATCTTGAAGTAGATTGACTCTGTCCGCAAGCAAATTCAGTTTCTTGTTAACAACGTTGCATTTCCTTGCATGTCTGACAGCTTTGACAATCCTTGTCTTTGCACGTGATGCCCAAGTATCGGTCGTTTTCTTTACCGATCTGGATGCAGATCTAGTGGTGGTGTCTTTGGATGGTGGTGGTGATGAATGAGAAGATGAGTCAGACGAAGATGAGTCATGAGAAGGCTCTGGGTCATTTGGTGGCTCAGAAGTTTGTTCCTGGTTATGTTCGGGACTATCTAGAAGATAATCATCGGCTTCTTTTTTAGCTTTAGCCTTTTGTTTACCCTTAACCCTAGCCTCTTCTTCTGCTTTAGCTTTAGCTTGAGCTTCCTCTTCAGCTTTTTCTTTAGCAGCTGCCTCAACATCTTCATCAGTAATTTTCTCAGTCTTCTCCTTCTTCTTTTCTGGTTCCTCAGAGTCAAAGATAATCTCATCCTCTAGTTGCTGTTGTTCTGATTCATGGGTGGTGGTACCAGTTCCCTTATCGGGTTTATTAACCGCATCGGAAACTGGTGTGGTTAGTACACCACCACTTGACCCTTCAGGGCCACGAGTTTGTTGTAGGTTGAACTCCTTAGCAACATGTTGTAGTCTGAGATTCTTCAATTTATTTCGGTAATCTTTGTCTTCATCCTGTGGCCCTTCATCTGAGCTCTCTTCTTCCTCTTGCTCAGCAACTGGAGTTTTACCCTTTTCAGTTTTGGGACTGAGGGGTTTTGCAACTGTTAGTGTATCATCTGTTGCAGTTTCTGAGTAGATAACCTCTTCATCAGTTTCAGTGTCCTCCGAGTCCTCGTCCATCAGTTTTGGTTCTGGTTTGGGATTAGGGATGGCACCCTTTGATGGAACTCTCTTTTTGAGTATGTGAGTCCTCTTTGGATACTTTCTCGTACTCTCAGTGCTTGCAATACTTCCAGCACTGCCTGGTCTCCTCGTCTTCTTGACAGGTACACTAGAAGACTTTTCATCAATGAACCCCACTTTTCCTGATGCAACTGCTTCCAGATAACGTTTGTACGATTGAAGTTCCTTGATATCAGCAGTAAGAAGGCAATATGGTAAGACAACACCTTGTTTGTAACACCCCAACCCGACAAAGGCAGAAGTGTCACATTCTGGTGTCATATCAGAACATACAATTAAAATCTTTACAAGCTGAAGACTTAAATATAACATATCAAAATGAAATGAAATCTCCACACAAAAGCTCTTCAAAATAAGTCCAAAATAATATGGTAACTAGGGTTAGCCCACTCAGATAATCCAACTCTCAGCCCATCAAAGCCCATCTTCAAACCTAAAACCTGCCGCAGGAAAAGAAATGCGGCTGAGCTTAAAAAGCCCAGTGAACAGATATAACAAAACGAAAGCTAAACAGAATCAGAAATATGAAATGAAACAGAGGGAACAATAACAATGTCGCAACAGAAAGGAAACAATGAGTCGATGATGATTCCTGCATAAACACAATTATACAGATATCCAGAAGGAACAGATAACAGAGGAGGACAAGGCACATAACACATTGATGACATATACGGAAGCACATATAAATAACCAGGCATACAATAAATCCGGAAGTCAGAGTACATATAAACCAAACTGAAGTCCAAAGGCTAGCGGAAGCAACTAATTAGAAAGTGAGCATGGCAATCACACCAGTCAAGTAACTACAGTTAATAACATAATTAGTATCATATCAGCAGAAGTACTAACAATAGTCAAAGCATGACAGTCACACGTAACAAGTAGGAAATTCAGTATGAACATTACAATTGAATGAATTAAAGACATAGCAGAGCAACTAAATAAATTAACGAGCCAGACGTCACAAGTTGGACCATTTACTCAATCAAACAGTAGCATAAACAGAAATGTAAACATGGCAGATCAACAATAAGCAGATAACGATACTAACGGATAGTCATAGTCCACGAGATTAACCGAACGAAGTATACAAGATAAACAGATCAACAATCGATTTCACACTATCATGGTCACCAGACAAATCAAAGGGGCCACATAACAGTAGGATAACATGTAATCATATTACAACAGGTGAATCATCGCATACTAATCATATCGCAGCAGGGTAAACAATAGTCACATAAGGCATGCAATAGCACAATCAATTTCAATAATCATATAATAACCCGGTACGTGAATGGAATGGTAGAAGAATAAGTCACATAAGGGTACAGGGTAACGGCCAGTCAATACAGGATATGGTGCGTTGGGGTAAACAAACGGTACAATATAGGTATATCAACAGTGTAAGGGTTGTCAGAAATCTATCCCGAGCCAACAGTACAGTACAGTAATATCAGTAGTGGCAATAGCAGCCCAGTAATCAATAGTAACCATCGTATTCGGAGGGGTGACCTCGGAATACCAGACAATAGGAGGGGAGACCTCAGTAATCAATATGGAGTAGCTAGCTCCCAGACTGTGAGGGGGTGTATTGCACACACGCACCACATCACCAGAACAGTATATATCAGTAACAGAACAGTACAGTACAGATCTAGGATGCATCCATACGCCCCTGCAGAAATATTAGTGGCCATAATAATAACAGTGAAGCGCGCATAATCAGTACAGTATAGGGACGGTGTGTAACATCACTCGTACACACTGGAGTCATGCCATTGGTGCATCAATGACACGGTCATGGAACCCCCATGACTAGTTAACAATATTTGGCTCGGGTATCAATCTGAAGGGTCAGACAAGGTCCACAGTGTAGCAATATATCAGTCATATTAATCAGAGGTTCAATATCAGTAGTTCACCATTCAAAGGTTCATAGCAACAGTTCAATATCAAAGTTCAGTAGCAGCAGTTCAATATCAAAATTCAGTATCAAAGGTTTAGTAACATTAGTTCAATAACAGAGGTCCAATAACAGAGGGGTCAATAGCAATGGTTCAGTAACAGAGGTTCAATAACAGAGGATCAATATCAAAGGGTCATAGCATAAGGAACCATAGAAAATGGAATATTATAAACGAAGCAAAGTTAAAGGGAAGCCCTAATAAGAAGGCTCAGTGTAAAATATAACGGTTCAAAGCTAATATCGAAAGATGTAAATGAATCATGAGAAACCCCTACTAAAAAGGGATAGAATATCTGTACCTTAGCAACGAAATGTAAACAAACGGGAAAGTAACACCGGAAAGCAACGTCGTATCTTCTTCAACGAATCTACACGAATTGTGATTTGTTTAATACTTATTAGCTCACTTAAGTCATAACGGATTAATTGCTTATATGAATCGTATCAATATTTTTAGAGTTATTAAGCGTATTCTCATTTTTAGTAATGGACCGAATTAAAATACTTTATGCCGATAATCATTAATTAGCCAAACTTAGGGGTTACAAATGATAAATGATAGATTTAAAGGTTTAATACGACGATATAGCAAAGATATAGGTTAAATATGATAGATTTCAAAGATTAAGGTCAAAAGTGACAACTTGACAAAGTTTAGGGTTTGCATGCGCCATTACCCAAGTCTAAGGTTTAAAAAATGCAAAATAACTAAAGATTTTGATTTACATTAAAAATCCCTATACGTTAAATGAAATGAAAAAAAAAAAAAAAAAGATTGCTTCAATATATCTTATCGAGCCATATTTAGGCTTGCTCGCGGTTCACATGGCTAACATTTACGACCAAGTAAATATACATTATCGTTAACCCCCGACTCGACTTCCCCGACGCACTTTCAAAATGCCAAACGGCTCACAAACGAATTCCGCGATCACCCTTGAAGTTACCCCCCACAAGACCATGACATACACATTTATACACTATATTTGACATCTATTTCGTAGAAAATAAGCTCTGAGACACATGCATTACTACCACTCTTAGTCACGTTGTTAATCATGCATATCTCATTCTTATTGGTTAAGTTTTATTCCAGGTTCCAGATCATGTTTTAAAGAGTGTGTTGGTGCTTAAGGACCAGATTTTAATGAAGCAAAATATGCTTATACGAGATATAGAAACACATATATTAATCATGATTCAAACAGTTATAAGGCATGGTTTTTACGTTAATTTAGGGCTGCCACAACGACACCAACCCAACCCCTTATGCCCACGACACAACTCTCAGATAGATAGCGCATATGTGATATTTCTCGTGCGATTACATGTCTTAAAATAGCGAGGCAACAGAAGCATCATAACATGGTTCAAATGGTTTCGAAGCATAATTATTATTCATGATTAAGGTGTGCATATGTCGACCGAGAGAAACAAAAGAGAGAAATCAAAACCTGATGTCGATTTGGAGAGGAAGGAAACTGAATAAGAACACAACTAGGCTCGGTCATGCACCAAGGACTCCAATGATTAAGCCGATCACGCCGAAACCAGTACCCAAACAGTCGATCCCGACCTCCTCTACTTTCGTATTTCCTGGCTTGTTTTGGAGAGAAATAAGCAGCCGATTGGTTGGTTTTAGGGTTTATGAGAGTGTTGCAAATCTGACATTTGGTTAACCCATATAAAAGGAAGATCAGAGTGCCCAAAAAAAATGTGATATTCGGTTTGGTATAAATGAGGATAGTAAGAGTTGATTCAGCCGAGATTTTGGGAAATTGATTCATCCAAATCCCTTTCAAGTTTATGCTTTTATCTTATAGTCAAAATAAAATATGTGTACATGATAGGAAAAAGAACAAGTCTAGTGTATGACATGAAACGTGTGACAAGTTTATGCTTTTATCATTTAGTCAAAATAAATGTAGTTGTCGAATTTTGTTGACACATATATTAGGTTCGGTTAAATAGTCATAGAGACAGGTAGTAGCTTAGGGATACTTAAATGTACCGATTTATCAAAACTAGGTTTAGGATATATATACAAATAGTTGTATTCGCCAATAAGAACTTGAGTTAAATGTCATGCTAATTTAATTATCACATAATTTATGCTTTAATTATTTAATAATGCCCATAATACTTAGGGAAAAATTCAATTTATATCAGAATTTCGAAAAACGGATTTTAGGGTATTACATTGTTTCTTCGTTGTTGAGTCTTTGAATCTGACAACTTTGAGTGTAGGCTCAAACAACGTGGAGTGATGGTTGGGATCATCAAGTCTCAAAGGAATATCAAGATTATTCCCGAGTATCCTCTGGATCAACAGTTTTGTGTTTCTGATGTAAGGGATTTTGGTGCCAGGTTTCCTGAAATATGACATCATGTCATCCCAAATTAGATTTGCGAAATCGATGTGCATCATGTTGACCATGCCCCAAAATACTTGTAGTTCCATGAGCTTAGGATGCTCATAACCACTATCACGTCCAGAAACTGATTTGGTGATCATGATGTAGAGGGTTCTCCATGGTTGAGGAATATTCTTAAGATCTACTTAAGAGTGTTTGGTGATAATCCCAGCAGCTTCATCATAGCCAATGTCGACCATAACTAGAGAGTGACCTCTTCCGAAGGAGAAGCAACATAGTTGGCAGGCTGGATGGTAGGAAGAAGGAGAATAGCCCTTAAGTCTGCTGGAGTGATGGTGACTTGTTTGTCGTTAAGTGTCACTGTCACAACATCTTGACCGTTGACCTTCTGCATTGTGTGCCAGAATTGGTGAACATAAATCTCCGGCACAGTTGCAGAATTAGTGAGCATATTCTTGTAAGGATGAGTCTTCAGAATATCCACAGCAATTTGACAAAAAGACTCAGAACACGTGAAGTTGTCAAAATCGACTCTGAGGTTGTTCTTCCCAATCTTCATTTTGTAACCGGTGGGGAAGATGTCTTCCATTGTGAGAACATTTGGTGCATCAACGTTTTGCATTGTGACGTCCATATTGTGATCTGAAAGATATTGAGCCAAAAGAACCAACATATCGAAAGACATTACGTTAGTCAATAGTTGATTTTATTGTCCAATTATTGAATATGTTATGTTGATGAATGTTACGAGTCCAACATCACTTGTTTGTCCAATAGTCCAAAGTAGTCGTGATAAGTTTCGTGAATTTATCAATTTTGAGTTTTAAAGTCCAAATTTTCACTTATTTACACAACATATTAACCATTGAAGCTTATTAGTGACATTTTGATTTTGTGACGTTATGATTTATTTATTTACAAGTTTGTACGCGTAACAATTCATTATTATGGTTAAAGTAAGGCTTAAGTTTAGAAATTGCAAACTTATGCGTAAACAAATGACCATACGCGTAAGCATAAGCTTATGCGTAGGAACTCTTCTTACGCGTAAGAAATGTTACGCGTAGGAAAAGAGCTCTTGGCATAAGGCTTACGCGTAAGCGTATGTTGGAGCTTATGCGTAAGGTTTACTCGTAAGAGTGAACCTTATGCGTAAGACTCAAGTTTACGCATATCCTTCACAGGATACGCGTAGTCCCTTTGTAGAACCTTACGCGTAAAGGTTACGTGTAAGATTTCTCTTACGAGTAACATTCTACGCGTAAGATGATCCTTATGCGTAGAGATCCAATGGTTAACCTTGATTTTGAATTTTCACGCGTAAAACCTGAAATAAATTCATCATAACATGTCCATTAACACATTATTCAATCCCTTTCAATTTTCACATGAACTCATAGTCCTAAACAATTACGCGTAAAGATTGCTTATGCGTAAAAGTTAAACCCTAGGGTTTCAATTTTACGAATAAGAAATCTAACCATGGAAATGACACCAAATTGTTTTTGGGATGTCTTAGGGTCAATGTAAATGGGTTGCAACAAATATTAACATCTAGAACCTCATGAATCAAAAGTACCTCATTCGTATGAGACTTAAACCCTAAGTCTTAGGTGTCGTTTGTTTTTTCAGAGCTTTTTCCTCTTCATTTGCAAACCATGTCTGCAAAAGAAGATGTGCATTTAAGCTCTTCATCTGCAAGAAGACCGTTTGTTTTTTGTATTATTGAAGTACTTCTTTCCTTTTTTCTTTTTCTTTTTCTTTTTTCTTTTTCACTAGTATTTTTTGTGCTATTGAAGTAACTTTTTTTTTTTCTTTTTTCTTTTTCACTAGTTTTTTTGTGCTATTGAGTGCAAAACAAACAATCGTTTAAAATACGAAGTATTAAAGACAATACATAATGGTTAAAAATATACCAATATCGACCGTTTTTTGTGCTATAAACCCTTTTGTCATATGGGTCAAATGGATCATTGTTTTCTTACATTTTGGTATTTTTTTTACGTTATCGACCGTTTTTTACATTTTCGTCTGTTTTTTACGTTTTCGTCTGTTTCTGTAAGTTTACGACCCCTTTTTTAAGTTTATGTTTGTTTTTATACGTATTTGTCCTTTTTTTATGTTTTCGTATGTTTTTTACGTTTTCGCTGGTTTTTTTTACGTTTTAGTCCGTTTTTCACGTTTTCGTCTGTTTTTTACGTTCTCATCTCTTCTTTTACGTTTTTGTCTGTATTTTAACGATTTCATCTGTTTTTAACGTTTTCCACCATTTTTTTTTACATTTTCGTCAGTTTCTTTATTTTTTTTTACGTTTTCGTCCGTTTTTTACATTTTAGTCCGTTTTCGTCCGGTTTTTTACGTTTTCGCTGGTTTTTTTTTACGTTTTAGTCCATTTTTTACGTTTTCGTATGTTTTTTACGTTCTCATCTCTTCTTTTATGTTTTTGTCTGTATTTTAACGATTTCATCTGTTTTTAACGTTTTCCACCATTTTTTTTACATTTTCGTCTGTTTCTTTATTTTTTTTACGTTTTCTTCCGTTTTTTACATTTTTGTCCGTTTTCGTCCGGTTTTTTACGTTTTCGTCTGTATTTTTTTTACGTTTTCATCTTTTTTTTTACGTTTTCGTATGCTTTTACGTTTTCTTCCGTTTTTTACGTTTTAGTCCGCTTTCTTATGTTTTCGTCATTTTTTACGTTTTCGTCCGTTTTCATCTTTTTTTTTACGTTTTCGTATGTTTTTTTAAGTTTTCGACCATTTTTTAAGTTTTCGCCTTTTTTACATTTTCGACCGTTTTTTTATGTTTTCGTCTGTTTTTTTATGTTTTCGTCTGTTTTTTTCGTTTTCATCCGTTTTCGTCGGTTTTCTTACATTATCTTACGTTTTGTTAGGTAAGATAAACTAACGTACAAAAAACTTATAAAATTATATGAAAACGGATGAAAACGCAAAACAAACAGATGCAAATATAAAAAACGGACCAGAACGTAAAATCAGACGAAAGCATAAAAAAACATATGAAAACGTAAAAAACGGACGAAAATGTAAGAAAACGTAAGAAAACGGACGAAAAAGTAAAAAAAAATACGAAAACGTAAGGAAACGGACGAAAACGTAAGAAAATTAACGAAAACGTAAAAAAATGGCCGAAAACGTAAAAAAATGGACGAAAACGGACGAAAAAACCAACGAAAACATAAAAAACAGACGAAAACGTAAAAAGCAGGTGAAAACGATCGAAAACGTAAAAAAACAGACGAAAACGTAAAAATATAATCGAAAATGTAAAAAAAATAGATGAAAAACGTAAAAAAACATGTGAAAATGAAGGAAAACGGACAAAAACGTAAGAAAACGTACGAAACGTAAAAAAACCGGACGAAAACGTAAGAAACGGATGAATACGTAAAAAAACAGACGAAAACATAAAAAAACGGACGAAAACATAAAAAACGAACGTAAACGTAATAAAGCGGACGAAAACGTAAAAAAAAGGCGAAAACGTAAAAAAAGAGGTGAAAACGTAAAAAAACGGGCGAAAACGTAAAAGAACGGACGAAAACGTAAAAAAACGGAGGAAAACGTAAAAAGACGGACGAAACGTAAAAGAGATGTAAGATATTGAGAAAGAGATGTAGGGGTAGTGAAAGAAGAGGTAAGATGTGAAAGATAATGTCTGAAATTTAGAAGAGGAAAGAAGTAAAAAGAATCACTTATGTCTGCAAAAAAACAAACAAAAACATCTGCCCTCCTGCAGACAAAAGAAGTGAAAAGAGGAAAAAAATGCTTATTTGGAAAAAACAAACGACACCTTAGTTTCTTACAATTATATGTTTATGGGTAACAATCAATGGTGGTTTTGGTCAATTAAACATGTAACAATCATTATTCAACCATCTAATTATCCAGAAACACTCACACAAGAAAACCCCTAAATCCACGCATAAACCCTAATTATGAATAAGTGATTAAAAACAGTTTCTGGGTAGGTTTTTATGATGAAAATGGTTTAAAGACTTGATATAAATGTTGAAAACACAACCCATATCATCAAAATCAACCAAACGTGATCATGTGTTCATAAGCTTATGCGTAGAACACATAATTACGCCTAGAGAGAAATCTAACCGTTGGAATTTTATACAATTGAAAACGATTGTTTAAACTCACTCAATGATGCTAAAAACACTTACAAATTGGAGGTTTAAAGCACGGATTTGAAGAATGATTCTTAGGCGTGGGATGAGGTAGATGAAAGTATTAAATGTTTTGAAATAAATGAATAATAAAGTTAGGTGGAGGTGTTTTGAAAAAAATGAGTTTAAGCTTTTGACAACTTTGGCCCCTCCACCTTAACCATTTTCATCCACAGCCCATAACTTCCATTTTGGTTACATAAAGCAAGATATTTGGAGAGAAACTTGACGACACTCCCCCTCGACTTTAGAAATAAAGAAATTTTACAAATTTGGATCCGGGGAGTGTCAATAAACCAGAAACGTGACCACCATTATCAAAGATACAACCGATATTAGGTAACATGCAAGTACATGTTTTTATGAAACATAAAATATTTACTTTCTCCCCCTCAACACTTTACCGTAAAAATACTGAATTTTGAAAGAGTAAAGTATTGACGGAAGATTTGTACTTGCCATGTTTAAAGAAATTTAAGAGAGAAGAATATTTTTGAATTTTGTAAATTTTATATTTTTGTATTTTGTTTTTGAAAAAATATTTACAAAAGATGTTTTGGTGTTTGACTGGTTTTAAGATTGTTTTAAAAGTTCGTCCAGTTCCTCTGGAGTCAAACACCGCATACCAATCTGGTGGACCAACTCAGTAAACCTAGCAGGAGCTAAGGCTTTGGTGAGAAGGTCTGCCAATTGGTATTCAGTACCCACAAAATATAATTCAACGGTACCCTTTTCCACATGCTCCTTGATGAAATGATATCGAAGATCGATGTGCTTAGACTTCGAATGTTGAACAGAGTTGCACGAGATCGCAATAGCACTTCGATTGTCACAATACATCGGGATTCTGTCACATACGTAACCATAGTCTTTGAGTTGTGTTCGCATCCAAATGACTTGAGCATAACACGCCGACATGGCTACATATTCTGCTTTGGTTGAGGACAGCGATGTACAATCCTGCTTTCTTCGATTGCCATGACACCAGTTTATCACCAAAAAATTGCAGAGCACCTGAAGTACTTTTCCGAGAATCTAAGCAACTGATATGGTTTTAAAATGTACCTTTTTGAGGGGTCGTTTAAGCCCTTATTTGATCACTTTTGTATCAGTTATTACTTAATATCGTTCCTTTTCACTTTTTAGGTCACTTGAAGGCAAATTGCTGGAATGGCACTTATTTGGACGAAAAGGCGCGGATATACGAAGAAAATGGCCAAAGTCAAGAATCGAGACACTCAAGCTGCTGAAACACAAGGGGACGGCGTCAGGTGATATCTGTGACACCGACGCATCACTTTTGTGACGGCTCAGTAGCCAAATTTCTTATTTTCAAGTGACGGTGTCAGGCTTTAAAAGAGTAGGTCGTCGCAACTCAGACGGCCTAGATTTGATCCAGACGGCGTCAGATACTGAAGGGGACGGCGTCACAAGGATAAGGTGACGTCGTCGCAAGACTAACGTGGCCAAGACAAAACCCTAATGACGGTGACCCGACGGCGTCACAAATCATAAGGTGACGCCGTCGCGATTGTAATCTTATATATAGAATCCGAATTTTTCAGTTTTAGTGTGTAGTCTTTTGGAGTAAAAATCTAAACCGAACCAAGGCTGTCTTGTACAGTATTTTAGGGTTCTAAACCCTATCTTACATCAAGATAAGTGTTTTACTTCATTAATTCAATTATGTCTTCAATTATTTGTGTGTATGCTTGCATGTTCTCCATGTCCGGCTAATTTACTTGTGTGTTCTCTTAGGGAATATGAAACTTAACTATTGAATATTGATTGGTTGTCTCTTATCTTAATTGTTAATGATCTAGTAATGCGATAGGTCATTCGTTGTGTAGTTAATGCTTGATTAATCTTTGTGAACCTTAGACTATAACACCTAGAGTAGTTGTAGGCTAAACCATCTAAAGAGTACCTTAGAGTTAGAGTTTATAATTCCTAGAGATTTTGTAGACAAGACCCTTTGGTAGTTTCAAAGAGTTAGGGACAAACGCATACCCTACGACTTTAGACACACAACGCGATTAAGAATAAGGACGTGACAATTCAACCATCAATAGGAGATAATTAAGGAGTAATAAAACCTAAGTAAACACATCTTTAAACTATCATACGAGCACACAATAATTAGACATTGACTACATACACCTTAGATTAGATAATTAGACAAGTAGAGTAATCGGTAGAAATACCAACCCCCAAATCCAAACCCCGAGATTCGTACCTTTATAATTTCTAAAAAAACATAAAAAGATAAAAAAAAATAATCTTCCTCAACCCCAACCTTAGCGTAGTAACTTCTCACTAGCATTCCTATTCCCCTAGAGAACGATATCAATACCCGTGGCTTACCCTAATACTACAATACAACGATTAGGTTCACTGCCTAGGGTGTTATAAAACTTGCTCGAAGAAAAGGAAGTTCCTTTGACCCCGAACGACGCGTGTAGCGTTATCAAGTTTTTGGCGCCGCTGCCGGGGAATAGAATAGCTAGTTAGTAGTCCACCTCGTTTAGGTTTCTTTGCTTGATTACCATCAAGTAAATTTTTTCTCATTTTTTAGCTTCCTCATTGTCTATCCCCCTTCTTCGTGACCTTTGTTCGTAACCCAATCACTTTTCATCATGGAAGGTGATAACCCACCACCATTTATCAACCTACCACCAAATGACCCGCCAAGAGCCCGTACTCTTGGTGAATACTTGAGACCAAGCCACCTAGGCTATAGGAACACCATTGAGCTTCCCGATCAAGCCCAAACTACGGCCCTGCGATCCGACACCATCCGGTTGGTGCAAAACGGATGTGCATTCCATGGACTTCGTTCCGAAAATCCTAATCAGCATCTTAAGGATTTCCTTAAAATTATCGATTCCATCGACCTCGATGCTACTACTCGGGAGACCACGCGTCTGCGTCTCTTCCAATTCTCTCTACGGGACCAAGCTAGTAATTGGCTTGAGCGACTTCCCGCCGGCTCCATCTCAAGTTGGGATGATCTCACCTCTCGCTTCCTTGCTCAATTTTTCCCACCGGGGAGAACCACTAAGCTTAGGAATGACATCTTGATGTTCCAACAACGTCAAGGTAAATCTCTCTACGAAGCATGGACTCGATTCAAGGACTTACTTCATAAAGTCCCTCATCACGGCATTGATCTTTGGCTCCAAGTCCAACTCTTTTATGATCATGTCAACTTCCCCACAAAGCGATCCATTGACCAAGCGGCCGGTGGAAAACTTAGTGATCTCACCGCGGAAGAATCATGGGGTATAATAGAGGACCTTGCTCTCTATGACAACGAAAGTTGGAATGACCCCCGTGAGCTGCCCAAAACTGTTAAGGCAATCTCCTTGCCTCCCATTGACTCACAACCTTCCGACCGTAGGATGCTCGAACTTGAAGATCAAGTTAAATTCCTAATGAGTTCCTACGAAAATCCTAAGTCTTCACGCCATGTGAACAAAGTTTCTTCCTCGTGTGAGCCGTGTAGTGATCCTCATAACACGCGCACTTGCACCCGATTCCCCGAACATGCTTCCGTTGACTACGCATCCTCGCGTATTAATGGAACGGGAGGAAGATTCCCTACAACAGCCGGACCTAGGAATTTCAATGACACCCGAGAAGCATGGAAGGGCAAGCCCGACTTCTATTGGGGACAAACCAAAGAATTCACTTCCAATGATTTCTCATGGCCCCCATCTCATGGCCCTAACCAACAAAACATTGAGGGGATGTTGCAACACCTAGTCGCATCGTAAGAAGCTCAAATAGCTAAGCTCTCGGACCGTTTTAACCAACAACAAGCCGAGATGGATAGGAAGATAGATAACCTCTTGAAAGCCATGACCAATAGTGATAGGAAGGTTAATGTTATCTCAACTCCCGAGCCTTCCGGTGTAGAGATTAAGGACCCAAGTAAGTTAGCTAAACACGTCCAATTCATCAATACCATCACCTTAGTGAAACCTAATAGAACAAATGACGAAGAGGACCATATACTTCGGGATAATGAAACAACCGAGGACGTAGATGAAGTAGACAATGACTATTTCAATAAATTTCCTATGGAAGAAGAGCTATCTCGCCACCCTCACTTAGTGCGTGACCTCCGTCACATGTATGTTAGGAAAAGCCCAAGAATCAAGTTTGGGAACCCTTGGAATCTTAACATACCATGTTGCATAGGACACCTTTTCGTGGCAAAGGCCTACATTGACCGCAAATCACCAATAAACATAATGACTAGCACCTACTATAATTGGGTAATGAAGAAGCCTATCCCAACTAGGCAAGACCCCGATAATCCTATGGTTAGGTGTAATTTTCTTGGTAGAATTAAGGGATTGCCCGTTTATGTAGGTAGTTTCACGTTTCCTACGGACTTCATAATTGTGGATGATATTAGTGCGGCCATAGATCCTAGCTTGTCCCACGTTATTCTAGGAAAACCTTTCATAGAAAACACCGGGATGACTTATGATCCCTCATTAGGAATAGTGCGATTCAAGGATGAGACCGATGATGTAGCTTACCAAATGCCGTTTAAGATTGAGAAGTTTTCATCACTCTCCAATGATGAAAAGGAACTTAAACTATCGGTCTATTATAGGAATAATGAGGATAAGGAAAAAGGAGTAGATTATGTTATGGCTAAGATTTTCGGATTCTATAAGGATTGCTTGAACTTAAGACCGAAATATAGAACCAATTGGGGAGAGGACGACCTCTTAGAAAGGTGCATCATAGGGCACTTTTACAACATGGAATCCCCCAATAGAGACCGTCATAAGGAAGGAGATGACGGTAATGAAGTCACGTAGGGGCACGACTACGAGTCTAGCTACAAGACTCATAAATAAAGAAAAGCGCTTCGTGGGAGGCAACCCATGCTTAATTGTTTGCTTGTTAGTGTCATATATCTTTTATTGATTGCTTATTCTCATGTTTAAATTTGTAAAAATGCTTTATTTTGTTTTTAACCTCGTCCTAATTGCATATAAAGGTATTTTACATAAAGGATAAGTGTAGGGAGGATTACACACATTTTCAAAAGAAACGTGAACATGAGAATTGCAATTAATTAAAAGATATATATGTGTGTTTGTTCGAGTCAAATGCTTGTATCGAGTCATAATGGATGTTTTGCAGAAATTTTTCCAGATTCTAAAGATGTAAATTTTCCATAAAATCGCAGACCAGTTTTTGTCAAGATAACCTGACGGCGTCAGGATCGCAACCTGACGGCGTCAGGAAGGAGCAAAAACAACTGATAACTTTTTCTCGTTTTCTGAGCTACTTATAAATTTTGGAATTTTCCAGGTCTTAATTTTCCAGAAATTCTGTAAACACCCATTCCACAAGCATTATATCCTAGTTTAGTAGAGTCTTATATATATTATTACCGCCAATTTTACGCGAAGGTTTCGTTTGTTTTCTTCAAGTGTGCAGGTTTAATTTATTAAGAAGAAGATACATAAGATTGGAAGGAGCTTTTCACGCATACATTCTTCTTGGAAAGGATTTAACCACCACTTTACACGGATCCTACCGAGCTAATCAGGGGAGTATTAGTTTCTTTCGTTTTTATCACCTTCTATTATCATAACTTTGATACTTTCGGGGAACATTGGGGACAATGTTCAGTTTAAGTGTATGGAGGGAAAATAAAACGGGAACTTTGAAACTATGCTTATCCTTGATTATTTGCTTTGTCCAATTGCATTTGCGTAATAAACCATGAGAAGATGTCGGTTAGGGTAATTTTGGCACCAAATTTAAAATTTTTCATGACATATAGGAGTGGGCCATTAGTCTTAATAAAAGCGTCTCACGGATAGGAAGTTGCATGACGAGCACAAAAAACCCTTTACCACTTAAATTCCACCCAAAATGTGAGGATCGCCCTTAGATTAGTAGGAATTAAAGCATTCATCTTTAATGCTTAGAGTGTGAACCGGTAGTATAACAGATTCTAGAACTTGTTTTGTGATGCATCCCGAGATCGCTAGTAAGACTACACTTGTGTAGTTAGGAATAACTAAATGATAAGAGGCATTAGGATAACCCTTGTTTGATACCCGTAATATAATTACTTCTTCCACATATGTTGAGTAATTTCCCCCACACCCTTTGCGTTGTACTCATCTTTAGTACACGATACCCCTAGTTAACCCCTCAGAGCCTATCCTTTTCGCGGTTCTCGTGATGTTTCGGTTTTCCGAAATATCAATGAAGAGCATTGTTTACACCCCACCCCCAAATGTACACCCAAATCGCCTTAGCCTACCTTGTATGCACTCACTTTTAGTGCATTATTGTTATCACACTAAACCATTAGTTCAATTATCTAGTTGCTTGCATAAGTTGCTAAGTCGAGTCATATCCTTTGTATACAGTTTTGGGACGATTTGGACTCATGGGAAAAGTTAAAGTTTATGAAATGACGGGAACGGAACGTTAAATTCAAATTCCCTTTATTTGCGTAATAATGTACTCCAAGTATTTTGATCTTTTCAATTCGGGTCAAATTAGTGTTAGAGTAATAAAAACTCAAGTGTAGGGATGTGCCTATAAATCCCTATCATTTTAATGTTACCGTAGAGGATGGTAGAGTAAAAAAAAAAAAAAAAAAAAAAAAAAAAAAAAAAAAAAAAAAAAAAAAAAAAAAAAAGGGCTACCATCCTACATCTATCTTTAAATTTATGTTTGTTTGTTTCAGTTATCTAGAGTCTAGAGTGTCGAGTCTTGGCTTAGCAACGCCATTCTTCGTATGCTTGTAACATAGAGATTTTTGACTTGCCACCACTAAATAGCCTATCCCACCAAACCCTTTGTTTCCCTACCGTAAGCCTAACATTACAACCCTTTAAAGACCTCTTTGATAGTCTTTCCTAGGTGTTTACGCCAAAGCGATGGAGGTTTGATCTATTCTCAAGCCTATGGTAATCTATGTACTAGGACCGGTTAATGAGTGTTTATCTTCCATTTCCAACTTGTTATATTTCATATACACCCGAGAGATGTGAGTATCCAAACACCCCATGTGAGGTGCTAGTATGTAATTTCCGTGCTTGTTATGACTTTTGCGGGGCTTATATGTGTTGTGGATCGTTCTAAACCAATGCTTCATGACCCCTAACTTATAAATTAATTGGCTAAAAGCACATTTGCATGAGGACAAGCAAATACCAAGTGTAGGGATATTTGATAAGGTTTTAAAATGTACCTTTTTGAGGGGTCGTTTAAGCCCTTATTTGATCACTTTTGTATCCGTTATTACTTAATATCGTTCCTTTTCACTTTTTAGGTCTCTTGAAGGCAAATTGCTGGAATGGCACTTATATGGACGAAAAGGCGCGGATATACGAAGAAAATGGCCAAAGTCAAGAATCGAGACACTCAAGCTGCTGAAACACAAGGGGACGGCGTCAGGTGGTATCTGTCACGCCGTCGCATCACTTTTGTGATGGCTCAGTAGCCAAATTTCTTATTTTCAAGTGACGGTGTCAGGCTTTAAAAGAGTAGGTCGTCGCAACTCAGACGACCTAGATTTGATCCAGAAGGCGTCAGATACTGAAAGGGACGGCGTCACAAGCATAAGGTGACACCGTCGCAAGACTAACGTGGCCAAGACGAAACCCTAATGACGGCGACCCGACGGCGTCACAAATCATAAGGTGACGCCGTCGCGATTGTAATCTTATATATAGAATCCGAATTTTTCAGTTTTAGTGTGTAGTCTTTTGGAGTAAAAACCTAAACCGAACCAAGGCTGTCTTGTACAGTATTTTAGGGTTCCAAACCCTATCTTACATCAAGATAAGTGTTTTACTTCATTAATTCAATTATGTCTTCAATTATTTGTGTGTATGCTTGCATGTTCTCCATGTCCGGCTAATTTACTTGTGTGTTTGCTTAGGGAATATGAAACTTAACTATTGAATATTGATTGGTTGTCTCTTATCTTAATTGTTAATGATCTAGTAATGCGATAGGTCATTCGTTGTGTAGTTAATGCTTGATTAATCTTTGTGAACCTTAGACTATAACATCTAGAGTAGTTGTAGGCTAAACCATCCAAAGAGTACCTTAGAGTTAGAGTTTATAATTCCTAGAGATTTTGTAGACAAGACCCTTTGGTAGTTTCAAAGAGTTAGGGACAAACGCATACCCTACGACTTTAGATACACAACGCGATTAAGAATAAGGACGTGACAATTCAACCATCAATAGGAGATAATTAAGGAGTAATAAAACCTAAGTAAACACATCTTTAAACTATCATACGAGCACACAATAATTAGACATTGACTACATACACCTTAGATTAGATAATTAGACAAGTAGAGTAATCGGTAGAAATACCAACCCCCAAATCCAAACCCGAGATTCGTACCTTTATAATTTCTAAAAAAGCATATTCCCCTAGAGAATGATATCAATACCCGTGGCTTACCCTAATACTACACTACAACGATTAGGTTCACTGCCTAGGGTGTTATAAAACTTGCTTGAAGAAAAGGAAGTTCCTTTGACCCCGAACGACGCGTGTAGCGTTATCAGCAACCTGCGTGATCAGCGTCTGAAAAATCTATTAGTTCAAAACCAGAATCCTTCGGATACCAGATCCCCAAGTTAATGGTTCCCTTGATGTATCGGAGGATTCTTTTAGCCTCAGAGAGGTGGGTTTCAGTTGGTCGTGCCTGATAACGGGAGCAAAGATAAACAACAAATACTATGTCAGGCCTACTGGCTATTAGATACATGAGAGGCCCAATAATATTTCGGTACTTGGTAGGGTCCACCATTTTCCCATGCAAATCAGCGTCCAGTGTCTTGGTATGTGCCATTGGTGTGGCATAGGTGTCACAGTTTTGCATTCTATTTTTGTTTAAAATTTCAAGAGCATATTTGGACTGACTCAAGAAAATATCACGGGGTGAATGATGAACTTGCAGTCCTAGAAAGAACGTAAGTTCACCCATCATGGACATTTCAAAATGTTTTTTCATAAGTTTTGAAAAAGTGTTTGAGTAATTTAGATGTGTTGACCCAAAAATGATGTCATCCACATAAATTTGAACGATTAAAATGTGTGCCCCGTGATATTATATGAATAGTGTGGGGTCGACCGATCCTTTGATGAAATTATTAGAGATAAGAAAGGATGACAACTTATCATACCACGCCCGAGGGGCTTGTTTGAGACCGTAGAGAGCCTTGTTCAGTTTGTAGACATGATTAGGGAACTCTGGATCAACAAATCCTTCTGGCTGACTAACATAGACCGTTTCTTTCAGTTTTCCATTTAGAAAAGCGGTTTTGACGTCCATCTGAAAGACCGTGATGTTCATGTGAGCCGCGAATGCCAGAAAGATCCGAACAACCTCAAGTCTAGCAACCGGTGCGAATGATTCCTCGTAATCAATCCCTTCTTCCTGTCTATAACCCTTAGCCACTAGACGTGACTTATTTCGGATAACTGTACCTTCAGCATCTAGCTTGTTTTTCCAAATCCATTTGAGACCAATAACATAGACCCCAGTTGGTTTTTCAACCAATTCCCATACTTCAAGGCGTTTAAACTGGTTAAGTTCTTCTTGCATGGATTCAATCCAGTTGTCATATGTCATGGCTTCTTTAATATTTTTGGGTTCAGCTTGGCAGACGGTGAGTGCATAAATGCAATGTTCGCCGTCAGTCTGAAGGCGTTGTCTAGTTATGACTGGTTGATTCGGGTTTCCAATAATGTTCACAAGAGGATGGTCTTTCGTCCAATGATGTGTGGAGGGTTGATGTTGATATACATTCTGCAGATTAGGAGGATTCAAATGGCTTGTGGATGATTCTGCAACATCAGGTGTGGCAGATTCATTAGCAAACGGATTGAAGAACGCATTTGGATCATAATCTGCAGGTGGGGGTACTTCATTGTTCAGAAGATCATCAGCTGGTTCAGTGTCATTGGATGCGGTTTGTTCGGCTGTTGTTATAGAATCAATTGGTGGTGCTTCTTCAACAGTTGTTGTTGTTTCAGGTGTATCAGGTATTGGATTATTATCAGGTTGAGCAGCGGAAACAGTTGATACATCTGGAGCACGTTGATCAATATCATCACTAAACAGAGGAGCAAATAGTTATTCCATTTGTTGACGAGTAAGATGGAGGCTTGGTTCAGCTGATGATGAGGTTTGGGGAAAGTTTAGACGGTTATGTCCGGGTTCCAAGCTGTTAGGCTCAAAATCCATCTCTGTAAGCTCATCGAAATTTGCATGAATCGTTTCCATAATCTCCCTTGTACGACGATTCCAGATCCGGTAACCCTTAGAGTTTTCACAATATCCAACAAAGACTCCAATGTCAGCTTTGGCTTTGAGCTTACCAAAGTCATCATGATCATTATTCGGGTAACAAAGGGATCCAAATACATGAAAGTGTTTGAGATTCAGTTTGCGGTTATGGATAAGCTCATAAGGTTTTTTGTTGTGGTGTTTAGTAATCATTGAACGATTCTGAGTGTAGCATGCAGTTGACATGGCTTCAGCCCACAAGTAATCTGGAAGTTTTGCATTTATTAACATCGTTCTTGCAGCTTCCACTAACGTACGGTTTCGTCTCTCAACAACTCCGTTTTGTTCCGGTGTTCGTGCAATTGATGTTTGATGCTCAATTCCCACTTTCTCATAATATGCACGAAGAGTTTGATTCACAAATTCAGTTCCTTTGTCTGTTCTGATTTGTCTGACTATGTTCCGGAGCTGAACTTGAATTTTCGTGAGAAAGGTGATGATCATCTGTGGAGCTTGATCTTTACTTTGAAGAAAATAGACCCAAGTCCATCTTGAGTAGTCATCTACAATTACCAAGATGTAGCGCTTGCCATTAATGGTCTGCATACGCATCGGGCCACACAAATCCATGTGAAGAAGATGAAGAACATGTTGTGAGCTGTGTTCCACCTTAGAATGAAAGTGAGCACGAGTGCTTTTCCCTTGTTCACAAGCTGAGCATAGGTGATCTTTAGAATACCGAAATCTTGGGAGACCTTCAACAAGTTTGTATCATGCAAGATTGGTTATGGTTTGAAAGTTTAAGTGTGAAAGTCGACGGTGCCATAGCCAAGATTTAGTAGATGTTGCCTTTGAAAGTAGACAGATGGGAGATGAAGCAATCATGTCTTGCATTGAGATTGTATAAAGACTTGATGTGCGAGTACCAGACATAAGATCGTTTCCTTGTAGATCACGAATGAAACAAGTTTTCTCCCGAAAAGCAACTTCCAAATCTCCATCACAAAATTGACCAACTGAGAAGAGATTGTGACCCTGCTAATTTCGATGTTACCATTGATGTAATCTCCGTAGCCCATGATAGTTGCGAAGTGATCATTCCTGAACCTGACAGTGCCAATGAACTTTGAAACAAGTTTGATAACAGTTTGAGATTGCCTGTCGTATGTCGGGAACATCCGCTATCAACAATCCAGAGGATGATCTGTATCACCTGCATTACACACAGACGACACAGATGGAATAGAAATAGATGTGGAACCCGAAGAGTTAGAGGGTTCAGAAGCAGTTATAGTTGAAACACACATGTGTATGATTTTAGTTATCCATTTAAATCCAAGTGTATTATGCAAACCATTTTTGCCATCTCCAACTAGTCTTAACTTTGGTCTTAGTAAATGCACTAGGTGATAAGTTCTTCCTAGGAGATGAAATGGGTTCTATGGGTACATCAATGATCGTAGCCAGAACACTAGAGGGTGGTTTACCTAGCACAGACTTAGAAGCATTAGTGGGCCTAGAGGTATTCCGTTTTCTATTATTCCGCTTATGATTCAAGATAGCCTTAGCAACACATTTATCATGACAACCAGAAAACATAATTTTACGACAACCAACACAAGAAGCTTCAAACATAACATTTAAAGTGCTTAGAGATTCAGCATTCGTTACATCACTTTGTTCATTACATTTGTCAGACGCAATATCTAAAGTGGGTGCAACTTGAGTTTTATTCAAAGTCCTAAGGTGTTCTTCTACTTCAGAGATCTTTATTGTTCATTTCTTACGTCGCAACTTCCTATTCTTCCTTGTATTGCTCCTAGGATGTAAAGTGCAGGCGTTGGGAAAAGAGACAACTATTCATGTTTCAGTAGATGGAAGCACATTAGTTTCTTGTGGTTTGTCATTAGATGTTCTAGAGTCAATTTGAATTTGTCTAGGTGCAGTTACTGTTGTGTTACTATCCCTAGCTTGCTTAAGTTTTACCAACTCTACTTTAAGATCATGGATAGTGTGTAACAAATCTAGATTTTCAGAACGAATGAGTCCATTTCGTCGTAAAATATCTTTGGTATATGCAAGATGATCATCAACATCTTTTGACGCTTGAGCACGAGTCTTTTTGAGTAAATCAAATATGACACCATATTCCTTTTTAACTTTTGAAATTTCTTGTTCATATTTTGAAATTTGACACTTAAATGACACGTTTTGATCATCCAGTTGCTCAAGTATTGGATTAAGAGTTTTTGTATGGAACTGATTGATTTTGTTTTGCAAAGCGAGTTCTCGATTTTGACAATCTTTTTGACACCATTGAAGACGACGTTTTTCATTTGAAAGCTCGTTTAACAAACGCTCATTTTCAACTTTTAAAGACTTGATTTGTGACACAGTATCAGTATTCTCAACATTTTCAACAGAATCAACAGGATCAGCAAAGATATAATCAAATGCAGATGCAACAGATAACATCTTCCAAGAGTCGATCAACATCTTTTCTTAACATTTTCTTTTTACGTTTTGTATTTGAAATCGATGTTTCTGTTTGCTCGAAAACTCTTTTCATAAGTCCAAGCTCCTTGTGAAAATCCCTTTCCCAATATATTGCACACATTTTCAAATTTCGGACATGAGGTAAAATTCTTTTCTGAAAAATATCTCTTTGCTCTCGCGCATGAGGCGATTGAAAATGTTCTACTTTTATTTCAGAATTGATTTCAATTTCATGTTCCAAAAGTTTGATGTCCGATAGGAATGTTTCAAAATATTTAAGAATTTGACAACGTTCGGGTACTGTTTTTACTTCACTGAGTGAAGGTAAAGGACCATTAATTTGTGCAGTATTGGGTTGGGAATCAACATTAGAAGACTCAGAAATAGGCGTGATAACCCAAGGTGTGTTAGAATTATCCTGTTGTGCGACAAAAGTGATGGCTTTTGAATAGTTAAATGGTTTGTTATAAACAACATTTTCCAATTTTGATCGACTCTCGTCTTCTGCATCTAATTCCTCCATGCGATTATATTCAACAACACTCATAATGGAATCATCAATTATATGTTCTGCATTGTAGACTTGCGGATTGGGTTTGAATGCTCTATTTGAAAACTTTGGTTTGTAATCAGCAAGATTCGGTCCATATCCATTTGGATTTGGTTTAAAAGTAAACTTTTGAATAGTTGTGATTGACTCACCATGTTTATAAACAACATTTCGAAACTCTTTGATTTTGTTTTGTAAGTCGAAAATTTCTTCAAGATAGTCATCTATTCGTTTCTTTGAATGCTTTTTGTACTCACAGAACTGTTTTTGACAAGTTAACAACTCAGACTTGGCTTTTTGAGTTTTCAAAGTGAGAGCGTTAAGTTGTTGTTTATGATCATATTTCAGTTGTTCTATTTGAGACAACAAAGCGTTATTAGATGCAACTAGATCACATATATGTTTTTCCAAAGATTTTTCGTTTTGGCAGGATTTAACAAAAGCGACTTCAAAACCTTTTTCACGTTTTTCTTGTGTTTGAAAAATGTTGAGTTGATATTTTAAGCATTCATTATCCTTAGTCAGCAGTGCATTTTTATCTTTTAATTGCTTATTGATGTCAAGGCATGTTTCCATTCGAGATTTTTGGTCACTAAGTAAGGTCATGAGCTCAATATCTGGATTAGACAAAAGTTCAGCTTGTTCAACGTGAGTCTCAACATGATCATTATTTAGATCCTCAAATATAACCACGGAGTTAACTTGATTATCAGTATTAACCATAAGGTCATCTTGATCGTCAAATATAACTACGGGATCTATTTGATTATCATCGGAATGAGATGTAGACGGCTCATGTTGAACACTCTGATCCGTGTCGGATGCAGATGTTGGCAGAGATATCAGATCAGTAATGAATATAGTTTGATCCGGTACCTGAGACAAGCCGTCAGTGTCATACACTGGGCCTGTGTCACTCATGTGGAGTTCGTGCATGTTAGCCATTAGCATCACTGCTGCATTAGCCTGCAAGTCCTCCATGTCATCATCAGAATCTGCATTTGCCATGAAGCTCTGTTCCTTGTTGGTAAGAGTTCCACCAGCTTCATCCTTAAGAGCCAAGAGTAAAGCCTCTTTGTGATAAGCGATGCCTCTTGTCCTCGGCTTAGGGCATGCATTAGCCAGATGACCCTTCTCATTACAGTTATAACAACGAAGACCATTAATCCCAGTCTGAGCATTTCTATGATCAACCACTTGAGCTCGTTGTAGTGGAGCACCCATGTTATTCCTTCCATTAGCATTAAACCCTTGACCACTACCCATCTGACGAACATTACCACGATTCTGAAATTCAACACGTCCATTGTTAACAACAGCCTGATTCCTTGTGTTTGATGAGGTACGAATGCTAGCAATCATGACAAACCCTTGTTGCAATGCATCGAAAGCTTCTGTATCCTCATTAGATTCACTGTAAAGTGCTTGATCATTGTTGTTGTTGTATGGAACCAATTGAGTTTCTTGAGATTGGTGCTGTGACGGATCATATGGTGTAATTGTTGCAATTGGTTGTGGAGGATTTGTGAAGACAGTTTGTAAGGTCGGGAATTGAGGATAACAAGCTTGAGCCCACAAAGCAAGTGTTTGGTTATCCGGAAGTGAAGGCGAAACAGGGAGTCCACGGATAACCCTTTCTTTGTCAACTTCCTTTTGGTGGGGCTTCAAATAGTCGTACAACAATCCGTATGTAGCATGATGAAGATTCTTCGCTTGACGGATGAAAAAGACATACTTTTCCCAATCAGGACCAAGACTACTCAGGAACTTAGTGTTGACTGCAATTCTTGGCATAATGATGTTATGTTTTTCCAAGTCATTGATGATGTCTGAGAATCGATGATGATATGACTCTAATGTCTCCCCTGGTTCAATCATGAAGTGTTCATATGCTAAGTAGATTTTGGATTCCATGTCTTCTTGATTGAGTTCTGTGCCTTCCATTAAAAGATGAATATGCTCCCACATTGCTTTAGCAGTCTTCTGAACATCAACACTACGAAGTATCGGATTGGGTAATCCCAAAAGGATATATTGCATTGCAAGTTCATCAACTTCCATGTGTAGAAGTTGGTCAGCAGTGAGTTGAGCAAGACCGACAACGTTGGTGACATCATCTCCTGGTGGATTAGCATTTGGATCTCCGGGTACAGTGACAGTAGGCATCTGAAAAGGACCTTCAAGGATGACCTTCTTCAAGAACTTTCCATGTGGCTTCTTTAGATCACAAAACCTAAAGAACCTTATCACCCATTGATCGTAGTTTCCGGGAGTGAGCATTGGAGGTCTATCAAGTAATCCAGCCTCATGAATGGATTGTTGGCTACTTAAAGCTTCACACATCTTTGCAAACCAAGACGGTTCCTTCATAGCATACTTGGATGGATGCTAATTTTGAAAGTTTGAGTAAGGTTGTACTTGAAGCCTAGGTGGTGGTTGAATCATTTGTGGTTGAATTGCTCCTTGAGGAAATTGATGTTGTTGTTGATAGAGTTGTTGTTGTTGTTATTGTTGAGGATACATATGAGGAAAATAGCCAGAGTATGGTGGTTGAGACATCTTGAAACTTGTGTTGATGATGGATCTTTGTAGTTGAATGAAACTTTGTTGATGAAGAATACTTATGCGTAGAAAACTAGCTTAGGCAAAGAAAATTCGTTATGCGTAGAAAACTACCTTAGGCAAAGAAAATTCCTTATGCGTAAAAACACCACTTAGCTTAGGCGTAGACTTGAACAACACTTAGCTTAGGAGTAAACTAAAGACTTAGTAGTAGAATGCTTATGCGTAAGACAAAGCCTAGGCGTAAGAAAATGCTTAGGCGAAAAGAATTCTACGCGTAAGTTTTAGCTTATGCGTAAAACTAGTGTTTTGCCCAAAAATCCTTTACACTTATTCCAGTGTAAAAGATATCCAAAGTCGAAGTGTTTGCAGGCTTATCCAAGCAAGAAAACACTGAGTAAACCAATAACACTGAAGATCACACGTTGAGAAGCTTATGTGTAGACTTTGAATCCTTAAGCGTAAAGCTAGGGTTTTACTATGCGTAAGAATTTCCAACTTGCACCAAAAACTGATTTTATGCCCAAAAGTGTTTCTAAACCAGATTTTTATGATGAAAAAGCTTTAATATCACCAAAATAACACAAAAGTGTGAAACTTGATGATCCAAAACTCTTATGCACCTTACGCGTAGAAATGACCACACGACTAAAACCAAGCTCAAAAACAATGAAATACACGTAAAGTTTCAAACTTTTTGCCAAAAACTTAAACTTTAACACCAAATAACCTTAAAAGTACAAGAATCTTGAATTTTAAAGTGTAAAAATTAAAGCTTTTAAGCGTTTGAAGATTTGTAAACCGAAACTTACGCATAAAACACTAGAACTTCAAAAACAAAACCGTTTCGCCCAACTATTTGGCGAATGGTACCACTGTTAGGTTCCCATTTATGTAACACAAGCATCAATATAAGAAGTAGAGATGAAGAAGTGATCGGTTGAACAAGTTAACACACACACAAATGAATAAAGAAGAGTTATGCTTAGGAAATGTGATAAAATGAACAACCAACTCTCAAATGAGAGTTACAAGACTATTTATAGGGGAAGAGAGCTAGGGCAACACATCTAGTCCTTTCCTTTCCTTATTGGGCTTTTGCATAGGCTCATGGGCTTTCTACATGAGCCTAGCCTTAACTACTAACATAAAAGCCTTAATTAGGCTAACTATTACATATTGATTACTAACACTTGAGAAATGGTTTAGGAGTGATTCCAACACTAACCTTCTTTCTTTCAACATAACCATCTTCTTTGAGTTTAGTCTTGTAGATCCAATGACAGTTGATTGCCTTTTTGTCTTTAGGCAGAGTTGTTACTTCCCAAGTCCCATTATCTTCCAAAGCTCTCAGTTCATCATTCATGGCATTACATCAATTAGACTTTTTAATTGCCTCTTTAAAGTATGTTGGTCTAGATTGAGCCACCAAAGCACATAAGAAAGCTTGAAACTGAGATTGCAAGGGTGTGACAGAAAATTGATTGGCTCTTGGAAGATGAGGTATAACATACTCTTTTAGCCAACTAGGTTGAACTGGAACCTTGGATGACCTTCTTGTGCCAAATACTCGTTTAAAAGTTGGTACAGACTATTAAACTGTTGGATCTGTTATTGAGTCTTCATCAGGTCCACTTGTAGTAGGTTCAGGTGAAGGTGAAGTATCAGAAAGAATAGATTCAACAACTGGTTGAGTAGTTGACACAAAATCCTCATACCAGATAGGTGACAAAACAGGAGCAGGAATGGGTTAAAGTTCTTGTGACATACTAAACTTTGAATAAGGAAATATATGTTCATAGAAAACTACATCCTTTAATACAAATATAGTATGATTCAGTAAGTTAAGAAGTTTGTACCCTTTTTGATGTTGTGGATAACCCGGAAACAAACAAGGAATACCTCTTGCATCGAACTTATCTGCTACTCTTGAAGGGTTGCTTGTAATTGCTAAACATCCGAATACCCTCAAATGACCATACTCGGGTGTAGAACTCAACAATACTTCATAATGAGTTTTAAATTTGAGAACAACATTGGGATATCTATTAATAAGGTAAGTGGCAGTAGAAACACAATCACCTCAATAGTGCACAGGAAGATGACATGAAGTCTCAATGCTATTGCTATCTCAAATATGTTCATGTGTTTCCTCTCTACCCTTTCGTTTAGTTGAGGTCTATCCACACATGAGGTTTGATGCTCAATGCCAAGTGGATCCATCTAAGGTCATATAGATTAACTGATGAACAATATTATTTGATTAATAAGATTAACTGATGAACAAAGCTAACTAATGAACATAATTTTTTTTAATGATTAAAGATTATCACTTTTTGAATCTTACATTAATATAATGATTAATAATGCGTTGTGGTACAAAAATTAGAGCATTTAACGCAATTTTAACACTAAAAGTCTAAGCTAGACATTTCATCAAAACACCTTGTGTGTAGAAAATATGACTAAAACGTAATCTTTAACGTGCGATATCTCACTGATATCATATCGTATATGAGTGATTCAAAATTCTGGGTAAAGAGTGAACCAAAGTCTACAACTTTCGTGTTTCAAGTATTTCAAAATTCGACAATTTTGAAGGTAAAAGATAGGGTCGAAAATGACAAAAATATCAAAAAAATCAAGACCCATTTGATATGTTAAAAAAATAGTTTGAAATATTTAACAAGATTTATACCAAATTAAAGAGGATTAAATTTTAAAAACTATGGTGAAATCGATTTTTTATAAAAGTTTATCGTTTAAGAGATACGTGTGTTTGAAATTTAAGGTGGAAAAGTAAAAAACGGGTAAAATTATGATTTTACCCTTGGACGAATTTTTTGAATAAAATAGGTGGGGGACACATCTCATATGATGAGTGGCTTTCCACACTATTTAAACTTTATCATTTTGCAATTGATCCACTACCTTTAGTCATTTATGTTTGCCAAGGATAAAAATTGTACTCGTAATTTTAAAATTGTACTCGTAAGTTTTCCACAAAGACGTTCGCTGCAATTTTAAAATGATGGGTACTAAACATGCATTTTGGCCAAACCACAACCACAAAAACGACTTTTGCATTTATTTATTTATTTTAACTTGACTTTTGCAATTTACTCATGTCAAAATAAGCGAGAAAATGGTGTAATAAGCTTAAACACAAGGTGTCCAATATTTACGCCAACGGTTGATCACATTTTCACTTCATGTATGGTGGCATCGATCTTGTGGATGGGTATCAGCCAATGGTGCAAGGTGTCCAATATTTACGCCTTTTCTTTTGGTGATTTACTCGAGCTCCATAACTTCGTGGGTTTGAATGGTTTGGCTAAAGAAGTGTTTCAAGGTCTGATAATGATTGGCTGTTGGGCGATTTGGAAGGCGAGGAATGAGCTTAGATTCTCTAGCAAGCCGGTGCGTGCTAGCGACATTCTAAGTGAGGTTAAGGCTGTGGGTTTTTTATGGTTTTCTAATAGAGGTAGGCGTAAGTCTATCTCGTGGGATAAATGGTGTAAATTCTGTTTCATGTAAGTAGTCCTTTTGGTTCTTGGGGGCCCTGATTTTGGGGCTGCTCGGTTTGGTTTAATGAAAGTTACAGTTCAAAAAAAAAAAGCTTAAACACAAAACAAACACCCCTTGAAAAGTTTCTTCGAATATCCCCCTGTTAACGATGAGCCAATTACTAACAACCTTAACAAAAAAACAACAAGTCGATACATTAATCCGAGACACAATCGACAAGCTTCTCGTTCTTCGTTTCGGCAGATCTTCTGATTCCGTTTGTCTTCAACTCGACGACATCGTACGACATTCACCTTTTTTTATTAATTATTTGTATATGATTTTGTTGGTTGATTGTGTTTTAATATGACAGCTGGCAAAAGCAGAAGTAGATGTGTCAAAATTTGCAAAGATAGCATTAGTGGATGTTGATAGTGAAGAGATTCAAGTTTATTTGAAGTATTTTGATATTACGTTTATTCCGTCTCTCGTCTTTTTCTTCAATGCTCATCATATGAAGATGGATTCTGGGTAACTCTTGTGTTTTTCAATAATGATAGTAGGCAAATAGCAGATATGTCTTAAAGTGGTTTTGTTTCGGTTTTTATAGGACGAGGGACTGTTATACTAATGATTATGGTTTCCACATTAAATTGCTAAGGGCATATCAACAATAACAATGATACCCAATCCTGCCTGAGGGGGTATGGGGGAGGTAGAATGTAGACAGATCGTACCCTTACCCTTGGGTAGACCCGAGGGTAAGGAGACTGCTTCGAGGAAGACCTCCGGCTAAGGACATGTGATATTGTCAAATAATTGAGCTCGTAGTCATTGATGTAATTACTATAGAGCAATGATAGAGAAACTTAACATACATGTCTAATCCATTAACAATTTGACACATCATTCATGCATTTTCTTTGGAAGCAGTCTCCCCGCACACCTGCACTAGCCGGAGGTCTCGTTGGAAGCAGTCTCCCTACTCCCGGGTATATCCTGGGGTAGGGGTAGGATCTGCCTTCATTCTACCTCCCCCATACCCTGCCCTGGCGGGATTGGGTTTGTTGTTGTTGCTGTTGTTGTTGTTGTTGTATTCATGCATTTCTTTAAATCTTCACTTTTGATTTTTCAACTTGTCATCATCTTGTTCTTAGGCATGCTTTTAGTCATGCATTTTAGATTTTTAGGCATGACAATCATTTAACATTACTATAATCGTATCTCTAATGCATAACCGGTTCGTGATTATTTATTGGTCTTTCGCTTGATCCTCACAGGAGTGCAGATCACACAAAGTGGATAGGTGCATTTCACAGAAAACAGGATTTCATTGATGTTGTAGAGGTATGCTTCTCCCATCTTTTCACTACAAGTCTTCAACTTGAACGTATTATAAACACATTATGAACCTGTTTAGAATTTCATTTTGCATCCCATTGCAGAACTTAGAGAACTGTTGTGTATGTCAAGCATTGCTGTCGATTAATGCATTGATGATGCCGAATTGACGAGCATAATGAAAACTATTATGATCTGAATTGTTCTAAATAAATGAAAATTGCTGAGAGTTTCTTGTTTCGTTAAGTACGCTTGTGCAAGTGACTGAATGAGTTAATAATATGTTTCATTGATAATTTGAAACATATGTTGGAATATGCCAATATGGGCAATACTGGGTCAAAATGGGTTTCTTTGAAACAGTTAAAATACTCCATTGACTCGTTTTCACATAAATCCGTTAGAACTGCCCCCATCTAATATGAATATGAAGAGCTTGCCTCTTAAGGCTTTAGATTAAATTACTATTGAGACACTAAAAAAGTGCTCTATTGTTATTCTTTCAGTAAGTTTATTCACCATGATTACTACAATAAGATTTATGTCTCACTATTTGTTACTTGTATTGAGGCGTTGGCATTAATTTGTGCTTTATACCTGTCCTGCAGGAAATATTTAGAGGAGCCATGAAAGGCAAACTAATAGTGAACTGCCCACTTCCTCCGGAGCGAATACCCAAGTTTCAGTTGTTATATAAAGACGTGTGAAGGTAAGCCTCATGATGATTGCTAGTTCGAAGTCGATAATGTCAGTCACTGCCATATTATGCGTTTCACATGATTTGTATATGAGTATTCTCTCATCTCATTCATTCTGTTTTGTTGATACAGGTTAAAAAAAATTCACGCGGCTCACTTTGGACGATCTTGCTTCAGTTCCATCATCGACTCAAGCATGTATACACAAATAGAATAGCTCCATGTGCTTCACAAAGTTTATAAAACATATGATGGAGCATCCTGAATATGTATTACATTATGGTTTTTCAATGATAACACCAGACTGATATTTATATTAAGCATTACTTCCAAGCATATAATGTTATAAGTGATATCTTGTCATGGAAAGGTATAAGATTAGGGAAAACTAAAAACAAGGCTAGTGTAACATGACACTTGAAAATAAAAAATGCTTGGTATTTATTATCAAAATACAGCAGCCGTTATCACCATGCCTTTTGAGAGAATTTGTATGGAATGTGTCCTTATATAAATGATTGTAAGGTGCGTTGCATAGGCCATCCGCTTAATTTTCTCGTTCAAACACTGCTGCAGCCCCCATACCAGAACCTACAACAATGGTACATTTCAAGGTTAGTATTTGATTCATATAATGTCTTTAGGCAATCCCAAGAGCTTTTCCAATCAGGTATGCACATGTGTGCAAAAGATGGTGATAGACTAAGGTTCAGGTCATTAGGGTAATATCTATGTGCGGGTCAAAACTGGGTCAGGACGAATCGGGCTTGACCCCCAACACCTTTTTACTTTTCTTTTTTGAATTATCTAAATAGTAAGTATCAACTAATAGGGGAAAAAATGTTATAAATGGATACTGCAAGCATTTCAATACACTTCACTATTTTAGACAATGTTTGACCCATTAACCTGTTCCATGCTTTGCCGCATTTTAAGATACACCTGTTTGACCCGTTATCAAACAAATACATTCTGAAATGATCTGTTTCCATATAAATGGGAAGAAATTACCACATCTGGGATAGAGTCATAGAGTAGGAGCTGACCTATGCACATAGAAACTACACCAAAGCGACTATCCTTCCCACGACGCTTCATCTCATGAAGTAAAGTTGCAACACAACGTGCTCCTGAAATTCAAAAACTCATGGGTTCAATAGAACTTAACACTTTTGAGTGAATAAATACAAAATAAAAAGGTATTTTAGGGAATGAAGTAAGTTACCTGTAGCTCCTAAAGGATGCCCGATAGCGATGGCTCCTCCATTAACGTTCACTTTTATTGGAATTGATTCATAAGCATGTTACTAACCTTCACCCAAAACAGTTATATAAAAAATCAACCGAACTACATTTCAAGTTTCAACTCTAGTAGATGAGGCATACCTGAACACGCCAAGAATTGGGAGACCCTTCTTTAGAGCCACACTTCTCTTCATGAGCAGGACTGCAGCAGCACCATCACTAATCTGACTTGCAGTTCCTATGATAAAAAGACCATTTAGAAGTTATACGACTAGAAAATTCCTAGTTGTTACAACATGGTTGTCATCACAAAGAATATTTATGTATATGTGCTTATATGTATGTATAATTTTAGTTCATATATACCTGCTGTTGTTGTACCGTCCTTTTTGAATGATGGCTTTAGCTTTGCAAGATCCGCCAAGTTTGTGTTTGGCCTAATACCATCATCTACAGATATTATAACCTGCTTTTCTTCTCCTGTTTTTGGGTCAACAATCTACAATGAAATTCATGTGGCTTTCTGAGGTCAAAGTCAGTCTTAACATTGATATGAATTTTATTCAAGTTATGAGAAAATTATGATAATCCACTAAACTTAACAGTAAGTAACTGAGTACTTCAAACAAAAGATTTTAATTTAATGCTGAAAATTGCAACAATGAACATATTAATCTCATTATAATTCACTATTTTGACCCTAAAAGTCAAAATATGTACCTTGGTATAAACAGGAACAATCTCATCTTTGAACTTCCCAGATGAAGTTGCTATAGCAGCACGTCTATGAGACTCGACCTATTAAAGGGTTAAATTCATAAAGATTGCTAACACGAATTCTGACCCAGAAAAAAAAAATAAATAACAACTGACTCTTAAAAGTGAAAACTTACTGCCGCCTGGTCTTGTTCTTGCCTACTCACACCAAAACGTTGTGCGACATTTTCAGATGTGATTCCCATAGGAAGAAGACAGTCTCTGGCTTGTGCAAATTTGTTCACCTGTTAATATAATACTCCGTACTAGTTTTAGAAGGAACCCTTTAAAATTATTTATAAGTTTCGAAAAAAAAGAGCCCATGGAATTCATACTGACTTTTGGGTTGACTTTCTTCATAGGCCCCATACTGTCAACGCTCATTGATTCTACACCAGCACCAATACCTATATGAAGAGATGGCCATTAGAGGCTTTTACACAATAATGTGTAGATACATAGATTGTGACAAAATTTAAGGATATTAGGGTGCATTACCTATGTCATAGAATCCTGCTTTTATATAAGCCGCTACATCAGCAACTGCCTGGAGGCCAGATGAACATTGCCTGTTCACTGTTCTGATAGGCACGGTATCTGGAACAGAAATCAAATTCTATCAACTTTAACGCAAAAATTTTTAACAGAGTTTATTACACTATGAACTTTCAAAACGGTACCTGGGAAACCAGCATATATTGCAGCCATTCTGCATTCCATTCCCCTTTTTGAACCTGGTGCTAGAACTGTACCAACAATTATATCACCTACTTCACTGGGATTCACGTTTGTCTTATCTATCACCGCCTAATAAACCATTATCACATGAAAAAAATGGGTTTAAACCTCCTACTTATTCCTAATTCAAGGTTTGACTTAAATTTGTATCAGATACCCAATTCAACAAAAAGCGTAAAAAAAAATCGACTTATGAGGTCAAATATGCTTGTCTGATTCATGATTACCAAACGTTTAGTGTTTGCTTTTCTGTTACAAAATCTGCTGTGGTCATACCTCATAATTTTGTAGATTTATATGATGTTAAAGTTAAAAATCAATGTATTCGGTTGAACCTCATAATTCAAATTATATTTCCCCCTTTATTTCGGCTGTAGATGTTAGCATAAACCAGAATCATGTGTCTAACCTTTAGAACAGTTGAAAGCAAATCATCAGGAAGAGTATCCTTAAAACCACCACGCTTGGATTTGCATTGAGCAGTACGGTATGCACTGTTTAGGGACAGAATTAGGTGACTGAACATTGGCTGAATGGAGTATAACCTTTTGAATAATTCCAAAATTTATATAAATGATAGCTTCTCAAGCTCAAAGGAGAGAAACTTACGCAACGATTACAACATCATCTCCAGAAGCAGTTGTCCGGTGATGAGCAGAACTATCCCCTGCTAAACAACTTGAAGCCTGGTTGAAAGAAATGTGGGAAAATATCAGTAAATACTCTACAAACTCGGCTGCTTCAATCAATTTACTTATTGACCCTCTAGTCGGGAAGAAGAATAACACTGAATGATCGTATAAGTCCAACTGATAACCAAAGAATTTAACCGTTTAAACTATGTTTAACATCTCATGCATCCACCAAAATAAAACTATACATAATTCTCTTCTACCATGTTCTTTATATATAGATGGTTTTTATGTTGCAATGGACATTTGAAAATACATGACTGTTATCATTCTGTCAATTCTATAATGGATGAAAACGTATAAAACTATTAAAAAAAAAACGTATAAAATGGATAAAAGCGTACAAAGATCCAATATAGAAAAAAAAAAAAAAAAAAAAAAAAACCCAATCCCTTCTCTAGGAATTTAGAAAGGGAAAACAAGAAAAAATTTCACCAGCTAAACCTTAGTTTTCAGATTATCACTAATTCAAATAATAAAAACAAACATCTAACTAAAATATCACAAAACTTACAGAAATAGTAGAATCATTGGTCTGATTAGTTGAAGAAGTTGGTTGAAGATGTTGAAGCAATATTCTTTGCCTGTTAATAGCTTTATCCATCTTTCTCAATCACACACACAAACACACAAAAATGCTTAGCTTTATATAAATTTATTTTGATACTCTCAGTATATGAAGTCAAGCAGATCATACAAATGGCTTGTGTGTGACTTTGCAAGTATTTATAATTGGGTGTGGGCCCCAATTTGTAGTTTCCAAGTGGAGGGAAAAGTGATAAGAAAAGCTACACGTTTTTTCCGTTGGTCAATACAAGTTCGGGTTATTGGTGTTTTTAGTTCTGTGCTCGTGAGCTAAGGATGTGATTTATTTTGTTTCAAGTTTGATTTTAGCTAGTTCGTGTCGAGTTTTTATTGAATAACAGTACAAAATATAATATCTTTTATTATATAAAAAGATAACTCATTTTTGCCAAATCGATGAATTCGATTTGAATCCTAGCCCTCTCATTTGCCAATCGAAGTTTTAAGTGACCTCGGGGCAGTTTTTGGGTTTTCTAAAAGGCTCTCCAAACATAGATGTGTAAAAAACGCGAAGAAAAAAACCTTTGAGGCACCGGGCGTGTTTTTTTAAACTTTGGTGTCGTGAAACTCTTGAGCATATCAGAGACATGTTTTCAAATATGAGAGGCGTGTTGTATAAGGTTTTATAAACGAGAGTTATCTTCACCGATATCTTTTCTATATTTGTTTTACGTTATCTATTGGGCACGAAACCCTAATCATGAGCCTATATACTCGCCCAATGTGGCTGCTCATCGTTCATTAGTCTTCTAACCCTTGTGTGTTCATTTCTTATCGCAGGCAAAACTATGCTGATCACCGCGCTTTCAGATATCGATGGCACGAATGGTAAGTGCAACATTAAGGTAAAATTCGTTTCTAAAATGGAACCTGTATTACGGCGTTACTAAACAATCTAAAGTTGCTAGTATTGATATGATTCTGATGGACGAACAGATATAATTATTTGTTTATAACCAAATCCTTTGCTCGAAATCATATTCATGCTGTAAATATTTATCTTGATAATATGTTTTACGTAACAGGATACCAAGATCCATGCAACCATTGGTAATTTAGTGGTTTTTGATTTCCAAAACCTCATTCGCCAAGATGATTATCATTTTATATCAAACTTCAATGTTAAAAATAATACAGACATGCTTAAACTAACTTCTCATGCATGCAAAATCCACTTTCTCAGAAAAATAAATAAATAAATAATTGTTCGACGATGTTCTGATTTTGCTGATATACAAGTGTCTAAGCTTTCTGTCTTTTGAAGTTTTTTAGAGCACAAGATTGATCCTAAGTGTTCATTTGGTAAGTTTTTTTGTTTTTTGTTTTAATTGTATTTTAGTTTGCGTAATAGAATTATATGTGTTTCTGATATAGTGTTTAATTTGATTTATCTTTCTCAGATGTTATTGGCCAGCATATCATAATTATATGTGTTTCTGATATAATATTTAATTTTATTTATCTTTCTCAGATGTTATTGGCCAGTTAGTCAAGAACAACAACATCACGATTATTGATCCATATGATAAACCTAAACATTTTTTAGAGTTCAAGATACAAGATCTTAAGTGATTTACAATGTTCAGCGTTTTTGTAAATATTAGTAATGTTATTAAATACATACTTTGGAATGACGTATGTTTTGTCAATAATGTTATATCTTTTTGTTCAGTGGTGTAAGATTCGCATGCACACTTTGGAATGACCTAACTGTTAAAATACATGACTTTATTAATGCGAATGCCACATCAAAAAATCCAATAATCATGCTTATCGTTATGGCAAAACAAAGCATGTGGGACTTTAAGTAATTTAATTGTTAATGTTTTTTCATCGAGATTTAAGCAACCGAAATAAAATTTTGAATTACATGCAGGTGCGTCACAAGTTTCAAATTATTTTGCTGGCACGAGAATGGTTATAAATGATGAATCAAACCCACATATTAACGAATTCAAAAAGAAGTAAATCTTATGCATAAATATAATTATTTGTATGATTTATAAGTTTGATAAAACAATTGTGTTAAAAGTTTTTATTTTTAAAACAGATTACTAAGTTATGATATTGCTACATTTGGGGATACAATTGTAAGACAACTAACAAAGTTCTATTTGCATATTTCATTTAAAAGTATTGAGGAAGTGTATGATATTCAACTTATATATGTTGTATAATAATATTCTCATATAATAACCTTTCTTTTTTTTACTCAGCCGATGTGGTGTTGTTGTAAAAATTTTGAAGGTTATAACCACATTGTCTCGTTTTCACATAAATCCGTCAGATCTGCCCCCATCTAATATGAATATGAAGAGCTTGTCTCTTAAGGCTTTAGATTAAATTACTATTGAGACACTAATAAAGTGCTTTATTGTTATTCTTTCAGTGAGTTTATTCACCATGATTACTACAATAAGATTTATGCCTCACTATTTATTACTTGTATTGAGACGTTGGCATTGATTTGTGCTTTATACCTGTTCTGCAGGAAATATTTAGAGGAGCCATGAAAGGCAAACTAATAATGAACTGCCCACTTCCTCCGGAGCGAATACCCAAGTTTCAATTGATAAGGATGTGTGAAGGTAAGTCTCATGGATTGCTATTTCGAAGTCGATAATGTCAGTCACTGCCATATTTATGCGTTTCACATGATTTTTATATGAGTATTCTCTCATCTCATTCATTCTGTTTTGTTGATACAGGTTAAAAAAAATACACGCGGCTCACTTTGGACGATCTTGCTTCAGTTCCATCATTGACTCAAGTATGTATACACAAATAGAATAGTTCCATGTGCTTCACAAAGTCTATAAAACATATGATGGGGCATCCTGATGGTTTCTCAATGATAACACCAGACTGATATTTATATTAAGCATTACTTCCAAGCATATAATGTTTATAAGTTTTATCTCGTCATGAAAAGGTATAAGATTAGGGAAAACTAAAAACAAGGTTAGGGTAATATGACACTTAAAAAAAAATGCTTGGTATTTATTACTCGTATCAAAATACAGCAGCCGTTATCACCATGCCTTATGAGAGAATTTGTATGGAATGCGTCCTTAGATAAATGATTGTTAGGTGTGTTGCATAGGCCATTCACTTAATTTTCTCGTTCAAACACTGCTGCAGCCCCCATACCAGAACCTACAACAATGGTACAAGTCAAGCTTAGTATTTGATTCATATAATGTCTTTAGGCAATGTCTTTAGACCCGCAACACCTTTTTACTTTTCTTTTTTTATTCTCTAAATAGTAAGTATCAACTAATAGGAAAAAAAATTGTGTTATAAATGGATAGTGCAAGCATTTTAATTCACTTTACTATTTTAGACAATGTTTGACCCATTAAACCTGTTCCATGCTTTGCCGCATTTTAAGATACACCTGTTTGACCCGTTATCAAACAAATACATCCTGAAATGATCTGTTTCCATATAAATGGGATGAAATTACCACATCTGGGATAGAGTTATAGAGTAGGAGCCGACCTATGCACATAGAAACAACACCAAAGCGACTATCCTTCCCACGACGCTTCATCTCATGAAGTAAAGTTGCAACACAACGTGCTCCTGAAATTCAAAAACTCATGGGTTCAATAGAACTGAGCACTTTCGAGTGAATAAATACAAAAGAAAAAAGTATTTTATGAATAAAGTAAGTTACCTGTAGCTCCTAAAGGATGCCCGATAGCCATGGCTCCTCCATTAACGTTCACTTTTCGAGGATCAAGCTGTAGCTTCTTGGAGCAGTATACAAATTGGGAAGCAAAGGCCTGTAGTATTTATAAGTTAACAACATTGAAGTAACTCAAATTACTGATACTACCTTTACAGTGCAGATAGGCAATTTCAGCTCAAAAAAACCAAAAATGAAAACATAACTGTAAGTTTTGTAGAACATGAGTGAGAGTTAATACCTCATTAATTTCAAAAAGATCAATATCATCAACCTTAAGACCTGCTGACTTCAAGGCAGCTGGAATTGCAACAGCAGGACCTATGCCCATAATAGCAGGATCCACACCAACAGCCTCAAAACTCCTGTATGAAGAAGTATTATTGTAAATGCGTATATAAAAATAAGGATAAATTACCCTATAAAATTATGTAACAATTCTTAAGCAACTTTTTACAGTTGCAAATTTTCCTATTGTCGAGAAGACAATATACTATTTTGGGAGCATTCAGATGTGCTTTCTGAAAATCATTATTGCAGCTTAACGAATCAAAATTAGATAAGAAAATAATTGGTTGGTTATAGATAAGCAAATATTTGGAGTCATAGTAGTATGCTAACACATTTATCAAAAATTCAGATTTGTAAGCTCCCTTTTTTAGATTAGAGATACTTAAGTTATTTTTTCAAATACTTCACTTAAATCTAAGAGCATGAGAATGTATATTGTTGGTGCTCGTAGAATGTGAAATCTTTTTCTTTTTTTGATTCAATAAAAAAAAATCAACCTTCACCCAAAACAGTTGCATAAAAAAAACAACCAAACTACTTTTCAAGTTTTAACTCTAAAAGATGCATGGTTGTAAATATCGCTCGGCGTTACCGTGGCGGTCGACGAACCCCGCCAAGCGCCATATCGGTCTTGGCGGTGATATATCAGTGATATATAGGAGACCACAAATTATAAAGGATTTTATTTAAAAAAAAATAAATATTAGCAATATCCTAACAAAATAAGTCAATAAACACAAAAAGCTAAAAAGTTTAACATCCTTGAAAAATAAAAGCCATAAGTCCATAATTATTTATCAATTTAAAAAATAAAATTAAAAAAAAAAAAAAAAAACACGAGTTTGACCGATTTTTTTTACCGATTTTGACCAAACCGATTTTTTTGACCGATAAGCGATATATCACTGATATATCGGCCGCCAAGACCGATGAGACATACCTGAACACGCCAAGAATTGGGAGACCCTTCTTTAGAGCCACACTTCTTTTCATGAGCAGGACTGCAGCAGCACCATCACTAATCTGACTTGCAGTTCCTATGATAAAAAGACCATTTAGAAGTTATATGACCAGAAAATTCCTAGTTGTTACAACATGGTTGTCATCACATAGAATATTTATGTATATGTGCTTATATGTATGTATAATTTTAGTTCATATATACCTGCTGTTGTTGTACCGTCCTTTTTGAATGATGGCTTTAGCTTTGCAAGATCCGCCAAGTTTGTGTTTGGCCTAATACCATCATCTACAGATATTATGACCTGCTTTTCTTCTCCTGTTTTTGGGTCAACAATCTACAATGAAATTCATGTGGCTTTCTGAGGTCAAAATCAGTGCTAACATTGATATGAATTCTATTCAATTTATGAGAAAGTTATGATAATCCATTAAACTTAATAGTAAGTAACTAAGTACTTCAAACAAATGAATTTGATTTAATGTTGAAAATTGCAACAATGAGCATATTAATCTCATTATAATTCGCGATTTTGACCCTAAAAGTCAAAATATGTACCTTTGTATAAACAGGAACAATCTCATCTTTGAACTTCCCGGATGAAGTTGCTATAGCAGCACGTCTATGAGACTCGACCTATTAAATATATATAGAGAGCTTACAGTGTTAAATCCGTTAAGATTGCTAACACGAATTCTGACCCAGAAAAAATAAATAATAACTGACTCTTAAAAGTGAAAACTTACTGCTGCCTGGTCTTGTTCTTGCCTACTCACACCAAAACGTTGTGCGACATTTTCAGATGTGATTCCCATAGGAAGAAGACAGTCTCTGGCTTGTGCAAATTTGTCCACCTGTTAATATTATACTAGTTTTAGAAGGAACCCTTTAAAATTAGTTACATGTTTCGGGGGAAAAAAGAGACTATGGAATTCATACTGACTTTTGGGTTGACTTTCGAAATAGGCCCAATACTGTCAATGCTCATTGATTCTACGCCAGCGCCGATACCTATATGAAGAGATGGCCATTAGGGGCTTTGATATAATATTGTGGATTTGATGTGTAGATACATAGATTGTGAAAAATTTGAGGATATTAGGGTGCATTGCCTATGTCATAAAATCCTGCTTTTATATAAGCCGCTACATCAGCAACTGCTTGGAGGCCAGATGAACATTGCCTGTTCACTGTTCTGATAGGCACAGTATCTGGAGCAAAACTTTTTATCAAATTTAATGCAAAATTTATTAAAAAAATAGTTTACTAAAATATCAAATATCAAAATGGGCACCTGGGAAACCAGCATATATTGCAGCCATTCTGCATTCCATTCCCCTTTGTGAACCTGGTGCTAGAACTGTACCAACAATTATATCACCTACTTCACCGGGATTCACATTTGTCTTATCTATCACCGCCTAATAAACAATTAGAAAAAATGGGTTAGAACCTCATGATTATTTCTAATTAAATGTTTGTAACAGAGGCCCAATTCAACTAAAAACATCATAAAAAATTTGACTTTTGAGGTCAGATATGCTCTCCGATTCATGATTACTGCACGTTTAGATTTATATTAAGTTGAAGTTAGAAATCAGTGTATTTGGTTGAATCTCATAACTTAAATTTTATCTCTCCTTTTATTTTCACTTTAGATGTTAGCATAAACCATAATTACATGTCTAACCTTTAGAACAGTTGAGAGCAAATCATCAGAAAGAGTATCCTTAAAACCGCCACGCTTGGATTTGCATTGGGCAGTACGGTATGCACTGTTTAGGCACAAAATTATGTAGGTGAACATGGCTCAATATATAATCTTTTAAATAATTCCAAAATACAAATGGCGGTTCTCGAGCTTAAAAGAAAGAAACTTACGCAACAATGACAACGTCATCTCCAGAAGTTGTTTGGCGATAAGCAGACCTGTCCCCTGCTAAACAACTTGAAGCCTGGTTGAAAATGACGAGGGAAATATTAGTGACTGTGTTTGCAAACCCAATAAGATTCGGATGACTGAATCAATTGAACCTCCACCCAGTGACAAAAAATAACATTGATAAAAAAACAATAACAAAAGAAAAAAAGTAACATTGATAAATTATTTACATCTACATGGTTTATATGTTGCATTGGACATTAAATATTTTTACAACTCATATCATTCTTTAATAATGTTTTCACTTGTGTTGATTTTAAGTTTTAACATATACTAGTAATAACTAAACACTTGCGCCATTATGGCCAAATAAAATGATTTTTTTCTTATGATATGACATCACGAGTGGATAGTGATGTAACCACAGTGGAGCAATTGATACGTCTTGATCAAAAATTTGCTTTTTCAAAAGATCATCCTAGATACAGATATGCGTTTAAAAGACAATCAAAGATTTATAAAATTTAACATGGTATGAAACTAAATTACATGTTGACTTTTGGAGTCAAGATCCTAAAATTCAGTTATTTTGAAAAGATTATACTTTTTAAACTGGGTGCACACTTTAAAGTTGAAGGAATCAAGATCCATTAAAGCTTATCAGAGCCATTTTGTAAAACTTGAATGAATAACATCCATATATAAGTAATAAGTTAAACAAGTTACATATATCATCCTATACAGTCTGCGAGTCTATGAGACTCGTTAGAAGCAGTAATCGCAGCCCATTTTCATTTGGAGTTCTGTATTTTATTTCTAAACCATCAAAAGAACTTAACTATAAAAAACGTGCTTAAAAATGTCAAATTAAGCACAGCGAAAATCATCTAAAGTATTCAAATGCTTTTGATTCATTATATTAGTAAAAAAGAATTTTATCAGGCTTTTTTTTATAGGAAATTAGCCTAAACATAATATGTTTCCTTAAATGCCTTTCCATCCCAGTTAATAAAAAAAAACATAAATTGTTAAACTTTGTCTACTTCTTAGTTTCATACCACCAAACCAATTTCGTTACACCATCTTTTAGTTAATTTTGTTGTTTAGTTGGGGTAATGACTGTTTTAGTAAGTAGCGCAATTAATATTTCTTATGCCTTTGCCATATAAGTTTTCTTCAATAAGTTATAGTCTGAGTTCATTTGTCATCCATCAATAGCCATCATAAGTTATTATCGATTATAGGTTTAGCCCACATACTTATCTCTTTAGTTCGTATTAAATGAAGTTTAGGTATTTTTGAATGATCAAACATTTATGTGAAACAGATGGTACATTTTGGTTGTTTCTCTTCCGTCCATGCCTGTCTTTTTCCCATTTCTCGTAAAAAAACGCATACGCATACTCGCGCACGCACACACATAACGCGCAGATTTAAAGCCATCAGTGGTTAGTGGTGGGGGCGAAGCTAGTGAAAATTGAAGTACCATTATTCAGATTTATTTCTATAAAAATTCACTTTTGCATATATGTATTTTGTGATTTCAGACCAATTTTATATTCTTAGCTCATGTTCCATGACAACAATACCCAATCTCGCCAGAGCGGGAAGGGCAGGGGTAGCTGACATTCGTCATTGCACATAAAATACCTACACACATCATATTATCATACACATACATATTGACCTTTAATGTAACATCATGCTTCCTATACATCCTATGTTTGTTTAAAAACATGGATCGTGTTTGGTAGGTTTTAGTCGCTATCGCCTAGCGATCATCCTGTTCCAATTTAGGAAGTTGGGTGGATATTATCACCGAATAATGATATTCAATAATTACCGTCCAAAAAAAACATTTGTTGTCACAATTTTGAAATCATCTAATAGTTTCAAACCTATTACTCCATATAATTATTTGATATACAGGGCTAGTTGACAAAGTAGATTCTGATTATCTGAGTAATATTTAGTTATTTACATTGAAATTATCTGATTAACTAATTCAAAGGCATAATCAAATCCAAGCATTATCTAATTAGTACAAAATTGTACCGAAGGCTTGGAGTTGTGAGTGCTTTTTAACTAAATGGTAATGAGTTCAAGTCATGTCGCATGCGCACATATAAGATAAATATGTGACGTATATATTATGAGATAGTTAGATGACTTTCGAAAGAAATCGATTAATACCAACTTTACAAAAAAACAATACCCAAGAACCACAAGCATGGAAGCAGTAAAATGTGCAAAGCAAAACAAACTTACAGAGATTGTTGTTGATTCATTGCTCTGAATAAATGACGAAGAAGAAGGTTGAAGATGCTGAAGCAATATCCTTTGTCTGTGAATAGCTTTATCCATCTCTGTCACTCAAACACAAACACAGAGATGCTAATCTTATAAAAAAAAATTGTCTATGAAGTCAAGCAGATCATACAAATGGCTTGTGTGTGAGTGTGTGAGTGTGCAAGTATATTTATAATTGGAAGGTGGGTCCCACACGGCTGTGAAATTAAATTGTAGTTTCCATTATATTTTGGTGGAGGGAAAAGTGAATTAAAAACAAAATCACGTTTTTTCCGTTGGTCAATTGCATAAAGTCCTTCAAGTTCGTGATATTCATGTTTTTTGGTTCGTGTGTATTACTAGGATTGAGAAAATAAAAGGTTGACTCGAGTTTGGCTAGTTCAAGTCGACCTTTTATTGAGGGGTGTTTGTTTCGGCTTATATAGTCGGCTTATGGCTTATTTGGTTTTCGGCTTATGTTTCATAAACTTACTTTTTATGATTTATTTTGAAAATTTTTGGCTTATATAAGTTCATTATGACATAATGAACTTATATAATCGAAAAGTTTTAAAATAAGCCACATAGCCATATAAGCCGAGACAAACACCCCCGAGTACGAGAACATAGTATGTGGTTGAAATATACAACAAACTTGATTCGAGTCTACGACAACTCAAGTCGAATTCTTATTGAGCTTTTGAGACCAATACAACTTAATTATAGCTTGTTATATCCAATTGCATCAAGTTTTCTAGGATGGTTTCTTGTTAAAATTTTGGAGCTAACAAGTTGATCTTGATTAGAAGTTACTTTAACACGACCCAAACTGTTTTAACCCATATTAGACGTTAGTATTTATTTTGCTCCTCATATCTTGTAAAGCATCACCTACTCATTTAATCACCTCATACATAAACTATGACCACTCTAAACTCTACACTAGTTGAATTAAAGACCTATCATATATTTTCTACTCATGATAGCAGTAATAATGACGAGTGTAATGTTTTGGACAATATTGTTCAAAAGTCTTTTATGTTTGGTTTCATGACTTTGATCATCAATAAGAATTTTTTGGCCACTAGAAAATCATAGTAATTTAACCTTTCATAAATATATTTGTTTTAGACTTTTAGTCTTTGTATGAAATCATCACCAACTGAAAAATCAAGTCAAAAGGAAAAGTCTTCGGTCAAGCTTGACTATGAAAGTCAATTTTTTATGTATTGTTAATGACTCAATGATGGAACGCATGTGTGAACATCAAATAACTTTTTTATTTTTGTAAATATATAACGTGTGTGTGAACATCTAGTGTGAAAGGGTTTGGTAGGAAATAGTGAACTTAAATATACTTTTATGCAAAGAGTTCGTTAGAGCCAATCTTGTTTAAAGCGAGTCCTTTATCACTTCTGCTGCGGGACGAGGAGATTTACGTGAAAAAAATATACGTTATTTCAGTATCTTATTTAAATTGATTTTAGTTTTCACTAAATAAATTATTTTGAACACGTACAATGAAATTATAAATTAAACATAATATTAAATTGTTAAGCAAAATACACTACTATAAGTTACTTTAAGAAAACAAGCAAAAAAACTTGATAATCTAGTTATACTTAAAAGACCCGGGTTCGAGTCCCACTTTTGTCTTAAAGTTCTCAATGGTACTATCTTTCACCGCAAATGCTCATATTGACTGGTGAACGAGGGGTCTATTGAAGAAAATGGTTCGGGGTTCAAAATCCACCTCCTGATAAGTATAATCACTAGGACATGTGCTCATTGCTTGGGGTCGGGTCTTTAAGAGAAGGTCCAGTTGGCATTCTTAAGATGCATGAGACCAAAGTGATCTCGCCGTTCTTCATCTTTTGGAGTTATACTTAAAACTAATTCACTAAAAATTACCCAAAGTTAAAAGTTTTATATAAAAGCTAATAAACATGGGCAAAAAATGGTGTTAAATTCTGAACTTAGAAGCTGATTTCATAAAATGAGGTTACTAACAAGGGATATTTATGTAACTTTGCATTTAGTGACGGGTTATGTAAAGTGAGGGAACTAAAATAAACTAGTTACTTAATTTTTTGTTGTAGAAATAGTCCTCAAATTTAACTAAAGGATTGTTTTTGAATGAAAGCTAAACCTCAACGAGGATTCTTGCATTTTTTCAGGATTTTTATTTTAATCGTATCTAAACCGCATGGAGTATTTTTGCACTTTTTCTCTCTCAATATACTCTTCATTGAACAGTAAAACACTTCTGTTTTGTTTGTATTGAAGATTTCAACAAAAATTACGTCTCTGTAATACTAAATTTATAAAAAAAAAAAAAAAAATTGAAATTTTGCAAATCAATCCTTAACATTGAAAGTTAATAATTATTATATTAAACTTGCAAATTTCAAGCTTGATACTTTACATATTGTTATTACGTAACGCCCGACTCTAGATTTTTTTTTTTTTTTTTTTTTTTTTTTTTTTTTTTATTTTGCAAGAAACTAACATGACGTAACTCATAAACTGAATTAACCAAAATTAAACATATATTTACTTCATAAAATACATAACATTTACTATTCGATAAGACTCGTACATAACTAAAATGGGTCATTTTGGGCTAGAATAGCTTTATGTCAAACGCCCCCTTTTACAAGACACATAATCACATGATTTGTTCGTAGACTACTAAAACGACTTGTAACTGATTATAAACTACTCTAACACTAATATTAGACCTTGAAAGACACATGGGGCATTACAAGTAGAATCAAAATGCTAGAATGAGTCGCTCGTAACCTATACCCAAGCGTAGCCATTAATCTCCCAAAATGCAATCCTACTCGATATCTACAAGCCCCATCACCTATAATTACCTACATGAAACATGAGATGAGAACGGTAAGTCCTTGTGACTTAGTGAGTAAACGGAATAAATATGAAATGATACTTGCAATTTCTAACATAAACATAATAATCTATAACTTGGTTAAATGGCACCGTTACTCACCTCTAGGTCTTGTTTAGCGTTCTGTAAGCTTCCCACGATCACCTACTCACAGGATAACCAATCCAATGCTATCAGAACTTGCTAACACATTTATTTAATATTTATTTTGTCTAAACAACTTAAACATGATCACCTAAGATGCTATTTCATCATTAAACACACTTTTCCAAAAATATATATTGTGCAGAATTTCTGAGAAGCTGTTGTATTTCGAACTTTAGACCAATTTAACTGTCAAATGAGCTAAAACTTAAAGAAAAACAATTAAATTACACTTAGAGAGCTAAAACTTTCGTTTAGACCTCATCTTAATCCGACGAACGGTTTATTCTCAGCAGCCCTTTCAAATATCACTTATTACCAAAACGACCTAAAACTCATTGTAAGCTATTCCACTTATTACCAAACTTATTTTACAGCTTATTTGACATATTAAGATCATATTTCATCAGGCCCATAAGCTATCTTGCCAAATTAAGCATTTATAAGCTTGTTCCAAACACCCTTTAATTTACATAATTAAACATAATATCAAAACCATGACATGATTCTATTACTCTTATCCATAATCAAAACACATGATATCTGATCATAACTTCATAAATTTTGAACATGATCATATTCTAATCTATAATTCATACTAATATTGGTATATGATCATAAAACATGATAAACACAACTAAATTTACTTAAACATGCTTTAACACTTAAATTTTCCAATTCTATCATGAATCATGAAATCATAACTTGTGGTTAACTAATTACCTTGATGGAGATTTTCTTAACCCTTTCCTTGATTATGAACACTGTAAAACCCTAAAATCGTGAACGCATTAAAAAGACTATAATACCCTCAAATAATTCGCGACATGTAACAAGCTCGTTAAATCGATGGGCTCTTGACAATAATTGAATTTCACAAGACCTTGAAGATTATAAACCTATAATTAACTCACAATTAACCTATAATAATTATATAACACATTATAAATTTTATATGTACCATTTAAGAAAGGGAAAATGACAAAAAAATGCATCGAACTTGACACTTGTTGTCATTGTGTGTAGCCAACTATTTTTTTTCTTTCATTGTAACACAAACCTTTTGAATTTTTGTCATTGTATGTAGCCAGTTAGGTGAATTTGTGTTATTGTATGTACCCAGTTAGGCTTAGCGTTACATCGTTAGTCCTTTAATATTAAGGACGTTAGTAAATAACTTAAAATTTCGTTCTCTTACGTTTTTATTCGTTTTCATCCGTTATTATACGTTTTTGTCCGTTTTTTATACTTTTTCGTCCGTTGCTTTTTCCCGTTTTTACGTTTTCGTCTGTTTTCTTACATTCTCGTCCGTTTTCTTACGTTTTCGTCTGCTTTTATACGTTTTCATTCGCTTTTATACGTTTTAGTTCGTTTTTATAAGTTTTCATCCGTTTTCGTCCGTATTCATCTGTTTTTATACGTTTTCAATCGTTTTTCATCCGTTTTATATTTTTTCGTCCATTTTTATACGTTTTCGTCAGTTTTTAAATGTCTTCGTCGATTTTCTAACGTTTTCGTCTGTTTTTATATGTTTTCGTCTGTTTTTATCTGTTTTATACGTTTTCGTCTTTTTTTTAAGTTTTCATCTGTTTTCTTACACCTTCATCCATTTTTATACGTTTTTGTCCGTATTCTTAAGTTTTATACATTTTCGTCCGAAAAAGTAAGAAAATGAACGAAAAAGTAAGAAAACCAAAGAAAGCGTATAAAAAAAGATGAAAATGTTAGAAAACAGACGAAAACTTTAAAAAAAACAGACGAAAATGTATAAAAACAGTTGAAAGCGTAAGAAAACGGATGAAAAACGTATAAATACGAATGAAAACGTAAAAAAACGGACAAAACGCATAAAAACAGATGAAAACGTAAGAAAACAGACGAAAACGTATAAAAACAGACGAAAACGTATAATAACGGACTAAAACGTAAGAAAACGTAAGTAAACAAACGAAAATGTAAAAAACGGATGAAAGCATTGGACCAAAATGTATAAAACGGACGAAAAAGTATAAAAACGGACGAAAACGTATAATAACATACTAAAACGTAAGAAAACGTACGAAAACGTAAGTAAACAAACGAAAATGTAAAAAACGGATGAAAGCATTAGACCAAAATGTATAAAACGGACAAAAAAGTATAAAAACGGACGAAAACGTATAATAACGGATGAAAACGAATAAAAACGTAAGAGAACGAAATTTTAAGTTATTTACTAACGACCGTTAGTAAATAAGGACTAACGATGTAACGCTAAGCCTGACTGGGTACATACAATAACACAAATTCACCTAACTGGCTACATACAATGACAAAAATTCAAAAGGTTTGTGTTACAATGAAAAAAAAAATAGTTGACTACACACAATGACAACAAGTGTCAAGTTCGATGCATTTTTTTATCATTTTCCCTTTAAGAAAAACAAATAAATAAGTGTACAAGTAAACTAGGAAGGAAAATAAGTTGTGATTTTGAGTCCTTTTTTTCCTGTTTGTTCGGCCAAGTTAACGCCTAAAGGGCTCCCAAATAACTTCCAACTTTAGCTTGATCTTATCACAATCTCACCATCTTATATCCTCTTGTATTGGAAAGGTAAAACATTGTAAACCCTAAGAAAAAAATACACGGCAAGGCTCCTCCCCATTCTCCTTTTTCAGTCGACTTTACAAGCAACCCAAGGTGAGATTCGAGGTCCTTTTTCAAAGCTGAATACGCGTGTAATAATACATGTACTGATTTAGTTTCGTTGTGGGTTTTATTTTGCTTCTGCTGGTCGTATGAACTAGGGCGTAAGGTGTTTAAGATTGCTTCGTTTGTTCCTTGTTTCTCCCTTCTTGGTCACACTTCAAAGGTACTATTGCAGCCTTCGTCTCGTTTTCTTTTTGGCATAAATCTGGTCATGTAAGCTTCATAACATGCGCATAATGTGCTAAACAAAGTATGTTACATGGATAATTAAAACGAGCCTTATATCGCTACATAAATAATGAGATGAACCCTTGTATATTGGTTGACTAATGCACCTTTTGTTCCTGTTTTGAACCTGGTCCTGGTCGTTTATATGGTGTCTTGTACACATGCCTTTTGTACACAAAAACGTGTTGTGTTAAATACTAAAACGAAGATAAATATAACTAGTATATAGAATACATTAAGACCAAGGGAAAACTTGTATACCGTCATCTAATGAACTACACATTTTCTGTTGTTAATTGTGTTTGCATTCTGGTCGTGTGGTTTAGGAGCAGCATACGCATGGTTGGTGTTTTAGCAGATGTCTTATTTAAGGATAAAACTAAAGCTAAGGACTAACCTAGTAATATGACTACATAAATTCATGTCATGAGACTCCATACTTGTCGAGTTAATATGCACTAAAAATATTGATATCGAATATGATATTTAAAACTTCACAACATGAGTTTTCTTTTGTTGCTATAGTAACCTAATGATATTAAAAACATGCGTGTATGTTTGTAAGATTTTGGGTCGAATTGAACTAGATCTAGGGTTTGTTTCGTTGAGTATATGGGCGTATATAAAACCTGTTTTGGGGAGTAGGTCTCAACAATAAAAGGGTCACACTAAGGGGTTTTGTAAACTTGCTTTAAACGTGTTTGAATGGTTAACAAAATTAATGGAACCAGTAAATAAGGATCTAGGTTTCATATGGTTTAATCATTGTAACGTATGGTGTGTTTAGGGTTTATCATTATCTCGACATCATAAGGGTTTACATAAAAGGGTTATATAACTTGTTCTAATCGTAACTAAGAGTGCTTGATTGGTAAATCTAATAACTATAATGGCTAAATGAGTAAAATAAGTAAATGTGGCATATTTACACTTAAGACACTACGCTTTAAAATATTTACACTTTGAACCCCAAACTTGTATAATTTGGCTTAAATGATCCTTAAAGTATAATAATAATCATCTAACCTAATATGTCTTTAAAATGCATCCTAAACGGCTAAACTTATTGAAATACAGAAACTTACTAAATATGGAAACCTGCCTAAAATAGAAAGTTACTTAAAATGGAAAGATTACTAAAAGTGGAAACCTGCTAAAAATGGAAAGCCGTCTAAAACGAGTAATCTGATTCTTATTAAGCGTTATCTAATTCATATAGGTTCCGGGCGGCAGGATTGATCTCATATCTTGACTTTACTTTCATTTTTGCTTGCTTCGGATAAGGTACAAATATTCTATCCCTTTTCAGTAGGGGTTTTTCATGACTTTCTGATCTTTCGACTTTGTTTCGCTTATGATATTCCATTGCTATTGGCCCTCTTTTACTGAACCTCTGTTATTGGATCACTGTTACTGAACCTTTGATACTGAACCTCTGATATTGGATTATTGCTATGAACCTCTGAATTGTAAACTGTTGATATTATAACTTGCTTATGATGACTCACCTATTGTATATTATGGACCTTTTACCTTGACCTGTCAGTTTGAGACCCGAGCCATTAACTAGGCATGGGGGTTCCATGTCCGTGTCATTGATACACCAATGGCATGACTCTAGTGTGGTTGAGTGATGTTCCACACCGTCCCTGTATTGTACTGATTGTGCGCGCTTCACTGTTATTGTTATGGCCACTATTGATTCTGCAGGGGCGTATGGATGCATCCTAGATTTGTACTGTACTGTTACTGTTATATATACTGTATTGGTGATGTGGTGCGTGTGTGCAATACACCCCCTCACATACTGGGAGCTGATCACTCCACTGGCTACTTGAGGTCTCCCCTCCTACTGTATTGGTATTCCGAGGTCACCCCTCTGAATACAATGGTTACTATTGGATATTGGACTGCTATTGCTACTATTGACTGTATTGTATTGTATTGTTGGCTCGTGGTGGATTACTGGCCCTTCCATTGTTTCCTTTACCCTACTCTATATTGTTTCATTTCATTTCTTATCGTACTTATCTTGACTTCAGTTCCTCATTATTGTTATTGTATTGTTATATCTGTTCACTGGGCTTTTTAAGCTCAGCCGCATTTATTTTCCTGCGGCAGGTACATAAGCTAGGAGCTGGGGATTGTTTGCGTTGAGAGATGAGCTGATATAGAGACCATGCCTAGTCATCTTAGACTTCAATTGATTTTGTTTCGATATTATTAGACTTGTATATTATATTCTATTTTGGAGTTTTCCTTCTTGAATTTATGTATTGTTAAGTCATGTTGACTTGAATTTTCTTGATTTATTTAATTAAGACTTCCGCTGTTGACTTATGTTCATATTGTAATGCTTTGATATGACACCATACTGTGATACTTCTACCCTTATCGGGTTGGGGTGTTACAATTATGGTATCAGAGCCTAGGTTTACGTCTTGTAGTCAAGACCTGTGACATATGGACCCTAAGCTTTGACCCGTAGAGCTTAAGTTTTGACTGGTGAGGTTTGGGTAGATTTAGGTTTCATTCTCGTCATTTCCGTTCATGCATTTCATCTTATTTTCTGATATTTGCTAATCGTTTTGATGATCGTTCAGATGGTGAACACCCACAGAAACGGTGAAGCCAACGGGGATGGTACCCCCAATTTCGAAGCCATGATTGCCAGTGCTCTGGCTACTGCTATCCCTGAGATTGTCACTACTATCACTAACAATATCCGTAACAGCGCGAGCTCCTCCAGCGGAGATGGTGGTGGGGGTGCCAACCCACCTACACCCATGCATGTCTGGATTGAGCGCTTTAAAAAACTCAAGCCAATCCCTTTTCGCTCTGCGGCTTCACCTAATGAGGCGGGAGACTGGATTACACACATGGAAAAGCTATTTACTGTGTTGGATTGTGCGGATGAATTCAAAACCCGACTTGCTACTTTCAAGCTAGAGGGCGAAGCCCTCAACTGGTGGAAGGCTTACCTCTTGTCTAAAGAGGAAAATTTTCTGGATACCTGCACCTGGAACACTTTTCGGGAGATTTTCTACAAGCAGTACTTCCCGAGTCAGAGCAGCAGCGTTATGACGGGAGACTGGATTACATACATGGAAAAGCTTTTTACTGTGTTGGATTGTGCGGATGAATTCAAAACCCGACTTGCTACTTTCAAGCTAGAGGGCGACGCCCTCAACTGGTGGAAGGCTTACCTCTTGTCTAAGGAGGAAAATGTTATGGATACCTGCACCTGGAACACTTTTCGGGAGATTTTCTACAAGCAGTACTTCCAGGAGTCAGAGCAGCAGCGTTATGAGAGGGACTATAACGTTGTTCATCAGTCAGACAGGGAGAATGCTCACGAGTATATGCAGAGGTTCATGAGGCTAGCAAGTTTTGTTGGTGCTATTGCAGGAGATGCGAGGAGGCAAGCCCGACATTTCAAATGGGGCTTGAAAAGATGGGTATTGGACAAGTTGATTAATAATGAGTATGCTGAGGTGGTTCAGGTTGCGGACGCGGCCCGCAACATCGAGATGCTCCATTCGGATAAGGGTTTCAACAAGCGGAGTAGGGAAGACGATCGGATTTATCCTCGAGGTCGCCATGATCAGGGACATGATTCCAGGGGTTGCCAGAACCACGGTTCATATCAGAGAGGTCGCCAAGACCATGTACAGGGGTTTAGGGGTCGACAGGACCGTGGCTACGACTCGAGACATCAGGATACTCGAGTTCAGGATCAGCGGAGAAATGATAGATCAGGTGACGACAGTCGGGGTCAGGGCGATAGTTTTCAGCGACAGCATCGAGATCAGACTTCTCGTAGTTCTTATCATGATCGTTCCGCAACTTCTTCTTCTCAGAGGAGGACTTCTGAGGCACTGCCTCCTCCTAAGTGTGCTACTTGTGGGAAGGCACATTCAGGTGTTTGTCATATGATTACTGGGGCTTGTTATCGCTGTGGGTCTACTGATCATAAGGTGTTGGACTGCCCAAGGAAGAGAGACCACGGGAGTGATGAGAGGCCAGCTCATCAATAGTTTCTTTTATTTCTTTTCCTTGATACTGATGTTTAGCGTTTATTTCCTTTGATGCATTGGTATGACGTTTCGTTGAATAAGATTTCTTAAATAGATCATGTTCTCTTTTGGTTGATTATCGTTCTGTATAAATTTTGTGCATGATTGGATGATTGTCTTATTTTTGAAGATTTGGCGAACTATGGAAATCTGATGCTATTTCCGACGCGTTTCAGTTCGATGGTACTTGCTAGGGATGATCATTTCGAACCAAATCCCGAAACCGAACTGGAACCGTACCGAAACGGTACCGATTCTTGAAATACGGTACGGTACCGGGACTACGAAATAAGGTGAAAAAAAATCGGGACCACTAATTTGGTACGGGACCGGTACCAAATCAGGAAATTCCCGAAAAAAAGCGGGGAAAACCCGATTTCCCGGTACCGGTACCGGTATCCGAATCCCCGTTTGGTACGGTACCGGTACCACTAATTTATGCTCGGGAAAAAATCGGTACCACTAATTCGGTACAGGATCGGTACGGGACCGGTACCGTGCTCATCCCTAGTACTTGCTATGTTCCGTTACGTTCCCTATATGTTCTGCTTCTCTGATTTTCAAATTCGTTAGTGATGATTGTTTCGGACCAACCCTAAGATGTAGAATGGACCGTTAGGTGGTTGATAGGTGATAACATCAAATAGTCCTGAATATTAAGTGTCAATTTCCCCCGATAATGCTCGTTATTTATATCATTTATATGGATTTACGCTTGTTTTCCATTGTTTTCCACTTTCAGGTAAATTACGAGCAATGGAGCTAAAGAGACGCAGAAATGGAAACATAACTAAAGATTTATCACGGTATGCTATTTTGAAGAAGTTACAGCGTAACTCCTCTCTCACATTACGCCGTAACTATTGCGTGACCCAGAATACCAACTTATCAAGAGGTTACGGCGTAACTCTTCCCAAAGGTTACGACGTAACTCCATTAGGTCAAGTGAGGTTACACACCGCTGATACTTACGCCGTAACTACTGCATCACTTACGACGTAACCGAGTTTATTGAAGACTACGGCGTAACCACTAATAAGGTTACGCCGTAACTAGCAGATCTAGTGCATTTACGAAGAAATAGAAGGTTACGGCGTAACTCCTATATTGGTTACGCCGTAACCCAGATCTGGCCTATAAATACCCCATGAATTCCAGCATTTCTAATCATCCCATTCCATACACAACACTCTGAGAACGTGGGAAAAAGCTCAAGGCAGGTCTAGGGGAGCATACAGAGTTGTTTCCAAGGGAGAAGTCACTCCATTACGATAAGCATTAGCGTTTTATATTTCTTTTAATTTCAATTCATGTATTTCGTACCTTTGAATATTGAATTGATTTGCATGATTAATATGAGCGGCTAAGCACCCTTTGGTGCTAGCCTAGTTATGATTCCTTAATTGTTTTATTTGCGTTTACCTTTACTTCCGTATAATTATTTCTAAGTGTATGCATGCATAGTTCATTGGTAGTCACCCTTGGTTCGGTAGTTTTGAATGGCGGTAGAGGCCAATTGCCTAGGAGATATGACCAACTAACCCTAGGTGAACGGACTGAGACGGGAAGGGTAAGATATGACCAACTGACGACCCTTTCTACTTGTGCGATTTGACCAACTGATCACCTATCGTTTGGATGAACTTAAGAATTGGGGGTGTAGTGTCTAAGTTCCTAACGGTCGGGCACTCACTATTATGAATCTAGCATGTAGCGGTACTTAATGACTTGGCTTAGGGGACCAGGAACAACAGGACTTATGACGGTGCGCCTGATTTCTCCTGTGGTGGCATCTTTGCTGATAGGTTAGGGCGAATTGACCAAATGATGTCCTCTCGAATTTGACCCCACCTGAAGTAATTTGAAGTAGGTAGACGCAGACATAACTAGCTAGGAGGATTGACTAGGTTAGCACCACTATTCCTCTATTGATTTCCCTTTATCCATTTATCTGCTTTTATTTTATTCTGCATTAGTAGTTTAATTAATTAAATCCCTATCGAAACCATTATTATTCTGTGACACTAGACAATCCAACACACATAGCTCTTGGGACTATCTCGGCTTTACCATTTACTACACTACACGCGACCGGGTACACTGCCCGTTAGTGCACTAGGGTAGACCATATGTATAACGAGACACTATAAATATTAAGACCTGGTCAGTAAAACCTGCATCAATAGGATGATTTCACGACTTGAGATAAAGTATGGTCATCATGAAGGTATACTCATATGATGTTGGTATTATGATGCTTGGCTAACGTAATAATACTTACATCATATGACGCACCCTCATTGTGATCATAGGATGTCTTGAGGAGCGCCTTAGAGCTTAGAATTTCTGGCACCTGGTTAAGATTGTCTGAATTAGCAAGACTTTGGAAAAATTATGCCTATACATTTAATATACCTTCGTCTTTATACGATTGATACGTTTGAATTCTCGGCACGCGCTCATCTCTGTAAAGTTTCTACCGTTAGATCTCTGTTACCCTTATTTCAATGTAATCTGGTATGTCTTCGCTTGTTTCTTTCGTTTCCTTTTCAATTTTCGAGGACGAATTTTTTTTTAGAGGGGAAGAGTTGTAAAACCCGAAAATCGTGAACGTATTTAAAAGACTATAATACCCTCAAATAATTCGCGACATGTAACAAGCTCGTTAAATCGATGGGAACTTGACGATAATTGAATTTCACAAGACCTTGAAGATTATAAACCTATAATTAACTCACAATTAACCTATAATAATTATATAACACATTATAAATGTTATATGTACCATTTAAGAAAAACAAATAAATAAGTGTACAAGTAAATTAGGAAGGAAAATAAGTTGTGATTTTGAGTCCTTGTTTTCCTGTTTGTTCGGCCAAGTTAACGCCTAAAGGGGCTCCCAAATAACTTCCAACTTTAGCTTGATCTTATCACAATCTCACCACATTATATCCTCTTGTATTGGAAACGTAAAACATTGTAAACCCTAAGAAAAAAATACACGGCAAGGCTCCTCCCCATTCTCCTTTTTCAGTCGACTTTACAAGCAACCCAAGGTGAGATTCAAGGTCCTTTTTCAAAGCTGAATACACGCGTAATAATACATGTGCTGATTTAGTTTCGTTGTTTATTTTGCTTCTGCTGGTCGTATGAACTAGGGCGTAAGGTGTTTAAGATTGCTTCGTTTGTTCCTTGTTTCTCCTTTCTTGGTCACGCTTCAAAGGTACTATTACAGCCTTTGTCTCGTTTTCTTTTTGGCATAATGTTAGGTCACCATGTTTGTAACACAAGCATCAATATAAGAAAGGAGATAAGAAGAGATCGGTTGAACAATAACAAACACACACGTATGGATAATGAGAAAGGTTTACGCGTAGAGTATGAAAGCAAATGAACAACCAACCCTCAAGTGAGGGTTTACAAGATTATTTATAGGAGGGAACTAGGGCAACACACCAAGTTCCCATACTTTCCTTATTGGGCTTTGATAGGCTCATGGGCTTTCTACATGAGCCTAACCTTGATTACTAACATAAAAGCCATACTTAAGCTAACTATTACATATTAATTACTAACACTTGAATTCTAGTTTAGGAGTGATTCCAACAATCTCCCCCTAAGTGTTAGTGATTGATGATATAAACGTTGTAGGTGCTGATGTAATAGTAGCTTTGACGTCTTCTGACATTCTTCTTTCTTGTGAGAAGAAGTGCCTTGATTCGAACAATCTCCCCATTGTAGAGAAATTGTTTCCTTTGAAGTATTCTGCTTTGATGTCATCATTATCTTTGTTCTTTTATCTTTGTTCTTTGTGATGGTAGTGATAGTATGTTGTGGTTGTCCGCATCAGGTCCGCTTCGTTGCTCCAGTGTCTCCACGTCTTTATCCAACATGCTCACACGCTCTTTAACGTTGGATTTTAGTGCTGATGTAGTTCTCTTAGTCTTTAAACTTTGTAGATTCTTTGACGTTGACGAAGAATCATTTTGACTTTGTGTTGCCTTTTGAGAGAACTTTCATTAGTGATGTTGTAGGTATGAGCATGTGGAGAATCTGCACGATCTTTTCCACCTGCAAGCATCCATAAGAAGAAAACATAAAACATGGGTTAGAAATAATCCAGCGCTTACAAGTTTGAACTTCAAGAGTGTTAACAGCATAGTGTGAAAACACAACTCTAATTCTCACAAAGGTTGTTCCTGAACTGGAGTCCCACAAGTGAGATAACGCGATGTACCGAAATACATCTACAGTTCAGATGAGTCGCTGAGGCACACCGAAGCATCACCCCACGACTGTAGACCGTTTGAGACACACTAAGCGTAATCCATGGGGAGTTACCGAAGTGACCTGCTGTCAGGGCTGTTTGATGTTGACCCTGGCAGGAGTTTCCATTCAATCACCGAGGATCACATATGTGAACCTCTCATAAATGTTCTCGACATATTGCTAAGATCTGTGAAGGACTCAATAATGTATCACTTGTGTCCTTATTGTTGAACGACAAGTGATAAAATGTCAAGTGTACCTATGAGATCTTTTGATGAATCTCGTGGCTCTAGACTCAATAGTGCGCTTTAGTTTTACTGAGCAGAGACTATGGAGAGGGTCTCCTTCTTCAATACCAGCAATCTCTAAGAGAGAGCCGATAGTTTACGTAGGGTTCCCTGTGAGAATGAAACAAGCTTCTGTTGAGAGAAACTTTAGTGGCTAAGAAGGTTTAGTGCATGCGTCACTGGGTCCATGACGAATTTGATCTTCAATACCGGTGTCATCAAGTGACAACCAGTAGCATATGAATTGAACCCGGTGTCTACTCTAAGTTGAATAATCTGGAGGGCTATTTCTTTTCACCCTTTTCTTTACTTTTCTTTTTAATTCTTCAACTCCTTCTTTCTCCGATTCTAATTCTCTCCTTTTTATAATCATACCTAAGGACTTCTAATTCTAACTATTGGTGGTGTCCTTGGGTAGATCCTTCCGGCTCTAGCGGATCATAGGACGGTTATTCCTAACCTTAGTCACCTTATAACTCCATTGCCATAAAACCGATTTCTTGAAAATTTCTCAAAGTGTTTATGAATAAGAAACATTTTGAAACACTTCGAGAGTTTTATTTTGCAGAAATACTCCCCCTCCACACATGCTTAAGTGTTTTGACAGAAATTTGCATGGTGAGAGAAGAGCGCACACTTTTTGAATTGATCAACTAAAGATAGACAATTCCCCGCGAGACACGGTTACGATGCATAGTTAAAGAGATACATTGTTAGCTTTTAGGTGACAACTAGCTCTAATAACTACCTTGAAGATGTGGACAACCCCGAAAGGTTGTCAAACCCGTCAAAGTTCATGTCTATCAGGAGTTTCTCGAAAGGTACGATCTACTCGGATAAGTCTTGGAAGACAAATCTTTTCGATGTTGACTGTTCAGATTTCGTCAATTCATGGGTTGAAGTCTTATCAGACGAAGATTCAATAGCAATTCACAACATATTTCTTATCACATAACTTTTTCTCCCCCTCAAAAATGGCATATAAATGTTATTTTTGACGAAATTTTGATATCGAATATGTCCATTTCTAGTTTTGCGGGAAGATTACCATGAAGAACAATTTGTGAACAAAGTTTTAATCAAATACTCGCCCTCAACAAGCGATATTTACTTTTGAGGTTTTGAAAGTCATAAGGGAAAGTATTTGTTCTTTTGAGCAAAACCTTTTAAAAGTGAAAGGTTTGATAAGTTTTACTCAAAAGTACGAAGCTTTCGCTCCTTTAATAAGGATTGTGGCACTGAAGCGTACCACAGGGTCCTTTCATTACAAGTACGGGTTGTACACTGTTATGTGTGCACAAGCCATTGTTAGATTAAAATCACACATCCAAAAATATGAGAGAAACAAATCAAGGGTTACCAGGAGAATCCGGTAGTCCAGCAATAACTCCAGGAATGCGTTCTGGACGTTGGTAACCTATGAGAGATATGCTGGGACGACCTCCTACGAAACTCTCCAAAGTTCTGAACTGATCCCTTCTCTCCCTTGAATTTCATCTCTTCGGTGACCCAATGCCTTGTTGTATCGCCTTTAACCGGTAAGCTAACCCATCCCTGACTTTCTTAAGTGTATGAGCCCCAAACTTATGAAGATCTTTACACGCCATTAAGCAATTTCAGTGTAGTTCACTACGGTAGACTACTCCAAATGGTTTGTTGATAAGGGTGTACTGAGGAAGATGGTTAATGTCGGGAAGGTCGAGCTGTGGTTTAGTGAGGTTAACACGCGTCTGATACGATTCCACGGCAAGTTGTATGTCTTCTACACGTTCCTGGATCACTATGCTTCTGATGAAGATTAGCAAGGACTTGATGTATTCACGTTGTATCTCTGTAGAGAAATGTCTCATTCGTCCCTGTACCTTGGCAAGATACAGATCTTCAATGTCGTTGAGAGACAATCTCTGAAAGTCCGCTTCACAGAATTCATAGTCCTCTTCGTCTTGTCTTTTGACCACTATTTTCTTGAGAAATGTGTAGTCCCATTTAGACGAGAGAGTGACATACTTGATAGCAACGATCCCTTTATCACTTGACACTTCATGCTTTGATGTGAGTACCTGGCAGCTCTTGTAGTAGATTCTTCGGCGTACAGGCCAGTGATGAATCCCATACATTGCATCAAGATCATACTTTTCCACAGTGTCGTAGAACATGTGGGTGGCATCTTCCTCGATTGCTATGTTGTTTGAGTATATTGCTGCTGGGAACGGAAGTGTAAGTGATGTAGCATATTTCTTGGAGACATCGCTACCGTGTAGAAGAAATTCCAGGTCTTTGTTGAAGAAGTAGCGGAATGGAATTTTGGGTTGATCCGGTTGGCCAATTGTAGGTAGAGGTCTGGTCCAGTCTGTGTAGTATGGAGCCTTGTCTTTTCGAGTGAAGTCGATGTTAGCTTCGGGATTGAGCTCTTCATCGTCACCACCAGTGGAATTTTGGGCTGATTTCTTTGTTGTGTCGGGAGAGGTGGGTTGTTGTTGGGGCTCATGGAACTCTTCATCGTCACCACCAGTGTATTCGAAATGATCACCGGTTTTCTCTGTGGATGGTGGTAACTCAGAGTCCTGAGGTTTATCAGCAGTAGAACGTGGAGGAGATCGTCTTTCTGTTGGAGTCCTTTGGGTTGGTGGTGGCATAGTGGAAGATTCTACAGACTTCTTTGGACGTTTAGGTGCAGTATCCTTGTTCTTATCATCGTCATCTCTTGGTCGTTTAGGTTGACCTGCTGACTCTTTTCATGATGATTTGAGTTGATAATCAAGTAGAGCCTCAAAAAATTTAGCATCATCCAAAGTAAAGGTTGCAGATCGTTTAGACATTTGCATCACCAATTTTGAACTTAACTCAACTTCAGAGAGATCAGGTTCTTTGGTCATTGTATGTTTAACCAATGCGACAATATTTGGAGTAAGTTGTCTGGAAAATATCTCCCTTGTCACTCCAGGGACAGTGTCGAGAAGAAACTTGTGAGTATATTCTCTAGCCGTCTTCTCCATTTCCCTTTGGAAATCTCCTTTGAGAAGCTTCTGGATGTGCTCCCTTTCTTTCAACATCTCGTTTATCCCGTCTTGAAGAAAGTTGATTCTGTCAGCTAGTTGATTCAGCTTTTTGTTGATCACGTCTTTCTTCTTGACTTGCTTGATAGCTTTGACAATTTTTGTCTTAGCTCGGCATATCCAAGAGTCGGTTGGTTTCTTTACAGACTTGGATGTGGATCTGGTTGTGCCTTTGGATGGTGGTGGAGATGAATGAGAGGATGAGTCTGATGATGATGAGACATGAGGAGACTCAGGGTCTTTTGGTGGCTCAGAAGTTAGTTCCTTGGAACGTGCTGGGCTATCTAGAATAAAATCATCATAATCAACTTCGTCATCTTGTCCAGACTTAGCCAATTATTCAGCCTTAATGCTGGCTTCTTCATCTGCTTGAGCTTGAGCTTCATTTTCTGTCTTCTCTTTAGCTGCAAGCTCAGCATCTGCATCAGGGATTTTCTTAGACTTCTCCTTTTCTTGTTCCTCAAAGTCATAAGTGATAGTATCCTCCAGTGGCTTTTGTTGATCGTGGGTGGTGGTACCACTTCCCTTATCTGGTTGATTAACCGCATCAGGAACTGGTGTAGATAGAGCACCACCACTTGACCCTCCGGGGCCATGAGTTTGTTGTAGTTTAAACTGTTCAGCAATGTGTTGGAGTCTTAAATTCTTCACCTTTTTCCTGTAGTATCTGTCTTCATCCAGTGGCTCGTCCGAGCTTTCCTCTACCTCTGACTCAGCAACTGGGGTTTTACCTTTATCAGCTTTTGGACTTAGAGGTTTTTCAACAGTCAGTGGGTCATCGATGGGAGTTTCAGAGTAGGTAACCTCTTCATCGGTGTCAGTATCCTCTGAGTCCTCGTCCTTCAGTTGTGGTTCAGGTTTGAGACTCCGGAGAGTTAAGATCCTCATCACCAGTGTATGTAAGTGATTACTGGTTTTCTCCATTGGTGGTGTGGTTTCTGAAACCCTTGGTTGATCAGATGGTGGTGGCTGTGAAGTTTGTTGTGTAGTGGTGATAACCTGCTTAATCATTTGTCGAATCATTGGATGGAGTTGCCTTCTTAACAGATTTTGTTGTTGACTTAGTTGTTTCTTTTGTTGATGGAGGTGATGATTGAGATGATGATTTGGGTTTGGTGGAAGTGTCAAGAGGTGGTTCAGAAGACTGTTGAGGTTTGTGTATTGGATTGTCAACTATGTAGTTGTCTGATTCCTTCTTTAACTTTTCCTCTTCAGCTCTAGCAGCTTCTTCAGCCTCTTTTCGCATCATTTCCTCTTCAGCCACCAAATTATCATCATCAGTGACTCTTTCATCCTTATCATGATCGTAATCTCCTTCGTCATATATTTCCACATCTTCACCATGCTTTTCTTATTGCGGTTGTTATAGTTGTTGTTGTGGTTGTTTCTTTTCAACAGTTGTAGTGACAGTGACACCCTGATCCTTACCGGGTTGATTAACCGGATCAGATGGGGTAAGAGTTGTTTTCAATGGATCTTCCATAAGTCGAGGATTACTGCTTGACCCTCCTGCCCCACCGGGTTGATTAACCGGAAAGGTTAAAGCATTATAATCCATCCTTTTATGCTTTAATGTCTTATGAAATTGTATTTCCTCATCCATTGAATCATACTCATCATCAGTATGACTTTGTGAGCATGAATTTGAATGGATGTTGCAGAAGGATGTCCACAGCAATTTTGCAAGATGATTATGAGCTTATGAAGTTGTTAAAGACGACACGGAGATTGTTCTTGCCAATTGTTTTGACGTATCCAGCTGGGAATGTGTTTACCATTAAGAGCTCAGCTGGGGCAATGATGTTTGCTTGATTTGCAGCCATTTTGTGATCTGAAAGACATTAGACAAAAAGACAGGCATATGGAAACAAAATGTGTTTGTATTAGTCTGATTTATTATCTAATTCCTTGTTTGATGGTAACATGTTTATGTTAGTTACAAGTCCTAAGTCACATTTGTTCAATTGTTTGAAGTTGATGTGAAGAGAACGTGTTAGTTTTGAAACTTCAAAGTCCAATTTTTCACTTAACACACAACATATTAACTTTTGTAAGCTTATATGAAGCATCAGGTATTTATGACTTATGTGTAACATTTAACAAGTAACATATGCGTAACATGCCATAATGTAGTGAACAGTGGCTTATGTGTCACAAGGATCCTTATGCATAAGAAAGGAGCTTATGCGTAGGAGTAAGCTAAAGCGTAAGACCAAGCTTATGCGTAAGAGTTTCTTACGCGTAAGACAAGTTCAAAGGCTTTAGGCTTACGCGTAGGAATAAGCTAGATGTTACGCGTAAAGTTTACTCGTAAGAGTAAAGCTTATGCGTAGCAAGCCTTGTTTACGAATATCTTTCCAAGATATACTGTAGACCTCTTATGCGTAAGAGTTACGCATAAGATTTCTCTTAGGCGTAACCTTTACGCATAAAAGTATTCTTTAAGCGTAACGGTTTAACACCTGAAGATTCTGACATTACGAATAATTAACCTGTTAATTTTAAACATGAAAACTTGATTGCAGTTAATTCCAAACATCTTTTAGATCACAAAACAAGCATAAGAACATATCAGATACACACAGAAATACTTAGGCGTAAAATTACTTAAACCCTAAACCCTTAATCTATGCGTAAGATATATAGCTACACAAATCAAACAAGAATGTCTCTGGAGTGTCCTAGATGTCATATGAGTGCAATGGAACAAGATTTAACATATTTCCACCACAGAATCAGAAGATTCATGGGAGATGAACCCTAAACAACCTAAAACTTAAATTCTTACAGTTTGGATGTTTCTAGGCTAATTTATAGGTCCAAAACATGCATATATACTTATTCTAACACTTTCTTGACCATATAAAATATCACAGAATAGAAAAACCCTACATGAGCGCAAGAACCCTAGAATTCAAATTAGTGAAAATGAAGATTCAGGATGGTTTTGGATGATTGAAACAAGTTTAATAGACACAAAGAAAGATTTTAACATAACTCATTTCAATCCAAACACTTTTATGCATAAACACCCAATTCGTTCGAGTGAACAATTTTCCAAAATCAGTTTAAACAGTTTTAACCGTTGGATTTGAAAGATTTTTGAAATCCTTGTTTAGAATCTTGATCAAAACAACTTAGAACTTACAGATTATGAACACCTTGAACGGATTTTGAAGATTTGATTTGGGCCGTTTGATCTTGTTGGTTTAGGAGTAAATACACATGAAGTGGTGCATTGAATGTGTTGGGTGAATGATTTTGTAAAAATTAATTTTCCAAGTTGACACATTCAGTCCCTCAACCTCAACGAGGTTCCAACCAAGATCCTTTAACTTCCGTTTAGGTTAGACAAAACACTTGTAAGGCAAGAAACTTAACGATACTCCTCCTCGACTTTTGAAATAATGAATTTTGAAAACATTTGAGTCCGAGGATAGTATTTGACAAGAAACGTATCCACCATTTTATAAGAAACAACATATTTTAGGAAAATGCAAGTACAAGGTTTTATGAAACCGAAAAATATTTACTTTCTCCCCCTCAATACTTGTTCGGGAAAAATTGCTGAAAGATTTGATGGAACACAGTGTTGACTGAAGATTTGTACTTGCGATGTTTGGTTTTGATAGAAATTTAGATAGAAGAATATTTTTGTATTTTTATCAGATTTTATTATTTTGTATTTTGTTTTTGAAAATATTTACAAAAGATGTTTTGGTGTTTGACTGGTTTTAAGAATGTTCTTAAAAGTTCATTCAGTTCCTCTGGAGTCAAACACCGCATACCAATCCGGTGGACCAACTCATTAAACCTAGCAGGAGCTAAGGCTTTGGTGAGAAGATATGGCAGTTGGTACTCAGTACCCACAAAGTATAATTCAACGGTACCCTTTTTCACGTGCTCCTTGATGAAATGATATCGAAGATCGATGTGCTTTGATTTCGAATGTTGAACAGAGTTGCACGAGATCGCAATAGCACTCCGATTGTCGCAGTACATCGGGATTCTGTCAAATATGTAACCATAGTCTTTGAGTTATGTTCTCATCCAAATGACTTGAGCACAACACGCCGACATGGCTACATATTTTGATTCAGTTGAGGACAACGATGTACAATCCTGCTTCTTCGATTTCCATGACACCAGTTTATCACCAAGAAATTGTAATGCTCCTGAAGTACTTTTCTGTGAATCTAAGCATCCTGCGTGATCAGCGTCTGAAAAAGCTATTAGTTCAAAACCAGAATCCTTCGGATACCAGATCCCCAAGTTAATGGTTCCCTTGATGTATAGAAGGATTCTTTTAGCCTCGGAGAGGTGGGTTTCAGTTGGTCTCGACTGATAACGGGAGCAAAGATATATGGCAAAAACAATATCAGGCATGCTAGCTGTTAGATACATGAGAGACCCAATGATACTTCGGTATTTGGTAGGGTCCACCAATTTCCCATGTAAATCAGCGTCTAGTTTCTTGGTATGTGCCATTGGTGTGGCATAGGTGTCACAGTTTTGCATTCCAAAATTGTTTAAAAGTTCAAGGGCATATTTGGACTGACTTAAGAAAATACCACGGGGTGATTGATGAACTTGCAATCCAAGAAAGAATGTAAGTTCACCCATCATGGCATATTTCAAAATGTTTTTTCATAAAAGTGTTTGAGTATTTTAGATGTGCTGACCCAAAAATGATGTCATCCACATAAATTTGAACGATTAAAATATGTTCCCCGTGATATTGTATGAAAAGTGTTGGGTCGACCGAGCCTTTAGTGAAATTATTGGCGATAAGAAAGGATGATAACTTATCATACCACTAATAACGCTACACGCGTCGTTCGGGGTCAAAGGAACTTCCTTTTCTTCGAGCAAGTTTTATAACACCCTAGGCAGTGAACCTAATCGTTGTAATGTAGTATTAGGGTAAGCCACGGGTATTGATATCGTTCTCTAGGGGAATAGGAATGCTAGTGAGAAGTTACTACGCTAAGGTTGGGGTTGAGGAAGGTTATTTTTTTTATCTTTTTTATGGTTTTTTAGAAAATGGAAAGGTACGAATCTCGGGGTTTGAATTTGGGGGTTGGTATTTCTACCGATTACTCTACTTATCTAATTATCTAATCTAAGGTGTATGTAGTCTATGTCTAATTATTGTGTGCTCGTATGATAGTTTAAAGATGTGTTCACTTAGGTTTTATTACTCCTTAATTATCTCCTATTGATGGTTGAATTGTCACGTCCTTATTCTTAATCGCGTTGTGTGTCTAAAGTCGTAGGGTATGCGTTTATCCCTAACTCTTTGAACTTACCAAAGGGTCTCGTCTACCAAACCCTCTAGGGATTATAAACTCTAACTCTAAGGCCCTCTTTGGATGGTTTAGCCTACAACCGCTCTAAGTGTTATAGCCTAAGGTTTACAAAGATTAATCAAGCATTAATTACACAACGAATGACCTAGCGCATTACTAGATCATTAATCAATTAAGATAAGAGACAACCAATCAATATTTAATAATTAAGTTTCATATTCCCTAAGCAAACACAAAAGTAAATTAGCCGGACATGGAGAACATGCAAGCATACACACAAATAATCAAAGACATAATTGAATTAATGAAGTAAAACACGTATCTTGATGTAAGATAGGGTTTGGAACCCTAAAATACTGTACAAGACAGCCTTGGTTCAGTTTAGGTTTTTACTCCAAAAGACTACACACAAATACTGAAAAATTCGGATTCTATATATAAGATTACATATGCGACGGCGTCACCTTATGATTTGTGACGTCGTCGGGTCGCCGTCATTAGGGTTTCGTCTTGGCCACGTTAGTCTTGCGACAGCGTCACCTTGTGCTTGTGACGCCGTCCTCTTCAGCTTATGACGCCGTCTGAATCAAATCTAGGCCGTCTGAGTTGCGACGGCCTACTCTTTTAAAGTCTGACACCGTCACTTGAAAATACGAAATTTGGCTTATGTGCCGTCACAAAATGCTCCGACGGCGTCGCAGTTAAGCAGTGACGCCGTCACCTTGTATTTCAGCAGCTTGAGTGTCTCGATTCTTGACTTTGGCCATTTTCTTCGTATATCCGCGCCTTTTCGTCCAAATAAGTGCCATTACAGCAATTTGCCTTCAAGAGACCTAAAAAGTGAAAAGGAACGATATTAAGTAATAACGGATACAAAAGTGATCAAATAAGGGCTTAAACGACCCCTCAAAAAGGTACATTTTAAAACCTTATCAAATATCCCTACACTTGGTATTTGCTTGTCCTCAAGCAAATGTGCTTTTAGCCAATTAATTTATAAGTTAGGGGTCATGAAGCATTGATTTAAAACAGTCCACAACACATATAAGCCCCGCAAAAGTCATAACAAGCACGGAAATTACATACTAGCACCTTACATGGGGTGTTTGGATACTCACATCTCTCTCGGGTGTATATGAAATATAACAAGTTGGAAATGGAAGATAAACACTCATTAACCGGTCCTAGTACATAGATTACCATAGGCTTGAGAATAGATCAAACCTCCATCGCTTTGGCGCACCTAGGAAAGACTATCAAAGAGGTCTTTAAAGGGTTGTAATGTTAGGCTTACGGTAGGGAAACAAAGGGTTTGGTGGGATAGGCGATTTAGTGGTGGCAAGTAAAAAATCTCTATGTTACAAGCATATGAAGAATGGCGTTGCTAAGCCAAGACTCGACACTCTAAACTCTAGATAACTGAAACAAACATAAATTTAAATGATTGATGTAGGGTGGTAGCCCGTATGTTTTTTTTTTTTTTTTTTTTTTTGAAAACTCTATTTTTTTTCTTTCTCTTTTTCTATTTTTTTCGATTTTTTTTTCATACACTTTTACTCTACCATCGTCTACGGTAACATTAAAATGATAGGGATTTTTGGCACATCCCTACACTTGAGTTTTTATTACTCTAACACTAATTTGACCCGAATTGAAAAGATCAAAAACACTTGGGGTACGTTATTACGCAAATAAGGGAATTTAACGTTCCCTTCCAATCATTTCATAAACTTTAACTTTTTCCCATGAGTCTCAATCGTCCCAAAACTGTGTACAAAGGATATGACTCGACTTAGCAACTCATGCAAGCAACTAGATAATTGAACTAAGGGTTTATGGTGATAACAATAATGCACTAAAAGTGAGTGCATACAAGGTAGGCTAAGGCAATTTGGGTGTATATTTGGGGGTGGGTGTAAACAATGCTCTTCATTGATATTCCAGAAAAAACCGAAACATCACGAGAGCCGCGAAAAGGATAGGCTCTGAGGGGTTAGCTAGGGGTATCGTGTACTAAAGATGAGTACAACGCAAAGGTGTGGGGGAATTACTCAACCGATGTGGAAGAAGTAATTATATTACGGGTATCAAACAAGGGTTATCCTAATGCCTCTTATCATTTAGTTATTCGTAACTACACAAGTGTAGTCTTACTAGCGATCTCGGAATGCATCACAAAACAAGTTCTAGAATCTATTATACTACCGGTTCACACTCTAAGCATTAAAGATGAATGCTTTAATTCCTACTAATCTAAGGGCGATCCTCACATTTTGGGTGGAATTTAGGTGGTAAAGGGTTTTTGTGCTAGTCATGCAATTTCCTATCCGTGAGACGCTTTTGTTAAGACTAATGGCCCACTCCTATATGTCATGCAAATTTTTAAATTTGGGGCCAAAATTACCCTAACCGACATTTTATCATGGTTTATTACACAAATACAATTGGACAAAGCAAATAATCAAGGATAAGCATAGTTTCAAAATTCCCGTTTTATTTTCCCTCCCTACACTTAAACTGAACATTGTCCCCAATGTTCTCCGAAAGTATCAAAGTTATGATAATGGAAGCTAATAAAAGATGAAAGAAACTAGTACTCCCCTGATTAGCTCGGTAGGATCCGTGTAAAGTGGTGGTTAAATCCTTTCCAAGAAAAATGTATGCGTGAAAAGCTCCTTCCAATCTTTTGTTTCTTCTTCTTGATAAATAAAACCTGCACATTCGAAGAAAACAAACCAAACCTTCGCGTAAAATCGGCGGTAATAATATATATAAGACTCTACTAAACTAGGATATAATGCTTGTGGAATGGATGTTTACAGAATTTCTGGAAAATTAAGACCTGGAAAATTCCAAAAATTTATAAGTAGCTCAGAAAACGAGCAAAAAGTAATCTGTTGTTTTTACTCCTTCCTGACGCCGTCAGGTTGCGATCCTGACGCCGTCAGGTTATCCTGACAAAAACTGGTCTGCGATTTTCTGGAAAAAAAATTCTGAAAAATTTACATCTTTAGAATCTGGAAAAATCTCTGCAAAACATCCATTATGACTCGATACAAGCATTTGACTCGAACAAACACACATATATATCTTTTAATGAATTGCTATTCTCATGTTTACGTTTCTTTGAAAACGTGTGTAATCCTCCCAACACTTATCCTTTATGTAAAATACCTTTATATGCAATTAAGACGAGGTTAAAAACAAAATAAAGCATTTTTACAAATTTAAACATGAGAAATAGTAATCAATAAAAGATACATGACACTAACAAGCAAACAATTAAGCATGGGTTGCCTCCCACGAAACACTTTTCTTTATTTAAGAGTCTTGTAGCTAGACTCGTAGTCGTGCCCTTACATTGTCTCGTTTTGCATTCTCAATGAGAATTCTATCATATTGACAAAATTTTCATCGACTCTATATCTAGGCCCGAGGGTCAAGCAATCCTTATAATAAATCCTCCTTCTTTCCCACATAAATTTATAACCTTTTTCAACAGCGTCCTTGCTTTTGTCCTCAAAAGCTTTGATGTTGTCTCGTTCAAAAATGGGTAGATGGCCATATTCATTTGTTTTCCAAGGCATCCTATAAGTGATCTCATCGGTTCCTTCCTTAAAACTAACCGTTCCATCATACTTGTTATGGCTCATTTTAGATGTTTCAACAAACGGTTTCCCTAGCACTACTTGGGATAAGCTATAGTCAATGACGCATCCTACATCTTCTAGGACCACAAAATCAACTAGGTAGGTGAAATTTCCTATAAAGACATGTACATCCTTGACTCTTCCCACAAAGTTGCAAACTCCACCTGGATACTTAGGGTCTCTCCTAATATTAAGCCGCTCATTCATAATGTCATTGTAAACAGCAGATGACATCACATTAATGGGAGATTCCGTATCTATGTAAGCATGGTCGACACTCCTATATCCGATCATACAAGGGATTTTTAGGTTCCAAGGATTTCCACTCCTAATCTTCGGGCATATCCTAATGATAGGTGATCGGGGATTATCGATTATGTATCGATGGTAAGCAACCTCTTCCTTAGTGGGGTAAAGATTGAAATAAGCACTATCCTCTTCGTTCACGTTCATCTTATTCAGCTTCCTAAGTTCTCCAATACGAGCTCGCAGTTGGTTGGCCAAGGCTGGGTCAAACAGTGGGTATTTGTTTGGTAGTAAAGTGTTGTTTGGTGGGTGGTTATCACCTTCCATGATGAAAAGTGATGGGGTTACGAACAAAGGTCACGAAGAAAGGGGATAGACTATGAGAAAGCTAAAAATTGAAAAAAATTTACTTGATAGGAATCAAGCAAAGAAACCTAAACGAGGTGGACTACTAACTAGCTATTCTATTCCCCGGCAGCGGCGCCAAAAACTTGATAACGCTACTGTAGGATCGTTATTTTTATTGTGTTGATGATTCGGGTGGTCTTGGATGATCAAAATACATGTTTTCCATTTTAGAGAGAGAAAGTAGAGAGAGAGGGTGTTCTTGCTAGAGGTTTACACAAATGAAAGGTTAGATTGAATTGAAGCACCACCCCTTCCATGGATGGAAGGGGTATTTATAGTTACAAGAAATACGACCTCCTAACGGCCTGTGGATCAGGGATACAGTGGGTAAAGACCCGTCCTTCCTCCACGGTGTTGTACTATACTATTCTACGCTACAAACTAACGAGTAAACTACTAAATAAAGATATGTCTACGAGCTAACTTATGCTAGATAATATTTGGGGTGACCGACTCTTCACTATGGAATTTTCTAATTCCTAACAATCTCCCCCTAAGGGAGGTCACCCCATATTTTACATTTTGCATCCTAGCATTCTATTCTTGACTTTGTTCTTGAGCTCGTAGACTTGAATTCTTCACTTTCTCAATCTTTGTGCTTTAGTAGCGATTCTTCAAAGTCCGCACTGAATTGTACTTTTAGTGGAGGCCTTTAACTGATCCACATCTTTGATGATCTTCGAGCTTTCATTGAGATCATCAACCACATTAAATCTCTGGATCACCCTTTATTGTGTTGCCATCATGTGAAGTTGTGACTTTTGGACCGACATGCTCACACTTTTGAATCATGACATCTTTCCATCAGAGTAGCGGAAGCCTTACTGGTTCATGATATTTGCAGCAGCGTAGCAGAAGCATAGTATAAAAATATCATAACCAGGTTATGTAGATATGCACCAGTCATGATTTCTTCAATTAAGTGTGGTTGCTGTGAACATGCGGCTTTGGATTGACTCCTCAATTCTGATCAGCTGCAATCGTCGGGGTGTACCTGCATACGACAGTTAGCAATAAAGCGCACGAAAGTGTCTTTGATCACTTTCGTTGAATTGAGGTACACGGCCCACGGTTCCCCGTTGATCAATACAAGTACTGCCTGTGATCAGGTAGGATTCCTAAGAATCTCCTTGACAGGGTTTCGCAGCTGTTCTAGCTGTTCTCAAACCGGAACGTCTCAAAGAAGACAACACGGAGTGAGTGAACCAGCGAATTGAGATTCACTGATTGATGAAAAATGATTTGAAAAACAATCGCGTACTGCTTGAAGAAAGAGTTTTGCAATACGACGAAGGTTTTATGAGAAAGATCAATTTTCAAACAAAATACTTTTTGTATTAGAGAATGAATACACATTCGACGTGCTAGCGAAAAGAAGAGATTCGCACATCGAACGGTTTTTCTAAAAGTATTTTTCAATCAGAGATACCCTTTTGAATTTGAAAACATAAGTACACATTTGACGTGCTAGAGAAAAGAAGTTTTGCACATCGAACGGTTTTTCCAAAAGCATTCGTCAATTCCATTCCTGGACCAAGGTTGATTCAAGAATGAATCTCCCCATCGTTTCTATCCAGTTGTCACAAGCTTGATCTTTTGCAAGATCTCACATGTCACCCACCAAGAGCTTGTTTGATGTTGGCTCTAGAAGGATTTCCATCTTCATTGTGAATATTTTCATATCACTCGGATGTTCTGGCAATACCACAAGGATAATGCGTAGGAATCTAAATATATACTTACTTTCCACATTGTGTGAAACAGTGAGTTTTCATTAATTTTGTGTCCTAATGAGATATTGTGGATGATCTCTTGGCTCTAGACTCAATAGTGCACATTTGGTTCCTGTGCCGGAGACTAGGGAGAGGGTCTCCTACTTCAATATCAACCATCTCTAAGAGAAAGTCGATAGATTATGTCGGTTCCCCATGAGAATGAAACAAGCCCTTTTAAGAGGAACTCGAGTGGCTTGGGAAGTTTAGTGCAGTGCGTCACTGGGTCCATGACGTCTTGTCTTCAATACCAGTGTTACCTTAGTAACAACCAGTAGCATATGTATTGAACCCGGTTTCTGCCCTAAGGTTGAATTGATGGAGGGCTATTTCTTTTCACCCTTTTTCACATTCAGTTCTTTTTCATTCTTCAACCCCTTCAGTGCTTACCGAGACTTCATAACTAGAACCTTGTTGGGTTTATTCCAGTACTAGCTCTGTCTCAGTCCGCACTCTTCCCATATTCTCTTTTTTCTCCTTTTTTCATCATACCTAAGGACTCTACACTATCTAGTGGATTGTCCCTGGGTAGATCCCTCCGGTTCTGGCGGATCGTGGGAACAAATACCTAACCTAACCATCCTTATAACACCATGCATAAAGTAAATTGGTCGGTCTTTTGGTATTGTTCTTTCCTTCATGAAACCAATTGAAAAATCATTTGGAAAACCAATCAAGGTACTTGTGATACGAGATCAAAGCATTTTGTACCTTAATAGTTTTGATCATTTAGAAAACCTCCCCCTCAACATGTGCGTATGATTTAGAAATTGTTTAGCACAAGGAGGCAAGAGGACTTTGAAATATTTTCTTTGATCACAATTTTCATACGAAAAAGCCATTTGATTTTCATGGTAAAATTCTCCCCCTCAATATGTGCATAGGATATTTTAAAACATTTTATCACATAGAGGCAAGAGTTCTTTTGAAGCACATCCACGATTACAAAAGCCATTTAAGAAACCATTTGAAAACTTAATCAAGGTACTTTATAAATAACTTTTAAAAAAGCTTTTGTAGCTCGATCGTTATGCTCCCCCTCAATATGTGCTTCAAGATTCGAAAGCGTTTAGCACATATGAGCGAGCAGCATGCACAATTAAGTCAAAACGATCACCTTTTATCAAATTTCATTATTTAAATCACAAATTCTCCCCCGATCAAAAATATCAAACCCTTTGAGATTTTGGATCCCAAGTGATTTAATTAGGTTTAGAAAACATGGGAGAAAATGTGGCCTTGTTTAAATACTCATCTGGTTTTTGGATAAATCCTCCTCCTCAACATGTGCATTATGTATATTGAAATCGTTTGGCACATGGAGGCAGGAGTGCCTTTAAAGGACTAAAACCAGTTCCATTTAAAACAGATTTGAGATTTAAATCACGATCTCTACCCCGATCAGAAATATCAAACCATTTGAGATTTTTGAGATCCCAACTGATTTAAATCATTTAGAAAAATTTGGGGAAAGACGTGGCAAGATTCAATTTTGAAAGATGACAGATAAGGACCATTTTAAGACATTAAAGATTGTTAGTGTCAGGTATGATAGTTTTTAAGAGATCTTTTAAGTAAAACAAAACAATTTCACAATCAAACAAGAACATAAAAAATTTCATTTTGAAAGACCTTGATTCTAAAGAAAAAATCATACCATGACATAACATTAAATCTTTAGATCACCACTTATATTGTACAAAGCGGAACATTTGTGAAGAAACATCGTTTGAAAATATTTTATTATAAATCACTCTCCTTCTCAATCCATGACAGAAGTCAATAATTGAGTGACTAAGGTTTTGATAAAATGAAGTCCGGTGATTTTCAAAAATTAGTCCAATATATTTTCAAAACAATATTTTCCATTTTCAAAACAATTTAATCAAATTATTCAAAATTGTTTAAAAATGGTATCCTGCACAAAGATACGTTAGGTGGTTGAGCTGCTTTAGTTGATGTTGTTGTTGTAGGGCTTGGAAGAAAACCGTCTGCAGATGCAGTGACACTTCTTCTTACGTTGCATTTTGAATGCCAACTGAGGTCAAATTAAGCTCCGTTTCTTCAATCACTTAGAAGAAAACCATCTGCTGATGCAGTGAGACCTCTTATGTTGCATTTATGCCAACTCTCCATAGAAGTCCAATTAAGCTCCGTTTCTTCATTTGTCAACCCAAGATATAGTTACCCTTTCCTTTTGGCATCCAATCATCTTCAATTGTGGGATCCGGATCGGGAACTTTCTTTTATACCAATATACCTGCATACGTTAGTGAACACACATACAAATATATGGTGGTCGACATCACCCAAACAACAATCGACTAATAAAAGTCAATGCAACATATCAATCAGATCATATAAATGTATGGGAATAATGTGTACATCAAACTATAATCATCTAATCCTAACAATCACATCCTAGAAACCTAGTCCTTCAACATAGGCAATTATATATTTTAATTAAGCACGTAGGATAATTAAGAAAGTCCGTTAGATGATGTATATTTGAAAACATTCTCCCCCTCAATCAATGACTTATTTTTTTTGAAAAGGTTAAAAGCGCTGAAGTCATTGATTGAGTTTTCAATTTTTACGAAAACTCTGAATCTGATTGATTTACAAGCAACTCATTTTCCACCATTTTGTTAAAACAAATATTTTTCTGAAGAATTTTTGAAGGAAAAATATTTGAGTAGGAACAGTAGTCCTTCGACATACTTTCCTCAATTTGTTTTTAGGATAAGTGCACGAATTTTGAAAAATGGTTTAGCGCAGCACTTTCCTTTCTTGAAGAGCGGGTTGCTATCTGAAATAATAGCAAGCCATGGTTTTAGCACGGGTTACAGTCTGAAATAACTGCAAGCCATTATTTGAAGCCCGGGTTACAGTCTGAAAAAAACTATAAGCCATTAGATTTGTGACATGTTTAGAAAGAAATATTTACACCTCCTGCTCGAACTTCATCTAAAGTCCCGTGCCATTATTGAATGACATTTCTAAGACCGTAGATGTTATCGATATCAGAAGACATGTCTTGGAAAACATATTTTTGGTATTTTTTGAATTTTTCTGATTTTTATGGGATTTTTGAAGGTTTTATATTTTTCTATTTTCTTTTGTTGGTTTTATATTTTTCTATTTTCTTTTTGTTGGTTTTATATTTTTGTATTTTGTTTTTCGAATAAATATTTACAAGGATAGAGTAGATGATATAGTTTAAGAAGATGATGATACGAGTACCGAGATAAGGATATCAAGCAGCCCCGTTGTAGAAGATAGAAGTCATCATCCCTAAAACTTTCACCACCAAAGCTTTCGAGGCTCTTGCATTGAAGAAAGAAATTGAACCATCTGAAAGTGAGACTTTGGCAGCTTCCCCCCAAACCGAAAATCCTATAGCTGAGCAGATTCGAAGCTCTATTTCAAGCTTGCCTTAGCCAGGTGGACAGAGAAGCACACCATTATCATAAATCCCGCTGCTCCTTTCAAGAATAATCACCGTGATTCTTCGTTCGAGGTTATATCATCAACAAGAAGAACAGCATCGTATCATCCCACACATAAAACAATCTTCTCAAATTTCCTTTTCAACTAACGTCTGAAGCGATCCATTCCAAAAGGTGTCAAGAGAACAATTCCCCCACGTAGTTGAATTGATGCAGTCAGTCTCTTTGTATAATGCTCAAGAACTCTCCCAAATACACATCATGAGGGTAATGAAGAACAACTCCCCAATGTTCACATCTTTCGTCCCTGATGAATGTGTATGAAGCTCAAGAACCTGAAGTACACCAATATCCAAGAACTCTCCCGAATACACATCATGCCCGGAAGGAAAACACCTCCCCAATGTTTGTGGTAAACAATGGATTTCTTCCCTGATGATCGTGTATGAAGCTCAGGGACCCGAAGTACACACATTCCCCAAAGAGAGAACAACCGATAACATTGAAGAAGCAGGCCGAATCACTGATTATCTCTGCGGGTGACAATCTCTGCGGATGTCAACACCGGAATAAGTGATTATATCTTTGAATCACAGATTAAGCCCTCAAGTAAAACAGCTGAGCATCCCCAATGTACACAATTCTCTCTCTCCTGATGATTGCGATAATATCAAGATCATCACACACCAATGTACCTCTTATATCTTCAGAAACATTCTCTAACATCGCTTCCCCCACATAGTTGGAATAAGAATACTAAACGCCTTGATGAGTAAAACCTTGAGTTTCTCTGCGGTCATGACATTTGTTTTCCCGGGATACCTTCAATCACTTAGAAGAATTAAGTTCATCAAGTTTACTCGCCATGAGTCAAACCTTGAGTTTCTCTGCGGTAATAACATTTGTCATCCCGGGATATCTTCAATTACTTAGAAGTATTAAGTTCATCAAGTTTACTCGCGTTTAGATGCTTGTCTCCTTACCCCTTTCTGGTTTTGATACTTCAGAATCAGCAACTCTTTGAATGCCCAAATACTTGAAATTTGTTGAGAAGATCGCTTGAAGTCTCTGTGAGAATCAACATGCTGAATAATGTGAGCAAGTCTAATTGGGGATTAAATTCGACATATCACATTCCCCCAATTAGTGCTCTCCCCTAAACCGACAATCTTTATGATGAATGCTTGAATTAAGAAGAAGTCTTTGGATTATCAAATGCAACACGTCTTTAGTCTTCTAACATGCAGCAGAAAATGTAGAACCGACTGTAGACTCGACCTTCTTCAAGATTGTCCAGTTGGGGAATAGATAGTTAACATCTTCAACTCACACCAAAAAGCATCCCACCAAAAAGCATCCCAATTAACTTACATCTTGCAAATCCCCTTAACTAAAATCCCTCCCAATCAAACAAGAACAGAAAGATGTTCATCAAGGAAATCAGTAATCAGGCTGCAACGAACACACAAGATGTTAACACCAAACTACCAATCACATCAAACAAGAACAGAGAGATTGTTCGAAATCATCATGTTGATGTATACGTGAAGCATTAACCGGAAGCACTTTGTCGATAAACTCATCAATCCGAGTGAAGATGTCAACCAACGACTCTTAGAAGAAACTCCATGTAAAGATGATCCGATAAGAAGAAGCTCGGTTCTTACATGAGTTAGGAGCCGTTTGACCATATATTCTCAAATATTAATCAATCATGCCAAAAATTCACACTTCTTCTCCCCCTCAAGAATTGCATACGGAGATGCCATTCTTGATTAAATAAGTGAAAATCATCCGAATGTTCTATTCACACTTCTCTCCCGCAAAATAAGTACGTGATGTCGCCATCTTCATTATAATCGAGCAAGTGGAATGAGAAAACAATCAGTGGTAGCCCGGTTCACTTGAAGACTGAAGCGCATGGAAAAAGTATGAAGCATGTTGATGAGAATGGTCATAATAAGAAGATTTCTCTTCTTCCGAAGATAATGCGCACTGAAGCGTACACATTTCTTTTCTTTAGAGAACGAGGTTTGAACTGAAGTATTCAAACGTCATAAGAAGATTTCTCTTCTTTCGAAGATAATGCGCACTGAAACGTACACATTTCTTTTCTTTGGAGTACGAGGCATGAACTGTTGTGTTCATACGTCATAATCTCTCTCTTTTCAGCTCTCTTAGCTGATGGAGAAAACCCAATATGATGAATTTGACCCTGAAGTAAACTACCCCGAACTCGTAACTTAAACTTGCACATATGTAACAAAGAGCGGTGCCGATTTCCATTAGCATCTCTAAGTACTCTCTATGTACTCTATACTCTTCAACCAACCAACCATCAAGTATAAGACGTACATTACCTCTTGAAAATCCACAATTGAATGTGACACTGAGCACTACAACGTAACTCCTTTAAGTGATAGTTATTTTGTGGTGGTAAGAGCCCAATTCCCCCAAGTGGTAAAAGAAAAGGTAAAAGACACCCAACAATAACTAGATTTCCAAGTCTTCGTTTTTTGATTAAGCTCGAACAAGGATCTCGAAGAATCTTCATCCATCCATCCCCGATATCTTCATATACTAAGTACACTTGCCCGTGATAATTCACTTCAACCTCAAATAAATAATACTGAATTAACTCCGTTGTCACATCTTCTGATTAACTGCTCAAAAACTAGCCTTCTTTGAAATTTAAACGAACTTTGATAATGGTTTCATCCCGACCATGGTTAAAAGCACATAACCCCATAAAACCATGTAATAACCAAATTGCCATGAAGAAAACCCAAACACACACCCAATTCATGAAGTACACCCTTTTATCCCTTCTTCGAAGCAGAAACCGTAGCACCAGCATCAGATACGATCCAGAAATACACTTTCCTCTCTCCAGGATGGTTCCATCATCACGGGATTTTACAATTCTATGGTCTAAACCGAGAAATAGTTTCTTTCGCGGGATTTTACAAGACTAAGAATAAACCGTAAGATAGATCCGGAAATACACTTTACTATTACCAGGATGTTTCCATTGTCACGGGATTTTACAAGTCTATGATTTAAACTGAGAAATAGGTTCTTTCGCGGGATTTTACAAAACCAAGACAAAACCGTAAACAATGTCAGCTTGAATGTGTTATAACAACTTTGGTTTCAGTGAATATATGTTTTAGGGGAACATGCAGCGGTTCATTATCCAACATCAACAATCTCATCAACCATCCAATAATCACTTTGGTAAGCACATCATTCACGCATTCAGTTGGCTAAAGTAGTGACCACAAGGAGAAATATACCCGATATACCAAACTTGATCATGAAGTAAAATTTCCCAGATATGTTACTTAACCTTGTACTAATCCTTGTAAAGAAGAAACGGTGTACCCAATGTACAAAACCTCTTGACGTATCATCAACGGCATGAGACACCGAAGTGATAGTTACGTTGTGGGTCAAGCGAGAAAGAATCCCAACCGTAATTAAATAGCCAAGTCTTTATCACACTCTGTAAATGCCCAAACAAGTCATCTTCGCGAAAAGGTAGAAAGAAAGAAGATGAAAATAAGTAAACGCGCTCGGAAAACGTCACTTCAAATTCAAATAAGAAATACCGAACAAACAACCCCGTAGTCAACTTTTTCCAATAAGCACTTCAAGCCGCGACATAATAATCTCCGTGAAAATGTATGTACCAACATGTCGACTCTCATAACATGACAAATTTCAATATCAACTCACATCATCAACAATCATAACCCAAATCACACAATCAAATCATTTTATCTAAGTCTCATATAATCCAAATCATGAGAAATCACGACAAATCATATATTATGCGAACCAATTCAGAGAAGCCCATCAATTCATTATCCAAATCCGTTCCATTCCAATCGAAAATCAAACATGAATATATTACCTAGCCGAGTCTTAAGAATCCCTTATCCAAAGCGCGGTCCAAACATGATATTTAACATTGAAGCTCAGCACTTTAACAGACGAGAATAATCGATTTTTTTTTTTTTTTACCCATAAATCATTTTACCCGATCCTAATACACATTATGTGAGAGTATCAACGTTATTTAAATGGTTGAAGTCTTAGATTCATGTAATGTCATGTACTAATTTGGAACCTCGTTCAAGATTTATTTCAGCTAGTACATGTCCACACTCAGTCCTTGATACACTACTTGGCCCAATCCTCAAATTTAATAAATCCGGTCCATGTTTGAAAATAGTACCGATCCACAGATGTTTGTATATACCCATGAGACAAATGACACCCAAAATATTCGGCCCATGAAAGCACCCTTTAACCCTAATCCAAGCATTGCCCTAACACAGCGGGTATAAAACATCACTTATCTCACATACACAACCTTTCACAAACCCTAAAAAAACTCCTCAATATTCCGCCCCCATTACAACCATCTTATCAGTCACCTTCCAAACCCTAAATGCTCTCACACCGCCTCATTTTTCTCACAAAAAACTCGCCACCCATTGACTTCACTACGTTTCCTCAAAACAGCTTCACTTAAACTCCAAAATTCATTCAACACAAACCCAAACACAAAAGTGGATGCCTCCATCATCGGTTACAACAAATCTCAGCCACAGGGATGGCTTCGAGGACTTCGGTTTGCCACATGGATGGCTTAATTGAGACGGCATCAAGGTAGGTTTTAATTACTTCAACAGACACATGAATCGAATAGAAGAGAGAAAATAACATGTATGTTATATTTCTACTCTTATAAATTCGTATATTCATTAAAGAATAACTTCCAAAACAAATTAATGATGACTTTTTCGTGTTAAGGCCCTTAAAGGTCATGTTAAACCATGAATAACACGAATAGATCTGAGATTAAAACAATAATTGGTTTTCGTTTCTGATTTAGTATGTGCATGTCACGATTTATAATTTAACGAATCAAGATAAAGGATGTAACATTCTTGTTAACATTTCTGTCTTTAGATTCGAAAATTAAACAAAAGAAGTAATCTTCCAAAAGTGATCAATGAAGCATGTGTCCATATGTGAATAGATTGATAGAGATCTATGTGTTTGAATGAACCACTCACACAAGGAACAAAGCTGAGATCCAAAAATTGTTTTAGATATTCGTACATGTAGTTTGAGTCCAGATCTGTGATGAATGAGTTAGATAGTAACATGTTTGGTTTTGACTGATGATGATAAGAACCTGAAGTCGATTTGAGTCTTGTTTGTGTTGGTAGATGATATGTTGATGATGGTTTAGTCTTGGACCGAGGATAGTTAACTTGAGGTCGCGCCTTGTTGTTTTGGTTTAAGATATATTGTGGTCGTGGTCATTCTTATTCATCCTTTCTGTCTAAGTCACTAACATAAGAGTCAAGTCGCTAGGTCATGTTTAGCATCAAGTCGCTAAGACTTTTATTTGACTCAATAGTCAAATAACCCAACTCGCTATTACCTTTAAAAACCAAGTCGCTAGCCTTTCAAACCAAGTCGCTAGCCTTTCAAACCAAGTCGCTAGCCATTCAAACCAAGTCATCAAGTCGCTAGACCTTTTCAAAAGCAAATCGCTAGACTTATCAATATAAGTCGCCAGGTCATTTAGGTATGTGCCAAGTCGCTAGCGATTATGTCAAGTCGCTACTTGAGTTGACTAAAGAGTCAACTCGCTACATATCATAACTCGCTACTGTTTTTCATTCACAAATGACAAGTCGCTACATTAAAGGACCACAAATAACAACTTGCCTTTGACCCTTTGACCATACACTGAATCAGGACTAAAATAAGGACAAGTCGCCAGCTAGAATATGACCAAGTTGCTACGAAGAGAAACCCAGAAAAACTAAGGACTGAATCTGTTATGACTTCATGCAACTGACCAGATACATCCCACAAAAGTGATAGTTACTGTATGGACAAAAACATATTAATGGACTTAGACACAAGAATAATGACCAGATGTAACATTTTTTTTTTTTTTTTTTTTTTTTTGACCAAATCAAAGGACACAAAAAAAACTGTTATCACCAAAAACACATCAAAAACTTTTATTCCAACCAAACAGTAATGGAATAAAAACAGAATAAACACGAGCTTCGAACCACAATAAATCAATAAACACAAGCAACCATGGTACGAAACCACACAAATCAAAAATAACACAATAACCTTGGCTCTTGATACCAATTGTAGGATCGTTATTTTTATTGTGTTGATGATTCGGGTGGTCTTGGATGATCAAAATACATGTTTTCCATTTTAGAGAGAGAAAGTAGAGAGAGAGGGTGTTCTTGCTAGAGGTTTACACAAATGAAAGGTTAGATTGAATTGAAGCACCACCCCTTCCATGGATGGAAGGGGTATTTATAGTTACAAGAAATACGACCTCCTAACGGCCTGTGGATCAGGGATACAGTGGGTAAAGACCCGTCCTTCCTCCACGGTGTTGTACTATACTATTCTACGCTACAAACTAACGAGTAAACTACTAAATAAAGATATGTCTACGAGCTAACTTATGCTAGATAATATTTGGGGTGACCGACTCTTCACTATGGAATTTTCTAATTCCTAACAGCTACACGTGTCGTTCGGGGTCAAAGGAACTTCCTTTTCTTCGAGCAAGTTTTATAACACCCTAGGCAGTGAACCTAATCGTTGTAATGTAGTATTAGGGTAAGCCACGGGTATTGATATCGTTCTCTAGGGGAATAGGAATGCTAGTGAGAAGTTACTACGCTAAGGTTGGGGTTGAGGAAGGTTATTTTTTTATCTTTTTTATGGTTTTTTAGAAAATGGAAAGGTACGAATCTCGGGGTTTGAATTTGGGGGTTGGTATTTCTACCGATTACTCTACTTATCTAATTATCTAATCTAAGGTGTATGTAGTCTATGTCTAATTATTGTGTGCTCGTATGATAGTTTAAAGATGTGTTCACTTAGGTTTTATTACTCCTTAATTATCTCCTATTGATGGTTGAATTGTCACGTCCTTATTCTTAATCGCGTTGTGTGTCTAAAGTCGTAGGGTATGCGTTTATCCCTAACTCTTTGAACTTACCAAAGGGTCTCGTCTACAAAACCCTCTAGGGATTATAAACTCTAACTCTAAGGCCCTCTTTGGATGGTTTAGCCTACAACCGCTCTAAGTGCTATAGCCTAAGGTTTACAAAGATTAATCAAGCATTAATTACACAACGAATGACCTAGCGCATTACTAGATCATTAATCAATTAAGATAAGAGACAACCAATCAATATTTAATAATTAAGTTTCATATTCCCTAAGCAAACACAAAAGTAAATTAGCCGGACATGGAGAACATGCAAGCATACACACAAATAATCAAAGACATAATTGAATTAATGAAGTAAAACACGTATCTTGATGTAAGATAGGGTTTGGAACCCTAAAATACTGTACAAGACAGCCTTGGTTTGTTTTAGGTTTTTACTCCAAAAGACTACACACAAATACTGAAAAATTTGGATTCTATATATAAGATTACATATGCGACGGCGTCACCTTATGATTTGTGACGCCTTCAGGTCGCCGTCATTAAGGTTTATTCTTGGCTATGTTAGTCTTGCGACGGCGTCACCTTGTGCTTGTAACGCTGTCCTCTTCAGCTTATGACGCCGTCTAAACCAAATCTAGGCCGTCTGAGTTGCGACGGCCTACTTTTTTAAAGCCTGACACCGTTACTTGAAAATAAGAAATTTGGCTTCTGTGCCGTCACAAAATGCTCCGACGGCGTCGCAGTTAAGCAGTGACGCCGTCACCTTGTATTTCAGCAGCTTGAGTGTCTCGATTCTTGACTTTGGCCATTTTCTTCGTATATCCGCGCCTTTTCGTCCAAATAAGTGCCATTACAGCAATTTGCCTTCAAGACACCTAAAAAGTGAAAAGGAACGATATTAAGTAATAACGAATACAAAAGTGATCAAATAAGGGCTTAAACGACCCCTCAAAAAGGTAAATTTTAAAACCTTATCAACCACGCCCGAGGGGCTTGTTTGAGACCGTAGAGAGTCTTGTTCAGTTTGTAAACGTGGTTCGGGAACTCTGGATCAACGAATCCTTCTGGTTGGGTGACATAGACCGTTTCTTTCAGTTTCCCATTCAGAAAAGCAGTTTTGACATCCATCTGAAAGACCGTGATGTTCATGTGAGCCGCGAATGCCAGAAATATCCGAACAGCCTCAAGACGAGCAACCGGAGCTAATGATTCTTCAAACTCAATACCCTCTTCCTGTTTATAACCCTTAGCCACCAGACGTGACTTGTTTCTGATTACGATTCATTCAGCATCCAATTTGTTTTTCCAAATCCATTTTAGACCAATGACGAAGACCCCTGTTGGTCTTTCAACCAATTCCCATACTTCAAGACATTTAAACTGATTGAGTTCTTCTTGCATGGATTCAATCCAGTTGTCTTTGGTCATTGCATCTTTAATGTTTTTAGGTTCAGATTGGCAGACAGTGAGTGCATAAATGCAATGTTCACCGTCTGTGTGAAGACGTTGTCTTGTTACGACTGGTTGTTTCGGGTTACCAATAATGTTCTCAAGAGGATGATCTTTCGTCCAACGATGTGTGAAAGGTTGATGTTGATATACATTATGCAGATTGGGAGGATTCAAATGGCTTGTAGATGATTCTGCAACATCAGGTGCAACAGTTTCATTAGCAAACAGGTTAAAGAACGTATTTGGATCAAAATCTGCAGGTGAGGGTACTTCATTGTTCAGAACATCATCAGTTGGTTCAACGTCATTGGATGCAGTTTGTTCAACTGTTGTTGTAGAGTCAACTGGTGGTGCTTCTTCAACAGTAGTTGTTGTAGCAGGTGTATCAGGTATTGGAATATGATCAGGTTGAGCAGCGGAAACATTGGATACACCTGGAGCACGTTCATCAATATCATCACTAAACAGCGGAGCAAATAGCTTTTCCATTTGTTGACGAGTAAGCTGGGGCCTTGGTTCAGCTGATGATGGGGTTTGAGGAAAGTTTAAACGGTTGTGACCATGTTTCAAGCTGTTATGCTCAGAAGCCATGATGAAGAAGTTTCAGAATCAGCTTCCCCCCAAACTGACAACTGTCTTTAGCAGATTTGAAACTTTGATGAAGTCTACATTTCCTATAACTTTTGAAGGTTTCAGTACGCAACGAAATTTGTAGATGAGCAGTAAACCACACAATGTAAATCTGACTTATTGCGGAAAATCAGTTCGGGGGTAACATGCAAGAAATCAACAAGATCTTCTCACGTATGTAGATGCTTCACACCAAACAAACCGCGAAAGACGAAATGAAACGACTTCCTCCTGAATGTTGCGGTCTATCGGAATAATAATCACTTGTGAATATGCAGTTACTAGATAATGACCGTTTGTGAGGCATCATAACATCCTATTTTGGTAACTTCACACAAGATAACCCGTGAAAGTTGAGACGATAACACTGGATAAAGACGTTTGAGTCACATATCGTCTCATTTCTTCCCCCTGATTGAAGAAATTCATGAAGGGAAACAGGTTTTCGAACAAAATCCAAAAGAAAACCAAGAAAAAGTATAATCAGATCAAGGAAGCAAACACTTACCTATACTCTCTTCCCCCCGATGATTTCATTGAATCAGAATCATACACCACATATGTTGATGATGAATTAGAGACAACGAAACCATGTATAAGGAGACAGCGAAACCATGTATGTCCGATTAATCGAACAAGTGTGAAGTACCATAAATATCACGAGAGAATCAACTTCTGATAAAACTTCTCTGTTCATTATGTTGATCATCAGCTGTGTCATTGTTGTAGGAAGCATTTTGTTCTTCTGTTGTCAGAGATTCGATTGGAGGTGCAGCTACAGCAACGGTTGTTGTGGTAGTTTCAGGTGTATTAGAAATTAGAGTATTATCAGGTTGTGTAGCGAAAACATTCGATACATCTGAAGCACGACTTTAGAAAGACTCTATAACCAGAGGAGCAATTAATGTTTCCAATTCTTGACGATTAAGTACAATTAGTGAGGCAGCTGATGGATCATGATATTTTTTACGGTGAGAAACGGGTCCTACGCTGTTTTGCAGTAGGAGCCATTGCTGTTGTACCTGTATAGAAAATAGAAGGGGCAAGAAAGAGAAAACATGGATCCCCAAGTGTAACTGGGTTCCAGATGTTAGAAGCATAAAGATGTAGTGTCAATTATCTTCTTGACACCTGAACATGCTATTTTGATGATTTCCTTTCCTGCCTCTGGGATGGTGCAACTACTTAGTATCTTGCCTGTAGGAATCCACCTAAGACCAACAGTTTTGAAAACTCTACCCGTTGGTATCCATCTAAGGTTAGATCTAGTGGATGTTGAAACTTCTGTTGGGAAGATTTTGCGTCCTATATTGATCCACCTATTAGGTTTCTGAAATTTTACTTTTAGATCAACGGGTTTATTTCTAACTGTTTGTTGAGTAAACTTAGGTTTTGGTTTGCTACTACAAGCAGTGTTCAGTAATACACTCGAAGGTGATACACCAGGTCGTGAACCTAAGATTCCATCCTTTTGGAGTAGTGCCCTTTTCCTAGCCTTTTCTAGATCATAGTTCTTGTGCAAGTCATTTGTATCATATGAATATTGAATTTTGATGCTCGGTTTAGACATTGTTTTCGAACTAATCCTAGACTGGCCAGAAGCAGTCACTTGTTGAGGTTTAACAGAAACAGGTATAACAGAAACAGAAGCATTATTCCTAGGACAGGAATGTGGAGTGACTGGTTTTGACAATTGATTATTCTCAACAACTTGGGAGGCAAACCGTATTTTTAAAGATTTTGAACGTTCAGATTTAAAAGCAGTTGGTTGTCTAACTACTGATTGGTTTCTGATTGGTTTTAGAGACGATTTCCCCAAGATTGTTGGTTTTGCAATATTAGTATCCACACTCTTGTCAGTTAATCTTCTCAGTTTGTTTTGTAAAGCAACATGTGCAAGCCCCTTTGCTTGAATTTGAGCCTTTAAATGCTCATTTTCATTTACTAATGTATCCACACGATTACTTTGTTCATTCAAAGATTTACTATTTGGCTCAGAGTTTAAAAAATTGTTTTGCATTTTAAGTTCAAGAGAGATGCAATGAGCCTCAAGTTTTGAAAAATCTTTTTGAAACTGAGCAATGGTCTTTTTGAGAAGAATGTTTTCAGATTCAAGAGTTTGATTTGACGTTTCAGTTGAATTGTTAACAAGTAAGGGCTCAGACGTGAGATAGTTGTCTGGACATTGTGCAACACACTGGTCATCCTCTCCTTCATTTCTGAATTCAGGTTGATCAGTATGTTGTGTCGCATTTGCAGTCAGAATATGATCAACAGTAGATAGTACCTCAACCATTTGTTCTTTGTCAAAGTTCGGCTCTGTGTCATATATGGGTAAGATATCTTCCTCAACCATTTGTTCTTCGTCAAATTTGGGCTCGGTGTCATAGTTAAGTATGATATCTTCTCCAGTTCTGCTGCTGTCATCTTGCTTTTCCAATGCAACAATCTCATTGTCCGCATTACCGACAGATGCAGTAATCACAACATTCTCAACATCCCTTTGAGCATTCCTTCCATGTACATCAACTCTTTCACCTTGCACGACTGCGGGATTTCGGGAATTTGATGATGTCTGACGCTTGGAATTGTTAATTGTTGAGATCAACTTCTCTTTGAGAACAATCCATCCTCCGTACAATTCCAAAACTGCCTTTTCATCTTCAGAATCATCAGTAGCAAGGTTTGGTGATGAAGGTTTTAAGCAGTAGATGGAAGGTGAGGAGATTTGTGAAGTCTGTACACTCATTTGTGCCATTGATGAATACACTTTCTCTACCCTGCAGAAGAATTAAAGAGAAAAAAAAAATGTGCGAAGTCGATATAGCACACAGAAGGACGATATAGTGAATTTCAATTTCCCTCCAAAAATAATTTTGAAAAAATTTGACTTCCAAAATTTGAAATCCACTATAAAACTCAATTTTAAGGTTGTAAGAAAAATTTGAGTTTTGACAATTTTGACGCCATATTTGACCCGAAAAATTCGAATTTGGGCCCAAAATTTTGAATTTTTGAACAAAATTTTCACAGTTAAACCAAAATTTGAATCTCGTGTAAAAATTGAACGTTTAGTCTCCTGTAGAAATTAAATTTTACTCAAATTTTCCCGCCAAAAAACTTTTTTTTTTGTTGATGGATCATTGGATCTTTGTAGTCGAGTGAAACTTGTTGTTTGTTGAAGAAGTGCTTAGGCGTAGAAAACCAGCTTATGCGTAGAGGAATCCTTACGCGTACAACATGCTTATGCGTAGAAAGTGCCTTACGCGTAAGAAACCAACCTTACGCGTAGGAATAGAACTTACGCGTAGGATAAGCTTACGCGTAGACTTGAGAAGATCTTAGCTTAGGCGTAAACCAAAAGCTCAGAAGTAAGAACCTTATGCGTAATATTTCCTTAGGCGTAAGATAAGCTTATGCGTAGAAAATGCTTATGCGTAAGATGTTTACTCGTAAGCTTTTATGCTTAGGCGTAAAACTAGGGTTTTACCCAAAAATCCTTTACACTTATACCAGTGTAAAAGATATCCAAAGTCGAAGTGTTTTCAGGCTTATCCAAGCAAGAAAAACACTGAGTTACCACAAGCTTTGAAGATCGTTGAAGAATAATTCTTATGCGTAAGAAAAGGGTTTCCTTATGCGTAAAAAAGGACAGTTTTTCCAAGCATGATTTTTATGCACTAAAACGTATTGAAAAACCTGATTTTAATGAAGAAACAACTTCGAAATCACCAAAAAAACAAGAAAGTTAGAAACTTGATGATCCAAAACTACTTTTCACCTTATGCATAAGAAAGGATACACGAACCAAATCAAGCTTAAAATCAATGAAATACACGTAAAGTTTCAAACTTTTTGCCAAAAACTTAAACTTTAACACCAAATAACCTTAAAAGTACAAGAATCTTGAGTTTTTAAGTGAAAAAATGAAAGCTTTTTGCGTGATAAAAGTGAAAAACGTGAGACCTTACGAGTAGACAAAAAAAACAAACCGTTTCACCCAACTAGATGGCGAATGATACCACTGTTAGGTCACCATGTTTGTAACACAAGCATCAATATAAGAAAGGAGATAAGAAGAGATCAGTTGAACAATAACAAACACACACGTATGGATAATGAGAAAGGTTTACGCGTAGAGTATGAAAGCAAATGAACAACCAACCCTCAAGTGAGGGTTTACAAGATTATTTATAGGAGGGAACTAGGGCAACACACCAAGTTCCCATCCTTTCCTTATTGGGCTTTGGATAGGCTCATGGGCTTTCTACATGAGCCTAACCTTGATTACTAACATACAAGCCATACTTAAGCTAACTATTACATATTAATTACTAACACTTGAATTATAGTTTAGGAGTGATTCCAACACATAAATCTGGTCATGTAAGCTTCATAACATGCGCATAATGTGCTAAACAAAGTATGCTACATGGATAATTAAAACGAGCCTTATATCGCTACATAAATGATGAGATGAACCCTTGTATATTGGTCGACTAATGCACCTTTTGTTCCTGTTTTGAACCTGGTCCTGGTCGTTTATATGGTGTCTTGTACACATGCCTTTTGTACACAAAAACGTGTCGTGTTAAATACTAAAACGAAGATAAATATAACTAGTATATAGAATACATTAAGACCATGGGAAAACTTGTATACCGTCATCTAATGAACTACACATTTTCTTTTGGTGATTGTGTTTGCATTCTGGTCGTGTGGTTTAGGAGAAGCATACGCATGGTTGGTGTTTTAGCACATGTCTCATTTAAGGATAAAACTAAAGCTAAGGGCTAACCTAGTAATATGACTACATAAATTCATGTCATGAGACTCCATACTTGTCGAGTTAATATGCACTAAAAATATTGATATCGAATATGCTTTTTAAAACTTCACAACATGAGTTTTCTTTTGTTGCTATAGTAACCTAATGATATTAAAAACATGCGTGTATGTTTGTAAGATTTTAGGTCGAATTGAACTAGATCTAAGGTTTGTTTCGTTGAGTATATGGGCGTATATAAAACCTGTTTTGGGGAGTAGGTCTCAACAATAAAAGGGTCACACTAAGGGGTTTTGTAAACTTGCTTTAAACGTGTTTGAATGGTTAAAAAAATTAATGGAACCAGTAAATAAGGATCTAGGTTTCATATGGTTTAATCATTGTGACGTATGGTGTGTTTAGGGTTTGTCATTGTCTCGACATCATAAGGGTTTACATAAAAGGGTTATATAACTTGTTCTAATCGTAACTAAGAATGCTTGATTGGTAAATCTAATAACTATAATGGCTAAATGAGTAAAATAAGTAAATGTGGCATATTTACACTTAAGACACTACGCTTTAAAATATTTGCACTTTGAACCCCAAACTTGTATAATTTGACTTAAATGATCCTTAAAGTATAATAATAATCATCTAACCTAATATGTCTTTAAAATGCATCCTAAACGGCTAAACTTATTGAAATACAAAAACTTACTAAATATGGAAACCTGCCTAAAATAGAATGTTACTTAAAATGGAAAGATTACTAAAAGTGGAAACCTGCTAAAAATGGAAAGCCGTCTAAAACGAGTAATCTAATTCTTATTAAGCGTTTTCTATTTCATATAGGTTCCGGGCGGCGGGATTGATCTCATCTCTTGACTTTACTTTCATTTTTGCTTGCTTCAGATAAGGTACAGATATTCTATCCCTTTTTAGTAGGGGTTTTTCATGACTTTCTGATCTTTCGACTTTGTTTCGCTTATGATATTCCATTGCTATTGACCCTCTGTTATTGAACCTCTGTTATTGAACCTCTGTTATTGGATCACTGTTACTGAACCTTTGATACTGAACCTCTGATATTGGATTATTCCTATGAACCTCTGAATTGTAAACTGTTGATATTGAACCTTGCTTATGATGACTCACCTATTGTATATTGTGGACCTTTTACCTTGACCTGTCAGTTTGAGACCCGAGCCATTAACTAGGCATGGGGGTTCCATGTCCGTGTCATTGATGCATCAATGGCATGACTCTAGTGTGGTTGAGTGATATTCCACACCGTCCCTATACTGTATTGATTATGCGCGCTTCACTGTTATTGTTATGGCCACTATTGATTCTGCAGGGGCGTATGGATGCATTCTAGATTTGTACTGTACTGTTACTGTTATATATATTGTATTGGTGATGTGGTGCGTGTGTGCAATACACCCCCTCACATACTGGGAGCTGATCACTCCACTGGCTACTTGAGGTCTCCCCTCCTACTGTATTGGTATTCCGAGGTCACCCCTCCGAATACAATGGTTACTATTGGATATTGGACTGTTATTGCTACTATTGACTGTATTGTATTGTATTGTTGGCTCGTGGTGGATTACTGACCCTTCCATTGTTTCCTTTACCCTACTCTATATTGTTTCATTTCATTTCTTATCGTACTTATCTTGACTTCAGTTCCTCATTATTGTTATTGTATTGTTATATCTGTTCACTGGGCTTTTTAAGTTCAGCCGCATTTATTTTCCTGCGGCAGGTACATAAGCTAGGAGCTGGGGATTGTTTGGGTTGAGAGATGAGTTGATATAGAGACCATGCCTAGTCATCTTAGACTTCAATTGATTTTGTTTCAATATTATTAGACTTGGTTATTATATTCTATTTTGGAGTTTTCCTTCTTGAATTTATGTATTGTTAAGTCACGTTGACTTGAATTTTCTTGATTTATTTAATTAAGACTTCCGATGTTGACTTATGTTCATATTGTAATGCTTTGATATGACACCATACTGTGATACTTCTACCCTTATCGAGTTCGGGTGTTACAAACACTCTTGCACTATGATTATTGAAACCCTTATATCAATGTTAGCTTAATAAAAGAACTAGTAAGATTTTTCATTCCTTTTTATCCTAGAATGCCACGTTCAACATACACATGTACATATGTGTTTATATTTTGTAATCTCTAAGTTTTTTTCATCTTAAAGAAAGACACTCATGCTTATCTTGTAAGTTTTGAAATTTGACAAGATTAGTCTTTGTCGTTAAGTCTTTTGCACTGTTAGTCTTTTTTGCTAACTATTTGCATTTTAGGTCCTTATCTTTATAAAATGCTATCATTTGGTCCTTTCTAATTTCTAATATTAATATCGAAATCTATTTCTAAAACTTATAAAATATCGGGTGCTACATATTATCATTATTATCATTAAGAATTTTGATTATTGATTATTTATATTTTTCATTTTGCGAGCAACTTATTAAACAGAAATGCAGCTTTTCGTAAGTATGCTACGAGAAACTTATTTCGTATTTATTTATTTGATATCAAATTAAAATTTATTCCACTGTGGTGTTTAAACTAAAATCTTTTATAAGTAACTAAATTGAAGAAATCTAGTACTATTTTTACAAATATTAATGCATTTTTTACTAAATAAACAAATCTGAATATTACTTTCAAAAAACACTTATTTCTAGACAGCATATATAATTATTTTTATGCATAAGCACAATAAAAGAAAATAAACAATTCAAACATCCGACAAAGGACACTTACAGACTCGAATATAAGAATGACACACCATTCCTATAACTTACAATATAAGAGTGACAAACCACTCTTATAACTAATAATTGAACATCAAATTACAACGACTATAAAAAGAAAAATAAATGCAATTCAAGTAGTAATACTTGAATCTTCCAGTCGTCATAATAGCCCAACTTCCATCGCACTTCCACAGTAGCAGCTTCACCACACCATAAAGATTGTCGTTCCAACACCAATCAGATGAACAAAGCAGCAACGAAACCAATATTCATTTCCTTCCAAGTCAAATCAGATTGGAGTGCATTAAGACCCATCAGGAAAACATGAACAAGGTATTAAACAAACCCTAACCATCCAATACGACCTCACCAAGCTGATTTAAAATAAAACCCCATAAGATCTGGTCGTAGCAATAGCAAGATTTCAGCCCACACGTAATCAGAATGAAATACACAAGAGGAGAATCTGCCATATTCGAACAATAAGGTTTATAACAAAAACCTTAACTTTCATACCAAACTGATTACCAACATATCAATCGACCCAATAAAGAAAGAATTCTGCCCACGGACAAGGATCAAAAGATACTTGAAACAATAGCTACACTTTATCTATCATTTACTACCAGAAAGAGATACAAGTGAAATTCAAATCGACACGAGGCAACGCACTCCTCGTCATAATTCAACTAGTAGCAGCAAGACAAGTGTAACCAACAAACAAGGTTTTAGATAACCCTAAAACAATGCAGCAAACCTGCAAACTTCAAGCCATGATACTCCCTTCCAATAACAGCCATGTGAAAATCAGTAACAGCAAGAAAGAGATCGACCATAGCACCTTCAACAGAATCCCTACCACCAAGTCTGAATATGCGTATACATACACAAGACTTGCGTATACTATGGACTCAAAAACTCACCCATGCTCAATATACACCAACAGAAACAAATGATGTCCTACCAAAAAATTCAGTCAACCTGTTGTATACCAACAATAGGGTTTACATCTCAAACATTAACTCCCAAAATCGATTGGCAGCAGATCATAAAACAAAACCCTAAATATTAGGGTTTCATGAAACCAGATCAAACAAACTGCCATCAATAGATAAATCGAGCAATAGGGTATACCAAACCCTAACTTCAATAACAAAATCAGTAACAGATTGAAGGCATAAAGAGCAGTAGCAGCAAGATCCAACTATGATGCATCGAACAACCAACATGACTGACATCCCTCCCGTAACCCACGTTCACCTTACGTCCATCTTAGCGAACATCAATCACCAAACAAACCGCCTCAAATATATTATGATAAGCTTCATGAGGGACTGAGGTGAGGGACTCACTATCATCCATTGTACTTCAATGTTTTTTGGTTAATATATTTTACCGGGGTGCATGATTACTCCCCTTTACCCAAAAAAAAACATCCGACAAAGGAGAGGGCTATATTATAACGAGTGGTTTTTCCAGCACAACTATGAACTAATAATAAAATGGTTTTCGTGGCCTATACTGGGATTAAACTGAACCTATAGTTTAGGCCCATATGGCAAGTGAAATCAAATAGACATATCCCCCTTACAAAAGAATATACCAACTAGATAAACTGTTTAGGCCCATATGGCCGTGGCCTATACTGGGATTAAACTGAACTTATAGTTTGGGCCATTAGTTTTGAACGGTCCAATACTCAGTTTGGATTTTAGATAGATAACCGAGCTATTAAAACCCTTCATTTCCCCGATTACAGTTGATTAACCCCAGGGTCCCCCAACATGGCAAGTGAAATGGGTTAAAGCTATAACTTATATTTTTATTAAGTTGGTTATTGAATTAGTTGAAGTTTTTTGCGTGATAATTCATTATATTTCGAAAAGTATTTAAGTAATATGACTGATCATAAGTCCTCATAAGCTCGTTTTAATTGGCTTGGGTTTATGATGGCTTATGACTTATAAAAGATTTCATAAACCTGTGTGACAAATGAAACTTATTTTATAACCTAACTGATTTTAAAAGCTCAAACCTTTGTAAGCCTTGTGCCAAACACAACCATAATCCGATTTGGATTTTCTTTGCTTTTTGACTTTTAACTTTTTTTTTTTTTTTTGAAAACAGCTTTTATTATTTCTAATAACGGATTACAGTAAGATAGCAGACAAACGGGCAACAAGCTGTGCCGCAACCCTATTTTGAATAGCAAAACCAATTCTACTAAAAATGAAATTTTGTGACTTAGGGGTCGCAAAATTACTTTACACAACCCGTTGAACCCTAGTCAAAAACTCCACAGCTGCCGAAGCTAGAAACCCAAATGTATCAAAAGCAAAAGGGGTAAATACGTGTTGATTCTATAAACAAGCTTTCTCGTGTTTAGCAACTTTGCTCGATTCCGCTTTCAACGCCGCTTGTCTCGCAACAAACCCATTGTCCTTTAGCCCAACAAGAGGGGACACTCCGATAAGATCCACACAAGCATGTTTCCCCCCGACCCATCCAAACACAAGTATATCAGTTGGCCGTAACTTCAGACACATATATGCTGCTTAATACATTTCACCTGTGTCTCACACATCTATAACGTCTAATATATCTCACACATGTCTTAACTGAAACTTGAATTGTTAAACCCACTACATGTTTTTTATTGCAGGGTACCTCGCATACCCTTGGACCCAATGCCCTTTGGTGTTCGCTTTTCGTTTACATTTAGCTTGGTCTTAAATCGGAATGAGGAAACAAAAACATATTATGATTTGTATTACGTATAAGTACAAACTTGAGCAACACGTCATTTTCAGCATAAAACACTTCCGGGTTTGGATGTGACCAAACAAGACTAAGGTCCGGTTTCAAAAAGTATTGAACTGATAACCGATTTTTGGCCAAACAAATACAAACTCGTATCTCGGATGAGTTCTATTCTTCAACTTGGACCTGGATCAAATTACACGTCATACGTATTTCCGTGTATGATAGATTGCTTAAACGTTTTCTTTTTAATCACCAATTACGTGTTAATAACATAAAATAAAATACATTTTTATTCGTTTAGCATGAAGTTAGAAAATGTCAAAACAAACAAAGGCTGGTGTCACCCACTCTCTGCCACTAATATAAAATTATTCTTACTACTAAATAGATTAATACTTTATTCGATATGATTAAAATAAGTTGTGCATGGAAAATAATTATTGGCACATGCTTTAAATTAACTCATTAAACAATAATTAGCAACTTGTGATGAATTGCCTTAATGACCGAGGTCAAGGATTACATGATCTCCCAAATAAATATTCAATCTTGATTCATTTAATTTTATTTTGAAAGTGACATCCAGTATAAGTAAAATTTATCATGAAATAAGCAAGGTTGGTTTTTATGGAATCAATATATATATATCATAGTTTATTTACCAGGGTGCAGGATTACTCCCCTTTACCCAAAAAATATATATATATATATATATCATAGTGCTCAAATTTCTTTATTAGTACAATAATCTTATGCATTATTGCATGACAGATCATTAATCCAATCTTTTAGTTATATCCTAGCTTCTATAAATTGGAAATTTACTATGAAATGTATCAATAATTATAAAGTGTAATAAACAACACGTGACAATTTTGATAAACTTACTTAAAATGGATTATTTTCGTATATTATCTCCAACATATTGGATAGTTAGATCTGAAAACTGAGCTAAAAAAAAAAAGTACTTAAAAAACAATTATAAGTTGTAAGGAGCATAATTCAAAAATCATACTATATATCATGTAAGTTATCTGATGTTAAGCGTAGCAGAAACATTACTAATCTATAAAGCTTAAAGTCAAATGATTATATTGATACGTAACTATCAATTTATTGTTTAATTTACTCAAAAACACATTTTGACATGTCACGCTAGCCATCAATTTATTGTTTTTCTATATATAACCACATGTTAAAAATAAGAAATCACCTGCTAATTATAAAATTGCAAATTTTGCTAATAACTAGAAAAGAAAATGCCATTGTTGCGCTGGACATGTTGTGAACGAAAAAGATTCTAGCTGAGACTGGCAAAAGGGGTCTGCATCTGTTCAAACATTTTTTTCTTTGCAAAAATTTGTTCGTATTATTTTTTAAAACTTTACTTTTACATAAACGGGTAAATGATCCTTTTGAACATAAACCACTTCTATGCCTTTCAAACACTATCAGATGAATTAAGCCTAGTATATTGGCCGAACTCGTTTCATTCAAAGAAGAAGTAAAATATATGCTTTAATGAACTCAGGCTTAACCAATATGAAACCGAATTAAGAACAAAAAAACTTACTTATTGTGGACCAACAATATTTGGTTCGAATCTAGTCTTTACTCAGTTTCGGTTCAGTTTTATTCGATGATTTGGACCACATGTCCAACAAGCCTAGGGTACAACCGTAGAAATAATCGAGTGTCTTGTTATTGTGTGCTAGGGTGAGCATGGTGCTGGTTGGTGCGGATTTTGGTAAAACCGAACCACATTCGCAATTGCGGTTTTTAAAAAATGAGAATCCACAACCGCTCGGTTTTGCGGGTTTACAGGTTCGCGGTTTTGTGGTTTTTGCGGTTTGGTTTTGCGGGTTTTGCGGTTTTTAAAGTTTTTTTTTAAATTCTATTTTTTAGTATATATTTATTATAGATAAATTGATAAAAAGTATATAATAAATTTTTTTGAACGAAAAAGTATATAATAATTAACTAATAAAATACTTTTGAAATAATTAGTTATGAGAATATAAACAAAAGTATTTAATCATACAAAAATTATGAAATTTAGTTGGTTTATTTAAAAATTAAAATTAAAATATATTTGAATATGACTTTGCGGTTCGGTGCGGTTATTGCGGTGCGGTTTTTCGGTAGAAACCGAAACCGCACCGCAAAATGCGGTTTTTTTATTTCCAGGAACCGCACCACGGTTTTTGTTGCGGTTTCGGTTTTTGCGGTGTGGGTTTTGCGGTTTTATGCGGGCTTGCAGTTTGCGGTGCGGTTTCTGCTCACCCCTATCGTGTGCAATTTAGATTTTTTTGCGTACAATTAACTTCTTTAACATTTAGTGTGTTTAAGATTGCTTGTAAAATTGCTACCAATCTGTTATACAACACTTGAACAATTTGAGAAATCTTTTTTGCTTTTAGGGTTTTCATCGCCAATCACAAATCCGCATAACAACCGCGCTCGAAATTGTCTACCCGCGTAACTGAGGCACAATAATTTTCTTTTGTTATTTATTGATTAATACTTTCATCATACTGAGTTTGATTAATCATTCATTACCTCCTTGGTTAGTGCGCTAGTATACTCTTATAATTAGAGGAGGCAATTTTCGATACGACACGATAATCGACATGAATTTAAACACGTTTGGGATGAGGATAAACTGGTTTGCGTTAAAAACATGTCAACTCGACTAACCAGTTTAATAAACAAGTCGTATTTTGGTAGAGTAAGTTTTTAAATAGGTCAACCCGTTAACTCGTTCAAATATATAAGACTAAAAAATAAAAATTATTGTATAACTTATGTTGGATTTGAATTTAAATGTATTTTGTTATGTACTTAATATAACATTGAATTACGATTATAACTTGGATATTGTTGCAATTGTTATATAGTTCTTTATATGTTGTTTTATCCTTTTTTAGATTGTTAAATTAATCTTTGATTTAAATTAGTTGATGTGTGCTTAAACACACATCATTTTATATTTAAAAACATGTTAAAATGGACTAATAACTATTAAATACATTAAATTATATTTTAAATATGTTAGGAATGTGTTATTATGTCTTGCAGGTACAAAGGTTTGAAAACAAAGCAAAAACGGTGATTTTTGGATGAGTTTTGAAAATGTTTTCGCGTTTTTTGAGGTTCAGACGAAGTCGTAAAAATTCTCCGAGCACACCATTGGAAAGAGCAAGAAAAACGAGTCCGACGGTATTTTTATATAAATTTTAGCAGTCCATATTGACCTTTAATTTGGCAGTCCAAAACTGCCCTTGACCCCCATTTATTATTAATGAACTAGGCCATAAGTGAGAAAGGGTTATATATTTAATTTTACATATAACAATTTGTAAGCTCTCAGAAAATTTCATTGTAATTAACATCTTAACCATAAATAAAGCACGACTTAGAACGTCATGAAATTTTCCACTCATCATATTTGCATATCATTTGGCATATGCATGATCAACGCGACTCAAGCGTTCTAAATTTTACCGTTGTGATCCGAACGAAATTCCCCTCGACCCCCATATCTTTAAATATTTAAAGTATATATATAAAATTATATAAAAATATATAATTAATAAAAAATAAATTTATATTATATCGGACCGGGCCTAAAAGCCCAACTCTCACCCATTTAACCATGGGCCTCAACCGAGCCCACTACCTTTATATTTTCTGTTAAAACGTTATAGACCTTGATAGATCTTGAGCGCTCGCAGATCGTTAGTATTGCTTATGTAATCACAAACAAACTAATAGACAATCTCTACGACTTATATTCTTTAGCGGAAATCAAATATAAGTACGAACACAAATAACTAAGAACACGTTGATCCTCTATGGATCTTTATATTACTAAAACTTTGTTTTTCAACTCGTTACATTCATCATACTATTGTGTTCCTTTTATAGACAAGGAACCCTAACTTGTTTCCTAAGAAACGTAAAAACTAAATAAGATATACAATATAACTTCCTAATAAAGCTCATGCATATCCTAACTAATTCTAGAAAACACGGAATAACTATTTCCGCAGAAACAAACTACGCTCTATATAACTTCAGCAGATTCTGTTCTTCAGCAGAAACATTGAACTTCAGCAGAATCCGTTCGGTAGAAACTTCAGCAGAATTCTAACTTAGTAGAATTCCCAACAATCCTCCCCTAAACTGGAATTTGACTAGGTTAAGTTCCAGTTTCTTGATAGATCTTCAACGCTCCAGAGGATTGTTCACAAACATCAGCAACAAAGAAACAAAACAATGACACCTCGATGATGACAAATCTTTAAAGCACCAGGTCTTTGCAGCAACAAATGACATAATGTACATCAAACCAGTTTAGTTTCATACTATTCTCATCACATCCAGGTGTGTTAACTCCTGTGAGAGGTGAATCATTGAAAATAATGGATTTGATGTCTCTTTACCAATAGCCATTACTACTGGAGTACCCAAATGTTTAAGTTCGAAAACTACGGTACACTGATAACCATATGATTTATTAGCAAATCAGCAACCATATAAACGGATTTGATATGTCTTTACCTGTAGCCGTTTGCTCAGGACTAGTCAATTCTTAGGATTGGTGAACTGATTACCAAATATGGTATTCCACTGCCTTTACCACAAGCCATATACATGTGGGCTAGTCAATTCTTGGATTCCAAAAAGGAATAAACCATGGTGAATTGATGACCATACAACCCTCAACAATTAAGCATGGGTGGTTGCAAACCCTATGATTTTGAGCAAACCATTACAACTATCAATAGATTTGATGTGTCTTTACCAAAGCTGTACCCTTTGGACTAGCCAACTCTTTGATATACACAAGGCACATCTGGTGAGTTAAAAACCATCAATATTATACAACAAACCTGCAAGAAAAGTTAGACAAACCAAAAATATACACAATTTTTTTTTTAACTAAAGAAATAACACAAAACAAATATATTACAATCTATACACAAGACCATAATCAAGATGAAGCTTTATGTTGCATAAGCTGAGTCTTAATTATTCCAACACATTGTTCAGCATGCAACCTATCATTACCAACTGGATCTGAAGGAACTTCCAACTTCTGTCTAAGCATTCTTTCCATCAGCCTCATAGGTAAGGGATAAATATTATCAGCAAACATACAAACCGTAATCCCACCCGTTGTCTCCACCACATGCACACAAGGCAAAGGATAAAATCTCCAAGTCTCAACCTTCCAGTGATGTGAATTCTTCCAAATATGATACCCTTTATCATTTGGAGATTGAGAATCAAACAACACTTGAAGATCACCCAACAAAAATAAACCAGAACCCTGTGGTGAATGAATATCATAATACTTAGTAACAATACCATACAGAGTATTCAAATCATCCCTATCCACCAGATGCAGTATTTCCTTCAAAAAGTTGAACTTCATAGTAGTATAATCCAGACGATAAATGGTATTAAGCTCCCCATCAGTCAATGTCCAATTAATCAACACACCATGAGATCCTTCAGGAAAAACAGCAACATATCCTTCTTTAATAAAAGTTGAATCATCAGCTTTTAGATTCAAAGAACTATCTCTGAGAGACTTATGAATCCTAGAAGTATATGACCCATCTGATCTCACAGATAGCCTTAGAGTAGTGTGACTTCGTTTAGACATTCTTTTCATCCTCCTACCAGGTATATAAATCCCCATAGATGAGACATCCTCAGATGTTTTAGGAACATCTTTAGCTTGAGTGGAAGAAGTAGAAGAAGACTTAACTGGAGCAATACCTCTCAATTTATACATTCTCTCAAGTATCACTTTGGCATTCTTAGCTTTAGCAGCTGCTCTTTCAGCTTTCTTACCCATATCTTCTTCCTCTAGATCAATTAGTATTCTGACCTTCTTAAAACTAGGTAATGCTGGAGAAGAATTAGTTTGTGGTTCAGGAGACTGAACCCTTTCAGCTGAAGGTATAGCTGCAGTAGATGCTTCAGGAGTAATAACAGGAGAATCCATCCTTGGTGGAACATCATCAAAATTATCTACAATTTCAACTGTTTTAGACCTCTTCGCCTGTGGAGCATCTGAATTAACAACACTTCTCTTCTTAGAAGATGATGCAGTCTGCTTCATAATCCTTTGATACATTCTATGCAATTCATCATCAGGTAAATTCCAGACTTGCCTTTTCTTCAAACCAGAATTAAAAATAGCATAACTCTGATAAAGGACAATTTTCCTCATGTATGCTTTCTTCTGAGCTTCAGTAGGTGGTCTTTCCCTTTTTGCTTTATTCTTTTGAGCAAAAAGAGCTTTCTTTCTGTCAGCTGCCTCTTGTTTTCGTTTTTGTCCAAGATTGACCATTTTTTCAACAAAATTCTCACTGTCAAAGTCATCACCTAATATACTCTGAGCAAGTGTAGGATTTGAAACAGCTTGCTGAGTATAAACATCTCATTGTGCACCAGGAATCTGAGTACGTAAGTCATCCAGTTCTCTTCGTCTCTCAGGAGTCAAATTTGAAGTAGACTCAGCTGTAAGCTTTTTAGCCAAATCATCACTTTTCTTCAACTCTGCACACTCATTTAACATTCTTTCTTGTTCTTTCATCTCTTGTGCACTTACCAGATCTGGACCAAGCTCATCTTCAACCATCACGTCTTTCTCTTTATCAGCAGATATGTGAACACCATCAACTGAAGAAGTATCACAAATAGGAACTTCAGAAGACACATCCAAATTAGCATCAGAAGAAACATATTGGGACAGATCTTCAACTGGTGTGAAAAATACATCAGCTACTGGATCCAAAGCAAAACTTCTGCCAGCATGAAAAACTTCAGACTGATCTGCTGAAGGTGTAGAAGCAGGTTGTGCTTGCACAGATGAAGCTTGACCAACTTCAATATCAATATTCATCATAGGATGATCAGCAATAATATACTCTTCAGTAGTTGCAACATCCTTTCTTTGCAATGTATCCTTGCTCAAAGATTTCCTTCTCCTTTATCGAGTAAACAAAATTGGCTCCTTTTGCTTTACAGATTTAGTAACCATGGGAGTAGATTGTTGAGCCACATTAGCCAAAATATCCAGTGACTTAAATTGAGAATCCACTTCCTCTTCATCAGAAGAAACCACTAGCTTCCTTTTGCTATTCTTCCCAAGTTGTTCCTCCAAACTCTTAACTTTACTCTTTAACTCCACAATCTCACCACCAAGTGAAGTTTTAGTCTCTGCAAGCTCCTTTTTTAGATCAGCAACCTCAGCCACATACCTGTTCACTAAAGCATAGACAGATATAAGTGTAATAGGGTCCTCAGCTCCACCAGCAGATTGCTCAGTGGTAACAGGAGCTTCATTGGACCTTTCAGGAGAAACATGTTCATGCTCAAAATTATCTGAACCTTCATTAAAAGGTTCCCTTAATGGACTAGGTGTGGGCAGTCTATTAACTTCATGCTCAACCTCATCAGAGATAACATGAATAGGTGGTGGACTAGGACAAGATCTAGGTGATGGTATAGGTGAAGGTTGGTCAGGAGCCACATGAGATGCTTCAGCAGTATTAGAAGGGCCCTCATCCATAGCAATTGATGGATTACCATCAGCGGCAACAGTAGTAGAAGGTGGAGATCCAACAACATTCCCTTCATCAGCAGCTTCATTGCCTTGAGGCAACATAGCTGCTAGCAAAGGATGATGTACCCCCTCATACTTAGTTCTCATTGAAGCACATAGTTTAGAAGATAATGCTCCTATGAGACAAAATGCTTGGGCTTGGGTAGCAATATCCAAAATCATTTGTAAAAACCTAGGGTACATCAAAAACTTAAACTTTTTCCTATGAATATTTTCAACCATATTATCAAAAATAAACCTAGAAAAATTATAAGTTAACCCCTGAGAAAGACAAACAATACCACAACCCAGTTGAGTAGAAAACTGGTCCCATCCTCCTGATTTATTGCTGATACATTGAAGTAAAGTATGTACCAAAAACCTCCACATAGGGCAAAACTTATTCTTGAACCATATGTCAGTTCTTGTACCCTGATATCCAATCGCTCTCAGCCCAGTAAGTATCTCCACCGAATTAGAGTGATAGACTCCATTTGCATCATCCAAGCGAAGCTTTCTTCTAATCAACTCCTCTGTCACAACATGCTCTGTCCCGTCAACAATCGCAACAATCTCTGTGTCACTTCATTTTGAGCAGATGCCCAAAATTGAGTAACCAACGATTCATATATCATAGTCGGAGAATGCATTAAAGCATAATGAATCTTTGGATCTATTCAAGAACTCCACCATTGGTTCATACAAATCATCACCCTTAGCTTTTCCCAGAAAAGCAACCTTGTTATGATCATTCTTCAATTGAAGTGCCATGTGATGTTGAGATAATGGGTTACGATTTAATCAACTGAAAGTGTGTTTAAATCGAATGAAGTGGGAATCAGTTAATTTGAGACGAAGATATTCGAATAGAGTATAAGTAGAAGTTTCCCAAATTTTGGTCAAAATTGTTAAGTTGTTGACCAAAGTGACGTGTAATACAACTTTTACCAAATTTAACTTTCAACTTCAGCAGAAACAATGGTCATTCTGCTGAAGACTTCAATCAGCAAAAATAAATCACGTATTCAAGAAGCTTCAGTAAATATCTTTTTACTGTTTCACCCAACTCGCATTAAATCTCATTAAACCATGAACCCGTCTATAAAACAATCCCCAATGCACACCTATCTCTCATCAATTACCCCCAAATATCTTCACAAACCCTAGTTTCTCCAAACACCACAATCAACCATAATCAACCATGAAAAACTAACCAGAGGTTATTGATCCAACCTCCTTTCCATCATCATCATCATCATCTAGTGATGATTTCCTTCAGTTTTTCCCATGTCCACATGACCCTCGACCTTTTAAATCCCCATTTCTCAGTTCTTCTGATGACGATAGTGTAGTGAATCCAAGTGCATCTTCTGATGACTCTAATGACTCCTACAGGGAGAGAACATCATACTCCCAACCTCCAGCACCTCAGCCTCAACAAAGACCCCTTGAAGAAAGAGAGGTGGTGCTCACTCTTCCTGCGCCATGGTTTGGTGCTTCATCTCATATCGTATAAGGGAAGGGGATAAGGAAGATGGATTTATTGCTTTTTGGTGAAACCAGTAGATGAAGCACAAAGGACAATGTGTATTCATCTTCATCATCTATGGTTTCCTTAATCCATCCTTTCCATTTTGATCCTTAGCATCTTCGTCGTACTGGTCATGCATATCCAGCCATTGGGATAAAAGATATAGGCTAGACGATGATAGGAGCTAGTATAGGTTAAGTAGATCATGTAACTCCTTATGAAGTTGATTGTAATCTGTAAGCTGTAAGCTGTAAACTGTTTCTTGAATGAATGAATGAACAATTAACTTAAGTACTTTTCTCTTCAGTAGAAAAAAATAGCTCACTCCAGTACTTAGCTTTCAGAAGAAACAATCTTTTAAGCTTACTTGACCATTCTCCAATGACCCAAACTTGATAGACATGAACTGAAATAATCAATCTGCAAAACAGTCATAGACACAAACCAAACCAAACAAAACTTACAAAATATTAGCTGGTTAGTGTTAGTAAATATACAAACCAATTATACAAAGTTTACAACATAAATCCTCCCCTGAGGCATATGCCTCCCCTGAGGCCTATGCCTCCCCTTAAACTTTGCAGTTAAGGGTTAAGCATTCCAATATGGACCACAAGGTGTTGAAACCTTGGTCCATCAAAAGCCTTTGTTAACAAATCTGCCACATTATCATCAGTGTGAATTTTAACCACTTTTATCAAATGTTTTTCATATGCATCTCTTATAAAGTGGTGCCTGATTTCAATATGCTTAGTTCTACTGTGAAAAACTGGAGTTTTAACAATGCATATGGTACTCTGATTATCAATAAAAATTGTTGTGTTCATGAAATTATACCCATAATCCAACAATAAAAAATGATTTCAATATGCTTAGTTCTACTGTGAAAAACTGGATTTTTAACAATGCATTTTAACCACTTTGCAGTTAAGCATACACTCTCCATACCAAACTTCTTCAAGATGTCCCTCACATATTTGTCCTGACTGATAAATATACCATCAGGTTTCTGCTGAACTTGAAGACCCAAAAAGAATGTAAGCTCACCCATAGCACTCATCTGAAACTCTCCCTTCATTAGCTCCTCAAACTCCCTACACCAAGCTTCTTTAGTGGATCCAAATATGATATCATCCACATAAACTTGCACAAGAATAATGTCTGTGGAATTCTTCTTCAGGAAAAGTGTTTTATCAATAGCACCTCTTCTATAGCCATGCTTTAGCAGAAATGAGGAAAGCCTAGCATACCAAGCTCTAGGTGCCTGATGTAGTCCATAGAGAGCCTTAACAACCTTATAAACATGATTTGGGTGATCCGGATCTTCAAATCCTTTAGGTTGAGTGACATAAACCTCCTCTTCTATCTCACCATACAGAAATGCACCTTTAACATCCATTTGATACACCATGAAACCCATGTAAGATGCATAGGCCAAGAAAATATGAATGGCCTCAACTCTAGCAACAGGTGCAAACACTTCATCATAATCAATCCCCTCCTCTTGTCTGAACCCCTGAGCCACTAATCTTGCTTTATTTTTAATCACAACACCCCTTGCATCTCTTTTATTTTTCAATATCCATTTGGTCCCAATTGCATACTTCCCTTCAGGTAGTGGGACCAATATCCAAACCTGCTGATTTTGGAACTGTTGCATCTCTTCTTGCATTGCTTCAAGCCAACTTGAATCATCCAGGGCTTGAGTAACACTGGTTGGCTCCACTTGAGAGAGGAAACAGACAAACAAACAATGCTCAAAATCAGTATGATGGTCCCTTTGCTGGTTGGAGACATAAGAGATAAAAGCTACTTGACCATATTTAGAACTTGTTACAGTGCCCCTAGTTCTAACAGGTGCATTAGGATCACCAATTATATTGGACTGTGGATGAGTAATGTTGATCCTTTTAGTAGCAGTGGTGTTGACATCAATGGAGGTATTAAGATTAGTCACAGTTGGCTCAAAATTACTGTCATAGGAAGGTGAGGTGAAGACTCCAGCTCTGGGTTGATGGTTATCAAGATCTGAAGGTCTCGGAAAATGTTTATAAGGTTCCCCAAAGTCTGTGGACACTCTAGTAGAAATGGGAGTAGAAACAGCATATCCTTCAGCAGAATTGGTGATGATAGGAGAAACAGGATCACTTTCAGTAGAATGGTGATTTCCACTGATTGCTTCTGTTGTAGCCTCCTCAGCATTCCTCTCAGCTTCTAGATTAGCTGCATACTCTTTTTTCTTAAGCCTAGCAAGGTCCTCTGCATAATTGGACTCATCTTCACTGTCATCAGTAGTAACTTTGGAAGTGTCACCTGAAAAATTATTAGGGGAGAAAGAAGGTACAATAATAGGATGATCATCATCCTCAAACTCACTATCAGAATCAGCATTCATGGTAGCAGCACTGTCAGTAGGTGACTCTTGTGAACCTGCATTTTGGTTAGCCACATGTCTAGAATAACCCAAATAATCAGTTAAGTAATCAAGGTCAAAAGACCAAACATGACCTTGTCCTTGAACATTAGGCTTGTCTTCTAGAAATCTCAGGTTCAAAGTCTCCTCAATCTTCTTAGCATTCAAATTGTATACCCGATACGCCTTACTATGAGCCGAATACCCCACTATATATCCCTCATCAGCCTTCTCATCAAATTTACCCAGTGGATCACTAGTATTCAAAATAGTCACTTGACAGCCAAAAGGTTTAAGGTAGTGAATGGCAGGAACTTTCCCATAGAGAAGTTCATAAGGTGTCTTAAAATGAGGTCTAGTGATAGATACCCTGTTCAGAACATAACAAGTTGTGCCAACTGCTTCAGTCCAAAACATTGTGGGTAACTTAGAGTCTGCAAGCATAGATCTTGCTGCCTCTATAAGGTTCCTATTCTTTCGTTCAGCCACCCCATTTTGTTGAGGGGTTCTTGGAGTGCTATAGTCCCTTTTGATTCCCTTATACTTACAGAGTTCTATCAATACTGCATTCTTGAACTCTGTCCCATTATCACACCTGATGCCCTTAACCTTTTTATTCAACTGATTTTCAACAAGGGTAATAAACTCTCTTAAAACTGGAGATGTTTCATCTTTTGTTCTCAGAAAGAACACCCAACAAAACCTGCTAAATCCATCAGTGATTACCAGACAAAAGTATTTGTGATCAATACTGCGTACTTGTGTTGGACCAAAAAGATCCATGTGAAGTAACTGAAGAGGTTCTGAAATAAGGCTCACTGCATTAATTGCTTTGTAAGAGGCTCTGTGTTGCTTTCCTTTGTTGCAGGCAACACAATTATGTTCATTGGTGAAAACCTTTGAAGGCAGTCCTTCAACAAGACCTATTTTAGATAACTTGTTAATGGTCTTAAAGTTCACATGAGCCATCCTTCTATGCCACTTTGTAGACTCATCCAGGGATGCTTTAGCCACCAAGCAAGTTAAGTCACCTTCTGGTTGAACATCATTCAAGTTGAATGTGTATAAATTATGAGTACGAGGAACTCTCAGCAAAATTGATGTATCTTCTGGAAGTTTGAAGTCTTTAGACAACACAAGACATTCATCCTCAGAGAAGAGTACTTTGTTCTTTGTGTCACAAATTTGTGAGACTGAGAACAAGTTGAAGTGTTGTAGTTCCTTAACATAGTACACATTCTCAAAGTCCAGTTGAGGTGTTTTGATGGTCCCTTTCCCAGTGATTCTACCATCACTTCCACCAAACGTCACATTGCTTCCTCCTTCTATGGGTACGAAATTATGCATCATATCTCTGTTTCCTGACATACTTCTTGAGCAACCACTATCAACAATGCCAACTTCCTTGTGCTTAAGAGGATGATCCTACAACAACAACAAAAAAATATATACAAAAATTAGTACACTATTGAGGCTCAAGTCATTACTGACTTGAACCTGCCTTGTGGATCTTTAGATTGAGGCCATGTAGATTTATAAGATCCACTATTGTTCTTGGGTTTCCATTGAAATTTAGGTCCCTTTTGTGTCCAAGAACAATCTGCTGAGGGCTTCACAGCAGTATACCTATAACCCTTCCCTTCATTCATTGAGTCAACATATCCAGGCCAATAACCATTTTTAAAATATGAACTTGTTGGTTGCACAGATGGTCTAGCAACTGAGCTTCTCCAATTATGAGGAGGAGATGCATAGGTTGCTTGTGGAACATAAGGTGGTATAGCATTAACATTAGTCCACATTGGTCTAGATTTCTCAGCACATACACCCATTCTTTGTTCATGAAAATCACAATCCTTAATTAAATGAAATTTACTTCCACACTCAAAACATGTCTTCTGTTTAGAAGATTTATTCAACCCAAAAGATGTTCTATTACAAGCAGAAGTATTCAAACCAAAACCATGAAAAGAATTGTTTTTAACAGAATTATTATTCAAAGAATGAAAAGACAAGTCTTCAGAGGAAACTGTCTTGGAAGAAGATTCCTTAGCAGTAACTCTAATAGGCTTAAAGGTAGGCTTGGGTGCAGGCTTGGGTGAGGTCTTGGGTAGGTCTGACTTATCACTTGAATCACAGCTAGCATACGAAGTAGACCCTTGATCAGAAGATTTGTCACTGTCAGAGCAAGAGACAAACTCATTAGATGAAGAATCAGGGTCTGGCAAGTCTTTTGACTTTTTGCCATACAGATGATGTGATCCATCAAAGTCAACAGTAAGGGAGAGGTCAACAGGCATAGGTATTCCTCTAATAGATCCACGTACTGCATGTAAATCACCTTCTTTTACAACATTAGCTAATCCTACTGGTGTTGATTTACGTGTGTCCTCTCTAGCTTCTAGTCCTACATATTTCTTAAAGCCTAAACCTACTGAAGTATTAGGAGTTTGACTAGAATAGAGCTCTTTAGCTAGATTTAGACCAGATTTTATCCAAGAATTATGTCTAGCTATTTCTTTATCTAATTTTTTTTTCAACACACTGTTTTCAGACACCACATCAGCTTTCAATTTCTCAGACCTTTTTAAGTCATTTTTAGTACATTCTAGATCACTTTCTAACACTCTAATCTTCTCATCATAAGCTATTTGATTCTTCTAAAACCAAACTTTTTGTCTTTCTAATGTTTTTAATGCCTGTTTATAAGCTTCAACTTCAACATAGCATTCATTATATTTAGGTTTCAAAATATCATAGGCTTCTTTAAGTTCATTATAACGTTCACTACAACCAAACAAACAATTTTGTACCTGAGAGAGACCCATCAAGGCAATCTGATCATGCCTATCCTCTGAAGTACAGCTAGCCAGCAACCCAATATTATCAGCACCAGAACTTTCACCATTCTCTTGATCATGCAGCTTCCAATCTACATTGGCATCCATAGTAACTAGAGCAGCTGAGGATCCAGGCTTCGAATTTCCAGCTTCCCTCTGATTCTGCTGATAGGAAGAGTATCTCACCTCATCACCAGCTTTCCTATCCTTACACTCTCTAGAGAAGTGACCCATCTGTTGACATGTAAAACACTTGACCTTCTTTTTATCAAACCTTGCTGGATCTCTTCCCTGAAATGCAAACTTCCTCCCAGCCTTACGCTCAAATCTCTTGATGTCCATAGAGAGCATGGCCACTTGCCACTTCAATTTCATCTCCTCCATCTCCAGTGGGTCAACCTGATCCAAATCCTCATATGCAAGTTCCTACTGAGGATCATAATCAGCAAAGAAGGATCCAAGCACATCTTCCATTACACCACTAGATTTAGAGTGAGAACTTGATGGAGTGGTAGTGTAAGATGATGATGAGTAAGTGGGACTTGGAGCATGAATCAACTTAGGGGTAGAGGCCCCAACAAATGTTGTGTGACTAGTAGTGGAGGATGAACGAAAAGGACTTCTCACATCATGCTCAAGAGCTTTAATTTTGTTGTACAGCTCATCAAAAGTAAGCATATCCAGCCCTTCTTTAGTTTTGAAAGCAATGCTCACTTGTAGCCAGGATTGAGGTAAAGATCTCAAGAACTTAGAATTACAATCATCATTATCTGGCTTTGCCTTTAGCTGATTCAACTGGCTTAAAATCTTGTGAAATCTGTCATAGCCCTTGTGAATGCCTTCCTCTTCAGAAACTTGAAAGTCTTCAAACTGTTGTCTCAGCATCGATTTTCTCATTCTCCTAGACTCCTCATTCCCTCCAAACTTGGATTTAATTGCCAACCATATATCCTTAGCATCCTGCATAAAGTGAAAATCACTCAAGTGATCCTCAGGAATAGCTTGAAGAAGAATCGTTCTCACTTTGGTTTCTCTCTGAACCACCAGTAACTCTTCAGCAGTTTTAGGAGGAACGAACGTCATGTTACCATCAGCATCTGTGGTAGTCCTCTTCAAATTGTTTCCCTTCTTTACAATCTCCCACATATGCCAATCAATGTTGGAAATCCAGTTTTGCATCTTCATTGCCCATAAGTCATATTCTTCCTTCTTTAGGTAAGGAAACTTAGCGTTGCTGTTTGAGAGACTTAGTTGTTGCATATGGGTGGTGTTATGGTTGTTGGTGACATCCATACCGTCATCAGATCCAGGCATGGTGTATGTTGTTTTGGTTGTATGAGTGATTAGAAAAGATTGTTCTTAGTATCGTAGAGACTCTCTCGAGGCTCTGATACCACTTGTTAAAATGTTATAGACCTTGATAGATCTTGAGCACTCGCAGATCGTTAGTATTGCTTATGTAATCACAAACAAACTAATAGACAATCTCTACGACTTATATTCTTTAGCGGAAATCAAATATAAGTACGAACACAAATAACTAAGAACACGTTGATCCTCTATGGATCTTTATATTACTAAAACTTTGTTTTTCAACTCGTTACATTCATCATACTATTGTGTTCCTTTTATAGACAAGGAACCCTAACTTGTTTCCTAAGAAACGTAAAAACTAAATAAGATATACAATATAACTTCCTAATAAAGCTCATGCATATCCTAACTAATTCTAGAAAACACGGAATAACTATTTCCGCAGAAACAAACTACGCTCTATATAACTTCAGCAGATTATGTTCTTCAGCAGAAACATTGAACTTCAGCAGAATCCGTTTGGTAGAAACTTCAGCAGAATTCTAACTTAGTAGAATTCCCAACATTTTCCTTGGGCCTCGTTTTTAATCCGATCCACACTCAAGAATCCAAGCCCAACCCCTTGATTCACTTGGGCCTCGTTTTCTACCTAGCCCAAACCCCACACTATATTTTGTACAAACTTGCCTTAGTAATATGTTGTTTTGTTTTCTCCTGTGACTGGTCGAGCAAACCAAACGCAACAACAATGACAAACCAAATACATCTAACTTGGTCACATATGTGTTTTGCGTGTGTGTGTGATAAAGGAGAGACAAAACCAAGCCTAGCCACCCTAAACCCATTATTAAAATACCCTAAGTCCCTTTGACTCTTTAAACCAAAGGGTATTATGTCTAGCATGCCAACTATTGATTCGACTAAACCTTGTTTCCTCCCTATAATTGGCTGCCATGATACATGCATGCCAAAATCAAACAAAACCTATCACTACTTTCTTGGAAATTTGGAAGAACAAGCTTATAATAATCAAACTCCCATACTTTCCTTTCCTATAAAACACTACCCTAAACACTTAGCATTTCATAAGTTCACAACTCCCTCAAGTCATCTCACAAACTAGCTCACAAATATACCCCTCAATCACGTAGAAATTGTCCACAGTGGTGTACCAAAGGAAGAAAAGGAAGGAAAGATCGAAACATTTGGAGGTTTAGAAAAGTTTGAATCGATTTGGGTTATAAGGAGAACAAGGGTTCTCACTAGGCTCAATCATATTGTTTTCATCCCCACTCATTGAGTGTAGTAAGTCCTCTTTTCGAATCGTTTCATTCTATTTCTTTCGTTACATTTGATATCACAAGTAAATATTGGCATACACTATAGAAATCGAATAAATATAAAACGAGTTGCTACCAAGGTATTATCACACTATATAGACAAGATATATATGTTCAAAACAACTAAATCTACTCGAACTATGTTCACTACACATTATACCTTGAATCTCAACTCTCGTACCACCTTTGTTACCCATGTGTCACGTTAAAATCTCATTCGACACTCAAATCTAACTAAGTAAGTTCCAAAAACACCATTATCAACTCAAGGAAACTAATAACACACCTTAACCCCCCCCCTCAATGTCTCGTTTCCCTTCGAAAACCAATACATACCCGATTGGGCCTCAAGGCCCAACACGTCCAAACCATGGCCCATAAACATCTTACCCGGCCCAATACTTATATAACTAAGCTCACAAGTTAAAAATAAGCTAAGAATAAGCTTTTGATAAAGTTAAGCAAGTTATAAAAGTCAAAACGTAATTTTGGACTAGAATTGCAAATTTCAATGTTATCGGGTTAAAAAGTGAAAGTTTTTGAAAGTGAAAGGTCACTTGGTACGTAAAAATAAATACATGGGAAAGTTTAGGGTGCGTTTGGAATATTTTCGAAAGATAAAGGTTGGTTTTAAACGTTAAATGTAAGCACGGAAAGTCTAGGGTCTATATTGTAAATATCTGAAAGATAAAGGTCTATTTGTACGTGTACATGTATGCATGAAAAGTCTAAGGACTGGTTTTGTAATTATGTCAAACTAGTTAAAAATGAGGTAAAAGTTTAAGGGTCAAAATTGTAAAGTTTAAAACTCGAGGGACTAAAGGTGTAAAAATCGAATTTTGAAATAATTTATCAAAACAGTTTCGTGCAGGGACTGAAACTGTCATTTTTGGAAAGTTTGTAATAAAACGTGTTTCGGGGTATAAAGTGTCATTTTTCCAAAGTTGAGGGACTAAACTTGTACATTTTGAAACTTAAGGGTAAAAAATGTAAATTTGAGGAAAGTTTAGAAAACTTATAAATTTATCACGACTTCGTAAAAATGAGTATTTTGACAACTTAAAGTGTTTAACAAGTATTTTACTTCGATAATTCATTTTAACTTATATATATATATATCTATACATTATATATAAGAGGAGACATGCCACGTCATAATGTCACTTGTCATCCCATAATGCCATGTCATATTTTCATGTCATCATTGATTTTATGTGGCATTTTTTTTTAATTTTTTTAATGACATGTGGCATTTTATTTAATATATGTACAATTTTGTTTTTAATTTTAAAATTCGTTTTTGATTTGTTAATTTTTAATTTTAATTTTAAAATTCGTTAATTAAAAATAAGTCATGTATTGGATTTGAACTTGGGTCATTCATGAGTTTTGTAAATAACTTACCACTAGAGTAAATTGTTTTTTGATTTATATCTTTCAAACCAATATAAATAAGGAGATGCTAAAAAAATCATGCAATTTGTATTTTAGGAATCTATATTATGAAGATAACAATTAAAAAAAATATGATATATATTACTTACAAGATAATTATTCCTTATATATTTTTAACCTATTTTTTTTTTGTATAAATACACCCTATTATATTATTAATCATATCAATCCCTAACAAGTTTGATCGACAATTTAATTATACAGGTTTATAATCCGTAATTTTTTTTTTCGACTTATGTGTTTAACAGGTTTTATTTTTTAGTTTTACACTCTAAGCAGATATCCTAAATACATTATTAATTCATTTATGTATTCAATTCCAAATACGTATTTTATTTCAAATCACAGGTACGTATTATATTTGGTTTGTATGAATATGTATCACTGAATAATGTGTTATTGCAGTGTATTAATATTTTTGCATATAAATATGAATCTTTGTATCATGTTTTTTAGTTTTTGGTTTCTGTCTATGCAGGGAAGTTTCACAGGCCCAAGATTAAACTGCTCGGATTCCAGCTTACATAGATCAAACCCTAAACTTGCTTTATATATGTTATTCTTTTGAGTTTTTAGGATCCTTTTACAAGCTCATTCTAAAGCATGGGCGATCACCATAATTCTACAGATATATGTTGTTCATTACTGCAATAACTTTATTTTATAGATTGATTTTTACAGTCATAGCAGAATTCACTATGTTCAACCCTTTGATAAAGCAAAGGTATGAGATTCACTAACTAATGAAGAGGTTTTAAAAATGGACATATGAAGAGTCGATTTTTTTAATCAACTTGCAGACAGATGATTTTAAAAAGGCGATTGACTATATGGCTGCCCAAACCTTGATATGTGTTGCTTTTGCACGCCTATCTTCCACTGGATGGATATATTATGCCCACAAGTGAAGAAGAACTCACTGACTGGGAATTGCATGAAAGTGAGCTTGTTTTGCTTGCAATTGTTGGCTTAAAGGTAATAATCCTTTGATATATGGTGTAAAAGTTATTTATACATGCGTAATAGATGGTGACAAATGGTTTGCAATGTAGGACCCATGTCGACCAAGTGTCAGAGAAGCTTTCTAGCCGTGCGTAAAGGCCGGTGTTAAGGTACTACATCACACTGTTAACAAATGTTTATTAGTTTTTACTTCTACATAGTAAATGATTTCCACATTTTACTTAAATCTGAACAGAGGTTAGGATGGTTATGGGTGGCAATCTTCTAACGACCAGAGCCATCGCTCTAGAATGTGGAATACTTGGGTTAGATGCCAACGCCACTGAGCCAAACTTGATCGAAGGGAAATCATTCCGTGCCTTATCATAAGCTCAAAGACTTGACATAGCAGACATGATATCGATATATGATACCACAAGAATACTATGTTGAGAAACATATAATTTAGTTTTTTTTGTTCTTATTGCAGGAACAGGCAAAATGATGATAAATGGAAGCACGATCTTTACGAATAGCCTGATCCACAAGTATCAAGTATGGTTTTGATTATTAGTTATCACACTACATATTAGTCTCTTTTGTCTTCAAATCCCGCATGGTAGTAATGGTGAGATGATGAAACTGGTCATCTTTAGTACAAGATAAACCATGCTGGGTTGTGTTGACCAATAAACACTGATTAATAAGTTTTGTCTAAATGAAATTAACATGCTAGCTTTAATTACCAGAAGTCCAAAGCAATTTTATTTAAGAAAGTCTAAATTGTTGAATAAACCGATTTAGAAGGTTGTATCATTGTATGCTTTATAAAGACTTTAGGATCACTTTCAACCTGTTTGTGTTTTCTTGCTTTAGCTATATTAATCTTTCAATTGAGTTGTTTGAGATAAAGCTCAACCCAAATCGACCATTCATATGTTCATATGTCAACATTTCTACCTTTACTGTTTGCTAAGTTCCCATACACATTAATTATTGGTGTGCATTATGGCTTCCTTAGATCGTAGAGTTGGTGTCCGTGACCTGCGCTTGAAACTTCAGAAGAGAAGTGCAAAAGGATATTTATCAGGAGGTGTAAGAGATCTGCGTGAAAACCTATCTGGTTATTAGCAGTCAGCCGTAAGTGCTTCAGCAAAGGCAAAACCATGAATTAACTGTACATCATAACTATTATGCTGTCATAATCATATATTTTGATCCATATTTAAATTCAGCTTGGTGACCTCTTTTGCAAAAATGTGCATGGAAACTTCTTGAATGGTTCTATTCCTTCAGGATTTCTCAATCACAAGAGCTTAACCTATCTGTATGCCCTATTTCTTTCTAATTTAGGCCCATATCATATAGCATATCATTATTTTTCTATTTAACTGTTTGACTTCTAAAGCAAGAATACTACGGATTGAAAGAACAAGAATCTGATGTTGTTGAATAACATCCAGGCTTGAAAAAAAGTATGTTTGTTTGATGGATTTTTGAATAATCAAATGGGATTAAAAGTAACTCAGGTTGCATGTTTGTTGGTTTAGGTGTAACTATTGGCATAAAACCCATAGTCACACTCATCAGTCCCTTCACAGTTCACACAGTTACACACAAAAATGAGTTGAATTATTCATTACTATATATTTATGAATTGACTTTATTCAAGAGCAACATCATATCCGTGCTGCTGCCTTTTTTATGACATGTGTCATGTGTGATGATTGTTATTGTTTTATCATCCATAGCTATTGTAAGGCGGATCCTCATGGCAACTTCAGTACTTAAGGTGAGCACCTATATCTTAATGATATAATCCTAAAAGTTTCAACATTGGTTTATGTAATATATAAAAGTCAATTTGTCTCATCTACCTGTGGGTTGCAGCAAAGGTCATTGGAGAAGTTCATGCTCTCATAATATTTCCAGTCATACCATACCATACCGAATCCTTGCGGGTTTTTACATGTTTTGTTGTCGGCTGCCCTCCATCTTTTCAGTTCAAGTCAAATAGTCCGCAATGATTGCAGTACAAATTGTTGTGCTTATGATCTTAAAGCTAAAAGGGTTAGCTGTGATGATTGTTGTAGCTATAGCATCCAGTACGCACCTCACATAGCAACTTCAATTTTATTCCACTTATTCGGATGCTACTGGGCTACTCAATTTATCATAGCATGCTCTTTAACCATGATTGCCGGTTCTGTAACTTTCTGCATACCAGGACCATATATGTTCAGGCTTCTTTGTCATGAAAAGGTTTATGCCTTAAGGGTTTTCTCAACATCAACAACCAACCGGCTGTTAATGGAGCAAAATCCGACTCCCCATCTATTGGTAATATTTTTCATCACCATATATGAATTCTCTTAATTTTCTTAGCTCATTGTACCAATAAATCAATCACAAATGGTTGATAAGTGCTTGACTTTTTAACGAAGTCTGACTTAGGACCATGTCGTTATTGCTCACCGATTTATTTGGATTTTTTTAGTATGGGGCCCTGTGGGTGGGTACATTTACCAGAAAGCATATGTACAGCAAGTCTGCTCAGCTGAAAAGTTAAACGCTCTGGTTGAGAAAACCAAGGCGTACCCATCAATCACATACATTGCCGCAAATAAATAAGGAAACTTGCTTTCCAATGTGGGTTAGTGTGATGTGAATGCAGTTACATGGGGAGTATTCCCAGCCAAGGAAATCATTCAACCAACTGCTGTTGATCCTGCAAGCTTCTTGATATGGAATGACGAGGTTAATTATTTTACTTATGCTGTGTTATTTTACTATAGATTTTGATGACCTGAATCCCTTTTTGTCCAAAATGTTACATTATTTATTTATAATTTGTATTTTCACATCTTAAAAACAAAAGTGTCAATCGCTAACAAAGATATTTATGGCAAAATATTTTTGTGTTCGACTGCATGCCTTATTTGGTGCTGCTTTGGCTGCTGGGATGGTAGCAGCCAGGATTATAACTAAACATAATGTACTTAAAACTGTAATTACTTGATTATGATACAAGAGTTCAGTTTGTAGGTGACGTATGAGTGATTGTACAATGGCTTTTTAATGTCATTAAGTGCAGATTAGTTATGTTTTCTTTGTGTATAAGATTTAAGAAGTTGGTTGAATCACTTAGCCACGCACAAGTAGTAAGATCAAACAATGACTTAAGGGATCATTCACAATAAACCCAAATACATGTACCAAATTTTGAATCATCGAGGTTGTTTAGACGTTTTACTAGGAAGTGAGCACATAGCAGTGGTATCGGAAACCTACTAATCAGAAATTGTATGTCAAATGGAAATAAAATCTAATCTGACAGAGATTTACATGCTTCAGTCAAGAACTTGACTTACATCCACAGCCACACTAGCCAGTTTTATTCGTATCCTCTTAGGTTGATAGCTACAAGAAATGTACATATATCTACATAAGAAATGATGAAAGACCAAGTTCATCCTCGGCCAAAAGCCGCCAATTGAGTCTTGGCGTTATAAACAAACTTCCCCAAAAATTGTAATTTGGGACTTAAGAAATCAATAGAGCCCCAAAATTTTCCACCAGAAACCACCAATAATTGCCCATATCGTGCAATTGATACAGGCCATAATAAACCCGATTCTGAAGATATCTGGGAGGTCTACATAACCAGCTATCCACAAAAACAAACGAAAACAAAAAACATGTCAATTTGGTCAATCTGGAACAAACAGATCAAATGGTTCAGATAAAAAAAAAATATGTCTAGCTATAATATGTTAGAGCGCCAAATAAGTTTGGTATTAAAAAAGGATCCATTACGGCTTACCCAACCCGCCCCAGTGAGCCCATTTTGCAATCTTAAGAAGAAACTTACTTCCAAAGTAAACTGCAGCCTGCCCACTACTATAATGTGTTAGAGCACCAAATAAGTTTGTATTATAAGCTAAGGCAAGTGCTGACAACACCCCAGGCACCCCGGCTGCCAAATGCATGGCAAGAAATGAGGGATATAAGGCTCCAACATGGCCGGTTTGACTTGCAAACATGTAATGTATTAAGAAATAAGTTGCCTGAATAACACCAAAAGCAGCAGGCCAAGTCAATGAAAAGGATGTGAGAAAAACCGTTGACATCCATGTGCCAATTCCGAGGTTAGTTAATTGGCTAGCCATGCCCACAAGTACCGCGAACCAAGCCAAAGTGTCCCATGCGGATTTTTCATTTAAGCAGTCTTCCCATTCGAGTACTCCTGATAACAATAGTATTGATAACACGATCATTGTAGTTAGAACACTTGATATCCCGATAATATCCCTGAATAAAGAAATACACACATTTGTAAGGGGGTGTTTGGATGTGCTTCTGAAAGTGCTAAAAGAACTAAGTGTGTATAGAGATGAAATGAGCAAAGTTGCATACCCTAATACCCATAATGAGACGGCAAGAATCATGGTGCCAATAATCACCCACTAATTAGATGTGACTGGGCCCATAAGGTCGAGTTTCTTTGCAGCCATAGCAGGGCGTCAGGTGTATCTTTGACTTCAGGTGGGTACAATATGTACAAGATATATGGACCAACTAATAGCGATACAAAAGCAGGTAAACTAGCCACCCTAAACCACTCGACCCATGGATCTCCAACCACTACCCCGAGCTCCTCAGCTAATTGCAGACATAAAAGATTTTGTGCTCCTAGGTGATCACGTTTAACCAACAATAAGTATGTTGTGATTGCACCAGGTATATTACATTTCTGAAATATAATATGGATCTAGATCAGTTCACAAACAAATGATTGTTGGGTTAGTACTTAGTAGGTTGACAACAAGTTATCTTTATGTTTTCATTTTGTCTAGAGAGTTTAAGAAGCTGTTAACTTCTGTCTTTCCAATCCAATAACAGCTTGTGGCAACATCTTATAACAATTAAGTTTCAATCAAAAGTGGCCTCTTAATCTAAAAAAGACATGATTTTTTAACATTTTAAAACGACATGCTAAGCAATTAATGTAGCTTGTCCGTATTAAATCATTATTCTGAATCACATCGCTGATATACTTTATATGTAGATCCAGAGTGATCATCATGAGGTTGTCGCGGATTTGGTGCAGACCATATTTTTATTTTCAGTTCCTATGGATGGGCCAATGTCTTTTTCCAGTAGACATGTTTCTGTGCAGTGGGTGCTTCGGTTTGAGTTCTTTACGACTCCAAAGAATGTAAATTGGACCAGGTATATTAGAATATAATCACATAATTATTAGTAACTTTTGATAATTTTTACAAGTAGTAGTAGCTATTCTAGCTAAAGTAGAGGCAAGACGCGGGAAAAATTGGACTGTGTTGGGTTACCCGCATTCATTTTTTTTTTCCCAGTTATAAGTTTTTCACTAATTATGACTGATTAATATTTAACCGAAATGGAAAAAAATTTGAGCACGTCAAGAGGACGGAAAGTCACCCAAAGTGTTTTCAAGTTGCATAGAACCTCTTAAATCAATTTTTCTTAAGTATAATTTTGGAAGGCAAACCTTTATTTACACAAGAACATTACAAACAACGTGAGGCAAGATGGTCCAAATGAGAACACCTGCCGCCAATTGGAGAAATAAGAAATTTGGACGGTTTTCGTATACTTTTGATGATGACTATTATGTGTTGCTAGATATTTTTAGGTATTGTATGATAATGGCGATGAAGATGTCTTAGACCTCAATCAGAGAGAATGGATTTTGCTTAAAAAGTTTGGTTGTGGGCCATCTTATTATCACTTCTAGGTGCTTGTCTAGGTAAGTATATCCGTGGAGCCATAAAATTGGAGTAAGGTTCATCACCTTTGTCTTGAGTGATACCGAAAGTAGGTCTTGAACTACCACTGCCAGCTGCAACTTGATTGTTGTCTGTTCTTCCAATATGACTGAAAATTGATCGCCAAGCAGTCTCCGCATCATTATCAACCTGTGTTTCCCAAAGTACAAATGAAGTGAGTATGTAAGATAACTTTGTTGTATTTAATTGGTATAGGTCGGACGGGTTTGATAAGAGGTCAACATAGGTACTTATTTCTTAATCCAAAACAAACCGGTCCACGTCTTATCTTTCGTTTTTAAGACACTCTCTATCTCTAAAAAGTACATAATTTGTGTTTGAAAAAGCTGTCTAAAATCCATTTTGCTTTTCAAAGTGCAAATTGAAGATGCGTAATTTGTTTTGCAAAATCACAAACACCCCTTAGCTAAATATGATTTCATGAAGTTATAGCAACATATATCCAGTTTTATTGAATAAATCTTAATTATTTTTATATTAATAATTACATATGAGTATGTCAATGTCCATCTATGTGCAGATTACTCAAGTTTATTGATTTTATGCCGAATGTCTACGAAAGTGAGTATTACCTATATTGATTCTCAACTACATCATTAACTTATGGTTGTTTATATGCTTCAAGACAAAAAACTGAACTCGCCATATTCTCCAGATTATACCTATCCGATGGTAAGTTTGTTAAATTTGTGTTGGTTATAAACTTATTATGTTATAATTAAATGTGCATTGTTATAAATTGAGATGTTGAATTTGACTGATTTATTGTGTTCAAAGTTACTATAATGTGTACGGAGGTACAAATGGGCAGTATCCATACTACGGAGCAAGTGCTGGTGCAACTGATGGTGGTATGATCACAGCTGCAGGTGCAGTTGATACAACCGCCGCATTCTACCCGTATCTAAACATGGCAGAAGGTAGTCATGGAAACTATGCAACGGGTCAGAGCTATTGTGTGTACCCACACCCTCTCTACCAGTATTCTGGCATAAATTCCTCTGCAGGGTACATGCAACAATATGGTACCCCAATCTCCCTTGCGGCTACTCCTGCATTGCAACCAGCAGGTATAATTTGCATTCCCGATCAATATTTAAGTACATAAAACGATTCAAATAACAATTTGTTTACAATATCTAATTACATAGTTTTAATGACATTCAACAGAGATCGAATATATTAGCATTAACTAATCAAGCTACTAACATTTTTGACAGTTTGTTTTGCTGTGCCACAGGCGTAAACGTGGTTATACAGTCAGCCAATGCTCATCATTAAGAGATTCACGTATCGTTCAAACTTGAATCAGCATGCATTCCTTTTCATTCTCAGAATCTTTTCTATTTCTGAAAAACAAAAACCTGACCTTTGGCCCAACCATAATTATCTCTTTCATTCTCTATCTCTTTCATGGAGCCCTTGATGCAATTACAATTCAGAAGGTTAGGGTAACAAGGGTTTAGTCCAAACTGCAGCCACCACTCAAGATGTACACTTTTGATTATAGTAATAAAGATGGACACTTGAGGAGTTAGTGAGGAATTATTTAAGTGGAGTGTACAATGACACAAGTACCCTGAAATAGGAGTGTATGGAAGCTTATATTCATGTGTCAGAAACTAAAGGGTTCAAATCTTTCTACTTCTAAGTTTCGTGTATACCCCAAAAAAATTGAGATAGGATTCTTTATGCTGATTTTGTTGATCTGGAAACTGAATGATATTATCTTTGAGTCTGATATGTAATAAATGATAACTCAGTCCTGATTATGGGATGGTAGATGAATATTGTCATAATTACTTTTCTTTGCATCATTTGAAATGCAGTTTGTTTTAATGGAAGTGTTCCTGCGTACCATTTTCAGAAGGGTTATGGATGTGGCTCTAGGAGATGGGTTCTACACATTGAGGTTATTACATAATATTTCATGTTACCATTAAACTTCTCAGTCAAGTTTGGATGATAACTTGCATATAAAATGAACAGTATGGAATTGTACAATCCGTCAATGGTTTTAGCTGCAGTGTACTCCTAGAATGTCTACATGTTATATGGGTATTGATCAACCTAGAACCATCCCATTATAAAATACTGAGTATGCTTTAACTAAGTTGTGTCAAAAATCAGCTGTAACAGAATGAGCTTGGCTGCAGCCAAGGTTTTTTTGGTGCGTAGGGTCATATATAGTTGTGATAATTAGATAATTAGCTGTTTAAGTATATGGCATATTCAAGTAGATCTCAAGCAGTGGAAAATTCCACATCATCAGTTGATTCAAAAGTACCTTTGAGATGGCCCTAAAATGGTTAGGGAACTTTTTAAAGTTGTAGATGATCACTCCCCTTCTATCGTCTTTATCGATGAAATTGATGCTGTTGGTACAAAGAGGTACATTCAATGGCATCAGTGTCTTTTAACCTTTGCTATAGATGTGAGGTCTAACTATGTTAGCTATGCTCAGGTATGACGCTCACTCTGGTGGTGAACGTGAAATTCAAAGAACTCTGTTGGAATTGCTGAACCAGTTGGATGAGTTTGATTCAAGAGTGTTGGTTATCAGTCCCTCCTTGAAACCGAACCCACAAACACCGATCAAAACAACAAACTGAAGTTGACAGTAATGAGACTAAGTAAAAGGTACCAATTTATTCTGTGTAAGATGAATTGTAAGGTTATGCTTTGTCACTATGTATTTGACTTTATACTTCAGTTTTGTAAAGTGGTGGACATATGACAACATCTAATTGGGTTTCCTTTGAAACTGAAACAACATTGAAACAACCATTGTCGTTTGGAATAAGAAAATCTAATGTTTATACCGACTTAATGTTATTTGATATTTTGAAAACCTTTGTGTAGAAGGTGTACAGTTTATGGCTTTTCATTATTTTGATTTTTGGTTTTCTTATCTTTCATAACACAAAACAAGGTTTGCATGCCATAGGTTTATGATGAATATGTTGCTATATCTGTAATTTGGTGGTGAATTGACGAATTGCCTATAATATGTTTGATGAAACGCTAAGGGTTTGTGAATAAGAAAATGGAACTCATAACATCCATTAGTTGACAAAAGGTTAATGACTTGCTTCAATAACATTAACGTTAGTTTTCGTCTTCACAGTGTGTTTGTTTTTCTTGGTAAGTTGTAGCCAAATCCATATATAGACTTTGTCATATTATAGTAATTGATGTTTATAACTTATTGATATCTTATAGTATACTTATAAGTTATGATCAACATTTTTTTTGTTCATATAACAACGGAGTAATTAACTTACTTTCAACATATATTTTGACTTTTGCCAACCTGTTTCGTTTACACGGAGACTTCACATATACTTATGATTTATAATGGGTTGAGTTGGGTAATAAATTTATCCAAACATGCCTCTAATGTATAAAGAGTCAAAAGATGGCTTGTGTCTTTATTTTGATCCAACAATCACATATTTTATGATGTTCAGTTAGCCTTTTCGCATTTATATTGATTATTTGTTTGATGCTCATGAATCTTAATATACAGATGGCAGCTATATTTTGGTTAGATTCTATTATATCTGGTATAAATATTTTTGCAGTTGATCGCACCTTTACTACTACGACATGCATTATCTGTGCCCGATTCTTATGGAGAAAAAGACGAGGATGCATTTACGCTCTTAACTGTAAGTCGGAGATTGTGATTATTATAGGGTTATTAATTGGAAGTGCAAGATCATGTAATAGACGCATTTTTTTAAGAGTGTTTGACTGTTATTCAAAGAACTAAAAAGTCACTTGATAATGGAAATTAGAGTCCAAATAAGACATTCTTGGATTTTAACTTTGTGGAAGAGAAATGCTTCAGTCTGTTTGTGCTTTAGGTTTGGATTTCGTTGTTTCGAAACTTTTTGACAACTTTTCTTGATTTGGATTGCTAGACTCATTCTTCATGCTAAATCATGGTTTCAACCATCAATATTTTGTTGCGTTGAAAGCAAAGACAGGTCTGTATACCTTTAGTACCTATCTACCTTATAATTAGTTTTGTCCATTTGTGGGATTAAGGCAAAAATAAGAGTCCATTTTACCCGCTTTAACATATCCTATAATATTATTTTAAAACATGATGAGACAAAACATGATAATTTTCGATAACCCTTTGTGAAAGTCTGTAAAGTTTATACTCGGGTATTAAGCTGTCACATTTTGTTACACATTGTAGTCTTAGGTACGTGAGTTTTTAAAGAAATCAATCAGCTTGCTAAAGGCCTGCACTAGACCATAAAAGGACATACTTAGAAATAGTTAGATAGTAATTTACTGATTAGCTAACTGCAGCAAATTTGAAAGAATTGCAGCAAGTTGGGTAGTAGTTTATCGGCCAAAGGGAAGCTTATTGCTTCTATGTTTGTGACCGTATACGTTAGTTCTGAATGTTCAAACGCGCGGGTCCTGGCATCAGGATTTTTCGATTGACTTAGTTTAGGGCATTTTCACTTTTCCTTTATTTTCTCATGGGTCTACTCATGGTAAAATAATAATGATGTGATGATGGGTTATGGTTTATCTTTTGTTCCGTGTATGAGGGCATTGACTTGCAAATATAAAAACCACGACAACAACCCACAGTTAGACCCCATTTGTATATAAATGGGTCAAATCGAGAAACGTTTGATATGTAATTGGTCAAATGGGTAAGGCCAAAAGTTAGACCCATTGACATATACAAGGCTTGAACAGATCAAACAGGCCAAAAGCTTCATAAGGTGTTCTTTTAATTCTTAAATCAATTTTAGTATATTAATTTTCCATTGAATCTTTATTATTTATATTTGACACACTAACTGTAAAAAAATATGCGATTTTCTGTTTCATAAACTGCTTTAATTGGCCTTGTCAACAGAATCTAAAATTTTAATAATTTTTTATGAAGACTCATTTTTGTTCAAGTGGAATCTATAGTAAAATCCTCTAACTTTGTATCTTATGCAGTGTTTGGATAAGCTTATTTAAAGAGCTTATTGCTTTTTTTAAATACATTATGGTGTTTTAGCTATCCAAAAAACTTACGGCTTGATAGGGTGAAGTAGCTTATGAAAGCTTGAAAGCTAAAAAGCACAATTGTTTGTATAAGCTTAAACTAAACACCCCCTTAGTCCTTTTCTTCTTTGATCTGAGTTTGACAGGAATATGAGAATGACATAGCAAGTTATGGCTTTTACTTTAGAAAAGAAAAGGGAAAATTTACGTATTCAAATGATACACAATTTAGAAAGAAAGACAAACCTGAACCTTCATAAAACACGATGACACAAATAATTAATTTATGTAATAATCTACTTGATGTATGAGTAACCCTATCACTTATGTATTATATTGATTTTGGCTTTAGATCTATAAGTATACACACATGTTAACCTGTAGACATAAATAAATCAACCGCGCATCAACATATCTTTCAGCCACGCAACATAAAGAATCTTATATAATAACTACCGTATGTAAATATGTAAGGTAATTGGTCGATAACTACATGAAGTGGGTGTAGTACACAATTATGAGAGCTCTTCAGTCTTCTCTTCTCCCATCCGATCCAGAAAGGCGCCGAGTAAAAAAAATCGATTCGAAAAGAGTGTGTGAGCCTGTCGTGAGTCTACATGGACTCGATAAATGTGTGATCACCTTCCATGGTTTATGTATCATCTTTTGTCGGCCGTTTAGTTTAATGAATAGCATAGCAGATTTTTACTTAATATAGATACAACTCAGATGACATCGATTCATTTTAAGTCTTCACATCTCGCTTTGAAGGAGTACAATAATGCACTGGATGTTAATAGTTTAAGCCCGGGTGAACATGTGATTGTTTTGCCTATATTTTTTTTTAACTTTTCTTGACGAATTGCTCTCTTTAATAACGATATGTATATTTGTCATATGATATTGTTAGACATTCGAGAAGATGGTTTCGGGTATGTATTTGGGAGAAATTCTTCGTCGAGTGTTGTATTGGATGGCTAATGAGGCTACACTTTTTGGTGAGACAGTTCCCTCGAAACTGAAAATGCCCTTCTTGTGAAGCTATTTTCTTTATAATCAGTTTTATACTTTCTTTAGTTCTCTACAAAATTTATATTCTAATCATAGTGGGCACAACTTCACAATGATTATTATGTCGTTTGTAGAACACTTGAAATGTCTGCAACGCATCACGAATCATCCCCGTCTTTTGGTCTAACTAAGAAATACTATTACGGTAACATCAATTATAGTTGTAAATTGTTTAATTTAACTTTTAATTACTTTTTAGTATATATTTGTTCTACTAAATCCTAAAAATAAAAACCACAAGTCATACCCGTCCATCGGACGGGTTTTGACACCAGTATATATATATATATATATATATATATATATATATATATATATATATATATATATATATATATATATATATATATATATATATATATATATAGTGTAAGGTTATTGTCAGAACCAAAAAAATTGCGAGAACTGCGAGAACCAGCTTTGTACTCCTAATAATGCATGATTTATATCATATCAATGCATGATGGCAATTTTGAAAATATATGTAACTTTTTCTAGAAAAAAAAATTAAATTAAGGGCAAAATGGGTATTTTAATCCTTCCATAAAAATAGCATCCCATAACTCCCATACCCCTAAATCCTGTAACTCACTTTTCATTTGTCCCTCTCAAACCCTAGCAACCAAAACCTAGCCGCCACTTATTCTCTATTCCGTCACCCATTCCGGCAAAACAAGAATGGCTATGATCGCGAATAACGATGGCTAACCAGGTATTCATAAATTTCGATTTCAGTTTTAACAAGATGGAGTCAAACGATTTATCAAAAAGGAATCTGGAATGAAGTATTTACGTGATCTTGGTAATCACTTATATGATCTTGGCCATTGTTGTTATCACTTATATGATATTACGTAAATACCAAGATCACTTTTTGATAAATCACTTATATGATCTTGGCCATTTTGTAATCACTAATATGATAAATTGTTACCTTTTTGATAAATACTTCATTACGTAATTGGTTTTGCACCATGTTTGATGATGTTTTTTTTTTAAAATCTTGTTAATCTTTGTGGGTTGCGTTTGTGTTTTTTTTCATTGTAATTGGTTTTGCACCATGTTTTTGATGATGGCTTTTTTAAAAAAAAAAAAAAAAAAAAATCTTGTTAATCTTTGTGGGTTGCGTTTGTGTTTTTTTTCATATGTATGATGAATGCAATAAACACATATATAAGTGTGCAAATGCATTTGAAAGATTACAGTTGCTTTATTATCAAAGTGGGTCACAAAAAGAATGATGTTAGATCTCATGTCATGTAAATAACCATGGAAGTAAAACCTTTATCTTATGTTTGTATTTTTGTTCTTATGTTTGTGTATATCTGTATGTACTGGTATGGGATGTCTTTTACATTATCCTTGAATTTTAGGCATTTCCATATCATATATATTTTGTGACTCTAGTTTTTAGATTTGTTAGTTGATTATGCACATGTATTTTCAAATATTATTGCATCTAAATGATTATACACATGTATATTCTTTATTTATTTTATTTTAGTTTCATGATTCTGTAAAGTTTGATTGTGTTTAAATGGTTTCTCATAGTGATTAACACGTGTTAGTTACAATATGTTTGCTAGTAGTAATGTGTTTCTTTTTAATGGATCATGATGAGAAACTCTAGTTGCATTTTATTTGCTTTTTAAAATCGATGTATTGTATTTAATTATGTGAAGGGGTATTGTGTGATCATTTAATTTGTTCATAGATAATGAATAAATCTGAATTTTGTGGAATACTATGTAACTTATAGTTTTAAAGATGATGTCATTAGATTATACATGTGCAACAGTACTAACTTTTTTGTGTGTGCTTGTTTCAGGTTATTGAAGATGATAATAGCATTGAAGACTAACAAGTGGATGCACATATAGATGCATAAAGATAATTTGTTGTATAACGTTTATCTTCTTTGTTAAGATTAAAAACACATGTGCACAAGGATTAAAAACACATGTGTAGCTTTCATGGGTTCTTGAACCAAGCGAGGAATACATGTGCACACCTAAAAGATGAACCAACTATTAAAGACATTGTAATATGCACACGTGCACGCTTCATATATTTGTAATAAAACATATTTATGTAATATTTTTAATAAAGTTTTGTTGTTTGTATAAAATTGCATCAATCTATTAATAAATGTTTGTTGTTTGGATATATTTATTTATGTAATATTTTTTAAAGATACATGTGCAAATACAAAACACCTATGCATAAACAAAAAATACAATTTTTACGTAATGCAAAACACATGTGCACATATTGATTTTTTAAACAGGTAAAAAAAAAGAAAAAAAAATCTAAAATTTCGGAAGAAAAAAAACGTTTTTTTAAAAGAAAAAAAAAGAAAAAAATTAAAAAGTACTTTTACCAAAATACCCTTTTGAATTAAATATTAAAACCAAATATCCAAAAAAAGCTGATTGGTTGATGGTGGTTCTCGCAGTTCTCGCAATTTATTTGGTTCTGAAAATAACCCTTCCCTATATATATATATATATATATATATATATATATATATATATATATATATATATATATATATAGTTATAAAAGTATAATTATATAAAAACCATAATTCGGTAATAACGCACATGGAATATAAACGAATTAAAACACTCGATAACATTATTATTTCCACAAGATCACAACGGGGAACATTTCACTTATGCGTAAGTGAGGATCTTTGATAATATCAACCTAAGTCGATGTAGCACGTAAAAATGAAGTTAAAACGTTAAGCACGCACAACACCCTATTGAATTGGATAATTCAATGATCTGTTGAATAAGTATGTTCAATGCTCTATTATATTGGTTGCGAACCAAAAGTTAATCATATTCTGAGACTTGCCATCTCATTTTTAGGTTTCGGTTTGGAACCTCCGCTACATTGTGCTTGACCTTATTGTGCTTGTTCATTTACATCAAGGTGAGTTCATAGACTCGCTTTTACTTTTATTTGCAAACCCCGCGAGGGAGATACATGTAAAACCCTAAAAATCGTAAACGTGTTAAAAGACCATAATGCCCCTCAACTAATAATCCGCAAATAGAATGAGCTCGTTAATTTTGTTGGACACTTAATCTATAATGTCTACACAAGACGTGCAAATAAAACTTACACTTATAATATAAATGAATATAACACATTTAAAAAGTTACATGTACTACTTAAGAGATAAAATAAATAAAATGTACAAGTTAATATTGGAAGGTAAATAAAATTGTGATTTGGTCTTTGCCCCCCCCCCCCCCTCCTTGTTCGGCCAAAACACACGACCCACTCACCCATATATCCTCCAAAAATAACTCATTCTTATCACAATATATCTCCCTAATTACCATTCAAAATATACACACAAAAACCCTAACCACCTAAGTAAAAAGTATGGCAAAAGAATCCTCCCATCTCCATATTTTTCTGTCGACACAAAGGCTCCAAGAAAGGGTTCGAAGGCTTCTTGTAAGGCTGCTGAAATCGTGTATTTGGTACGATTATTGCTTGGCCTTTGTCATGGGTTTAAGTTTGCTGATGGTCGTGGGGATAGAAGCACAAAAGGGGTGCTTTGGTTTGTTGTTTTAACCTTGTTTTCTTCCTTTCTTGGCACGTCTCAAAGGTAATCTTCATGACCTCGTCTTCTCCCTTTTTGTTTCTGAATTCTGGACGTGGCTTAGGCCTACCATACGCATGCTTTTGGTGCCTATAAAACATGTTACATAAAGTGATAAAACATAACTAAGATAATCAAGGAAGAGAGCACATGAAATCATAAATAAAACCCTATGTATATGTCGAATGATTATGTATAGAATCTGATGTTTTTAACCACCTCGACATGCATGTTTCTTTGGTAGTTATCGAGCTAAATTAATAGACTAAAACATGTGTACATGATGGGTATTAATTGTGTCGAATGGAGCATGTTTTAGGGTTCTCATTTGTTGGTTAAAGGGGCGAATAAAACTGATTTAGGGAGGTTCTATGTCTCGACACATAAAGGGTTCACATGAAGGGTTTATATAAACGTATACTATCACTTCTAAATGGTTAACAACGAGTATGGTAATCGTAATATGGATCTAGGGTTTCGTTTCGTCATTGATCTTGTCGTATGGTTGTTTAGGGTTTACATGGGTCACGACATAAAATGAGTAATCACCTAGGATCATCTAAACTTGTACTAATCGAGTTAAAATGATTTATAACGTGAATTGAATGCGTGATCTAAAGCTAGGACTTGTTATACATTTATGTGTGCGACTTATATAAAATTCAAGGGTAGAATTATGATTATTGAAACTTTAAGGTTCGACTTGTAATTATAATAACTAAAAGGGGCTAAATGAGTAAAATGGATAAATGTGATTTATTTACAATTAAGACCCTACACTTTGTAATATTTACACTTTAGACCTTAAACTTGTGTAATTTGGCATAAATTCTCCTTAAAGTATAATAAACACTCATTTAACCTAATATGACTTTAAATGCGTCATAAATGGCTAAACTTACTAAATACGGAAACCTGCTAATTATGGAAACTTACTAAATATAGAAACATGCTATTAATAGAAAGTTACTAAAAGTGGAAACCTGCCAAAAATAGAAAGTCGTCTAAAATGGGTAATCTGATCTTAATAAACGTTATCTAATTCATAGGTTCCGGATGGCGGGATTGATTCATCGTGTGACCTTACTTTCCTATTTTGCTTGCTTCGAATGAGGTACATATATTCTATCCCTTTTCAGTAGGGGTTTCTCATGACTTCTAGTCCTTCGACTTTCTTTCGCTTATGATATTTCATTGCTATGATACCTTTGCTATTGACCCTCTGATATTGAACCTTTGATATTGAACCATTGCTATTGACCCCTCTGTTATTGAACCATTGTTATTGAACCATTGTTATTGAACCTCTGTTATTGAACCTCTGTTACTGAACCTTTGATATTGGACTTTGACATTGAACCGTTTCTATGAACCTTTGGATTGTGAACTACTGATATTGAACCTCTGATTATGAAGACTTATAAATTGCTACACTTTGGACCGTTTGCATTGACCTATCAGTTTGATACCCGAGCCATTAACTAGGCATGGGGTTCCATGTTAGGAATTAGAAATTCCATAGTGAAGTATCGATCACCCCAAATATAATCTAGCATAAGTTAGCTCGTAGACATATCGTTAGTTACGTTATTTGTTAGTTTATTAGTCAGTTATTAGCGTAATTTAGTTTAGTGCAACACCGTGGAGGAAGGACGGGTCTTTACCCACTATATGCCTGATCCACAGCCCGACAGGAGGACGTTTAGCTTGTAACTATAAATACCCTTCCCACTAAGGGAAGGGTGGTGCTTCTTTAATCTAACCTTTCATTTTGGATTATCTCTCTCTCTCTCTCTAAAAGATCACCCTCTCTACTCTTTCTCTCTCTAAGATGGCATTCTTGTTTAATCATCTCCCTAGACCACCCGAATCATTTAAATTACATAAAATATATGATCCTACAAATGGTACCAGAGCCTAGGTTTTGTTGTTTATGGTGATTCTCGTGGTTTGATTCATGGTTCTTGTTGCGGTTTATGTTGGCTGTTGATATGTTGATGTTTGTAGATTGAATCATGTTCTTTTAATAATGTTTGTTACTGATTTTTAATGTGTCATCATGTTATATGTCGGTTAACAGTTTTCATCATTGTTTTCATAAAAAGAAATTGGTCAATCTAGTTTTATCATGTCTTAAACTGTTTCAAAGTCTGCAGCTTTAATGTGATTTTTGAAAGCAATTTGATAGTGTTCATCTATGCGGCTGTGATCTGATTTTTAGATGCGGTTTTTCATAAATCCTCTAGGCGGTTTGTTATGCAAAATCTGTCCAGATTCAATGCACTTGGTGCATTTTGTCAAAAGAGCATTTTCTTTTAAAAAAAAAGTCAACTGCAGTTCTATATATGTCAAGAAGCGATTTGAAATGTTTTTTTTGAAAGCGACTTGTCCTTTATTGAAAGCGACTTGTCCTTAATTCATCAAGCGACTTGTGCTTTTATGGAGCTGTTTGACTTTTGAGTCAAAAGTGATTTGTCATTTATTGGTCAATGAAAGAAGCGTTTTGTCATGATTTGGGTTGAAGCGACTTGTGAGATTGAAATGACTTAAGCGGTTTGTGTTATGAAGCGACTTGTAAGATGCGAGTTTGACAGAAATCAAGAGGAATCGATTTGAATGATAAATGAATAATATCACAATCTCACAACATATAATCACAACAGCAGCAATATTACAAGATTTCTACAGCAGATTCAAACATCATCAACAAACATCATCGTACATCATAAATCTCACATCTAACCATCTACCAACAATCTTACACATCTACTATAACTCATCCAAGTTTCAAAGATCTCAGTTTGTTCATGATAAAATGATAATACATCAAGTCCATCATTTGGTTACATTCACGACATACATCACAGATCAAAAGTAATAACTCAATCAAGATCAGTAACGATCCTCAAAACAACAAGAGATCTCAGATTTGTTCAAAATTTGTTCGAATATACCAAAGTCCATATTATTGAACGAGTCTCTTCATTGACCAAAAGTTTGATGCTATTCGAAATCTAAGATATGAACTCAACAAGTATGTTGGTTCACTCTTTTGGTTCGTGTTAAAGAAATGATCAATCAATACATAACTAAAGTTTATAGATCTCAGGTTCTATTTTCGTGGTACTCATATGTCATCAAGTCCATTGGCCTAATACACGAAAATAGATTTCATCATTGATCCTTTCGAAGATTGTCTTTAATTGTTATTCGAACTTATCAGTTAAGAAACAACACATTATGTTGCCATTTCTCCTGCCGTTCACTTTAATAAAAATAATCAATACGGAAAACATTTTTTTAAACAACAACTATGTCATCCCTTCACAATGGTTCGTTCTAGACTCAAAGAAAAAAATGGAGAAGGGGTTTAATCGTTTTTAACGCTTACCTTAACATAACCTTGATGCCGTGTTACCATCTCTGTGGCTGTTTCATGACCTCGAGCCATCCCTGTGGCGAGGTGATTTGATATGAAAAGGAGATTTGATGATGCTCTTAAGGATGCGTTTTTTTATCTGTGAAAGTAGGGAGGCGATTTAGTGATGTGATGGTGAGAATTTTTAGGGTTTGATATACGGATTAGGGTATGAAGTGAGTTTATGTGGCCTTTTATACTCCCCTAAATATTAGGGTTGAGATGTATTGATATCTTATTGGATTGTGTATTATGTCACATGGGCTTCAATCGTATGAGTGATCTTATTTGGGCCAAGTAGTAAGTCGTTTGTGATTCAGGCGTCTCCCTAATATTCATGGGCCGATTTTTGCTGAATGGGAGTTGGGCTTGAATTTTAACAGTTAAGTTATTTGATAAAGGTTGAGGTAATTTATGGAGCTGGGGTCAAGTCGCAATATGCGTACATGGTTTATCAACACTGGTCATGCGTAATTTATTCTTGGATGAATAAGATTTTTGATAAATGTTTGATAATGTGTGATTGTCTTTGACCCATGAAATATTAATGGCTCGGGTATATGTGTTGTGGTTGAACCGAACTTATTCTCCAATTGGGCTTTGGTGCGATAATGATGAGCTGAATTTATTCGGATGAGCTGACTTATTATGAAGGTCGGTGAATATTAAGATGGACTTTGTGGACAAATGAAACAATGTTTGGTCATTAACTTTCAACGAATGATACATTTGTTTACGGCTAATGTTGGTATTTCATCAGGGGAGAGAAAAGTATACATCGGGGTTATTCTTTGGCTATCGGACTTATTCTGCTACTTCGATGGTATAAGTTTCTCTGTCTTCGGGTATATGTGTATCCGGGTTTGTGAGCTCTAGTCTAAGAGACTGACTGCATCAATTCATCTACTTGGGATAATTTTTCTCTTAACACCTTTTGGAATGGATCGCTTCAGACTTCAGTGGAAAAGGAATTTAAGAAGAGTCATTCAAGCGTGGGATGATACGTTGTTGTTCTTGTTGATGATATAACCCCGAACGAAGAATCACAAAGATCATTCTTAAAAGGAGCAACAAGATCGATGATAATGGTGTGCTTCTGTGTGCACCTGGCTAAGGCAAGCTTGAAATAGAGCTTCGAATCTGCTCAACAAAAGGATTTACGGTTTGGGGGAAGCTGCCAAAGTCTCACTTTCAGATGGTTCAATTTCTCTCAATTCAGGAGCCTCGAAAGCTTTGGTGGTGAATGTTTAAGAGATGATGACTTCTATCTTCTTCAACGGGGCTGCTCGATATCCTTATCTCGGTACTCGTATCATCATCTTCTTAAACTATATCATCTAAACTATCTTTGTAAATATTTATCAAAAACTAAATAGAAAACTATAAAACCAACAAAAACCCATAAAAATCAATTTAAAAATACCAAAAATATGTTTTCTCAAGACATGTCTTCTGGTATCGATAACATCTACGGTCTTAGAAATGTCATTCAATAATGGCACGCGACCATAGATGAAGTTCGAGCATGAGGTGTAAATATTCTTTTCCAAAACATGTCTCAAAATATGGCTTGCAGTTACTTCTGACTGTAACCCGTGCTTAAACAATGGTTTGCTATTATTTCAGATAGCAACCCGTTCTTCAAAGAGGGAAAGTGCTGCACTTAAACAATTTTCAAAAAATTTGTGCACTTATCCTAAAACTTAATGAGGAAAGTATGTCGAAGGACTGCTGTTCCTACACAAATGTTTTTCTTTCTAAAATTCTTCAGAAAAATATTTGTTGTATTTCAAAATGGTGGAAAATGAGTTACTTGTAAATCAATCAGATTCAGAGTTTTCGTAAAATTTAAAAACTCAATCAATGACTTCAGCGCTTTTAAACTTTTCAAAAAATTAGTCATTGATTGAGGGGGAGAATGTTTTCAAATCTATATCATCTAACCGGCTTTCTTAATCATCCTACGTGCTTATCAGAAAAAGATACTTGCCTATGTTGAAGGACTAGGAATTTATGATATGATTGTTAGGATTAGATGATTAGAGTTTGATGAACACATAAATCACATGCCTTATATGAACTGATTGATATGTTGGATTGACTTGCATTAGTCGATTGTTGTTTGGGTGATGTCGACCACCATATATCTGTTTGTGTTGACTAACGTATGCAGATATGATGGTTATAAGAATGTTCCCGATCCGGATCCCACAATTGATGATGATTGGATGCCGAAAGGAAAAGGGTAACTATTTCTTGAGTCGAAAAAAGAAGAAACGGAGCTTAATTAGATCTCTCTATGGATAGTTGGCACGATAGATGCAACTTCAGAGGTCTCACTGCATCAGCAGACGGTTTTCTTCCAAGCCCTACAACAACAACAACAACATAAGCAGCTTCTACACCACCTAACGTATCTTTGTGAAGGATAATAGTGATGATACCATTTTTTAAACAATTTTTGAATAATATTGTTTTGAAAAATGAAAAAATATTGGTTTTGAAAATTAATTGGACTTAATTTTGGAAATCCCCGGACTTCATTTTATCAAAACTTAAGTCACTCAATCAACGACTTCGGTCATCGATTGAGGGGGAGTGTGATTTAAAATAAAATATTTTCAAACGATATTTCATCTATCAAGTCCGTTTGTGCTAAATAAGTGGTGATCTAAAGATTTAATGTTATGTCATGGTATGATTTTCTTTAAAACTCTAAGATCTTTCAAAATGAATTTTTTTCTGTTCTTGTTTGATTGTGAAATTGTTTTATTTTACTTAAAGATCTTTTAAAAATATCATACCTGACACTAACAATTTTTAATGTCTAAAATTGATCCTTATCAATCATTTTTCAAAATTAAATCGTGCCACGTCTTTCCCCTAAATTTTCTAAATGATTTAAATCATTTGGGATCACAAATCTCAAATGGTTTGATATTTTTGATCGGGGGAGAGATCGTGATTTAAATCTCAAATCGGTTTTAAAGGGTGATTGTTTCAAAAGCACTCCTTCCTTTATGTGCCAAACGATTTCAAATACATTATGCACATGATTGAGGAGGAGCATTTAACCAAAAACCAGAAGAGAATTTAAACCAGGCATATTTTCTCCCAAAGTTTTCTAAAACTATTTAAATCACTTGGGATCCAAAATCTTAAAGGGTTTGATACTTTTGATCGGGGGAGAAAATGTGATTTAAATATGAAATTTGATATAAGATGATCGTTTTGATTCAAAGTGCAAGTTCTCTCTAATATGTGCTAAACTCTTTCGTATATCGATGCACATATTGAGGGGGGGCAAATGGTTTCTATTGGCAATCGTGGAAGTACTTCTAAAACCTCTTTCCTCTATGTGTTAAATGATTTCAAATAACCAACGCACATTTTGAGGGGGAGAATTTACCAAGAAAATCAAATGGCTTTTTCCACGGAAATTGTGATCAAGAAATTATTTCAAAGAACTCTTGCCTCCATGTGCTAAACAATTTCAAAATCATATGCACATGTTGAGGGGGAGCATTTCTAAAAGATCAAAAACAGTTAAGGTACAAAATGTTTTGATTGTATATCACATGTACCTTGATTGATTTTCCAAATAATTTTTCAACTGGTTTCGAGAAGGAAAGAACTGTACCAAAAAGACTGACCAATTTACTTTATGCAAGAAGATATAAGGATGGTTAGGTTAGGTATTCGTTTCCATGATCCAGCCAGAACCGGAGGGATCTACCCAGGGACAATCCACTAGATAGTGTAGAGTCCTTAGGTATGATGAGAAAAGGAGAAAAATGAGAATATGGGAAGAGTGCCGACTGAGACAGAGCTAGTACTGGAACAAACCCAGCAAGGTTCTAGTAATGAAGTCTTGGTAAGCACTGAAGGGGTTGAAGAATGAAAAAGAAATGAATGAGAAAAGGGTGAAAAGAAATAGCCCTCCAATAATTCAACCTTAGGGTAGAAACCGGGTTCAATACATATGCTACTGGTGGTTACTAAGGTAATGCCGGTATTGAAGACAAGACGTCATGGACCCAGTGATGCACTGCACTAAACTTCCCAAGCTACTCAAGTTCCTCTTAAAAGAGCTTGTTTCATTCTCACGGGGAACCTACATAATCTATCGACTCTCTCTTAGAGATTGTTGATATTGAAGAAGGAGACCCTCTCCCTAGTCTCCGGCATAGGAAACCAAATGTGCACAATTGAGTTTAGAGCCAAGAGATCCTCCACAATATCTCTTTAGGACACTAAATTGATGAAGACTTGTTGTTTCACACAATGTGGAAAGTAAGAATATATTAAGAGTCCTACGCATTATCCTTGTGGTATTGCCAGAACATCCGAGTGATATGTAACATATTCACGATGAAGATGGAAATCCTTCTAGAGCCAATATCAAACAAGCTCTTGGTGGGTGACATGTGAGATCTTTTCTAAAGATCAAGCTTGTGACAACTGGATAGAAACAATGGGGCGATTCATTCTTGAATCAACCTTGGTCCAGGAAATGAATTGACGAATACTTTTGGAAAAACCGTTCGATGTGCAAATCTTCTTTTCTCAAGCACATCAAATGTTTATTCATGTTTTCAAACACAAAAAGTATCTCTGATTGAAAAAATACTTTTGGAAAAACCGTTCGATGTGCAAATCTATTCTTTTCTCTAGCACATCGAATGTGTACTCTTTTCAAGTACAAAAAGTATTTTAAATTGAAAATTGATCTTTCTCATAAAACCTTCGTTGTATTGCAAAACTCTTTCTTCTAAGCAATACGCGATTGTTTTCAAATTAATTTTTCATCAATCAGTGAATCTCAATTCGTTGGTTCACTCACTCCGTGTTGTCTTCTTTGTGATGTTCCAGTTTGAGAACAGCTAGAACAACTGCGAAACCCTGTCAAGGAGATTCTTCGGAATTATACCTGATCACAGGCAGTACTTGTACTGATCAACGGGGAACCGTGGGCCGTGTACCTCAATTCAACGAAAGTGATCAAAGACACTTTCGTGTGTTTTATTGCTAACTATTGTTTGCAGGTAATTTGGACGGTTGCAGTTGATCATAATTGAGAAGTCAATCCAAAGCCGCATGCTCACAACATCCACACTTAATTGAAGAAATCATGACTTGTGCATATCTACATAACATGGCTCTGATATTTTATACTATGCTTCTGCTACGATGCTGCAAATATCATGAACCAGTAAAGCTTCCGCTACTCTGATGTAAAGATGTCATTATTCAAAAGTGTGAGCATGTCAGTCCAAAAGTCACAACATCACATGATGGCGACACAACAAAGGGTGATCCAGAGATTTACTGTGGCTGATGATCTCAAAGAAAGCTCGAAGATCATCAAGATGTGGATCAGTTCAAAGACATCCACTCAAAGTACAAAACTATGCGGACTATGAAGAGTCACTGCTAAAGCACAAAAATTGCGGTACTGAAGAATTGAAGTCTACGAGCTCAAAACTGAAGATAAAATAGAATGCTGGGATGCAAAATGTAAATCATGGGGTGACTTCCCTTAGGGGGAGATTGTTAGGAATTGGAAATTCCATAGTGAAGTATCGGTCATCCCAAATATAATCTAGCATAAGTTAGCTCGTAGACATACCGTTAGTTACGTTATTTGTTAGTTTATTAGTCAGTTATTAGCGTAGTTTAGTTTAGTGCAACACCGTGGAGGAAGGACGGGTCTTTACCCATTGTATGCCTGATCCACAGCCCGACAGGAGGGTGTTTAACTTGTAACTATAAATACCCTTCCCACTAAGGGAAGGGTGGTGCTTCTTTAATCTAACCTTTCATTTTTGATTATCTCTCTCTCTCTAAAAGATCACCCTCTCTACTCTTTCTCTCTCTAAGATGGCATTCTTGTTTAATCATCTCCTAAGACCACCCGAATCATCTAAACAACATAAAATATATGATCCTACATTCCATGTCCGTGTCATTGATGCACCAATGGCATGACTCCAGTGTGGATGAGTGATGTTCCACACCGTCCCTATATTGTATTGATTATGCGCGCTTCAGATATATTGTATGGCCACTATTGTTCTGCAGGGGGCGTATGGATGCATCCTAGATTTGTATTGTATTGTATTGATATTGATATATTGTATTAGTGATGTGGTGCGTGTGTGCAATACACCCCCTCACAGTCTGGGAGCTAGCTAGTCCATTGGTTACTGAGGTCTCCCCTCCTATTAGTTTGGTATTCCGAGGTCACCCCTCTAAATACGATGGCTACTATTGGATACTGGGCTGCTAATGCCACTATTGATTGTATTGTATTGTATTGTTGGCTCGTGATAGATTTCTGACAACCCTTACACTTTTGATATACCTATATTGTACCTTATGTATTCCCCAACGCACCATATTTTGTATTAATTGTCCATTACTCAGTACCCTTATGTGACTCACTCTACTACCATACTACATTCCATTTCATTGAACTATCATACTCTTATTCCGTTACTTCAGACTATCATTCCATTCACGTACCGAGCCATTATATGATTATTGGATTTATGTGTTGATTATGCTATTACCTGTTTTATATGACTACCCATTTACTCTGTTACTATTTGATTAGTATGTAACTGTCTGATTCACCTGTTGTCAACTGACTATATGTTATCTTACTGTTATGTGACCCCTTGATTTGTCTGGTGACCATGCTAGTGTGTAATCGATTGTTTTATCCATTTATCATGTATGCCTTCGTTCAGTTAATCTCGTGGACTATGACTATCCGTTAGTATCCTTATCTGCTTATTATTGACCTGCCATGTTTACAATTCTGTTTATGCTACTGTTTGATTGGGTAAATGGTTCAACTTATGTTGTCTGGCTTGTTAACTTGTTTAATTGTCATGCTATATCCTTAATTCATTCAACTATAACATTCATGTTGTATTCCTACTTGATACGTGCGGCTACCATGTTTTGACTGCTGATAGTATTTCTGATGTTATGATGCTTGTTATGTTATTAACTGTGGGTTACTTGACTTGTGTGATTGCCATGCTCACTTTTTAATTAGTTGCTTCCGCTAGCTTTTAGATTTATGTTCGGCTTATATGTATTCTGATTTCCTGATTAATTGTATGCCTGGTTATTTGAATGTGCTTTTGTATATGTCATCGATGCGTTACTTGCTTTGTTCTCCTCTGCTATCCGTTCTTTCTGGATATCGGTTACTATTGTATCCTGCAGGTTCTTCATTGACTCATTGTTCTCATTTCGTTGCGACCTTGTTATCAATTTATTTGTTTCAATTTGTATCTCTGATCTTGTTTAGCTTTCGTTTTGTTATATCTGTTCACTGGGCTTTTTAAGCTCAGCCGCATTTCTTTTCCTGCGGCAGGTTTTAGGTTGGAAGATGGCCTTTGATGGGCTGAGAGTTAGATTATCTGAGTGAACCGACCCTAGTTACCTTATTATCTTTAGGACTTATTTTGAAGAGCCATCGTTTTGATTTTCATTTCATAATATTGACATATTGGATTTTGTATCTTCTTTGTAAGTCATTCATTTATATGACTTGGCAATTTATTTTATAAGGCTTCCGCTTGTAAAATTTTATTTGTATGTTCTGATATGACACCAGAATGTGACACTTCTACCCTTGCCGGGTTGGGGTGTTACAATTATGGTATCAGAGCGAAGGCTTCATCTTGTTGACCTTAGGATTGACCTGTGAGGACTGGGTAGACATTAGGCTTCCGTCTGTTCTGATCTCTTTCGATTCCTTTTGATTGTCGTTCAGATTTGACTTCGATATTCTTTTGTCTTCACTGATTTGACCTTCTCCTTTTTGCATTTGATTTTGTTTGTTTTATCTTCGCGCATTCGTTTATCGATCGTTTAGATGGAGATTTCTCGTAGAGCCGAAGATGATGGTGCCGACCCTGCATTGCTGCAACAATTTCTGGAGAGGTTCGTGAAACAGAAGCCTCACCCGATCGTGATGCTGTCGGAGACGTCAGGATGCTGCTGAAGGGAGCTGGACGGATCAACCAAAGGCGCAAAGAAGGAAACAAGATTTAACTGGTGGCTAAGAAGGTTCATCTACTTCATATGATTGGGCGCGACTTGTGTTACTTCGATTTGTTTGTTACGCGTTTTGAGGCGATTTGATATTTGTTATGTGACTTTGATCGATATTACTTTTCTTTGATTTGTTCAGCACTCGGTTTAAATCATGAAGTTTTATGATTTAGCATTTTGGTGATATCTCAGCTTTATTTTGGATCGTCAGTAATGAGTCATGAGGAACCGTTTCGAGCTAGTTGGTGGCCTTCTCTCTTTTGTGGTATGGTAAGTTGGTTTGATGTGTTATATGATGTATGTATGTGGATCTGGTCTGCTTTGGTATGTTTCTTGCTACATGTATGTTAGTTGTTTTGTGGTGATATTGGTTATGTGGTTTGTCATGACCCGAGACAGAATATGATGACAATAAGGACTTATTATGTGATGCAAGTATTATGACCCATGATCAACGTGATAATACCGAGATCATATAATCTGAACTTATTGGAATCATACGACTCCTTAGGAAATGCATGGGGTTGGTACGTGAATGGACTAGGGCTTATATCCGTTATTGTCACACCTCATGTTCGTTTGGAATTATGTACCTCTTTGCGAGATTCTCATCGACATCTGTTACGTATAAGTGATCCGTTCCAAACCGTCAAGTTTTCTCACACAAGCCGGCCACTTGTGAATGGCCGACCGTAAGAAACTTAAAACGGTTCAGAAACAAAATGCAATGAAGATCATGAGAGTATAGTGTTTCCCCGGGTCGTTATGTCCCAGCGAGCTATGCGATGGATCACCAAACGAATAGTGATCGAGAGATTTGAACGGAAAAGAGTGATTGAATTATTATAACTACAGAAATTGCCTATAATTACAAAGGCTTAAATGCAATTTAAAGGAAATTAAAAAGATAAAAAATATTAAATAAACGCTATCACTATTTGCAAAATGATGTTTTTGATTTTTTCTTTTTAAAACTTAAATTAAAAACTACGCGACGTACTAAAGAAAATGTGAAACTAAAGCAATATAAATCCTAAAAATATGAAAATGATATTTTTACAAACCTAATGATAAAAGAAAATTTTTAGAAAAAGAAAATTATTTTTAAAACTATTTATCTAATTATTATTAATTAAAAACTATTTTTAACTATTTAATAATAACCTAAAATACAAGAAAATATGGAATAAATCTAGAAAAATAAAATTTTGACTTGGAAAAATCTAAAATAACAAAATAGAATTTTCAAAACTATTTTTGTATTTTTCTGATTATTTTTGTATTTTCTAAGAATTAAAAACTATTTGAAACTACTTAAATTGCTTAAAAATACAAATTTAACTAAGAAAAATCTGGAAAAATATTTTTTTGGCTTTTTATGTTTATCTTAACTTAAGAAAAATGAAAAAAATATTTTTTTGAAGCTTTTCTTAATTAATTGTATTAAATGCTAATTAAAAATGCTTAAAAACTAATTAAAATGAAGAAAAATACTAAACTGACCTAGAAAAATCTGAAAATTTCAAGATAAGTCTAAAATATTATAGAGAATCTAGGAAAAATGGAAAAACAGGTACTTGTGTGCAAGAATATGAAACTGCTATGCAAAGTGCTTTTAAATAAGCACTTATGAAAAGCAAATTGTACCAAATAAGCACCACACTGCCACAGAAGCTCAAATATGCTAAAAGTACTCAAAAGTGACTTATTACAACTATCCTAACCTACTGAATAGCAACTTGCACAGATTTGATGTATTTGAGTTTAGTGCAAAAACAGACTTTAGGCCACTACTTTTAAGCCAAGGAATAAGCTGCTAAATAAGCTAAACCTTAAAACCAAGAATTGGAACTTAAAGAAGACCTGGCTGGGGACTTGTAAACCAAAAACCAGACTATGACAAGCTCTTATGAGCTCTGTGCAAGGGCTGCACAAAACCTGTGCACAGTCAGTTAAAACTGAGCTTGTGCACAGGGGAACTGAGACCCAAAAGACAAGCTCATTTGGAGCTTTTAGAAATTTGATAAAAATCTACAAAAATGCTAATAAGAAATGAGACCAGCTGAAGTTTATGAACCCACAATTTCACTTAGATTGGCTCAGAAATGAGCTCATGAAAAATCCTTTCAGTTGGGCTCAAAACAGGTTTTTTAACTTTTTGACTTTTGATACAAATTTTGCAATGTTGACTTATTTGATCTTTGAATCCAATTTGAGGACTGATATTGAAGTATTATGATGAAATGACACTTCTGCAAACTATGTCTATGTATTCTAAAACAAATCAAGATTTTGATTTTGCAAAATCACAACAGTTAAGCTGTTGAGACAGTTGAAGTGGAATTTTGACTTTGGTGACTTGCAGATGCAATTTTATGACAGAGATGAGTCAAAAGAAGCTACACAAGCTTAGCACAACAAGTTTGAACCACTGCACTATCCTTAACCACAGTTTAAGCAGTAAATCCAAACACCCTTTAAACACTGATTTGCAATTTTAAATGAGACCAACTGTTTAACTAGCTAATGATATTGATCAAACTAAGTTTAACTACTAAAATTACCACTAAATGAACAAGTTAGAACTATTTATAACCACAAAAACAAGTTATGCAATGAGACTTGAAAATAACTTACAATAGGTCCCAGTCACTATGGCTTGAAAATCAAAGAACCAATGAACCTCTAACCTATTTCTATCAACCCCTTAACTCTGAATCAACCCATTTCCATTTCATACCCATTTGCTTGCTCAGTTGACTTTCATTGACCAAAATCCAAAATAGCTTGAAACTTAAATGTAGGCTCACAAAAAGCTATAAGAAGCTTAAATGAGCTTGTTTGAGCTTAAAAATAAGTTACTAAGACCTTGTACATAATAGTTGGAAACTGAAAATTTCAACAGTGGCACAAAAATATGAAATTATAACATAAGCTTGAATTGATACTTGATAACAGTTTCAATACACTGAAACAAATTACTTTGATACAATAAAACTTAAAAATACAACTAACAATCTAATTAAGACTAAGAATTTGAGAAACGACATACATTTTTGAAATAAAACTAAGTGCTACCCTCTCTTGCCTCTTTCTTCCTTTATTTATACTCCAAACTCCTTCTCTCTCATCTCTGAACATATCCCAGCAGTTATATGACCATTGGATGTCTTGGATGGATTTTAGCCATCGGATCAATTTTGGCGCCAAAATGAGTTTATACCAGCTGGGGTTGAGTGTTAGGTTGAAGGGGCATTAAATGCACCTTGGCTTGGGGTGAGGTGGAGGGTAGTAGGATGATGATGGAGGGGGGTTGAGTATGCAGGCAAGTGTTGCAGGGTGATGATGAGGAAGGCAACCCGTGAGGCGGTTTTTTATATTTTAAATTGGGCGGGTTTTGACCATTTGACCGGGGGTGATTAATATATTAAGGGGGTCCAAATGGCAGGGTCCAAATGGGATTGGCAGGGGTCATTTGGTTTGTGACAAGGGTCCAAGTGGTATTAAGGGTTTAATAATAACAAGGACTAGTTTGTAATTTCTGAAAATCAATGGACCAAAACTGCCAAATCTGCAAAGTTGTTCCAAGGGCTGAAAATGACAAGTTTCAATAGTACAAGGACCAAAGCTGACATTTTCAAAATTCCAAGGACTATTTTTGCCAATTTTTAAACTTGAAGGACCAATTTTGTCATTTCTCAAAACTTTTGACATTTTTCACCAAAGGATTAATTTTGACAAGTTATGATTTTAAAAGGACCTTTGGTGACTTTTCTTTTGAAATTAAGTGCTCAGGGACTATTTCTGACAATTTCTAAAACTTGGGGGACTGAAACTGCCAATTATGCAAACTTAGCTCATTTTTCATCTGATTTTAAACATTTTGCATCTGAAAACATATAAAATGCAATTTTGGAATATTTTCAGTATTTTGATGCATTTCTGAGCATTTTTAAACGTTTTGCAGTTCAGATTTAACCAAAAATGATGAGTATTTACACACTCATCAATCCCCCACACTAAACTATTGCTAGTCCCTAGCAATCTTTTGAGAAAAACTTAATGGATTTGAATCTCTTTACCAAAAGCCATTACTTCTTGAGTAGCCAAATGTTTTAGTTCAAGTAAGAACCATGGTACACCGATAACCATATGATTTTGAGCAAATCACCAGCTTTCAACGGTTTTGATTTGTCTTTACCAGAAGCCGTTTGCTCTGGACTAGCCAACTCTTAGATAAATTATCAATATTATCTTTGGTGAGCTGATTACCAATTATGGTTTTTCCACTGCCTTTACCACAAGCCATAAACTTGCGGGCTAGCCAACTCTTCACTAATTAAAGATATGGTGAGCTGAACACCATACAATTTTGGGCAAATTGCAAGCCGTCAACGGATTTGAGATATCTTTACCAAGAGCCGTTTGCTCCTGGATTAGCCAATCCTTTAGTTTTTTAGACATGGCGGACTGATAACCAAATGAGTAAGGGCAAAACACTTACTCAAAAAAAAAATTGGCCAAAAACGGGGGAATTAGGCGGTATAATTACATGATAAAATTCGTGAGAATTCCCCCCCACACTAGAAAGGAATATTGCCCTCAATATTCAAAGTACCGGCGGTTATGCCGAAACTGAGAACGTAAAAGGGAAATACTACGGCCATTATTTGAAAGATTTTTTTTTTTTTTTTTTTTTTTGAAATATTATATATATACACAACATGTGGGGTAACCCCCCCCCCACACTAGGGTGGTAGAAAGATAGAAAGAAGTCAGAAATATGGGTGAAAACCCATATGGCATGCTAATGTTTTTGATTCCCGAGTCGCTAGCTTGACTCGACCCCGTATTCATTTGTTCATGGGGAAAGTAACGTGGAAAACCAATCTCGAACGGACTTTCGTTCACAATGTTGATAAACATATGAACATCAGAAAGTTCCACACCGTCGAGATACAACCGTGGTATTGTTAATAGTAGAAACTATAAAGGATGATACCGGGGTCAAAGATGGTGTCCTCATTCCCGAAAGAGAAAAGGGAAAGAGCAACCACACCATCTTTGAAGAATGGAATAAAGATGTGCATGAGAATGCATGTCCATTCCTCATCAGAAAGAAGCAAATCACCATTTTTGACATTTTTAAGCTTAAACTTGAAGCTTAGATGGTGATTGGCAAGAAGATGTCCGGGAGGGAGGGTGGGAAACGGTTCTTCAATCAACAGATTTTCCAGAAAAAGGATGTCTCCCTCCGGATCAAAGTAAGTATTATCAATTCCCGTTGGAATTGACTCATCACTAAGAAAGGCATCGACTTCATTCCAAAAGTTGTCATCTTCCTCATCAGGAGTGAGAGAAGGGATGGAAGAGTCGGGAATAATACTAGAAGATGATGGATCATTTTTGAGCAATTCTTCAATGGGAAGAATGTCTCCCATTGGATCACAAATATCATC